>JARQOC010000007.1:33341300-33973748 GCA_033576535.1 Allobates femoralis | reverse complement strand
CAAACTGCAGACTAGCTTTTTTCTAGCAGTGAGGTCCTCCTGGTTCTTCTGCCATAGCATTTCATTTCATTCAAATGTTGAACGATGGTTTGCGCTGACACTGATGCACCTTGAGCCTGTAGGACAGCTTGAATTTCTTTGGAACATGACTGGGGCTGCTTATCCATCATCCAAACTATGCTGTGTTGCCACCTTGCATCTATTTCTCTCTGTTGTCTACATCCTAAGACATTAACTATGGGCATTTCGTGATTATGTTGCTCATTGTGGACAAAGGAACATCAAGATATCTCGAGATGGACTTGTCATCTTGAGATTGTTGATCTTTTTCAACAGTTTTGGTTCTCAAGTCCTCAGACAGTTCTCTTCTCCTATTTCTGATCTCTGTGGCATAAGATATATGGACAAGATTGGGTTTTATTAAACCCAGAATGTATCTGTCTGGTGGAGGAATTAACCTCTATGTATATGCTGTTGTGAGGATTTTCAGGAAATCCCAGCATGCAGGTGAATACCGAGAGGCAGCAGTAAAGTCTATTGGATGTGTTATTTTTTATTTAACAAAGGGCAACCTGAAAAATGACCTGATTATAACAGGTAGGCGCATCCATTTATCATAGCCCATGGAGCAGGCGGAAACTTATGAAAGCTATTAACATGACAATTGCATGCAGGGAACGTCACTTTAAACAGGAAATAAATCATTATAATTTACAGGTACGATATAATAATGTTATAATGCCTAAACTGCTGCTGTTTTAAAATGCAAATACATTTTACTGTAAGACACCTCTTCAACAGTAGTGTGTGACTATGTTCTATGCATATCTGCTGGTCTACAGCTTCAAAATAAGCCTGAACCTGCTAATATTTTCAAGTTTCTTAAATGGAACATGTCATGTCCCTATGTTTTTAGATCAAGCACTGTGCATCAGTAACCTGGTTTAACAAAAATTCCATGTATTTATCATAACAAAGCACTTTGGATGCTTTAGTGTATGCATTATGTACCTCCACTTTCAGTCACCAGGTAGGATACTTCAACTGGCATTAGTCCCTTTAATCCAGCTCAGTCATGGTATTTTTTAATAGAAGTCACACCTCTCGCACCCAAAGCATGTCCCTGTGTCTGCTGTCAATGACCTCCTGTTGCTCTGTGCATCCCTGTCCCAGAGTATGTTCACAGTGCAAATTAAGATGGGGACTTGTAACTGCGCAAGCGCGGGATTACAGGGAAGATGGCTGTGACGCTGGGACGGTCACAGCAATGCGGGAAGATGGACTACTTTAAAAAAATACCATGACTGAACTGGAATGATGTGAGTGATTCCAGCTGAGGTATCTACCCTGATGACTATTCAGTCATGAATACAGCTAAGCATCTAAAGCGCTTCTTTATGATAAATACATGGATTTATGTATTTATTTATTATAAACTAGGTTACTGATGCATAGTGCATGATCTAAAAACATTGGTGCGCTTCAAAAACAAAAAAAGGCCATGACAGGTTCCCTTTAATCTCTCTTTACCAAAGGTCACTGTAATGCAGCGGGACTTCACATCATTTGTGGTTCCAGTTTTGCACTGAAGAATTACTGGAAACATTCCGGCAACTTCGTGATTGGTCACCACTTTGTAAAGTTATAAAAAAAACTCGGCTTTTGGGCGCAAATATGTCAGCCCTTTATAGGCATGTGTCCCAAGAGCACCTTGGTTTCCTTCCTACCTACCACTATACAGAAATCTGACCTCGCTGTAGGTGCCCTTGACTTGCATTCATATAGAGCAGCTGCACCCTGGTCAACAGTTAAGTCACAAATGTATATATGAACCAGGTAGGAACCAGAGGAATGGGCACAATGACAAAACAGTTACAAAAGCTAAATAAAAAAGTCAAGTGTAGCGGGGTTATCAGCTGAGTACCAGAGGGATTCCATTAACGACAGGAGTTTTTTGATGAAATGAAGAAAGTGATGTGAATAAAATGCAATTTCTTATACTCTGTTCACACTGGTATGTTGAGTATAGTCAATGCAGCACTTCGGCATCAGTGTGCATCATTTTTGTAACTGATCTATTGTCTATATGAATTCTAATTCTCTGTACCTAAAACAGAAGAGAGATGCAGAACTCAAAAGACAGATGTGAACAGAGCCTTTATCTATCTATCTATCTATCTATCTATCTATCTATCTATCTATCTATCTATCTATCTATCTATCATAATACTGCTGCATGTTACAGTTTTTCCAGATATCACAGAATGACTATCCATTTTTAGAGACACTTAACTATTGCCTTTCTAACTAGTGATGTTGCAGACTGTTCCAGGTGGTGGTGCCAAATCATCACACAAATCTGTTATGTAAAGCAATTCTAAAAGTGAGTACACATTTTACAGGGTTATTTAATAGGTTAGATGAAGCAGCATCACAGCAGTGTACACTATCTGTGATTGAATAATCTTCCTCTTTCTACTATAAGTAAAAAAAGTATGCATTTCTTAGGCAGTGATGAAAACAGTACAAGACAGGTGCCTTTGATGTCTGTTGTGTGATGAATCCAGCATGCCATCTTTTTTTCCTTCAGTATAGATGTAAGTTCAGGTCAAAAACACATTATTTATATTTTTTTTAACAATTAAAGTAATCTAATGGCCACTTTACACGTCCCGACATCGGTCCGATATTGGATCCAACGCCACAGGAGCGCGCTTTTTCTGGGCAGAATTCCAAGATCGCATAGGAGATGTTACACAGCGCGATATCGGCAGACAACGCAACAGCGATGTGTATGCCCCCTTGTACGGCCGACCCAGGAAAAATCATTTAACATGAGAAAGAATAGGGGAAGTTGGACTCCACATCGTAGTTGGGCTTTTACACAGCACAATCCAGCCACATCGTCCATCCAATATCGGGCCGTTGAATAGCACGCTCATTTGATCCCCGATATCGGTTTCGCATCGTTAGTGCATCGTATTGGACATTTATACCATACAACGCACGAACGATATCGGGTCCAACGCACGAACCACGTGACTTTTTATCGGAGATGGATGCTGATATTGGGACGTGTAAAGTGGCCATTATACCACAATCACTTGAAGAAGTAACTCTCTACTTTAACACAATAACAGTCTGCATATGCCAACCAGCAATAACTGTGATCAAACATGTTAATATTTTACTGCTGTCTACTCTTTTATGAGTATGCAGTTCTTTGACATGTAAGTTCCATGACTATATCTTCCATCTGTTGCTGCATTCCAGGGTAATTTTAAATGATATACAAATGAGGCATTTTGCATGATATAGTGCATGGATAATCACTACCCCTCAAGGCTGTTTCATCACCAGGCCCCAGCCTCTACAGGTGGATTGATAGCCTACTGTGCGATGTCAGATGCCTGGCTGGGAAATCAGACAGTGGCCTATCATCAACATGAAGAGACTGGTGCTGGGTGGGGAAACTACGTTGGGAGGCAGTGACTTAAGTGCTTTATCATGTCCTCATGTGGATTAAAACTCTAATTACTTAGGTATGCAGCAACAGATAAAATATATAAAAGATAAGATGTTGATGGACTTCATTTCGAAGACCTGCATGCCTATATATGCAGTTTTGAGGCAGTAGATCTTATTAACATATTTCCATTACTCAGAAAACACATTCTCAATCCATGTGTTTCTCCCCAGTAAAATAGCAACACCTATATTCTTCTCCAGTGGCCAGTTGTTCCAGGTTTTTCCAATGGTTTTGGGACTAAGGCTGCTTTCACATAACGATTTTAGCATTTCCGATGCTGTCCGATGAAAATCGGACAGCATCGGACCGATTTTCGGACCCCATGCAGCCATATGGGCATCGGACCGAATCGGATGTGCACTAAATGCCATCCGATCTGGTCCGATCCGAATCTGTCCGATTTTTTTATCGGTGCAAAAATCGGAGCTTGCTCCGATTTTTGCACCGAAAATAAAATCTGACAGGTTCGGATCGCACCAGATCGGATGGCATTTAGTGCACATCCGATCCGACCCGATCAATTTAACATGGCGCCCTATGGAGCAGGGTCCGAGGAAACATCTGATGTCTCCTCGGACCGATTTTAGTGTACTGAGCATGCTCAGTACACTAAAATCGCTCCAAAAGTGAATGAATGGGTTAATTAAAAATAAAAAAATCTATGCTCACCTGTCCACGAGGCCCCCGACGTCTCCCGACATCTCCGGTGTCTCCAGGTATCTTGCCGTCTGTGCTGATAAGACCTGCCGTGATGTCACAATCACATGACTGCCAGGAACCAATAACCGGCAGTCATGTGATTGTGACATCACGAGAGGTCCTGGCAGCACAGAAGACAGAACAGCAAGGCACCGGAGATGCGCGGGACCGTGCAGGAGTCGTGGACAGGTGAGAAAGGAGAGGAGGAGGAGGACAAGAGGAGGAGGACAAGAGGAGAGGAGGAGGACGCATAGGAGGACCGGGGGCCAAGAGGGGAGACACAGGGGATGAGAGGACCGGGGGCCAAGAATGGAGACACAGGGGATGAGAGGACCGGGGGCCAAGAGGGGAGACACAGGACCGGGGGCCAAGAGGGGAGGACCGGGGGCCAAGAGGGGAGACACAGGACCGGGGGCCAAGAGGGGAGGACCGGGGGCCAAGAGGGGAGACACAGGGGATAAGAGGAAAGGATCGGGGGCCAAGAGGGGAGGACCGGGGGCCAAGAGGGAAGACACAGGGGATAAAGAAGAGGACCGGGGGAGAGACTGACAGCTCTCAGGGAGCGATCTGACAGGAGGGCGGGCATCCTATTTTCTGTCGGAATCGGATGCCTATTTGGCACCCGATTCCAGGCATTAGAAGAATCCGATGCTGTCCGATTTATATCGGACAGCATCGGATTTTACAAAATCGTTATGTGAAAGTAGCCTAAGCCTCCTGGGATTAACAATGTCATATAATCATAAATATTATGATTAAGAGGCACACAAAACCATGAAACACATAATTCAGTGTTCTGGGACCTTGCTGTACCAAGCCTTACACCTCTAAAATGTTTGGCTGTGTTTTTACGCCTAAGAATTATTTGGAATACAGCTTTGAAACATATCGTTTTGGTGCCAGATTTTTTAGTATTGAATGTCATATATTCCCTGTGACCAGTTATCGCCGGCTTCATTGTCCCTTCCTTCAGATATAATTGACATATGGAGAAATTGAGAGAGCGGCCACAGCTCTCGCATCTTCAGGATGTTGGAATTGTCTGATGTAGGGGACAGCGAAGCCTCCACCACAAGGATAACATGGCATAACAATGTCACGCCATCCCCAACAGTGTCGGTGCTGGAACAGTGCCCACACTGGTGAGCAAAAGTGTTATTGTTTTACTGGGTAGGGGGGGCATAAGAATTGAGAAGGGATCTCCAAGTAGTCGACAAACCCAATATGTAACAAAAGACATAAACTCACCCAGAAGCTGACTTAATTTCAATAAAATAAATTTAAAGAACAATAATGGAAACGATTATGGAGTAAGTTATAAGTATAATGAGTCGGTCGACAGGGTAGGGGGTACTTGAATACCGGGACAGGTTGCTACTTCAGTGGGGATCACAGCTGGTCGGGTCCTGGTTCCGTGCCCTGGACACTCAATGGGTGAGGGGAAAACTATTTGGGATGGGGAATTATTATACGTGACGCCACCTGTGGTAATGTAGTTACCAGCGCTGCAGGCGGCCGCTGAGGTGATGGTGACGCAGCTTTGGGTAGAACAGCTCTCCACAGGCGGAGCTTTACCTCATGGCAGCGGGGTGGATGAGGGGAGTCGTAATCCTTGTCTCTATGGTGCTGTAGAGGCCCTTCAGACGATAAATAACTGATGCATAAACCAGATAAGCTCAAACAGTTCTTTACTGGTACCAGATGGATCAATAGGTACACGGTACAGTCTAGTTTGCCAGGGAATTTGTTGCCACAGGCTTTGGGGTTCGCCACAGAGTCTGTTAGAGGTGCCTCTCAAATGCTTTTCTTGGTGCAATTCTTTATGGCTCTGTTGACTCTCTACACTCTCCACTCTAGAGTCTGCTTTCTGGTCCTAGGGTCTGTTGCTTAAAGTCTCTCTTACTTTTCAGCGTCTTGAACCCAGCTGCAGGACAGAGGTTAGACTACTTTGATGGGTGCTATGGCACCTTCTTGGTAAGGCCCACAGCCTGCCAGTCAGCAGTTTGGGATAAACCTTAACAAACCACCTTGGTTCCGGAGTACCGGGATGACCTGAGCACTCCAGACGGCTCCGATCAGTCCTAGAGTGCCCCTTTCTTGTCTGGGTTACCTCTTTAATTTTGAGATACACTCCTGTCAGAGCTGCAGGTTGATCTGCGTCCATCCGTTCTGCTCTCCTCACACCGTCTGACTGACTGCTGTCAACTGTAACTTATGTCACGTCTAACGTTCTGTTAAGCTCCACCCCCTGGGACCTACTGAATATACAGTCCCTGGTGCTAGGGTCGCTGTGATTGGGATTTTGTGGTTTTGGATACAGACTCTGTAGCTTCCCCCCTACCTGTGACTATGAAGGCACTACACCCTCTATTTGGGGTGCAGTACCTCCTGCGGGACGCCACAATCTCAGAGGGGTGCCACAATAAAGCATACAAGAATTAACAGCAAAATCAGCAACGAAAACAATTAGAAATCCCACAATGAAAATTACAGTAAATAACCTGCAGTCAGTCAGTATATTAAGATATAAGTGTTTAGGTAAGTTCTTATGATTTCCTGTGTACTGTGAAGCTCAGCCCAAAATCAGGAGGATAAAGCAATGACCCATGAACTTCATGGGAGAACTTAGCATGGCTACACTGCAAAGGATGTTTTTGTACATCCAAAAAATAGTGGGTTTTCTTTCCTATAAGGACTGGAGAATCTGTAGTAGATCATTCTTTGTGCAGAGGCTGCATTTTTCTTTGTCATGGGTTGGGTTATAGGCTGGTTTTCACAATTGCATTTCAGGTGTGATCAGGCTGAAAAACACGTCCCACCCAATCTGAGTTGGTTTGTGAAAGCTGTATGCAACCGCATTGGTTATTATGTTCTGATCTGAGTGTTGAATCAGGCAAAAATGCTGTGGTTGCATTGCAGTTCACATCTCGTTTTTTGTCTGATGTGTCGGAATGTTGAAAAGTTAAATAGGACACCCATAAGGGGGAGGGTGTTGTGAGGGGCTCTGGGCATGATCAATGTAAAAGTCAGATCTACCCTGGCCAATTCCCGTCGTATTGACTCCCATTCTATTTTTGGCCACAGCGCATTGCATCCGATGAGATCAGGCTTTTTAACGAACTACAAAATCTTAACATTGTGTGGCTGAGATGGAGGTCTAATGGACACATTTGTAAGGATCTGGTGGAAACCTTATGCCACCGCATGTGCTGCATTTGCATTCTAAAGGCCACTTCACACGCTTCAATATCATTCATGATATTGTTGGAACATGACAATTTTGGTGATGTTGCAGCAATGTCGTGAACAACATCATTGTGTGTGACACCTATCAACGATCAGTCATTGATTGCAGATTTGTAAACATGTTCACAAATCTATTGATGCTTGCCCACTGAACGTGCAGCATCACTGCGTGTGACAGCGGGAGACCAGCGATCAGCGGGTTCCCAGCGCCTCACAGCAAACGCTGGGAGCTGGTATCCAAGGTAAACTGCGGGTAAGTAAGCGCTGCGCGGCGTTACCACCTGTTTACCATGGTTACTAGCATTCTTGCTGTTCCACATCGTTGGTGAGTCTGCCTGTGTGACAGCTCACCAGCGATCTGAACAATGTTGTTAGTGATCGCGTGTGCATGCGATCGCTAACAACATCGTTCATTACATTGAAGCGTCTGACGTGGCTTAAGTCTATGGAGAAAGACCTGATCAGGTAGCATCGGGTTTTTGCTGGATTAAGACACTGGACAAAAAAATGTAAGTGTGAAACCACTCTTAGGTGAGGATTTATAAGGTCATGTGCACACGTTGAGTATTTGGTGAGTTTTTTTTACCTCAGTATTTGTAAGATCACATACAAGCACACGTTCAGTATTTGGTGACTTTTTTACCTCAGTATTTGTAGCCAAAACCAGGAGTGAGTGATAAATATAGAAGTGGTGACGTGTTTGTGTTACTTTTCCTCTTTTCCTCTGATTTTCCAGCCTTTGTTTTGGCTACAAACTCTCCAAATACTCAATGTGTGCACATGGCCTTACAAACAGTGAGGTAAAAACTCACCAAATACTCAATGTGTGCACATGGCCTTACAAATACTGAGGTAAAAACTCACCAAATACTCAATGTGTGCACATGGCCTTACAATACTGAGGTAAAAACTCACCAAATACTCAATGTGTGCACATGGCCTTACAAATACTGAGGTAAAAACTCACCAAATACTCAATGTGTCCACATGGCCTTACAAATACTGAGGTAAAAACTCACCAAATACTCAATGTGTGCACATGGCCTTACAAAATTGAGGTAAAAACTCACCAAATACTCAATGTGTGCACATGGCCTTACAAATATGAGGTAAAAAACTCACCAAATTACTCAATGTGTCACATGGCCTTACAAACAGTGAGGTAAAAACTCTCCAAATACTCAATGTGTGCACATGGCCTTAACATTCACAGCACACTAGATCATTTATTTTCCTCAACAATAAACATTTGTTGTCAGTGAGTCTGACTCTGCTCTCTTAGGCTGCCTTCACACCTTGCAGATGCATCTGCAGCGTTTTGCAATGCATCTGCAGGTATCAGCATGCAGACCGCGTCCCTATGTTTATAATAGGGCGCACCGCGGTCTGAATGCTCTCATTGATTCCTATATGTGAGCCGTAAGCAGGCGTATGCCTGCTGACAGATCACACACTCCCGCCCCGCACCTTGGACGCAACATCTCGCGTCCATAGTGCGGGCGGGAGAGTGTGATCTGTAAGCAGGCATACGCCTGCTTACGGCTCACATATAGGAATCAATGAGAGCATTCACACCACGGCCGTGGTCTGCATGCTGATACTTGCAGATGCATCTGCAAAATGCTGCAGATGCATCTGCAAGTGTGAAGCCAGCCTTATGTCTTACCGTGTTTTTGGATAGTATTGACATTGCTGTGGTCCGCTGTCAGAATTCTGGTACTTATGTATGACCACACAATATATGCTATTGTTATTGGGAAATATTGCTACCCGACCGCCATCCCTCTCCCTCTCAAAAAATAATAAAAAATATGTGGTATTGTTATTTTCTCTGCAAGATGGAGACCCTGATTTCAGATATCAATTAATGGTGTGGGTGGAGTTTACAGCGCTCAACATTCAAAGAACTGGTAGATCTGCAGCAGAGAAAGCAGTGATTTAATCAAAACGGCAGCAAACAGCTCAGTAAATGACACATCACTGGAATCAGGGTCTTTATCCCTTCATCATATGGGGTAGAAAATCCTGGTGACAGATACCCTTTAATTATTTTCTTAAACCCTCCTGGCAGTTGTAAGTGTGATATTAAGTGATACATTTGCTGATGACTCTTTATTCAAAGAATATTTACCATTAAAATATTTTTTGTCAAAATACTCACAAAACATTATAAGCTAACGCAGAGTGTGTGTGTATGTTTTGGGCTGTATTGTACTAAACCAGGGGTCGCAAAGAGCATGAGATAATATCTGAATCTACATTAAATTGTGCTTACTTAATATATGAAGCTGTCCGATGTGACAAGATACTAAAATTTGTTTTGTTGCACATTACGGATGACTGAGAAGCACAGCGTAGGCAGAAGTAATATATACAGTATGTAGTATGTCTACTTCGTGCTGCGATCAGCAACTTTTATACACACCATTTCTGATTCCAGCAGCAGATGATATTCTGCTTTATATTAAAAAGCATTATTTGTGTCGCTGACACAACAAAAACTGATTGCATGAATGAAAACCTGCATCAGGAGTGGTCTTGTGAATTGTATTTTAAAGGGTTTGTTTACTTTTATTGACTTTTTTTAATGGGTTCAGAATGCTACAAAAGTATTCACACACTAAACTGGTACCATACTGCTGCCAACGTCCGCGTCCAACTTCATTCTCTAGGGTAAAGTGTTGAGCCCCAGGCCCTGGGGTACTCGGGTATCAGGCTCGGAAGGGTTTTCATGGGAATGTTACAGGTGGCGATGCCTGAGCCCGTGGCCTGTTGCCACTTCAAAAATGGGGTTATGTACAGGGGATAAGAGTTATTGTCACTTGACGCCACCTGTAGTACCTGGTGAGTGATCACCAGCACCGCCACAGTCCTCCAGAGAGTGATGGTATTTGCGGAAAGGAAGGCAAAGCTCCCTACAGGTGGAGCTGGTCCTCTGGGGCAGCGTTCCTGTAAGCAAACAGGTTGAATTCTGCAGCACAAAGACACAGAGTCACTCTCTCCTGGGTACTTTACTGTAAACAGTCATCAGCATACAAGTCCACAGATCAGCAACAGTTGTTAAAGAAAAAGGTAGCTCTACGGGTGGCTGCAAGTGGATGCTAGGTGGTACCCGTGGTATGCCTTAGTTGACAAACCCGTGTCCTTTCTTCCCCGCCTAAGATGAGTCTATACCCAATGGCTCCTTAAAGGTAGACTTGAGGCTCCCCTCCCTCGTGGTGAGGAAGCAGGCAGACCGCTCTGCCTGGCAGGGTGCCGCAGCCAGTGAACAGACCGCAGCAGCCGGTTGAAGACTTCAGAGGTAGACTCTGGCCGTTTCCTCGGGTCCGGCATTCCCATGGTAGACTGGAGAATTCCCTGGAGTATGGTCGCTCCATGCTGGGATTCCTCCTTTCTCTCTAGGGCCCAGACTCACGCGTCAGGCACTCTCTCTCAGGATCCCCGCCTAGGATCCTCTCTCATCTTCCCTCCGGATCAGCGTAGAGCTGCCCGGGTTAACCTTCCACCTCGCTCCACACTCCTCCTCGACTCTTCTCCAACTCCCTTCTCCTCCCTCTCTCTTTCTCTTCTCTACTCCCCTAGAGGTGAATATATCTCCCTCCCAGAAGTAACCTCCCACCACTACACTAATGTGGGAGTGCAGGAATGGGTCCCACCCACCAGCCTAGTATCCACCTGCAGCTGGGGAAAATTACACTACTTTTACGAGTGCAATACCCCACTGTGACGCCTGACCGTGTGGGGCGCCACAAAAGCCCTGCGGAATATGTTGGCGCTATATAAAGATTATTATTATTATTAATATTATTGTTGTTATTATTATTATTATAGCCATCAGAGTTCTCCTCCGGTCTCCTTGCTTACTCTTCTGGCAGGTGTGCATCTACCTAATGTGTACAAGACCTAAGAGAGGCTTTTCCTTCTATCTCAGATGGAATGTCAGGGCTGCAGCCCATCACCGGACACTGATTAGCTGCAATGGTAATCTGACATCCTCCACCGGAAGTGGAAGACAGGACACCAATAAGCGATGCCAGGTGCAATCATTCAAAGCAACAGACAGCTTTTTAAGAAAATTGTACTAGCTACTTTAGGCTAGAGCTGCACATAGATTATAAAAGTGGTTATTCACTACCTGGACATCCTTTTTTTAAATAAAGAACTTCCACTTGTAAAATAAAAATAGCAGATACCTACCTCCATCCTTCCATCCCAAGAATAGCGCTAGGTCTCCTGGGATTTCCATTACATTGTTAAGCCATGTGAGCACGGCAGTCAATCAGTGGCTACTACAGGGCTGCTGCACTCTTACTTGTTCAGCATTCATCTGAGCGCAAGGCAGCAGTCCAATAGCAATTTCATGGCTCAGATGGCTACGTGAGCCCCAGCACCATCTTTGATGGAATGGTGACAGAAAAGGAGACTCGTACAGTATACAGTTGTGGCCAAAAGTATTGACACTCCTGCAATTCTGTCAGATTATACTCAGTTTCTTCCTGAAAATGATTGCAATCACAAATTCTTTGGTATTATTATCTTCATTTAATTTTTCTTCAATGAAAAAACACAAAAAGAATTGTCCTAAAGCCAAATTGGATATAATTCCACACCAAACATAAAAAAGGGGGTGGACAAAAGTATTGACACTGTTAGAAAAATCATGTGATGCTTCTCTAATTTGTGTAATTAACAGCACCTGTAACTTACCTGTGGCACCTAACAGGTGTTGGCAATAACTAAATCATACTTGCAGCCAGTTGATATGGATTAAAGTTGACTCAACCTCTGTCCTGTGTCCTTGTGTGTACCACATTGAGCATGGAGAAAAGAAAGAAGACCAAAGAACTGTCTGAGGACTTGAGAAACCAAATTGTGAGGAAGCATGAGCAATCTCAAGGCTACAAGTCCATTGACAAAGACCTGAATGTTCCTGTGTCTACTGTGCGCAGTGTCATCAAGAAGTTTAAAGCCCATGGAACTGTGGCTAACCTCCCTAGATGTGGACAGAAAAGAAAAATTGACGAGAGATTTCAACGCAAGATTGTGCGGATGGTGGATAAAGAACCTCGACTAACATCCAAACAAGTTCAAGCTGCCCTGCAGTCTGAGGGTACAACAGTGTCAACCCGTACTATCTGTCAGCGTCTGAATGAAAAGGGACTGTATGGTAGGATACCCAGGAAGACCCCACTTCTTACCCTGACACATAAAAAAGCCAGGCTGGAGTTTGCCAAAACTTACCTGAGAAAGCCTAAAACGTTTTGGAAGAATGTTCTCTGGTCAGATGAGACAAAAGTAGAGCTTTTTGGGTAAAGGCATCAACATAGAGTTTCCAGGAGAAAAAAAGAGGCATTCAAAGAAAAGAACACGGTCCCTACAGTCAAACATGGAGGAGGTTCCCTGATGTTTTCGGGTTGCTTTGCTGTCTCTGGCACTGGACTGCTTGACCGTGTGCATGGCATTATGAAGTTTGAAGGCTACCAGCACATTTTGCAGCATAATGTAGGGCCCAGTGTTAGAAAGCTGGGTCTCCCTCAGAGGTCATGGGTCTTCCAGCAGGACAATATCCCAAAACACACTTCAAAAAGCACTAGAAAATGGTTTGAGAGAAAGCACTGGAGACTTCTAAGGTGTCCAGCAATGAGTCCAGACCTGAATCCTATAGAACACCTATGGAGAGATCTAAAAATGACAGTTTGGAGAAGGCACCCTTCAAATATCAGGGACCTGGAGCAGTTTGCCAAAGAAGAATGGTCTAAAATTCCAGCAGAGCAATGTAAGAAACTCATTGATGGTTACCGGAAGCAGTTGATCACAGTTATTTTGGCTAAAGGTTGTGCAACCAAGTATTAGGCTGAGGGTGCCAATACTTTTGTCCGGCCCATTTTTGGAGTTTTGTGTGAAATGATCAATGTTTTGCTTTTTGCTTCATTCTCTTTTGTGTTTTTTCATTGAAGACAAATTAAATGAAGATAATAATACCAAAGAATTCGTGATTGCAATCATTTTCAGGAAGAAACTGAGTATTATCTGACAGAATTGCAGGGGTGTCAATACTTTTGGCCACAGCTGCATATTTGTATTTTATGTGGGAGACTAGTTTGTTTAAAAAGGGCTTGTCCTAATCATGGACAACTTCTTTAAACCCTCTTTGTTTTTGCACATCACATTTACTGTTTTTCTTCTTCCAAAAACCATAACGTTTTTATTTTTCCATCAACATAGCTAAATGAGGCATTGTGTTTATTGTGAACAATATGTAGTTTGTGCAAAATAGAGCTAAAAAGAGGTTTAATAAATTTCTAGGAGAACTCAGAGTGCTATACACCTATTTTTGGAGAAATGAGATGTTTTACAGTATTTAGGTTTGAGGAAAATCATATTGTTTTGAAAAATGAAGCTAAGCTGTCAAATTCGAATTTTAAATTGTTCAGTCATTTATCAGTAACAAAAGGTTAATCCCGGCTTGGATTCTACAGAACATTTTCCACACTCACTGCAGAAATCCTGATTGCCATAGTGGCTGGGATACATTAAAGGCTATGGTAAGAGGGAATCTGCAGTGCTGCACTTCTACAACTTTCACTTTCCTTTATTTCCTTTGTGCTGCATACTCTACTGTTAAATCTTCTTATTTCTGATTCTGTCAGGATAGCGCTCTCTTATGCAGTCACATGTTAGACGTTGCTACAATGTGATAATGCAACTCACTCAGTATTATCTAACTGACTTTATGACTTTATTCTGTAGGTCATTTTGCTTGAAAAGAGGGTAATTAGAGACTTGAA
This sequence comes from Allobates femoralis, assembly GCA_033576535.1. NCBI lineage: Eukaryota > Metazoa > Chordata > Amphibia > Anura > Aromobatidae > Allobates > Allobates femoralis. The sequence goes on along the minus strand of JARQOC010000007.1, from coordinate 33,959,486 downwards.
TGAAAATTTTATCTTGAATGTTGTAATAAAAGGTCACAGTAAAAATGCATAATCCCTTAATAAAAGGGATTTTGCCCATTAGGCCACCATATTCCATTATTCACCTTACTGGTCCCACATTTGGCCATAACAACGACAATACAAATGGCATTATTGCAGTAACTTGAAAAGATGAGAGAAAGCACACATAGGGTCTTACCAATGTAAAGGAAATAATTCAAGGGGTGATGGAACCACTCACCTTGTAGGGTTGCGCCCGTCACAACACCTCAATTAGCAGATACGGCTGCAGCACTCCATCCGAATTGGTTGTACTGGTATGCAGAGATAGAGGGCGGTTTACCATGCACTGCCGTTCCAAGTCCCAATTCACAAAAGAAGGCAAAGGTCCAGCTTGGTATAATTAAAACTGTACCTTTATAATCTGATGCGTTTCGTGAGCTTTCTACCCACTTCTTTAGAGATATGCAAACTTACAGGCATGTGTGTACACCGCTATAAATAGGAAGTGGACAACAATGATGTATAATACGTCTGATAAATGTAATAAAAGTGCAAAATGTTTCACAGTTTTAATTATACCAAACTGGACCTTTGGCTTCCTTTGTGAATTGGGACTTGGGACAGCAGCGCACGGTAAAGCGCCCTCTATCTCTGCATACCAGTACAATACAAATGGCGGCATAAAGACAAAGGCGTTTTGTCTTCTGTATTTGAAAAGTTGAGTTCTTGAAACAAAAACTGTTGGGAAATTGACAGATGGAAAATGTTTGCCTCTTGCTTGCACACAAGTAGCTTATCCAGGGTCATCTCTTCATATGTTGTACATCACTTACCTCAAATCCATTATTGCGCTTTTAATACATTTAATTGCCCTGGTAATGCATTTACATAGCAAGTACTCTAGTTATTGCATTCAAAAGGCAATAAAAAGCAGCATGTATGAGGTTAATATGACCTCTCTCCTTCATTTATAAGATACACTCTAACCACAAACATGAAAAGTTAATTTCACAGCCCAGTGCTGCTGACTCTAAAGGTTTCACTACAGAGCCGAGTGTTTACTTGATGCATTGACAGTGCAGCGCAAGGTATTCTGTCATCCATGTGCCTGTAGCACAACCCTCCTCATCAAACCGCTTCGGTGTAAATGGAAGAATTGTTGAAAGCTACATGAGATATAATAATGTACCTAGATTGTAGCCCACTGGCTGTAGCTGGCAACAAATCAGTTAAAAGCTGTCATGAAAGTGAATATCTAAATTGCTCATATAGATTACAAGTACATAAACGTAGCACTATACACGTCCTGGACTGAAGAAATGCACATATTGCAAAAAGTGTGAATTGTTTTTTTATGTAAGGAAACAGAAAGCAGAAAAAGAACTACACTGTGTGCAGAATTATTAGGCACATGAGTGTTTTGATCACGATACTTTCTATACATGTGGTCCTACTCCAAGCTGTATAGGCTTGAGCGCCAACTACTAATTAAGTAAATCAGGTGATGTGCATCTCTGTAATAGAGAGGGGTGTGGTGTAATGACATTAACACCCTATATAAGGTGTGCTTAATTATTAGGCAAATGCCTTTCCTTAGGCAAAATGGGTCAGAGATGTGACGGGCTCTGAAAAGTCCAAAATTGTGAGATGTCTTGCAGAGGGATGCAGCAGTCTTGAAACTGCCAATTGTTTGAAGCGTGATAAACAAACAATCAAGCATTTCATAGCAAATAGCCAACAGCATTGCAAGAAGCGTGTTGTGCAAAAAAGGTGCAAAATAACTGCCCATGAATTGGGGAAAATCAAGCGTGAAGCTGCCAAGATGCCATTTGCCACCAGTTTTGCAATATTTCAGAGCTGCAACGTTACTGGAGTATCAAAAAGCACAAGGTGTGCCATTGACTGCTCATATGTACTGTACCTGTTTTTGTTACCCCCACTGCTTATGTAAAGCACCATGGAACCAATGGCGCTATATAAATAAACAATAATAATAATAATAATAATACTCAGGGACATGGCCAAGGTAAGGAAGGCTGAAGAACGACCACCTTTGAACAAGAAAAATAAGATAAAAAGTCAAGACTGGGCCAAGAAATATCTTAAGACTGATTTTCAAAGGTTTTATGGACTGATGAAATGAGACTGACTCTTGATGGACCAGATGGATGGGCCAGAGGCTGGATCAGTAAAGGGCAGAGAGCTCCACTCCGACTCAGACGCCAGCAAGGTGGAGGTGGGGTACTGGTATGGGCTTTTATTATCAGAGATGAACTTGTGGGACTTTTTTGGGTTGAGGATGGAGTGAAGCTCAACTCCCGGACCTACTGCCAGTTTCTGGAAGACAACTTCTTCAAGCAGTGGTACAGGAAGAAGTCGGTATCGTTCAAGAAAAACATGATTTTCATGCAGGACAATGCTCTATCACATGCATCCAACTATTCCACAGCGTGTCTGGCCAGTAAAGGTCTAAAAGAAGAAAAAATGACCTGGCCCCCTAGTTCATCTGATCTGAACCCCATAGAGAACCTGTGGTCCCTCCTAAAATGTGAGATCTACAGGGAGGGAAAACAGTACACCTTTCAAAACAGTGTCTGGGAGGCTGTGGTGGCTGCTGCACACAATGTTGATTGTAAACAGATCAAGCAAGTGACAGAATGTATGGATGGAAGGCTGTTGCATGTCATCATAAAGAAAGGTGGCTATATTGGTCACTCATTCTTTGGGATTTTGTTTTTGCATGTCAGAAATTTTTTTGCAGTTATATTAGTTTTTTAAACTTATTTTATATATTTTCGGGCTCCAGCACTTACTACCACTTACTTGTTATTTAATAGTTATTGTCCTGTCTATAATAATGAACTGTTGCCTTGTTAGATTAAAAACAATTTATTTTACTCTAAACAATCACACTTTTCACTAAAAATTCACATAACAATTTCACATAAAATATTTTTGTAAACCATAAAATTGTTCTTTGTTCCCTGCGTCTGTGGTTTTTTATCGCCCATGTTGTTGTACTGATGACCTGTGTTCAGGCTTCCAGGGGTCTCTCTGGGTCTTGTATGTTATATTCATATGCACTGAAATGGAGTAAACAATAGGGAGGCTGATTAATCTCAATTACCGTATATACTCGTGTATAAGCCGAGTTTTTCAGCCCAAAAATTGGGCTGAAAAGTCACCCCCTCGGCTTATACACGGGTCAATACGGTAACTATTTTGCTGGGGAGGCTGGAGGAGGCGGGGGGAGGCTGATGAGTGAGCAGCCCGTCACGTGGGGCCGCTCATTAGATATGCACGGCTCCCCCCGCCCATCACAGCGGCAGGGGGAGCCGTGCATACAGCCCCCCAGTGTATACAGGCAGCCCCCAGTGTATACAGGCAGCCCCCACTGGCAGTCGTCCCCCCATCATGGAAAGAGCCCCCACACTTTGCAGAGTCCCCCCCCGGCCCCCGCTGCATTATCTTACCACCCAGGGTCTTCACCGCGGGTCCTGCAGTCATCATCACGCGCTGTCTTCAGGTGTCACGTGACCCGGCGCGATGACGTCATTCCACTGCGACCGCCGGGTCACATGAGACCGGGAAGACAGCGCGCGAGGAAGGAGGACTGGAGGACCCGTGGTGAAGACCCTGGATGGCAAGATAATGCAGCGGGGAGGGGGGGGCTCTGCAAAGTGTGGGGACTCTATCCATGATGGGGGGGCGACTGCCACTGGGGGCTGCCTGTATACACTGGGGGCTGCCTGTATACACTGGGGGCTGCCTGTATACCTCTGGGGCCTGCCTGTATACACTGGGGGCTGCCTGTATACCTCTGGGGCCTGCCTGTATACACTGGGGGCTGCCTGTATACACTGGGGGCTGCCTGTATACCTCTGGGGCCTGCTGTATACCTCTGGGGCCTGCTGTATATACCTTGGGGCCTGCTGTATACCTTTGGGGCCTGCTGTATACCTGCTGGGGCCTGCTGTATACCTGCTGGGGCCTGCTGTATACCTGCTGGGGCCTGCTGTATACCTCTGGGGCCTGCTGTATACCTCTGGGGCATGCTGTATATACCCTGGGGCCTGCTGTATACCTCTGGGGCCTGCTGTATATACCTTGGGGCCTGCTGTATACCTCTGGGGCCTGCTGTATATACCCTGAGGCCTGCTGTATACCTCTGGGGCCTGCTGTATACCTCTGGGGCCTGCTGTATACCTCTGGGGCCTGCTGTATATACCCTGGGGCCTGATGTATATACCTTGGGGCCTGATGTATACCTTTGGGGCCTGCTGTATACCTCTGGGGCCTGCTGTATACCTCTGGGGCCTGCTGTATACCTCTGGGGCCTGCTGTATACCTTTAGGGCCTGCTGTATACCTCTGGGGCCTGCTGTATATACCCTGGGGCCTGCTGTATACCTTTGGGGCCTGCTGTATACCTCTGGGGCCTGCTGTATATACCCTGGGGCCTGCTGTATATACCCTGGGGCCTGCTGTATACACCCCTGGGGCCTGCTGTATATGCCTCTGGGGCCTGCTGTATATGCCTCTGGGGCCTGCTGTATGCCTCTGGGGCCTGCTGTATACCTTTGGGGCCTACTGTATACCTCTGGGGCCTGCTGTATATACCCTGGGGCCTGCTGTATATACCCTGGGGCCTGCTGTATACCTCTGGGGCCTGCTGTATATACCCTGGGACCTGCTTTATACCTTTGGGGCCTGCTGTATACCTCTGGGGCCTGCTGTATATACCCTGGGGCCTGCTGTATATACCCTGGGGCCTGCTGTATATACCCCTGGGGCCTGCTGTATATGCCTCTGGGGCCTGCTGTATATGTCTCTGGGGCCTGCTGTATACCTCTGGAGCCTGCTGTATATACCCTGGGGCCTGCTGTATATACCCTGGGGCCTGCTGTATATACCCCTGGGGCCTACTGTATATGCCTCTGGGGCCTGCTGTATGCCTCTGGGGCCTGCTGTTTATACCTTTAGGGATGCTGTATATACCACTGGGGAGGCTGCTGTATATACCACTGGGGAGGCTGCTGTATACTACCACTGGGTAGGCCTGTATACCACACTGCTGGGGGCTGTATACCTGTGCTGGGGTCCACCCTCAGCTTATACACGAGTCAATAGGTTTTCCCAGGTTTTGGGGGCAAAAGTAGGGGGTCGGCTTATACACGGGTCGGCTTATACACGAGTATATACGGTACCTATCCAAATTAATCTTCCCTTCCTCTCTTTACTTTAAATTTTTTTTTTAAAACACTTACTTCCTTAATTATCAGATTGTTTCACCTTTTCTTCTGTGTAGAAATTCTGTGCTGTCTGTCTCTATCTTGAAACACAAGAGATTTGTCCCTTCTTTGTATTCGTTTGTTATATTATCTTTGTTTATGATTAATGCCAAGGAATGTTAATTAATTTACCATGCTCCTAGAAGCTTGTGTGCATTTGATATCTTTATCCACAGATAGTCACCATCAATTTACTAGAATAGGTCCTTTTTTCTATGTCCATCTCCTCAGTGGCGGACCTTCGGCCCGGCGGGCCCTGGTGCAGCTTTAGGTGAGGAGCAGGGGGGGTGCTAGCAGGGGGGAATTTCGTGCGGCTCTTACCTGCGCCGTGCCTCGCATTGTAGATCAGGGAGCCGGGGCTGGAGAAGAGAGGAGGGGCGGGAACTGCCAAGGGAAGCAGGAAGCTTCCCTCAGTTAACCTCCTCTCCTCTGACATAGGGTCACGGGGGGCCCCCTACAGAAGCTAGAGGGGCCCCCTACCCGGTCGGGGCCCTGGTGCAGCTGAACCAGCTGCACCACAGTAGGTCCGCCCCTGCATCTCCTATGTACAGTCTTCTATGGCTGCTCTTTTACTGTCAGTTATAACTATCTGTTAGTGATTCATTACAATAGTATCTCACGTATTGTTGGGTCAACTTAAAATGCTATTGTCTATCATGCCACTCTGTGGCTGTACTTACAGTCTCTCTTGTTATTCTCTTCTCCCCTCTGTTATGCGGATCCCCTGCATGAAGCGGCGTGCATTCACCGTGGCCAGCCGTGGTTCCGCTTACATCACAGGTTTCGTGCCCGTCGCGTCAATGCGACAGTGCATGGTCACATGTCTCGATGGGTTGTTGATCAATAATAAAAAATAATCCTCTAAAATACAACTTGCCTAATAACTCTGCATACAGTATAGAAAGGGTATGTGATTAAATTCCCACGATCTGTAGTATAACACTCTTAAAGGGAATCTACCACTAGGTTTTCGCTACCCCATCTTAGAGCAAAATTTAGGGGTAGGAGCCCAGATTCCAACCATGTGTCACTTACTGAGCCGTTTGCTGTCATTTTGCTAAAATCACTATTTTATCTACTGCAGATAAACCAGTTCTCTAAATACTTGAGCTCTGCATTGCACAACTCACATCACTGATTGGCTGCTACCTAACCATCTACAGTGTTCACAGAAAGTTGCCAATCAGTAGTGGAGGCAGTGTTATACAGAGATCATGAATATGTATGATAACTAGGGATGAGCAGTATGTTCATAAGTATGGTTATTTGGTGAGTAATGCGGTACTCACGGTACTTGAAACATAGCGAGTATTTCACTACTTGCCTCAATGTTCGTATCTCCTGCTCAGCATATTTGGCGCCTGAATTGCAGCCAGTAAACATGCTTGGCTTGCTAGCCAATCACAGTAATGCTGCAGATATCTTGGTTGTGGCATTACTGTGATTGGCTGGCTGAACAGCGTTATAGAGGAGTCATAGACTCTATACAAGCCCTGCCACCGCCATCTTGTGCACATTGCATCCAGAACACAGCATACTACTAGCTGTGAGGTAGCGCCCGGGAACTCGCTCACGGCATAACGAAACCAACACGTGCTTATAATTTAACCAACGACTACCCGTTTATTTGCTCACATACATAACATAACCCGGGTAGCATGTTTGACACATTGCACATTGATTATAAGCACAGTACATAAATACACAATACATTTATATATAACATTACGGAACACCTATATTGCACATAATGTCCTATAGTTACCTAGGACCTGTCACCACCTCTCTTTCAAACCCTTGGAGCACTAACAACCGCTCCCGTGGTGGTTACGGCCTCCAGCCTATCTAAACATTCAACATACATTTAACAATACATAAGTAACCATATTCATCAACGGGCCTTGTGGGTCCCAATGGCGGTACCAACCGCCCGGCTTTCTTTACCCAGCACTACACTACCCTGGAGTACAGGCTTCAGCCTGACCGGGCTCTTACACACTGCATGTGATCCATCATATAAGCATCCATGGATCACATACGTCCTTCCACACGCTTACAGCCCATCATATAATCATCCATGGACTGTGGCACGACGTTTGATCGAGCTCAAATTTTGGCTATCTCAATATCTGGAAAGGGGAATCGTTTTGTGGGGTCCAGACGGACAAAATTCCGACATCGATTTTTTGTGGTCACCCTAGTGGACAGGATCATATACTAATCCTTCTTGTGATGCACCCTGGCCATGGGACCATGCCGGCAGTGCCTCACATAGCGTTGGGAGAGTATCAGCAGCTGCTGGGGAGAGTGTTGTGCGTTTGCAAATCCTCTATGAATCATCTCAAAAACACAAAAGCTCTTGTGAGAGCTACCTGGAGTATTTTAGTACTAGGTGACTTTAATGCTGGGAGACAGGCAGGAGTGTTTGAGTACATACATAGTACCTCAGCTCTTCTCATAGCAGAAAGTACTGTATAGGGTCAAGGAGAAGTGACAGTTTTCCCAGCTATTTTTTGGTCACATTTAGCTTTGCTGGCCAATTTTTTGCTGTTACAGTGCTGTTTGCATACCGAATAGCACGCACAGTTCTGCACATCTCAGACGTAGCCAGTTTTTTGTGGTAACTGGTGAGCTAATAAATCTTGGATTTAACCTCATGCCAATTGTTTCGCCGTTACAGTGCTGATTGTAAAACTCAAAGCAGTACTAGGCTGTAATGTTACCTGTCACAAAATGATCCTTGTTCCCCAATATCTACATCTGCACATTTGAATATCTGCAACTATGTCACAAAAACCCCAAATTCCCAAAAAGCCTGCTATAAAGGAACAGGGACATGGACGTGGGCGTGGGCATGATGTAGTCAGTGGTGCCCGACAAGGCACTGAGTCTTGGACAGATAAGAAGGTTGATGCATCTATATTCCTGGCATAATTTCCCACTGTGGGACGTAAACGTGTCTGGAAGACAGAAGAGAGAGAGCAGATACTGTCTTGGATGGCAGATAAGGCCTCAACACAATTTTCTAACAGCACTGAATCTTCCATGACCACACAGTCCATTGTCGATACAGGGAACGCTGGGTCATTCAATTCTCAACCTGTTCCTCCTACCTCACCCCCTCAGCAGTCACAGGAGACATTTGACGCCAAGCTTGACCACTCCGAGGATCTGTTTTGTACATATCCTTTGGTTACCTCTGGCCTCTCAACGCGCAACATTGAAGAGGAATGTGAGGAGGAGTCGTCTGTTCATGGCCAAATATTTGAAACCACACGGCCAGAAAAAAGCCACTTCCAGCCATGTGATATACTGGCTGAAGAGGTGGAGGCTGATGATGATGAGACACAGTTGCCATCTTGCCAGATGACAATATCAACACTGAAGGAGAATGACATGGAGGACAAAGTTGTCGATGATGAGTCCACTGATCAGACCTGGACTGTTGGCACGCATAGCCATCATAGAAGAAGGTGAATACATAGCACCAACAAAGGCACCAATGGCTACTGGTTTGACCAGAGTGTGAAGTGTGTCAACTGTTGCCAAGAGCAATCCCTCTGTGCCCCAAGTCAAGGCAAGGGGGTGTTTAGCAGCTGTCTGGATTTCAGAACCAAATATTGTCATCTGTAGAATCTGCCATACCAAGCTGAGCAGAGGTCAGGGCAAAGGCAACCAGAGCACCACCAGTATGTGGAAACATATGGTAGCCAAGCACCCTAGTTCGTGGGTGGAACACCAGGATACCAAATCGGTGTCTGCAGGTCAAACCAACGCCATGTCGCCTGTGATTTCTCCTTCCCAATCTGCTGGCCTGGAAGCAGGTGCTCATACCTCCTGCTCACAAACTATAGTTCCACAGACACATGACACATTAATCCTATCCACTTCTTTGTCCCAGCCAAGCACTCAGTTGTCTGTGCCTGAGATCTATGAAAGGAAGTGTAAATACCAAGCCACGCACCCACAGGTACAAATACTAAATGTGCACATTGTAGAATTGCTAGCCGTGGAGATGTTGGCGTTTGGGCTTGTGGGGACAGTGCTTCTGTGATCTCTTGGCTGTGGCTGTCCCACGATACTCGGCTTCCAGCCGGCACAATTTTTCCTGGTATGCCGTCCCGCATTACACCAGCACATGTTAAACACGTGGATAAGTTGTTGTGGACAGGGATGATACATTTCTGGCATGGCACACTAGCTCAACCTGGTGGAGAGTGGGACAAAGTCGCAAACTGGAACATCACACATCCTACTTATGCCACGAATAGCGGGCCCAACTTCAATCAGGGTTTCCGTCTTATCATATTCGTCTTGTCTACCCTCTTCCTCCTCCTCCTGCTCCTCATCCTTTGCTGAATTACCCTCCACATCACTCCCAAGATGGGAGCTGTGCAGCATCGTATCTGCAAAGCAGCAACACGCTCTGCTAAAGCTGATCTGTATAGGTCAAACACCACACACTGCATCAGAGCTGTGGCAAGGAATTAAACAACAGACTGATCAGTGACTCTCCCCACTGCAACTCCAACCCGGACTGGTTGTCTGTGATAATGGGAGTAACCTGGTGGCAAATTTAGAGATCAGGAAACTGGTACACGCGCCATGCATGGTTCACGTGATGAACCTAGTGGTTCAGAAATCTATCAAAACATACCCTGACTTGCCATGCCTACTTGAGAAGGCGTGACGTATTAGCACCCATTTCCTTGCATGCTCTTCTGGAAATTAAATATGCAAATTGCCAGACATACTAGTATTCCAGACCTGGTGTGTCACTGTCCAAAAGGAGAAATGTTATTGCTTAGATCGTTAGTCTTAGCTTTGCAAGTAGCCAAAGCAAATCTCATAGTTTGCACTGGCGAGGGGCAATACGCTGAAACACCGTGTCTGCAAATTGAGATTCTGGTTTGTCTAATATCTTTAGGAGTATGATAATTCTCGTTAAAGGGTCGATATTGACTTTTAGGATTGCAATCCAATAGGTGGCGCTAGAGTTCAAGCTCTCTTCCTCTTTGAAGAGGTAATTGCATAGCTAGCAGCAAAATAATGGAATTAAACACAGCTGATGTGAACAGGAACCTATTCATGTGTTCAGAGTTTCCTTTAATGTTCATAGTGTATTGTTCAATGTTTCATCATAAATGTAAATAGAAAATCTATATGTATCAACAGTAATAAAACATGAACCTTAATAATATGTAAAGTTTAGCGTAGATAATATTGGCTATTATGGGGAGATTTTCTTTTGCTAGACCTGCAGTGCATGTAGAAACGTTCTCTGGTGCATTCTGCGACTGTATAATCCCATCAGGGTTATTATAAACCATCTAAATCTAATACTGTTCATCAGAAGTTCCAGACTTACATTTTGCACAATTGATAGCTGTTGACAACACTGTTGCTATTTGCTCTGACTTGGCAATTTTGCAAAGGAATCACCGAGCAAATTGAGGACAATTCAGCCCATCTGCAGCCGAGGAAATGAGCTTAGAAATCCAGTGACAGACCCCCACCTAGCCTGTCAGGCTTTCCACTCATCTCATTACCCCTACTATTTTGTAATGGTTTCCTTTCCTGATCTCATTGTGACAAGCTGGGACACAACACAAGCAGCAGCTGCCTCTCTGACCGTAGCCTGAGAGCACATAACATATGTCAGCAGCTGGACCATAATCGCAAGGGACAATATTAGCAAGTGGGGTTTTCTCTTAAAGCCATAAATATACCTGTAGAGCTGCTGTAGAGTAATAAAAGTGTTACTTAAAAAAGCACTCAGCTGGCAACACTTTCCGAAACGTGCACTATCTCATCCGATAAGTGATGTATCAATTTCTAATACTACTAAGCTGTACGACAGCACTATTCAGCATCCATGTGTGACTATACTCACATTGCTATATATATATATATATATATATAAACTAAGTAAAAGTTCATGCAGCACACAGCTACCACCAATGATGCACAGTGCTAACAAGCCATATGTGTTTGAGGAAAAAATTCAAAACTTACGTTTTTCAAAAAACTCAATAATTTTATCTTTTAATCTGGAGTTCTTAGTACATACATTGGCCAATGTCTGCTTGCTCATCAACTACGACAAAGTGACTCCAGGTCTGATGAGCCCTATCTGACATCCAAGCCCTCCTTGTCCACCCCCCACCTCCCGGTGGGCAGGCACCATCTATACCTCCATCACCTGTAGGTTTAATGAGGGTGCAATTACATTGCAGCAAAGGAGTCTGCAACTCCATATAATGTAATTGCACCCTCATTAAACCTACAGGTGATGGAGGGTATAGATGGTGCCTGCCCACCGCGAGGTGGGGGTGGACAAGGAGGGCAGGGATGTCAGATAGGGCTCATCATACCTGGAGTCACTTTGTCGTAGTTGATGAGCAAGCAGACATTGGCCAATGTATGTACCAAGAACTCCAGATTAAAAGAAAGATTATTGAGTTTTTTGAAAACGTAAGTTTTGAATTTTTTCCTCAAACACATATGGCTTGTTAGCACTGTGCATCATTGGTGGTAGCTGTGTGCTGCATGGACTTTTACTTAGTTTGTTTAATCTCTGCGTCCTATGCTTGCACCAGTTCACACTGGTCTGCTGAGTGCTGTGCAGCTTTTTTGAATTAAACATTATATATATATATGTATACAGGCCTGCCACTAGATATTTCATATTTCGGTGCCCCTGACTGGCAAAAGTTTGGTGCCCCCCCCTCGAGACTCCACAACAGCTCCTCCAAGCTCTGCCTCCACCCAGGCTCCACCTTCACTTCTTGAACCCTCCATAATTTCACTGCCCACTATTGGAAAAACTCCACTTCTACACCAAGTCCTGACCAATCACACATTCATTTCTTTCTATACATTGTTCTTTATTAGAGCTTATTTTTTCACCGCATCTGCCGCGATCGGCAAAAACCGCTGATGTGAAAGCACCCTTAGATGGTTGGTTAGTTGTGTCCAAATTGGTTGGTATGGATAAAGCTAACTTTGCACATGCAATAGCTGATGTGCTAGCTCTGATTTGAATGTCAGTTATCACTACCATCTTCTTCATACACATGGATATTTAGCTCAGCCAAATGGTTATGTGTTTACAAAGGAGGGTGAGGAAAAAGCCTCTGTCAAACACATCTGGCAATGACTTATCTCCTGAAGAAAAAAAGGGTTGGGCATTAAAATTCAATTTGTATGACATACATGTTGGGGGAAAGATCCCCATAAACTGTAAACTGGACAATTCAACTGATACTGGTGGATCAGCCAACTTTAGTTGCCATGTATATGACCTTAAAGGGGATGTCCAGACTTGTTATAAAAGTCTACTGTCACTCTATATGACTGCCGAGAGCCGAATCATGGCAATGTGTTCATACTGTCTTGATTGCTATGCAATTAGACGGCTATGTGACCATACTTACAGTATGTGATTTGCATACTTGAAGTCATGTGCTTCACTCAAAAGAAGATAATTGAAAGAGGCCAGAAGATACTTGTTGGCACAAGACCAAAATCTATAAATCACCTAAATGCAGTTACATGATGGGCCATTCACACTGGGAAGATTGGGGAATGGTGAAAGAATGTGCACCACTATATGTAGTGTGCAGTTACATAGTCCAGACTTTTGTCTCAAACCTGAACTACCCCTTTCATATTTATCTACTTTGTGTGGCTGCATCAGTAACAGTATTGAAATTTCTGTAGTTCTTGTAAAGCTAAATGTTATATCTGGGATTTAAAAAAAAAAAACGTGCCCAAGCACTAACAGGCAGGTAGTTGCCACCTACCTACCTTTGCAGGAAGGTGGTAGCCACCTACCTGCCTGTTGTGCTCGTCTCCATTCCCTGCCAGCACAGAATGGTCACAGACCACTTCTGCTGGAGATACAATGGCTTTGTCATCAGTGCGAAGGCCTCTTTTCCTCTCTGCTCTGTAAAAGGGGTGGGACAGCGGATGTCATGCTGATTGACAGCTGGCTTCCTGCTACCTAACTGGGGGAGCCATCTGTCAATAACATGACATTGGCTGTGAAGCTCATCAACAGAGCAAAGAAATTGCTTTTCTGTTGATGCAACATTCATGGAAGCTGCAGAATCACTGGCAGTAGCAGTCTTAGGCTATGTTCACACTGGATGTTTTTGATTTGTCTTTGTTGCTGCATTTCTTTTTAAAACTGTATCAAAAATAGATCCGTCAAACATCTGCCAGCAAAGTGAATGGGATTTTCAATTTGTTGGACAGACGTCAGTGTTTTTGACTGCTGCATTAGTATTGCAGAAAGCGCATCCATAAAATAATGGACGCCAATTATTGCTCTGTTTTCTGGAGTGCTTTCTGCACCACTAACATCCAATTACTTACCTTCTCCGGTGATCCTGGACATTGGCAAGACCTGTGGGTATGGGTACTGACCGGACCTGCTCATGTGACTCTCAGGCTGAGAGTGACATGGTGAAAGGTCCTGTAATTACTTGTACTACTCAGGTCCTGCCAATGCCAGGGAGGAAGACATCACCAGAACACACCGAGGAGGGTAGGAATGTGTGAGTGTATCTCTGTCTGTGTGTCTGTGTGCCTGTCTGTCTGTGTACCCCAAAAACAGAGCAGAAAAGCAGCACAAATATATTGTTTGTGATGCTTTTTTGCAAAAAGAGGATCCATTTTTGGTGCAAAAACTGCACCAAAAAGGTATCAACAAAAAATGGAGCACAAATGCTCTGTCGGAATGAGGCCTTAGATTGTTCTATGCTGGAGAAGAATGGCGCCAGGCATAACAGGCAGGTAGGTGGTAACTAGCTGCCTGATAGTGGTTATGCTCCTTTTTTTTCTTGTAATATTCCACATATATCCTTTACGTTCAGTGCCATTGCAGCAGGAATTGTATCAACTATTTGATGAAATTGTCTTCTAGCTTGAACATGATTTATGTTGCTGATCAGATTTAGTCAATTAGAATGAGGATAAATAAACACTTTGGTTACAAGTTTATGTTTAAATTAAAATATGCATGAAGAAAATGAGGCTTGGTTGGACATATAAATTACTACTTGTCATACTAATGAATTACCAGTTTACCATTCTATTGACACACACAGCAATACCAAGTCTTCATGGTAAGATCCTTCCATGCTTAAAGCCTTCACGTAATGACATAGATCTCAATGAGAAGTAATTCATACCTGTCCCTAAAGATAACAGCTTTTTCCTAGACACAAGTAATGCTTGTTAAATGTAGACTGCAATGATCAATTGTTTCTAGAGTGTAAATTGCATTGTGGAAAGCCTTCTTGCTTACTTGAACAACTTGAGAACAACTAACAAATTGACTTTACACACCTTTCAAATTTTATAAAGGAAGTGGAGCAAATAATTCATATATAATAACAACGACCTGCAAATCCCCACAATTCTCTTAACCTTCCTAGCGTTATTCCCGAGCCTGACTCGGGGTTAACATTCACTACCAGAAGCGTTAACCCCGAGTCAGGCTCGGGCTTACCCGCGTTCGCGGCAGATGCGGTGAGAAAACCGCATCTGCCGCATCTGCCGCACTTGCCGCACTTGCGCCGCACTTGGGGCGCGGTTGCGGTAATCTGCATAGGAACCAACCACCTCGGATGACCCTCATACACTGTTAATATGTGCCCCTGCAGCCTAGTAAACCATTAGCAGCACTGTTTTTGTGTGAAAAGTGGCTGCAGTAGAAGTGAGATAATGATTGTATACACTTACATGCCTGCGTACTTGAGGGCGTCTCCCTGTGTGTGCTGGCACTTGTGGGCTGTGCTCATCATGTCTGCTCTCCCCCTCCCTTATGCACGCCCCCTCTCAGCCTGCTATACTGTGTGAGGCTGATTGCGTCATAAAGGGGCGGGGCTAAATCGCGGCATCCCGGTAGCCCCGCCCCTTTATGACGCAATCAGCCTCACATCACTATAGCAGGCTGAGAGGGGGCGTGCATAAGGGAGGGGGAGAGCAGACATGATGAGCACAGCCCACAAGTCCCAGCACACACAGGGAGACGCCCTCAAGTACCAGGCATGTAAGTGTATAAAATCATTATCTCACTTCTACTGCAGCCACTTTTCACACAAAAACAGTGCTGCTAATGGTTTACTAGGCTGCAGGGGCACATATTAACAGTGTATGAGGGTCATCCGAGGTGGTTGGTTCCCTTTACTATGCAGATTACCGCAACCGCGCCGCAAGTGCGGCAGCTATGCGGCAAGTGCGGCAGATGCGGTTTTTTTTACCGCATCTGCCGCGAACGCGGGTAGCCCGCTTTTAGCAAAAAATTCTAGACCTAAACAGACCGCCAGGGAGGTTAAGGGTAGGAACACACTTCAGTTCCTGATCAGTTTTCCTGATCAGTGTTCATCAGTTTGTGTGCCAAACCCAGGAGTGACTCCAAAACTCACCACAGGTGTCAATCTTTCAATTATAGTTTTTCTCTGCAAGGTTCACTCCTGGTTTTGGCCCACAAACTGATGAACACTGATCAGGAAAACTGATCAGGAACTGTAGTGTGTCCCTACCCTGAAGGATAAACCCTGTTGTACAGTAAAGTCAACTTTACATTGAAAGTATTCATTTGAAGAAGACCAGCCACCCAATATATACAGTCATCCTCGAGTGGGAAACTGAGATATTTTGCCATTTTAGAGTACAAAGAGATGTCGTTCATATGCTTTCACTTTAAAAAATATTGACAATATACCGTATATACTCAAGTATAAGCTGACCCAAGTATAAGCCGAGGCCCCTAATTTTACCCCCAAAAAGTGGGGAAACTTATTGACTCGAATATAAACCTAGGGTGGGAAATGCCGCAGCCCACCATCCTGGTATACAGCACCCTCATCACTGGTATACAGCACCCTCCATCACTGGTATACAGCACCCTCCATAACTGGCATACAGCACCCTCCATCACTGGTACATGGCCCACCCCATCACTGGCACACATTCCCCCATCACTGGTATATAGACCCCATCACTGGCACCCCCTATCACTGGTATATTGCCCCCCTGCTGGCATACCCCACCATCACTGGTATATGGCTCCCCTGCTGGTACCCCCCCTATCACTGGTATACAGCCCCCCTGCTGATACCCCCCATCACTGGTAGATAGCACAGCTACTGGCACAATCCCCCATCACTGGTATATAGCCCCCATTATTAGCACACACACCCCCATTACTGGTATATGGCCCCCCTGCTGGCACCACCCCATCACTGGTATACAGCCCCCCTGCTGGCACCCCCACATCACTGGTATATAGCCTCCCTGCTGGCACCCCCCCATCACTGGTAGATAGCACCGCTACTGACACACTCCCCCATCACTGGCATATAGCCCCCATCACTGGCACACACACCCCATCACTAGTATATAGTCTCCCTGCTGGCACCCCCCCCATCACTGGTATATAGCCCCCCTGCTGACAACGACCCCCCATCACTGGTATATAGCCCCCCTGCTGGCAACCCCCTTCACTAGTATATAGCCCCCTTGCTGGCACACATCCCCCTTCACTAGTATATAGCCCCCCTGCTGGCACACTCCCCCATCACTAGTATACAGCTCCTCTGCTGGCACAACCCCCCCATCACTGTACAGGGCCCCCCTGCAGGCGCTGACAATAAAATGACAAACCTTAAACTCATCCTCCGCTGTCCTGCAGGCACCGGGTGTCCTCCCTCTGGTCTTCCTGTCTGTATGCCAGCTTCTAATCATGTGACCAGCGCAGCAACAATGATGTCACTGCTGTGCCGGTCACCTGATTAGAAGCCGGCATACAGACAGGAAGTGCAGAGGGAGGACGCCTGCAGGACATCGGAGGGTGAGTTAAAAGTTTGTTGCTTTATGTGCGGCAGCATGGGGCCCCATACAGTATTGGGGGGCCAGATAATTTAGTGTAATGAAATGTGCACCGCTCCCACTGCCGCTGATGGACAGGGGGATGCATTGCATATTCATTACACTAATGAGCGGCCCCACGTGACCTCCCACTCACTCTGCAGCAACCCCTCTGCAAAAGTATGGGCACATCAACAGAAAAGTGACATTAATATTTAGTAGATCCACCTTTTGCAAAAATAACAGCCTCTAGTCGCTTCCTGTAGCTGTTAATGAGTTCCTGGATCCTGGATGAAGATATTTTTGACCATTCCTCTTTACAAAACAATCCCAGTTCAGTTAAGTTTGATGGTCGCTGAGCATGGACAGCCCGCTTCAAAACATCCCACAGATGTTCAATGATATTCAGGTCTGGGGACAGGGATGGCCATTCCAGAACATTGTAATTGTTCCTCTGCATGAATGCTTGAGTAGATTTGGAGCAGTGTTTTGTATCATTCAATAGAAGTAGGACAAACGGGGCACTAAGCTTTACCTCTGTCAGGTCTGGATAGTCTTCCAGTTATGGCATGTTCTCAACCGGCAGTGCACAGCCAAAGCACCAGCACTTGAAAAGCAAAAAGAGGGCGGCACTCACCGGAGTATACAGGATGGTCCTTTATTCCAAGAACTCGTGGAAAAACAGGGTGCAGGGAGGGGGCTTCGTGCCCCCTCCCTGCACCCTGTTTTTCCACGAGTTCTTGGAATAAAGGACCATCCTGTATACTCCGGTGAGTGCCGCCCTCTTTTTTGCTTTTCAAGTTTTGTATCATTGTCTTGCTGAAAGATCCATCCTCGGCGTAATTTCAACTTTGACACTGATTCTTGAACATTATTCTCAAGAATCTGCTGATACTGAGTGGAATCCATGCGACCCTCAACTTTACCAAGATTCCCGATGCCGTCATTGACCACACAACCCCAAAGCATGATGGACTTTCCCCCAAATTTGACAGTGGGTAGCAAGTGTTTTTCTTGGAATGCTGTGTTTTTGTGATGCCATGCATAACGCCTTGTTGTATGACCAAACAACTCAATCTTTGTTTCAACAGTCCACAGGACCTTCTTCCAAAATGAAACTGGCTTGTCCAAATGTGCTTTTGCATACCTCAGGCGACTCTGTTTGTGGCGTGCATGCAGAAACGGCTTCTTTCGCATCACTCTCCCATACAGCTTCTCCTTGTGCAGTGTGCGCTGTATTGTTGACTGATGCACAGTGACACCATCTGCAGCAAGATGATGCTGCAGGTCTTTGGAGGTGGTCTGTGGATTGTTCTTGACTGTTCTCACCATTCTTCTTCTCTGCCTTTCTGATATTTTTGTTGGCCTGCCACTTCTGGCCTTTACAAGAACTGTCCCTGTGGTCTTCCATTTCCTTACTATGTTCCTCACAGTGGAAAATGACAGGTTAAATCTCTGAGACAACTTTTTGTATCCTTTCCCTGAACAACTATGCTGAACAATCTTTTTTTTAAGATCATTTGAGAGCTGTTTTGAGGAGCCCATGATGCCACTCCTCAGAGAAGATGCAACTAGGAGAACAACTTGCACCTGAAATAGCTTTTCTCATGATTGGATACACCGGGCTATGAAGTACAAAGCTCAATGAGGTTATCAAACCAATTTAGTGCTTCAGTAAGTCAGTAAAAAGTAGTTAGGAGTATTCAAATCATGAAAATCAGAAGGGTGCCCATACTTTGGCACCTGTCAAATTTTGAAATAAAAATCTGTGAAGGAAAGAATGCGCATATAGGGTCTTATCTCAATAACACACTTTCACTTATCGATGTGGAATTGCTCACCTTTGTCAGTTGTGAAACCCACAACTGGTAGAATAGCGTACAAGCAGCTGCTGCAGGGACCGAACTCCCAACGGTGACCGTGGTCGTGATGTAGATTCTTGGACAATCACAGATGTTCCCTGAGGAAGGAGCTCGGGAGGAGGCTCCGAAACGCGTCGGAAAATAAAGGCTGTAGCTGTACCAGACATTCCTGTGTCTGTGTTTCTTTGGTCTCGGAGCAGCAGCGCGGACACTGAAGCACTTTGTCCAAGAATCTACAAATTTTGAAATAATGCATATTTCATATTTTTGGCTAGTACAATAAACCTCATTTCAATCCTGAAATATTACTGTGTCCATCAGTTATTACATATATCACACTGAAATAGCTGTTGCAAAAAAACAATTTTAAACTAAAAAAAAAGAGTAAGATTAAAAGGGATGCCCAAACTTTTTCATATGACTGTATATATGGTACCTCTATTTTCCACCTTTGTATGCATTGAAGTCTGCTACACTATTCTATACCACTAGGATTATGCTATTCTATCCTCCAAATAAAAAGTTTGACCATTTCAGGTTTAAATCTGGTTATATTAAAAAGTTTGTCCACTACTAGGACAACCCCTTCTGAATCTATTTGTTTCCCCCAATTAAAATAATAGACTTTGTACTCACTTCCCGTGGTGCCGCCATTGCAGCATTGTTAGTAACTGCAGCTCAGAGCTCACATGACATTGTGACCCCCGTTTTTGGCTTCTCTCTCCCCGCGTTTGGACCTAACAAGCTATCAATAGGAAGTGAGTGGTAGCTGCATCATCTCTTCCTGTTGATAGTCCATTTGGTCTAAAGGCAGAAAGGAGGAAGTCGGCAGTGAGTGCGGGGCTCCTGTAATGTCACGGTGCCCTTCAAGCTCAGAGCCACAGGTACAGCGCTGGAATGGCGGCACCATGAGAGGTGAGTACAATGTCTATAATTTTATCTTGGGGAAACAAGTGGACTCAGAAGAGGTTGTCCTTGTAGTCTACAACCCCTTTAATGGAATGATATTTTCACAATATTGCCAAAAGTCAGCTTTACTTTAACCCCATTACGACCAATGACGAGTTTAGCTGTCATGGAACGATATCAGTTCCCGCACCATGACGGCTAAACTCATCATGGCTTTGAACTGTCACTGCTTGTAAACAAACAGTGACAGTTCAATTCTGACAGCTTTCAGTGACAGCTGAGGGTCAGGGGCAAAGGTGGGGACCCTTGTTATTGGTCCCCACACTCAGAGCGAAGTGATCGGTCAGTGACTGACCGATCACATCATGATCGCTCAGGAAAGTGCTGAATATGAGCATTTTCCTACACGATCGCTGCAGGAGCCGGGCTGTCAGCTGCAATCATCCCATGCCTGTGCCCACTGCTCCTCCACTGAAGTGCCCAGTCCCCGCTCTCTCCCTCCTTTCCTGGTCTCCTCGCCCCGCTCTCATCTTCCCGCTCTCCTCCCTACTCTTCTCGGACTCATTTCCCCCCTGTCCTCCCTCCTTTTCCTGATCTCCTCCCTCCCTGCTCTCCTCCCTGCTCTCCTCGCTCTCTTGCTTTTGCTCCCGGTCTCTCGTCCCTCCTCCCTCTGCTGTCCTCCCGTCCACTCGCCTCCTCTGGCCACTCTCCTCCTCCGTCTTCTCCCCTTGCTCGCTTACATTATCCTGTGCCGGGTGCCTGACTGCCGGCTTTTGCCCTGCTCCTCTCAGCCTCATCCCCTGCATGGAGGAGATGATGCTGAGGAGAGATCTGACAGCCTAGAGACAGCGATCTGTGTGGTCACTCTCCCTGGCTCTGTGTTGCCCCCTAAGTGCTGTGATCTTATGGGAGAGGGAGTGCAGGGTCACTCACCTCTACCAATGGTGATTGGCCCATCATGTAATTGTGATGGGCCGATAACCATGGTAACCAGAGGTTGCCATGGCAACATCAGGTAACCTGACCCAAGCCTTAGAGCTCATGTGATCTCTGGGACTTGGGTTTGCAGCACTGATAGCTGCACTGTATGGCAGATCATTGCCATACAGTGCAGCATCAGTGTGACCCCCCAGAGACTGCAGCAAAAGGACCTTTGATCCTTTGCTGCAGCCCCTGGAGGCAACTGACCATCGTGGGACCATTGTTGTGGACTACGTCGGAAAGGCATGTGGTGGTAATAAAGATGGAGTCCAAAATAACCATGCTTTATACAGTTGTAAGAGCCCACATTGAGACCCTATAATATTAGCATTAGTCCCCCACATAGCCCCTATATAATATGGACACATATACCATAACCACATAAAAAAAATAAAACCACATACTCCACACATCACTCACTTCTGTTCCCCTGACGCTGTGTTCCAGTCCTCTGGGCTGTACATCTTCTTGATGCTGGTGGAAACATGCTGGCACTGGCACCAGCTGATGACATAATCACGCAGCTCCTCTGAAGCTCACAGGAGCTGTGATACCATTCTTTATTGCTGACCGTGTAGTTCCGAAAGCTCTGTCAGAAAGCACTGTGAAAATGAGTGAGTGGTAGTGATGAGTATGTGTTCAAAATATTATAATGAAGGCAATCTGGAGCCCTGGGCAGTAGCCCAGATTGTCCTCATTACAATCCACTTATGTATCCACAGAAACACCACCATGCCACAACAGAATATTTTTTTTTCATATTAAAGATATTCCATCTAACATAGTGTTCCTAGTCTATAATAGTAATAACGTAATTTCTTTGTTTCTCTTTTCTTACATAAAGAGATAACAGAGATTAATTGATTTCTTGTTACTGATTCTTTAGTGTAACCTTACCACTCACCTAATCTCTCCTGCCTTTTCCTTTGTGCCTTTGTCTACATAGGTCCCATCCTTAGAGGTTCTTGTCTCTTCTTCTATAGCATATTAGCCTTAGGCCATGGCGAGACATGGAGACCTACCATTAGGGCAAGACCTCTAAAAAAATTAGCTGTTAAGCAGAGCAGCAGCTTCCACCAAATAAAACAGTTGCTTTATCAGATTATAGTGATGAAATCTTTAGATTTTGTAATCTATACATAACACTTGTGCTCCTTTCAGTAATGCAGCTAATAAATGAAAGCATTGCAATCTACTGTATATATTGATTGTTTGTTATGCTCACTTCTATTTTGCCTTTATTTAGCACAGCAATGTACATACATTGTCATGACTGTCACTATTGGGGCTCACAGTATACGTCCTCTATCAGTATATCTATGGAGACAGGCAGGAAACCCTACAAATACGGGGAGATCCATTGCATGGAGCAGGGATGAGTGAATAAACTTGAATGGAATTGATTTTTAGCTGAATTTGATAAAAATCTGCATTTGCCATAATGTGGATTTTCAGTCATTTGCTCCCTTCTTAATTCAGAAAAATGATGGCTTCTGAATACCATTTTACTGAACTGTAAAGTGACATGAAAGGTTAAAAAAAAAAAATAATACAAAAAATAATTATACTCACCTTACCACTCAACTGTTCAGGGCCTTCAACCCTCACTGTGCCTGTCCTTGACCCATCTTCTGATCCCTGCCATGAGCACATGAGCACTGAAATGTCCAGGTCTCTCACACAGAACCGGTACTTCTGGTTCTGATTAGACCCGGTACTTCTGGTTCTGATGAGACCCGGTGTGCCGTAGTAGCCTTTATCTCACTTGCACAGACCTTCTTGAGTCTCATCTGAGACTGAGATGCTGGCTCAGTGTAAGAGGTACAGGGATTTCAACGTGAGTGAAGTGGATCAACAGATGTGAGGAAGGTGGGTAACAGTGAGTAGTTGAGGGCCAGACAGAAGAGCCATAGGGTCTCGAAAGCTTGCATTACTTTTTCTTACCATCTTTTCAGTTAGCCATTAAAAGGTATCAACCACTGAGGACTCCGAGATTCTAAAATTAGGATTGTTGGGTATACACTGGAGCAAACTGTATTAATTGTGGATATACTGCTTGAAAGCCTACAGGGGATCTTGTGTGCAAATATCCCCCTGTACAATAGGCAATGAATGAATAGGCGTGTAGGCCCAGTGCAATTCTTTATCAATGGCTTAGGGTACCTTTACACGCGGCTACATTTCTAGGGTGGCTACAGGTAACTTACTGGTTGCAGTGAAATCATGGAGACAAGGTTCTATCTTGTTGCTGTGTACAAATGGAATAATCTCTCCATGATTTCACTGCAACCAGTAAGTTACCTGTAGCCACCCTAGAAATGTAGCCGCGTGTAAAGGTACCCTTATGTCTACTGTATATCAATATAACTCACAATATGTATGCTTAAAAATCTTAAATAAAATCACAAATATGTATTTTTTAACCATGTACCGGATATTAATTAAAATTATTTTTATCAATTTTTTTTTATATAAAATGCTTTAAAACATTAAAATCCTATTAGGCGCTGCCAACCACAAAAGGTCCGCGATTCTGGGAGATACAGATGTATCTCCCAGAAGCGATCGGACTGTGCAGCAAGGTGCCTCTTAAAGGGGCAGTGTAAAAATAAGAATCAATGAAAAAATAGTTTTTAAAAACCTGTAAAAAAAAAAATATATACCGTATATAAAAGTTCAAATCACCCCCCTTTTGCACCCAATCACATGAAAAGTATTAAAAAAAAATACACGTTTGATATCGCCGCGTTCAGAATCGCCAGATCTATCATCGTATTAAATCCGTTAATGAGAGCCCTGAACTCCGGAACGGAAAAAATGGTCCAAACGCCAAAATTCCGTTTTTTTTTGTCGCCGCAACATTGCCATAAAATGCAATAACGGGCGATCAAAACTGCAGATCTCCCCAAAAATGGTATCATTAGAAACATTAGCTCAAGATGCAAAAAATAAGCCATCACACAGCCCCAGATCCTGAAAAATGAGGACGCTACGGATCACCGAACATGGTGCAAAAAGTACGTTTTTTTTTTTTCAAACTTCTGAATTTTTTTTTTCACCACCTAGATACCAGTAAAGGTATACATGTTGGGTGTCTACAAACCCGTACCGACCCGAAGCATCACCCCGTCATGTCGATTTTACCATACAGTGAACATGGCGACTAAATACCCAAAAAACAAATGTGTCATTGCACTTTTTTTGCAATTTCACTGCATTTAGAATTTTTTTGTAATTTCTCTGTACACTATGTGGTAAAATAAATTATTGCATATGAAAATACAACTCGTCCCGCAAAAAACAAGCCATCATATCTCTATATTGATGGAAAAATAAAAAAGTTATGGCTCTTGGAAACAGGGGAGCAAAAAATTAAATTAAAAACGAAACATTCCCGGGTCATGAAGGGGTTAAAACATCAAATTATGGAAATTATTATTATTCCAAGATCTATTGATTAAAATTAAATCTGTTCATGGAAAAATGCCTTTTATGAAGTGGCCCCTAAGTTTGTAATGGCAAGTCATATGTTTTGCTATTTTTACATGTTTGGGGAAAAATAAATTTGGGCCTAAGTGGTCATAAGAAAACAGAAAACCATTATTTTCTTTACATATAGTGATAAATGTAATTTTCTCCCAACTTGATGGATGACAGACACATTTTATTGTTGGGGGTCTTACCATTAACCAGCACAGCTTTAACGAGAAGTAGTCTGAATAGGATTTTAGTTGAGCATAAATACTTCTACTTATTATAGATGTAGAGAGCCTTAAAAAAGGTATCATGAACTTTTCCATATTTTTTCACAAGCTCAAATGTATTTTATTGGGATTGTATGTGAAATCAACACAAAGGAGCAAGTATTTGTGAAGTGGAAAGAAAATGACACGATTTTCTAACTATTTTAAAAAACAGCAATCTGATAGTTGTGATGGGCATTTGTATCCAGCCTCTTGTGGTCTGACACCACTAACTAAAATCCTGAGTGACCAATTGCTCGAGAAGTCTCAAAATTAGTAAATTTAGTCCTCCTGTGTGTAATTTATTATCATTGTAACTACAGCTGTTCTGTGAAGACCACAGAGGTTTGTTTTGAGAATATTAGAGACCAAACAGCTTAACGAAAACCAAGAAACACACCAGACAGGTCAGGGATAAAGTTGCGGAGAAGAGTAGAGCAGGTTTAGGTTACAAGAAAATAACCAAGCTCTAAACATCTCACACAGCACTGGTTTATCCATCATCCAAAAAAATGGGTGGAGTATAGCACACCTGCAACCTACCAAGTTCACCAAAACTGACATCCCAAGCAGGGAGATCAATAATTAGAGAAGCATCCATGAGGCTCATGGTCACTCTGGAGTTGCTATAGAGATCCACAGCTCTAGTGGGAAAATCTTTCCACAAGATAACTACGGTATGAGTCATATACTCAACAAATCTGGCCTTTACAAATGAGTGGCAAAAATAAAGCCATTTTTTCAAGCAAGCTATAAGAAGTCCTCTGTGATGTTTGCAAAAATCCATGAAGGGGACACAGCTAGGATGTGGAAGAAGATACTCTTGTCAAATCAGATTAAAGTAGAATTTTCTTTACCTATATGCAAACTGCTATGTATGATGGAAAACTAACATTGCACATCACCCTGAAAACACCATACCTACCGTCAAACAAGGCAGTGACCACATCATGCTGTGGGGAGTCTTTTCTGCAGTAGGGACAGAAGCTTGTCAAAGTTGATAGGAAGACAGATGGAGCTAAATACGGGGCACTCCTGGAGGAATACCTGTCAGACGCCAGAAGAAGACTTGAGACTGGGGCGTAGGTTCACCTTCCAGCAGACCCTAAACCTACTGTCAGAGTGACAATTGATGTTTTAGGTCAAAGCATATTCATCTGTGTGAATGGCCCAGTCACAGTCCATACCTAAATCCCATTAAGAATCTTTGGCAAGACTTGAAAATTGCTGCTCACAGACATCTCCATCAAATCTCTCTGAGCTAGAGCTATTTTGCAATGACGAATGGGCAAACATTTCAGCCTTGAAATGTGTAAAGCTGGTGGAAAAATATATATATACTAGCTGTGAGCCCGATGCAAATGCATCGGGTGTCTAGAATGTGCATTAATTTGATTATAGTAGTTATAGCTGGTGTGAGGACTTTTCGGGGGGGTGTGAATAGTTTTTGGGGGGTCACATACTTTTTTTGGGGGGTCAGATACTTTTTTGGGGGGTCACATACTTTTTTGGGGGGGTCACATACTTTTTTTGGGGGGGTCACATACTTTTTTGGGGGGGTCACATACTTTTTTGGGGGGGTCACATACTTTTTTTGGGGGGTCACATACTTTAGTGGGGGGGTCACATACTTTTTTGGGGGGTCACATACTTTTTTGGGGGGTCACATACTTTTTTTGGGGGGGTCACATACTTTTTTTGGGTGGGTCACATACTTTTTTTGTGGGGTCACATACTTTTTTGGGGGGTCACATACTTTTTGGGGGGGGTCACATACTTTTTGTGGGGGGTCCCATACTTTTTTGGGGGGGTCACATACTTTTTTGGGGGGGTCACATACTTTTTTTTGGGGGTCACATACTTTTTTGGGTGGGTCAGATATTTTTTTTGGGGGGTCACATACTTTATTGGGGGGGTCACATACTTTTTTTGGGGGGTCACATACTTTATTGGGGGGGTCACATATTTTTTTTGGGGGGTCACATAATTTTTTTGGGGGGTCACATAATTTTTTTGGGGGTCACATAATTTTTTGGGGGTCACATAATTTTTTTTGGGGGTCACATACTTTATTGGGGGGTCACATACTTTTTTTGGGGGGTCACATACTTTTTTTGGGGGGGTCACATACTTTTTTTGGGGGGGTCACATACTTTTTTTGGGGGGGTCCAATACTTTTGGG
This sequence comes from Allobates femoralis, assembly GCA_033576535.1. Lineage (NCBI taxonomy): Eukaryota > Metazoa > Chordata > Amphibia > Anura > Aromobatidae > Allobates > Allobates femoralis. Next base: position 33,932,636 of record JARQOC010000007.1, on the reverse strand, counting down.
GGGGTCCAATACTTATATTTTAATAAATTAATGTAATTAATATCTTAATGTAATTTATTTTTTTTTTTTTTATTATTATTTTTTATTTTATTATTTATTTTTATTTTTTTTTTACGATTTTTATTATTATTAAATTTATTTATTATTTTTTATTTTAAGTGACTTTTTTTGTATTAAAATTATGTTATTTTATTAAAAAACCGCATCTGCGGTGCGGTTGCGGTAATCCCCATACAAAGTATAGGGGGACTTGCGGCAGGTGCGGCAAAACCGCACTTGCCGCACCTGCCGCAAGTCCCCCTATACTTTCTATGGGGATTACCGCAACCTCGTCGCAACTGGCACTTGCGGCGCAATTGCGGTAATCCTTATGGGTTTTACCGCAACCGCGCCGCAAGTGCTCGCACTCAGCCAGCGACTCGCAATGCGGCGCGGTTGCGGTAATCCTTATGGGTTTTACCGCAACCGCGCCGCAAGTGCTCGCACTGAGCCAGCGAGTTAATATGCGGCGCGGTTGCGGTAATCCACAGGGCAATGGGGCACAGGGGCACAGAGGCACAGGGGCACAGAGGCACAGGGGCACAGGGGCACAGAGGCACAGGGGCACAGGGGCACTGGGGCACAGGGGCAGAGGGGCACAGGGGCACAGGCTCCGGAGCACTGTGTCACCATGTGCTGACAGCAGCTGCTCCGGAGCGGGTGACAGGGGCACAGGGGCACTTGGGCACAGGGGCACTGGGGCACAGGGGCACAGGCTCCGGAGCACTGTGTCAGCATGTGCTGACAGCAGCTGCTCCGGAGCGGGATCACAGGGGCACACGCTCCGGAGCACTGTGTCAGCATGTGCTGACAGCAGCTGCTTCGGAGCGGGAGGCACAGGGGCACACTGAGGCACTGAGGCACAGGGGCACAGGGGCACAGGGCGGCTGAGGTAGCGACTCGCAATGGCCTCGCGGCCATTGCTCGCGCTACCTCAGCGGTACATCGCTAAATTTGTGGCCGAGCCTCTGGTTCTATTTTCGGCCACCGACTCGCAATGGCCGCTTCGCGGCCATTGCTCGTGCGTGGTGACGTCAGCGGCTCGCAATGGCCGCTACGCGGCCAATGCTTCGCCGTGATGACGTCACAGAGTGTGACATATCCACGGCACGTTGTCGGGGTCCGACACGAAAATGCCTACGGCAATTATATAGTAGATTAGAATCTGAAAGTCCTCAGTGGTTGATGCCTTTTAATGGCATCAATCGAACAACAAGCCTGCTAAATTTTTTGCATCCAGAATTAAAACGCTAGGAGCAAAAAATAGGATTAGTGAGATTAAAGATCCATCAGGACAAAGTAAATTTCACCCCAAAGATTTAATAAACGTTTTCGCCAAATACTGTATTATGAATCTCTTTATAACCTTAAAAATGACCCGAATACTCATATACCTTCTCATCAAAACATTATGGAATTCCTACACCATCTACACCTGCCCACGCTTACTGAATTAGAAATTGAAGAACTTAATACCCCCTACTTTCTTTCAAAAATCTCCACCCTAATTCCCACATTAAAAAATGAAAAATCCCCCGGCCCCGATGGCTTGCAGAGTGAACTCTATAAGACTTTTTTGAATTTGTTGACCCCATACATTCTCAAAGTCACGAATTTTACAGCAACACAGGGTCATCTCCCCCTTAAGATGTTGAAAGCTATTGCTGTGGGGATTCCAAAAGACAAAGGGGAGACTACAGACACCAAAAACTATAGACCTATCTCGCTACTTAATAGTGACACCAACATTTTAGCTAGATTGATTGCGAATAGGCTGCAAAAAGACATTGGTAGTATTACTCAAAAATGATCAGGTAGGATTCATTCCAAGTAGAAATGCTTCTGACGCCACCAGAAAAGTCATAGATTTGATATCATACTCTGAATCCTCAAAAACTCTGACTGCCTTCTTAGCACTTGTGCTGAGAAGGTATTCGATAGGGTCAACTGGACTTACTTTTACCTCACCCTCAACAAATTTGGTTTAAAGGGGAATATTTTTAATTCTATTTCGGCTTTGTATTCAAATCCCACCGCAAAAATATACTCAAATAATACTCTTTCCCAGAGAAAAAAACCTGTCTAACGGCACTAGACAGGGTTGCCCCTTATCCCCTCTTCTCTTTGCCCTATTCATTGAGCCCCCTAGTAGAATCAATTAGAAATAATGATAATATTAGGGATATCCCCTTGAAATCACAACAACATAAAATTACACTGTTTGATGATGATATCCTACTATCCATTACAAACCCATTAAAGTCTCTACGCCACCTTTCCTTTATGATTGATCATTTCTCAAAAATATCTCATTACGAAATCAATACGAATAAGTACTAAATCCTAGACTACAACATCGACATAACTTTTCTTAGCTACTTAAAGGAACAATTTCAATACTCGTGGAAAAAAGATTGAATCTCATATTTGGGTATTCAGCTGGTAAAGCCCCTCACAGACCTAGTCAGAGTGAATCTTTCCAACTTACTCAATTCCTTTCAATCACACTTAACTAACCTATCAAAACTTCACTGTCCTGGACTGGCAAGATAGTAGCCTTCAAAATGAAAATCCTCCCGAAATTCATTTACTTGATCCGAGGAATCCCTTTTCATATTCCAAAGATCTGGTTCAACAGATTTCAGTCTCAACTGAGGAAATTTATATGGAGCAATGGAAGGTCAAGAGTCTCTAGCATTGCCATAGAAAAAAATAAAAGGAGAGGAGGTCTGGGGGTCCCTAATTTTTATTATTATTACCTCGCTTCCATTATAAAAACTGTCTCAGACTTGGTTTAGGGGGAAAAATAAGTCATCCACGTGGGTAACAGTTGAAAGGGAATTGACAGGGACCAATGACCTCCTAGCTCTAATCGTGGCACACTTAAGCAAACCAACTAAAATCCCTCCTACATTCCCAACTTTAAAGGCCACGGTTTTGGCATGGAAAATACTTCTTAAGAAAACTCGACATCTCTTACCTCACTCGACTCTTAATATTATACCTCTGGAGACCCTGGAACATATTATTCCAGGCCTCAACATATCCGCTTGGATCGAACGGGGGATACGTTATGTTAATGATTTATTTCTTGATGGAAACTTAGTCCAATTCCAGTCTCTGGAGGATAAATATAAACTTACATGGAATGACAGAACTGCCTGGAAACTAATCAGTTCTTCCTCTATTGATTTAAATACACATTTTTTTTCCCCAAAACCTATAACAGACTTAATTGAGAATCCACTTAAACCCTCTACCTGGGCAACCAATTGTATTTATAGAGTTCTGAATGAAGACCTGGAAGATATCACCATAGACTTGGGCGAACTAGCCACAGCAATAGAAATCTCCTACGCCAATACCTCATGCGCCTCCATACAGGAATCCTATTTTAAGGTACTGGCTAGATGGTATTGGACGCCATCTAAACTAAACTGTATGGACCCTCAAGTTTCACCGAACTGCTGGAGAGAGTGCTCACAGATTGGGACACTATCTAAAAGTAAAAAGTTCCAGGGCACTAGGCGGTATCAACAATCATGTTCCGGGAAATCATCCCTGGCGGGTACCCCTCCGGCGGTGCACATCCAAAGCACCAGAACGTAATGCAACGATTTAAAGAATGAGGCAGCACTCACCAGTGTGTGCAGGGTGGTCCTTTAATCCAGATTGTCAAGGATAGACAGGGTGCAGGGAGGTGACCACGGAGGGCCGTGGTCACCTCCCTGCACCCTGTCTATCCTTGACAATCTGGATTAAAGGACCACCCTGCACACACTGGTGAGTGCTGCCTCATTCTTTAAATCGTTGGGACACTATCTCACATTCTCTGAAAATGCTCGAAAGTTCTCAACTTCTGGTTGGGATAAAAGACCTGATCTTGAAAACTACTAATTTTAGAGTAACTCTTACTAAACAATTGGTTCTTATCTCATTAGGCATAGAAAATATCCCACACAACATCAGATTTATAACTTCCCAGATATTATTCACTTCTAAAATACTCTTGGCTGCTAGGTGGAAAACTACCAACTTACCAACTATAAAGGTACCGTCACACGTGGTGATATCACCGGGAGATTTGCTAAGCAATCTCCAAATGTGGCGACATCGCCTGTGCGTTGCGGCGTGTGACAGGGCGATTGTACGGCAAGAAATCGCCGGTGGTGCGTCGTCTGATCGCCCTGCTCTGCTGAGAAATCAGGCGATTTCCACCAGGCGATTTCAGCGCATCATGGTGTGTACTGGGCGATAGCGATGTAGAAAGCGAGCTCAGACCATCTGGAAGCAATTCCAGAGGCGTGCCTGAGCATTCTGTTTGGCGTGCCCCGTCTGCCGCAATTGGTGGTCGCTCCTGCATTCCCATTGGCTGGACATGGCTAAGGCGCCATATTTGAATAGCGATATAGTAGAAAGGACACATGCGTCATGTAGTGGGCAGACTTCCTGTCAAGGCTGACCAATGTCGACACAGTTGTGTTGCCCAATCGGTGTACAACACTCTGGCATGCCTGTCTCCTCGCCATGCTCTCACACTACACCCACATCGCTGATGAGGTGGTGGTGTGACGCGGTGATTTGGCGGCGACATGGGAATGTCAAATTGCTTCTGGTCTGCACCAGGCGATTTCCGGAACACCAGGACATCGCACGCAAGATGTCTATGTGTGACAGGGCAACGGCAATGTACAAAAAAGTGCCCAGAACGTGCGCGCTCATGTCAAATTGCCGGCCATATGGCGTCGATATTGCTACGTGTGACGGTACCTTAACAGAATTAACTGAGAGTTTCCTCACACTGTACTTTTGAATTTATCTATGCAGTCAGAAACAATTCCTATGATAAGTATTTCTATAAATCGGAATCATGGATCTCAACACACTCACTCAAATACTTGACTAGGGCTGTTGGCATTGTCTCTAACTTATAGCTGACACCTTATTTGATTTACTGGTTGTCTCTCAGAACCCCTGCTTGTTATTTCCTTCCATATTCGGTTTAGGTTTGTTACGCAACCTTGAGTAAATTTTTTCTTTTATTAATAACTCTTTTCTTCTTGTTGAAACATGTTCTATTAGATAATATGTTCAATAACTGTTGTTCAACGTTTAACATTTACAAATGTGAAATTTTCTTGACTACCCAAATGTTTTTGTATGTTTATTACTATGTATATTGCCCTCTATAATTATCGCCCCGTGTTTTGTTAAAAATCCCCCAATAAAAATATTTGGAACGATACCTTTTAATGTTTGACACATTGCACATTGATTATAAGCACAGTACATAAATACACAATACATGTACATATAACATTACGGACACACATATATTGCACACAACGTCCTATAGTTACCTGGGACCTGTCACCTCTTCTCTTTCAAACCCTTGGAGCACTAACAACCACTCCCGTGGTGGTTATGGCCTCCGGCCTATCTACACGTTCCCCATACATTAGCAGTACATAATTAACCATATTCATCAATGGACCCTGTCGGTCCCAATGGTGGTAGCAGCCGCCTGGCTTTATTTAACCAGCTCTACACTACCCCGGAATACAGGCACCCTCCGGCCGTGTCTCACCACACGTCCGGACCAGCCTGGCCAGGGCTCTTTTCACACCGCATGTGATCCAACATATAAGCATCCATGCACACGCTCGCAGCCCATCATATACTTATCCATGGATTGTGGCTCCTCCTGGGTTCAGAACAGGGATTGAGCAACCTGAGTCACGGGTACGCCAAGCATCCCCCCAAGGGCTCTTTCCTGGACGTATCTCACCACACATCCAGACCAGCGCCCCCTGGTTCAACCACGGTTTCCCCACTCTAGGAGCCCTTCTAACCCCTGTTTCTGACCACCGGTACATACACTTCAACGGGTCCCTTCACTGACTGTTTTAGTCGAACCCAATGGCAGCTATGCCCGCCTGGCACAATTCATACGTCTGCCTCCCGTAGGGCTACATACACTTCAACAGGTCCCTTCACTGACTACTTAGTCAAACCCCATGGCGGCTATGCCCGCCTGGCACAATTCATACATCTGCCTCCCATAGGGCTACATACACTCGCTGGGTCTTTTACATAAGCCATAGAATGCACATACACTTCAACAGGTCCCTTCACTGACTATTTAGTCGGACCCACCTTACTCACCAGTATATGACAATTTGCCACATTGTAATTGTTATCTTGTTGGAGGTGTTATAGTGTGGAGGAAGTCTTGTCTAATGTCTGTGGCCTTTCATCCTCTTTCACCCCTGCTGTTCCTTGTAGTTGTTAATTACCTGAAACCATGTGACTTCCCACAATCCCCCTCACCTGAATCTGTAGTGTGTCCTATAAATTTACTTAATTCCTGAGGGGTACACGTGTGGGGGGCTTACACGTGTGGCATCTCATGCAAAGTGGCATTGAATGCGAAGTGGATGCAGTTACTTCATGGCAGTTAGTCAGGGCAGGAGTCAAGTAAGCCACTCTATTTAACAGGGAGAGGGAGGAGAAAAAAATTTTTTTTCTCTTTTCATTTCCCTATCACCATGTCCTTTACTTCAATATCTATTGTTCTATGTGCTTTTGCTCTTTACCTTCACCGCTTCATCCCCCCTCCATCACCCCACATCCACATAAACCCCTCTCTCCTTCCTTCAACTTTATTGAACTCCCATACTCTGTTCACCATAGTGAATAATCTCAGACCACCATGCTCCAGGGTATTGCACCAAAAACAAAGTCACCATCACAAAAACTGTTTGCCTTTCCTCTTTTTACTGCTACTTCTGTCAGGGGACATCTCTCCAAATCCTGGTCCACCCTCCACCAACTTCTACCCCTGTCCCACCACACATAGAAACCCCACCAACCTTATAAACATTACTTGCACACCTTCATCACCCTCTTTTAATTGTGCTCTCTGGAATCCACGGTCTGCATGTAACAAACTTCCACTCATTCATAACTACTTTCTCACTAACTCCCTTAATCTGCTGGCCCTCACTGAAACCTGGATCCAGGATTCAGACACAGTGTCCCCGGCCGCTATTTCTTATGGTGGCTTGCATTTCTCTCACTCCCCAAGACCTGCAACAGACATGGTGGTGGAGTAGGCTTACTCCTGTCCCCACAATGTACTTTACCAGGTCATCCCCCCTGCTCCATCACTCTCATTCCCCTCTTTTGAGGTCCACACAGTTAGGCTCTTCCATCCCCTCCCCCTTAGAGTAGCGGTGGTTTACCGCCCCCCAGGGTCACCCACCCAATTCCTCGACCATTTCTCCGCATGGCTGCCGCATTTCATGTCCTCAGAATTACCAACCATTATTCTGGGAGACTTCAACATCCCCACGAACAGCCCCATCTCCTCATCTGCATTTCAGCTCCTATCTCTAACCACATCTCTTGGCCTCTCTCAGCTCTCAACCTCGATGACACACAAGGATGGTAACACCCTTGACCTGATCTTTGTCCGGCTCTGCTCAACCTCCTCCTTAGATAATTCAGAACTTCTCTGACCACAACATTCTCTCCTTCACACTCACTAACCCTCGCCCACCCCAGCACATTCCTACATATCACACATTCAGAAATCTACAGGCCATAAACCCTCACACATTCACAGACTCTCTACATTCATCACTGTCCCCAATCACCTCATTTTCCTGTCCCGATCTGGCAGTCAATCACTTAAATGACTCTCTCAGAAGGACCCTGGACCAAGTAGCGCCCCTCACCCTCAAAACCTCCAACACAGAGCAAAACAGCCCTGGCTCACATCACAAACTCGATTCCTCCAGCGATGCTCTAGGAGTGCTGAACGTCTATGGAGGAAAAGTCCCACTCCAGAAAATTCATTCACTACAAATTTATGCTGAAAACTTACAATTCTGCCCTTCACCTTGCCAAACAAACCTACTTCACCACTTTGATCTCCTCACTATCCAACTACCCAAAAAAACTCTTTGACACCTTTCACTCTCTCCTCAGTCCTAAAGTGCAGACCCCCATCACTGACCTCTGTGCTGATGACCTGGCTTCCCACTTCACAGAGAAAATAGAAAACATCCGTCAGGAAATCAACTCCCAACCTCAAATTCCTGTTACCCCCTACCTCTCCCCACATTTCCTGCGGCTCACTCACTACTTTGACCCGGTCACAGAAGATGAAGTCTCCAGGGTCCTCTCTTCCTCTCGTCCCACGACATGCACTGCTGACCCCATCCCCTCACACCTACTCCAGTCTCTCTCTCCGGTGGTCACCACTCACTTAACCAAAATCTTCAATCTCTCCCTCTCTTCTGGCGTCTTCCCCTCCTCCTTTAAACACTCTATCATCACTCCTTTATTAAAGAAATCTTCTCCTGACCCTTCCTGCACAAACAACTACAGACCAGTTTCCAATCTCCCCTTCATCTCTAAACTCCTGGAGCGCCTGGTCTACTCCCGCCTCACTCATTACCTCTCCACTCACTCTTTTCTAGACCCATTACAGTCTGGTTTCCGCCCCCTACATTCTACAGAAACTGCCCTCATCAAAGTGACCAATGACCTTCTGATGGCAAAACGTAATGGTCACCACTCTCTGCTTATCCTTCTTGATCTCTCTGCAGCCTTTGACACTGTTGACCACCATCTCCTACTCTCCATGCTGCACTCCATTGGCATCAAGGACACCGCTCTCTCCTGGTTCTCTTCCTATCTTTCTGACCGCTCTTTCAGTGTATCATTTGCTGGCTCCACTTCCTCCCCTCTTCCTCTCACTATTGGAGTCCCTCAGGGTTCAGTCCTTGGACCTCTTCTCTTCTCACTTACACAGCCCCGATTCGGACAGATCATCAGCAGATTTGATTTCCAGTACCATCTTTATGCTGATGACACACAACTATACACCTCTTCCCCTGACCTTACTCCCGCTCTAATAAAGAACACCAATGACTGTCTAACCGCATTTTCCAATATCATGTCCGCTCTCTACCTGAAGCTTAATCTTTCCAAAACTGAACTACTCCTGGTCCCGCCCTCCACTAACCTCCCTAAATATGACATCTCTCTCTCAGTGTGGGCACCACAATAGTGCCGAGTCAGCAGGCTCGCTGTCTGGGTGTTATGTTTGACTCTGATCTTTCCTTTACCCCATATATACAATCTCTCGCCCGCTCTTGCCGCTTGCACCTGAAGAACATTTCCAGAATTCGCCCCTTTCTCACCTTGGAAACACAAAAACCCTCACTGTGGCCCTGATTCACTCCCGCCTTGACTATTGTAATTCTCTCTTAGTTGGCCTCCCCCGCACCAGACTGTCCCCTCTCCAGTCCATCCTTAATGCAGCAGCCAGGATTACCTATCTAGCTAATCGTTACTCAGACGCTTCTGCTCTATGCCAGTCATTACACTGGCTGCCAATATACTATAGGATCCATTTCAAACTGCTTGTTCTCACCCACAAAGCTCTTCACAGTGCAGCTCCCCCATGCATCTCCTCCCTCATCTCTGTCTATCACCCCAGCCGTTCTCTTCACTCTGGAAGTCACTTTGGACTCACTTCTGCATTAATCCGAACCTCCCACTCCCGGCTCCAAGACTTCTCCCGAGCCCACCAATTCTTTGGAATGCTCTACCCCAAAAAATTAGATGTATCCACAACTTAAATATTTTAGGCGATCCCTAAAAACACATCTCTTTAGGGCGGCCTATCATGATCCCTAGTCAGTCATCTAGACATAGCCTATCGCTCCACCTCAAGTGGATCACATATAACGTGTTGCGGCCACTTATTCTGCTCCTATCTGTTCCCCATTTCCTCAAGTTGACTATACTATCATTGCAAATGAGCACCTATACCTTGTCACCCCCACCTCATTGTTAGATTGTAAGCTCTTATGAGCAGGGTTGCCATTTTTGCTCCAATTATTGTATTATGTTATGCTTTGTAATGTATTGTTTTTTGGCACTGTATTGTATTTTCTAATTGTTTCTTATGATTGTTTAAATGTGAGCTTTGTATTGTGAATGTGAAGCGCTGTGGAATATGTTGGCGCTATATAAATAAAAATTATTATTATTATTACCCAATAGCGGCTATGCCCGCCTGGCTCATTTTACGCACAGAGTACACAGTTCACTCTAGCATACGGGAACGGGGTCTCGCTACCTGAGTCAAGGGTAGACCAAGCATCCCCAAGGGCCCCTTCCCGGACGTATCCCCCCACACGTCCGGATCAGCATCCACCTGGTTCAGCCACGGCTTCCCCACTCTAGGAGCTGTCACGACCCCGGTCCTGGTCAACGGTATGGAGCTAGCACGCTCCCTTCAGGTCCGCACACCACAGAGTCCTGCACTGCTCTGCTCTCACTCAGACTGGATCTCAATCTCTGGCTCAATCTCTTGTCTGGTGCTCTCTGTCTGATGAATGTCTTGCTAATGATGATCTCCCATTCAATCAACTGGCAGGCTCTTTATCATGCCTGCCACGCCCACACTGACACATCCACCTGGGCTGCTATTACTCAAGACACACCCACCTGGGCTGTTATTACTCAGGACACACCCACCTGGGCTGCTACCAATTAGGACACACAGTTCCCATACAGCCGCTCATCAGGCTCATCTATGTGTCATATCTACAGCACTCACTCTCAGATTTAACTCATTATGTTCCGAGTAGGTTCACACAACATCATCACAGTAAAATTGGCTAGTGTGGAAAGGATCATACCTTGATCCTCCATGTGATGCGCCCCGGCCATGGGACCATGCCGGCGGTGCTTCACCAAAGGTTCACACGGTATGAATAATTTTTCAAGGCAGTTTATATATGGTTCTCTATTGGTAACTGTACATTCAGCCATTCATTGCGATTTAAAGAGTGTATCTCACAATCCTTTGGATTTGTAAAGGAAGGCCAACCTTGATGTACTTAAGTATTTTTCAATCCACTTAATACAGTATGTAGCCATGTAGCATGAATATGTGTATTTGAATATGATGTTTACATTATTATTCATTACAATCAATTCTTTTCATTACAGGAAGAATCTTCAATGTTTTTCCAGTTTGGACCCTCGATTGAACAACAAGCTTCTGTTATGCTTAACATCATGGAGGAATATGACTGGTACATTTTCTCCATTGTTACTACCTACTTCCCTGGATACCAAGATTTTGAAACTAAGGTGCGGAGCACCATTGAAAATAGCTTTGTAGGTTGGGAACTAGAAGAAGTTATACATCTGGATATGTCTTTAGATGACAATGACTCTAAGATCCAAAACCAACTTAAGAAGCTCCAGAGTCCTGTCATCCTACTGTATTGCACAAAAGAAGAAGCCACCTATATATTTGAAGTGGCCCATTCGGTGGGATTGACTGGTTATGGCTACACATGGATTGTACCTAGCCTGGTGGCTGGAGACACTGACACTGTGCCAGTTGAGTTCCCTACAGGACTCATCTCTGTGTCCTATGATGAGTGGGACTATGATCTTCCTGCTCGAGTGAGAGACGGGATTGCTATAATCACCATCGCAGCTTCTACCATGTTGTCCGAGCACAAATCCATTCCACAATCCAAGAGCAGCTGCTACAACATTCAAGAGAGTAGACATGATGATGCCCATATGTTAAACAGGTAAGCTCCTGAAGCATGATGTCTTGTGTGATAACATCTTAAATTGTAAATGTTATTTCATTAAAAAAAAACAAAAAGAAAAAAACAATACTGCACAGGTTGTTAATGATGGGTCATTTAGCAGCTAAGGCAATTATTTTTTATGAACTATAACTTATGTTCACACATTTATCTTTGCTGTTTTAAATGCTGCATTTTCTGTCTGGGTGGGAGTGGCCAGAGTCTGCCAGCACTGTGTGTGAGACCAGGCTGGTTACGGGCTGTGTGGGGAGCCCGCAGACAAGGGGTTAACAGCAATTGCTGTGTGGAGCCAGATGACAGAACAGAGAAGCTTGTATAGAGGAATTTACATCCTGACATTGCTCAGCTCTGTGCTGTAATCTGATACACTGTTTGCCCATGAGCTGCAGTCAGCAGTGTAGGCCACGCTCCCTCTCCATTATCTCCTCACATGTCCGTATTCACTGTGAAGATGGCCCTGACACAGAATCAGCTTCACACACAGTGCACTGAGGACACCTTGTGGAAGGGTTATGAATGGTAACCAGACAGAATTTTCTAATGAACTATTTTACAAAGTTTATTAAAATCACTTTCTCTATATTATTATTATTATTAAATAAAAATTGAAATGGCAGTTACGCTTTAAAAAATAGAAGAAGACTAAAAAATCATTGTTCAAAATCTTGTAATGAAATGAAAATGGTGGCAAATATCTATTCTACCTATACATGTGATAAGGTATATTGATCTGAATTAACCAAAATCTTTAATGAAGATCTAAAACCTTCTAGAAAATGTCATGATATCAAAAGAGACTAAAATATAAAATCTTTCTCAAATATACAAAACTGTTCAAACATTTCAAGCATATGTGGTAGAAGAATTGCTGCAATCTAAGAATGCTTTCAAAAGTAGAAGTGATAAGTTTGTTTTTATCAATTCAGAAAATGCAAAGTGAATGAACTAGAGAAAAATCTAAATCAAATCACTATCTGATATGATCATTCTGTGCCTTCAATTCAGCATAACTCCTCTACGTACCTCAGCATATTTAGAAGAACTCGGCATTAAGATTGTTTCAAACATCTTGGAGAACTAACCACAGATGTTCTGTGTATGAAGCTTGTGCAAATTAGGGATGGGCGAGTATACTCGCTACTATTTGGAACTCGCCGAATAGTAGCGGTATTCGTGTACTCGCTACTCGCCGAGTAAATTAGGATTACTCGGGAGTAGCAAGTACCGAGTACTTTTGCAGTGTATCAGTAGATACACTGCAACAGTCCTGTAAAAGAAAGGAAAAGTAGTTAAAAAATAAAAAAATTGGATACTCACCTTAACCGACGGCTGTACCAGGACCGGCCGATGCACATCTATTCATGGAAAAGGACCTTTCACTCTCTCAGCCAATCAGATGCCGCCACGTCACAATCGCGTGATCGCTAGCAGCCACCTGATTGGCCAAATGAAAAGGTCCTCTCAGGTACACCGAGGACCTTTCCATCTGGCCAATCAGGTGGCCGCTAGCGATCACGTCATTGTGACGTGGCGGCATCTGATTGGCCAGATCTCTCCCAGCCATCTGATTGGCTGAGAGAGTGAAAGGTCCTTTAACATGAATAGATGTGCATCGGCCGGTCCCGGTACAGCCGTCGGTTAAGGTGAGTATTAGGGATGAGCGAGTCCTAAATTACTCGGAATCGCTAGACCCGCACGAGTCCGAGCCCAGGACTCGGTACTCGTGGCGAGTCTAGCGAGTCCAATGTTAAAGAATAGGGAATATGGATTCGCGAGTTCCGAATAGATAATACAGGACTCGGAATTGCAGACTCGCTAGGATTCGGAGCATTGGACTCAGGGGCTGGCTGGAGCCTCTTCCCCTGGGTGGCAGGTCCAGGCAGCCTTGATAACCGGGGGGTTGCTGTCGGGTCCAGGCAGCCTTGAGAACCGGGGGGGGGGGGGGGGTGCTGTCGGGTCCAGGCAGCCTTTAGAACCGGGGGGGGGGGGGGTGCTGTCGGGTCCAGGCAGCCTTGAGAACCGGGGGGGGGTGCTGTTGGACCCGGCGGCCTTGAAAAGCGGGGGGGGCTATCAAAGCTGACACCTTACCTCCTCCAGCCGCGAAGCAGCCCGCCTGCCGCAAACCGACTCGCCGGATTTGGACTCGTTACTGAGCGAGTATTCGCTAAAAGACTCGCCGATTCCCGAGTCCAGCGAGTCCCTTAAGAATCGCCGAGTAACGAGTCCTAGCGAGTAGACTCGCTCATCCCTAGTGAGTATCCGATTTTTTCATTTTTTAAGCACTTTTTCTCTCTTTTACAGGACTTTTGCAGTGTATCTATTGATACACTGCAAAAGTACTCAGAATCATTATACTCGCAACGAGTAGCGAGTACCGCTACCTACTCGTTGCGGGTATAGCGATTATGAATAGTAAGGTACTCGCCCATCCCTAGTGCAAATCATTTTATTTCTTCATGCAATCCCTGACAGACTCAATGTTCTTCTTTAGGCTGGAATCCCACTTGGAAGAGACTTATGTGAGTCTGGCATCACATCACCCGCTCTCCGGAGAGGAGCATGCAGCCACATAGAAATACATGATAATCAAAGTCCAGCTAAATCGAATTTCACTTACTAGCATATAAAACCCAAATTACCTGTATCACATATCTCCAAAGTGCACAGATCACAAGTGAAACTGTATGAATTTGTACAATTCATTCCTTTATTACCGTAATTAAAATTCATATATTAAAACAACATTTCCAGGTACCATAACTTTACTAGATTATATCACATAAGGTGGGCCACCTTAAATGTCCTGCTGCTCAATCTGTATGTACATCATCAGGGTGAAGATCTAACTTTGAAACGTACGTAGGTGGATAGGATGGGGCCACTCTGTACCTACATTCCTGTGAATCAATTACAACACAAGGTAATAATGTGACCAGCTCTATAGAATAAAATAATTGCTGCTTTGGATTTTGGATCTTGATAGCTGGAGGGTAATTAGCCATATGCATTAAATATACCTTTGTGCCTCAGGAATTAGTAATATATATATATATACATACAGATTGAGCAGCAGGACATTTAAGGTGGCCCCCCCTTATGTTATTATTATTATTATTATTATTATTATTATTATTATTTATTTATATAGCGCCATTAGGTTCCATGGCGCTTTACATGAGGATGAGGGAGACAAGAACAAGTACACTAAATCTAGGCGATCAGGACGTACAGGTACAGGAGGGGCAGGGACCTCTGTCCACGAGGGCTCACAGTCTATGAGGGGGTGATATAATCTAGTAAAGTTATGGTACCTGGAAATGTTGTTTTAATATATGAATTTTAATTAATAAAGGAATGAATTGTGCAAATTCATACAGTTTCACTTGTGATCTGTTCACTTTGGAGAGGTGTGACACGGGTAATTTGGGTTCACATAGAAATACATGCAGTTGCATGCTCTTTGTCAGGTCACCATGCTGGGTGAAGCGATGCGAGAATTGTGCGAGTCTCTTGCAAGTGGTAGTCCAGCCTTACACTGAAGATAGCTCTTTTTAATACTATGTGTATGTTTGGGATCATAATCCTGCTACAGAATGAATTGTAGCCAATCAGGTGCTTATCTGATGATATTCCATGGTGAATAATTATCTGCCTGTATTTCTTAAAATTGAGAACACACATTTGCTGAAATGTAGCAAGGCACCTTTACCATGCTTTATTGTTGCCTACAAACACTCATTATTTTGCCGCTTTAAAGCCTTTGAACAAGCAAACTTCCTTCTATTCCATCCAAATATTGTGCTCGTGTTCTGGAGGAGCTGTGTGTTGGACGCAGCTCCTCCGGACCTGAGCGAAGCCGCGGGTGCCCGCAGGGAGACTGCAGCTGCCCTCTACTCACCATATACGGCAGGTGCAGGGCGGCTTCTCCCTGCAGTCACCCGATGGGAGCCGCTTCAGACTCCGCAGCATGAAATGAACATGCGGAGGAGGAGCGGAGTGGCGGCAACCCGCACCGCAGCTAAATGAACACTGCAGTCAGGTTAAGCATAGTGAGGATGGGACTTCTTGAAACCCCATCCACTACGCTTATACTGTACGACGCAGTGTTTTGGATGCAGCGGCAAGAGGCTGCGTCCAAAACGCTGCGTATACTGATCGTGTGCACGCACCCTAATTCATTCACTTTGCTTTATGGTAATTGATAAAAATAAATCCTTCTACTTATTTTTAAAACATTATTTTGCAGTATTTTTTCCTATGCCTGCCTAAACATTTTCTACAGTGTAAAATTGGGAAAATTACAATATTACAAATTTAGTGATAAAATAATTATAGCTCTGGCCCATTTAGAAATGTTGAAGTCAGGGCTCTCGGCTGTCTCTCTGTTTGATAGCTGTGTTGGACTTAGTCCTCCTGAGCTGGGAGATTCCACTGTATGAGGGAAGACCACAGCACAAAACACAGAGGAGATACTGCTAACTTCATATCGGATATAGTTAAGTAAGAAGAGATGTAAGATGGATACATGTGTATTACAGATACTTACCGTATGTGTTAAGGAGTAGAAGAAAGTTAGAAACAGCGTCTGTAATTGTGTTTCAGTTTCTCAGTGTTGTTTACTATGGCAGTTTACCTTTGTACAGCATGTAATGAGAGACTCAGATTATCCCTTCACAGGCTGCCGAGTCTTTTTCTGTTGCATTTTTTACAGGAATATTTTATTTTTTTGGATCAGATGTTTTTATTATGTTTATTCACCAAAACGATATTCAAAACATTACATCTAAGTTGCATACAAGCTTTTAACAATATGTCCCAAGCTCCCCTTACAGAATACAACCCCAACATGCCTTCCCCCACCCCCCTACCCTCTATAGACAGCAAATATCACATCCAGTATCCATGTCCCTGCATAATCAATTTTGCAAAGTATAATGGCAGTCGAAATGCAGTATTAATAATATAACAGAGCGCTAGAACTTGCTTCGCATTTATAAGTTGACCTTGAAGAACAGTAAATCCCATAAGTTACAAAGCTTCCCTCCTCCGGTATATACCTTCTTCTAAGCTAATAGTATATTCCACCTGTTGAACATACTCCTTCCTAGAGGGGGACTCGGTCCCGATCCAGCCCCTAGCGATTAATTTCCTAGCCATATATAACAGTCTGGCTATCGCTAACTTCTGAGCGCTGGTAACCTGTATGTCTTCCACATACCCCAACACACATACCAGTGGGTTTCTAGGCACCATACATCCATACTTTCCTTCAATCATCGCAATAACTACCATCCAAAAGGCCTGCAGCCTCGGACATTCCCACAACATATGCATGATGCCTGCATTCTCATTCTTACATTTTGAACATTCTGAAGTGTCTCTCATCCCAATCCTATATAAAAATTCAGGAGATCTGTACACTCTGTGAATGGTGTACAACTGCGAAAGCCAACCGGCTCACTTAGTGATAGTTTTGGTACATACTCCAAAACCGACTCCCAATTCTCATCCTCCAGCACCCCCAATTCTTCCTCCCATTTACTCCGAGCACCCACCGGATGCTTCAACAGAAATGTATGTAGAATATCTTTGTATATGCTGGTGATTACCCTCCCTCTTAGTCCCCTCCATACAAATATAATCAAGAACTATATTCTTCTGTACCTGGAGTCCAGTTTCCCGTCTCTGCCTTCTGAGTGCATTTTGAATCCTGAGATATCTATATCTATCTATTTCTAGAATGCCAAATTCTTCCTTCAGTATGTCAAACTCTTTCAATTAGTTAATTCACTAGTAATTGCGTCACGTATTGTATCCCTTTGGTACACCAGTCTTTCCAATCCCCAAGTTTGTATACTTCACTCAGTATTTCATTCATCCAAATGGGAGTGTATGTAGTCAGGCCAGACACTCCTCTTATTCTCTTGACTGTGGACCAAGTTTTATGTATTGGACACAGAGTGGGGAACTTCCCTCCCAACCGGCTAAATCTACCGGTCTCCAAATCCCTGCACCAGAGGGGATCTTCCTATGAAATAAGTCAGTACTGCCTGTATTGAACCACCCCCTGTCTCCGAAAACCAGCCTCTCAGATGCTGATTTTGAGACGCCAAAAAATATATCCAGGGTTAAGGCAAAGCCAGTCCCCCCTCTTCCTTGGGCCTTTGCAGAATCTCCAGCTTAATCCTGGGTTGTTTCCCCCCAAACCAGGTCTCTAAAGAGGGAGTTGAGTCTTTGGAAGATACCCCCCGGAAGCCATATTGGTGAGTTATGAAGTGTATAAAGGAGCTTAAGCATGAGTATCATTTTAGTCAGGTTGGCCCTGCCCAGAGGCAACCTGCCAAAAGTCGGGTCTTATCCCTAAGTTTAGCCAGGAGCGGCATCAGATTCAGTTTCATATAGTTTTCTATTGGCAGTGCAACCTGCACCCCCAAATACTTGAATTGATCGACTAGTCTCAATTTAGTACACCCCAATACTCCCCTGTCCACCACATTCTCCCTGTCTATCATCATTAGGTTGGATTTGTCCCAGTTTATTCTTAGCCCAGACAATCTCCCAAATTCCTCAACCTTCAACACTGCCTAACTCAGGGAGTCCAGGGGTCCCGGAGAAACAAAAGGATGTCATCCGCGTAAAGCGCAACTTATTCCTCCACTGGCCCATATTGAAACCCCTTAATCCCAGCCGCCCTATGAATATGAGCAGCTAAAGGCTCCAATGCCAGGGCTAACAAAAATGGAGAGAGGGGACAGCCCTGCCGTGTCCCTCTAGTTAGAACACATTTCTCTGATCTCTCTCCATTAAACCTGATTCTTGCCACCGGGGAGGAATAGAGCAACTTCATCATGATATAAATACCGGACCGAAACCCATCTGCTCAAGAACCAACCAGAGATAGTCCCACTCCACACTGTCAAACACCTTATGGGCTCTAAAGATGCCACCCCTACAGCCTGCATTATCAGCAGGTAGTTGAATATTTAAGAATAACCTTCTCAGATTAATAGCTGTGGATTTGTTAGGCATGAACCCAGTCTGGTCCGGGTGCACCATTGTGTGAACCACCCCGGCCAACCTGGCCGCCATCACTTTAGCAAACAGCTTGGCATCTACCGACAGTAGTGAAATGGGCCTATAGGACTCCGGCTTGCGGGCGTCCTTGTCTTTTTTAGGGAGAACCACTATCGTCGCCTCCCTCATAGACTCGGGTAGACATCCCTCCCCCAGTGCCCCCCAAAAAAGCTCACGAAGCCTAGGCAGAAGCACATCCTTAAGTTGCTTGTAGACCTTCACTGATAACCCGTCTGCTCCCGGGGCCTTATAATTTGACATAGAGACCAACGCCACCTCTAATTCCTCTGTAGTCAATGGGGCCTCTAGACTATCTCTGTCTTCCACATTAAGTTTCATCAAGCCCGCCCCCGCCAAAAAGGTTGTAATCTCATCCCTGGATGCATTCAATTTGGAGGAATATAAATCTATATAAAACTGTGTAAAATATTTAGAATTTCCTTTGTTTCAGTGACTAGTGTACCTTTTTCATCGATCATTCTATGCACAAAAGACGATTCTGCCACCAATGACAGTAGGTGACCAACCCTTTCCCCCTCCTCATAAAACTTCATCCCCTGAAATTCCTGTCTCCTCCTAGCATTCTTCAGGGAGAGTTGGTTCAGTGCCTCTTGTGCTCTCTTCAAACGCAAGTGCGCCCCCGGGGTGGGCCGACCAACGCCTCCTGGTTCGCGACCCTCAACTCATCCAATACCTGCCTCTCCTCCCTCCTGGATTCAGTTTTGCACCTGGAGATATCCTGCATGAATAATCCCCTAAGGAAAGCTTTCATGGCATCCCATACTACACCTAACGATGTACTCCCCTCATTCTCCTGAAAATACACCTCTATCTCTCCTCGAATTCTCTCCATGTCTATAGATTTAACCATGTCGGGTGTACCTTCCATTCCCTCCTATTACCCCCCCCGTGTCCAATCAGTGTGTAACACCACAGCCAATGGCTTATGGTCCGATGCTATTCTGGGTAGGTACTCCACTTCCTGCACCCAAGAATCCAGTAGCCCATTCCCCAGAGCAAGGTCTATGCGTGACATGGTCTGTGTGAGGACGAGAAACACGTAAACCCCGCACTTCAGTATTCCTCACCCTCCACAAATCAACCAATCTCAAATCCCGTACGTTTTTCGCAAATGCTGTATCCACTTCTTCCCCCGGCACCCTCATACTAGATCCACATTGGTCCAGCTCTAAGTGCATAACATTGTTCATATCCCTGATAATCAAAACTGCGATCCCCACCCTGTGTCTAGTAAGTGCTAAGACCTCCTGAAACTTTGTCCCCGTATACGGGGTGGAAAGTATACTGCAATCAAACACAACATTCTCCCATGCACACGACACACTAAGAACACATACTGGCCATCTTTATCCACACGCACCTCCTACCTCTTCATATGGCACTGAGGCATGTACCAGGACCGAGACCCCCCTTGCATAACTGGAATACCTGGCGTGATAAGCCTGTCTGATCCATTTCCTGGCCAACACACCAGTCTTCTCTTTAACCAGGTGTGTTTCCATCAAGCAAAGTATACAGGAATATTTTATTACATTGCTGATAAATAATAATATTGAGTCTGAGATAAAGGTTAAGCTCCTTGTTAAAGGGGAGGTACATTTTTACCTTATTTATCTCTTCATTGTAAAATTTATGAAAAAAAATATATTTTTCCCTTTATAATCTATGGTTCCATGAGTGAACTAAATAGTAAAAACATGCCATATTTGCCAGATCATAGCACTATGCAATGCTCCATTTTATAAATCTCCCCAGATTTGGATTGCACTTTAGTAAAGTAAAACCTGTGTAGCTGATATACTGAGAGAAATCAGCTGGTCAGGTGTTAGTGGGAACAGACTTACGGTAGTATTTCATCTATTGTCATTTTTTCTGTTTTTCTTATAATCAGTGAGTTATCTATAAAATTGAAATGACTATGTGCCCCCCACAGTTTCACTTAAGATGCCCTTCTTCCAAAACTCTATTTACATCTGCATTGGAGGCTCTGTCCGGCTAATAGTACAAAATAGCACAGACATCATTTTTCTTATTCCACTGTTATGATGAAATAAGAAAACTACAATGAAGAATGTAATGGCGAACAAAGACAGAAGAGGGCACCTGTGCAAGAATACATGGGCCCTTTGCAGTCCAGTTGCATATAATAATAATAATTATTATTATTATTTATTTATATAGCGCCATTGGTTCCATGGCGCTTTAGTGTAAGGGCAGAACAAGGACGAGTACATAAATAACGATGAATAAATCATACAGGTACATTAGGGCAGAGATCCTGTCCACGAGGGCTCACAGTCTATAGGGATGGTGGGAGACAGTAGGAGCACAATTCCTGCTTTGTAGGTAGGAGAGGGTCTCCCTATTTTATGGACCCCTGGATTCACCATTGATATGTTCGCCCCTGAAAGAATGCACATGTGAACATGACATTACATTACTCCTGCCTTCTTCTGGACACTATTATTTATACAGAGCATAATTTAATACAGAATCAACCCTATGACTCACTGTACTTGTCAGCATATCATTGAGAAGTGCCAGTAACTGTGACTTGTGATCACACAATCTTCATAAAGATGAGACAGTTTGCTGAGACTAAAGCCAATCACTCAATCGACTTTGGTAGGGAAATTTGATTTACCTCAAAGATATTGCTGTTTATTAAGATTTGGGGTCTCTCCAGTCTCTAGAGCAGAGTTCCCCAACCTTTCTGACCATGAGAGTCACATTCAGCTCTGATAGAGGGTTGTGAGCCACATCCATCTCTCACCCCTCTTAGTAGTGCCATTATCAGTATAATGACAGCCAAAACCTTTCCACAGAAATCACACTGAGGGAATCTACAAAGATCTAGGGGTTACCACCTTACCTCCATTAAGAGCTGTTCTTCTGTGAGGTGCTACATACAAAAGTCACAATCTGGAGATCTGCTCTTCATAGCCGTTTGCTAGACCTGGTGCTTAATCACCAAGCTGGAAAACAGTGGCGAGCCGCACATTATGGGCCAGCGAGCCACAGGTTGAGGACCTCTGCTCTACAGCATAATAGAGGTAGGAACATACAAAAAAAATTACTCAGTTTGCAGCTCACTTGTCCTGTTGTCACTGCAGGATACAGTCTTTTTCTTTCTACATCTCCTTGCGCACGAAGTAGGCCTCTGATGACATGGTGCACATCATAATGTTGGTGCTCATTGAAATGTCATGATGTTACAGTGTGGACTGCCCTAGATGCCAACTAAATCCCAAGACACAAGTGACAACATGAGCATGTAAAGGCACAACAGGTCCTAAAAGGCATTTTTTAACAGTAGGTTTTTATTATTATATACTGGCTTTCAGCTTGATTTCGATTCATGATGAACTCAATGGATGAATGCTCTGTAGGAAGATTGATCTTGTGCAGCATAGATAGGTCCACCAATTGCTTCTCTGCCATATCTTGATAATATCAAGCCATTGCGTTTGTAGACTGTGAGCCCTCGCGGACAGGGTCCTCTCACTCCTGTACCTGTATATTTGATTGTCCATACATATTGTACTTGTCCTCGTCTGCCCTTTCCATATGTAGAGCGCCATGGAATCTAATAATAAATAATAATTCCAATATTAGAAGCTACTGGGCACTACAAGGTACTGGGCACTACTGGGCAAACTAGGCTTAGCCTTATTTCAAATGACCTTTTCAGTGCCGCCTCATTGGTGTTGCACACTGTTCCAACAAACATAACCAAATATATTCATAGAAGATAGTCAACGGCACTCACTGAGGAAGATCTTTGTGCTTTTATTTAGAGTCCAAAAACAAATCCATGGACAATTCAAATGCGGGAGAGGGAGTGCAGGGACTATCTTCTTTGAATATATATAAATAAATAATAATAATAATAGTTGAGTTTGCTGGTCTTCCTGTTCACCTTGTTCCTTCTATTCTTCCTATGAGGGGCCATATACAATTGTGCTCTCCATCATCTTCCTGTCTGATTCTATTTTGTGTTCTGATAGTGTCCTTATTACTAGTAGTGAGTCAATACTAGCAGCCATTTGGGTTTGTATAAGTAGTCCAGCTCCTCCACAATAACACATCTATATGTATTGTTGCAAAAGCTTTCAATGTCAGCCAGCAGAGTCTGAGGAGGGTGAAGCAGACACCAGCAAATGTACCATTCGATGAGGCAAGAGCCATAAAAGGGCATCAATCCATCAGTAGCATCGGTATGATAGTATGCATTTTTCAAATCTAACACGTGCCCATATTTTCTGTCTACTATTACATATTTCTAATATATATTTATTTATATTTGTTTTATATTGTTGTTTCACTGCACTCCTGCTTATTACATATCACCCATAGACTTTAAACATCTGGGTGGTCCTGCCTAAAGTCTGCAGCGACATTTTAAAACATCACAGCTAGCATGAATAATTACAGGGTATAACACATCTCTTATCACACAGTTCACTCTGTACTAACAGCTGGATTATAACCTGTTCACACAGATTCTTAATAAAAATATGTAACTGCATTGCTCTTACTGGAATCATCTGATGAGAGGAAAGTTGTAAGGAATGGAGAGCCAGAAACACACATCTTATCTTCTCACTGAAGAACTGGGAAACTGACTAGAAGGATCTCTTTCTCCCGGAGGAAGGAGGGTGCAGTTTCTTGGCACACACTATTCTTAAAGGGGACAGAGTAAGAGCTGCTTATTAATGGGAAGAACAAGGGACATTCATCAGATACCCAAGATTGTAGGCTGTAGACTCAAATCTAAGACCATCCATTGTATCCACATTGAGTCTCTCTTCAATTTGCAACAGGCGTCTCTCATGGTCGGCCAGTATGCCATCTATTTCCGTACCCTGGTTTCAGAGCTCCAATGGAGCAACGAGCCCCTCGTCGGTGCCTTCTGGAGAGGATTATCCGGAAGAATCAAAGACGAATTGGTGGTCCTGATCTTCCCGAAGATCTGGATTGTCTCATTCATATCCCTCACCATCTGAATTGACCTGAGTTTCCAGGAGAAAGGATTCTCAAGAGGTGATTTTTCCAACCAGCATCTTCTTCACTGAAATCTTGTTTTCCACTTAGCCCAGCTCCGGTCTCTGAGGATGAACTCATGGAACTCTACCGTGTCAAGGTAGAGAACAATCAGCAAGAGAAGAAGCTTGCTACGAAGCTTCACTGATCTGGTCGACACTCTGCTCCCAGTCAACATCATGGTACTGAGAGGCCAGAAAACTCTTTCACCTTGGACAGGTAAGAGAGGCCTCCCTAGGTTTCCTCTCCTCCACTAACTATATCTATACAGGTCATCTTCGGAAACATGCAGCTCTCTGAGACAGCCTATCTGGACTTTGTGTTTGAAGGTAACTTCATCCAGCAAACTGTGGACAGGCAGTTCGGGAATCCAATTGTACCTCTATGAAAGCCCGATGCATCACCTCAATAGATGGAAGACCCCTGACGGATTCCATTTTTGGTATCATCAAAGAGGTGAGCTGCAAATCAGAGCACTTCATCGTGAGAAAATTACCTTCTACATGTTACTGAATCTTTTTCCACAGTTTCTTCTAGAACTTCTGTGGTTGCATCCCCATGAACCCATCCTGAATTGACTATCTGGAGATGTTCTTTGATGGGGTTAGTCTGGTCTATTACTGCCTCAAACCATTATGGCGTGGTTCCACCCTGCAACCTCCTGCAGCCTTACCAAGGTTACCTTCCACCTACCAGTCCTTCGCAGATGTATTCAACTAGAAAGAAGCTGAGACTGATCCTCCTCACAGGCCTTACAATTGTTCCATTGATCTAATTCCTGGATCTACTCCACCTCAAGGTGGGATCTATGTTTTTTTTCCCACAGACTTAAAACATGTCTGACTACATCAAGAAGAATTTGGCCCGAGGGTTTATCCAAAAGTCGTCCTCCCCAGCTGGAGCTGGGTTCTTCTTCGTCAAGAAGAAAGATGGGTCTCTTCACCCATGCATCGACTACCATGGCTTCAACCTAATTAAAGAACAAATACCCTCTTCCGTGAATTTCAGAACTCTTTTTTAATTCAATAAATGTTTATTGAAGATTTTGATAGAAGCAAACAGTACACAAAATGGGCTAAACATGCCCATGAATAACAATACATTTATAAATCCAGACAAGAAAACAAGGAAAAGAAAAAAGGAGGGGGGGGAGGCATAGGGAAGAGGGAAAGGTGCTCAGTGGGGCCAGTAGGTGTACAACCCAGAGGGTGAAAACAGGGTGACGCGGAGAAACTGGGAAAATACAAAAAGTTTCAAGTAAAACAAAATTGGCAAATGTCACCAGTTGTCAGCAAATGGGGGAAGCTAGCTTGATGGCGAGTCAAGTGCCACATGATACTTGTGTTGGAAAATAGAATTTAGCCTGCCGGTCATGTCAGCCAAAGTAGGCAGAAGTTGGGATTTCCATTTGGCTGCAATGCTCATTCTAGCCGCCATTGAAATGTTCATGATCATCGTTGCCAGATTAGGAGGTATCGCATCAGAGTTCACATTAAGTAAGGCCAGTTGAGGAGACAGAGGGAAATTAACACCCGTCCCTGTCTTGAGCAGGTTAGTGATAACCAACCAAAATGAGAGGAGATTAGGGCAGAACCACCACATGTGTGCTAACGTGCCTCTTCCGCCACATTGTCTCCAACACAGAGGAGATTGCTCCGTTGAGATACGTGCTAGGTGTATGGGGAGGTATGTACCATCTAAGATGGATTTTCTTCAGTGATTCTAAGTGGTTTATGCATCTTGAGGCCCATTGTACGATTTTTATACCTCCCGACCACTCCTCCTGAGTCGCTTGGAAGAAGAGATCTTCCTCCCATCTGAGCATATAACTAGGCTTTAAGAAAAAGGACATTTTGTTCAGTTCTCTATGGATAACAGATAGCCCTTTATATCTAAAGGGTTTGGAAAGTAAATATTTTTAAAAAAGGAGAAGGCCAGGTTGGGGCGAGAGGAAAGGAAACCCTGCGTATCAAGGTTAGAAAGTGCTTAACTTGAAGATACTGAAAGTAGGTATTCTCTATTTCAGAGGAAAGAGCTGGGAAGTCAGGGATGGAGCCCTCTTACAATAGATCTAGATTTTGAATATCAGCGTCAATCCAGGGCTGTAGATGCAGGTAGAGAATATGATAAGATAAGGCCCTCACGCTGATCAGCCCGGCCGAGAGAGAGATCCAGTCATGGATAAGGATGGACAGTATGTGTTTCTGGGGTGTCATGTGTATGGGCAATTGATGTGTTTGGTTGTGGTGTATTTCCCACCACCATACTCAGGGACAAAATTACAAGAGATCCTAGAGTTAACTCGGCACAGGGTGAGGATACCATGATTAGTGATTGGAAATATGAATAACGTCCTTAACTGTGAATTGTCATATGGCATGGAGGGAGATGGAAAGACACCCTTTGCAAAACATATTAGAGAAATTGGCTTGATAGATTTGTGGAGGGTGAGAAATTTGGATGTGAAGTGCTACTCTTGTTTCTCTTCATCTCACAACTCTATGTCACATATTGATATGGCGCTTGGGGATAGACATATGGATTCTATATTAAGAATGTAGAATATTTACCAAGGGTAGTTTCAGACCATAAACCATTGGATGTGGTATGGCATATTGGTACAGGATTCTGGGGTTACAAAAAGGGTGTGGAAGGTGCACCCAGCCTGGTTGAATCGCTGGATATGGATAAAATTATGGGAGAGCTGGAAGAGTTTTTCACTGACAATGTTGGGAGTGTATCTGAGGGTGTTGTCTGTGATACTATGAATGCTTTTGTTCGGGACCTGTTTATTAGAGACATTTTGAGGTGCATGACTGAGTCCCGGAGGGAGGAGCTTCAGGTGCTGGAGGACCTAAGGGCAGCTGAGAGGGACGCAATAAGTCAACCTACCCCGGTGACCCAGGGGAGTCTTAAAAAAGCTCAGGAATAGTGGATGAGATTCATCTTTGTAATGCTGCGAAGAGGCAGGAATTTCAGTAGGTCTCATTTTATGTGGATGGGGAGAAAGGTGGACATCTCTTATCGGTAGTTGCTGCTGGCCAAAGGGAATCATCGTACGTCTATAGTCTATATGATGTGGGAGGCAAGTTGGTGGTAAGTACAGATGTTATTCTTAAAATCTTTAGAAAGCTCTATGGAGACCTATACACGTCTAAGCTGTCAGTCTTGAAGGGCGAGATTCAAAATTTTCTGGGAGAAGTGAGGCTGCTGCGGCTTATGACGGAGATAGAGAGAACATGAAGCGCAGCTATCGGTGGAGGAATTGGAAGATGCCTTGGCTTCCATAGCAAATGATAATGATGGTGTTGATGGCCTACCAGTGGAGGTCTACAAAAAGTTTAAGGACCCAGTGTTGACCAGACTGAGGGAAGTTTTCCTTGAGGCCTTAGGAAGGGGTAGGCTACAAGAGACTATGAGGGAGGCAACAATCGTGGTTTTGCCCAAGGATGATAAAGATGTTAGGAGACCAGAATCCTATAGGCCCATTTCATTACTGTCAGTGGATGCCAGATTACCAGCCAAAGTTATAGTGAACAGACTGGCGAAGGTGGTTACTGCTGTTATACATCCAGACCAGTCGGGGTTTATGCCGAATAAATCAACGGCCATTAACTTGCGGAGAATGTTTTTGAATAATCAACTGCCAGAAGATAATGCGGGAAGCAGGATTGTGGCATTCTTAGATGCTCATAAGGCATTGGACAGTGTGGAGTGGGAATATTTGTGGATGGTGTTTAGGGAGATGAGCTTTGGGCAGTTTTTGTCTCTTGGGTGAAGTTGCTCTATTCCTTCCCGAGGCCACGAATAAGGGTGAACAGAGAGAGGTCAGATGGATTTAACCTTACTAGAGGGACCTGCTAGGGGTGCCCCCTTTCTCCCTTGTTGTTTGCTCTTGTGATTGAACCACTTGCCACTCATATTCGTAGGGACTAATAGGGTTAAAGGATTTAAATTCGGATCAGTGGAGGAAAAGATGTCACTTTATGCCTATGGTGTCATATTGTTTTTTCCAGGATCCCTGGGATTCCTTGAACCAGGTGGTGACTATTATTGAGCTGTTTGGGACAATGTCCAGGTTAAAAATAAACTGGGACAAATCCAATCTCATGATCGTAAATAGAAGTGGGGTGGAAAAAGTGAGCAAGTTGGGATGCACTGGACTTAGAATATTATTATTTATTTATAAAGCACCATTAGATCCCATGGTGCTTTACATGATAAAAGGGTAGACAAGGGCAAGTTCAATATATTCATGTAGACCGTATAAAACAGGGACAGAAGGGAGTGGGACCCTGTCCACAAGGGCTCATGGTCTATGGGGGACAGGAGAGGATACAGTAGGAGGGGGTAGTGCTTAGTCATGAGACAGTGCGGTGGACTGAGTCTCGTTGCAGATTGTAGGCCTGCCGGAAGAGGTGAGTCTTCAGGTTATTTTTGAAGGATCCCTGGGTAGGTGAGTGCCTTATGTGTTGGGGAAGAGAGTTCCAGAGGACAGCAGATGCACGGGGGAAATCCTGCATACAGTTATGAGAAGAGGAAATGAGAGGGATGTAGAGAAGGCATTCTTGGGAGGAGCACAGGATGCGTTAGGGTAGGTAGCGGGAGACCATCTCAGAGAGGGCACAGGTTATGGATGGCTTTGTATGTTAGGGTTAGGATTTTGAAGCAGGATCTCTGAGGGATGGGGAGCCAATGGAGGGCTTGACAGAGGGGAGTGATCGAGGAGTAGTGGGAAGACAGGTGAATGAGTTGGGCAGCAGAGTTTAGGATAGTTTGGAGGGGTGCGAGGGAGGTAGCAGGGAGGCCGGTTAGCAGGAGGTTGCAGTAGTTGAGGCGGGAAATGAAGAGAGTGTGAATAAGTGTTTTTCTGTGTTGTGATTAAGAAAGGAGCGGATCCGGGAAATGTTTTTGAATAGTAGACCAATTCAAATATTTAGGTATTCAAGTTACCTTACTGGTAACGGATTATGTGAGACTGAATGTACTTCCAGTCCAAGTTAAACTAAAGGAGAAGACTCAAACGTGGAATAAACTGCGTCTCTCGGTGCTAGGTAGGACGAATGTGCCCAAGATGGTACTTATGCCTAAACGTTTATATGTGTTACATAATTCACCGGTGTGGCTCTCTTGGGGTTTATTCCAGTGACTTAGTTCTTTATTTCAAGATTTGTTATGTGTTGGATGACAGCCCAGGATAAAATTAGAAATTCTGCAGAGATCAAGGAGGAAGGAGGGATTGCTATGCCTAATCCCTGGATTTGTTTCCTGGCATCGCAAAGTCAGCATTTTAGAGGTGGGCATCAACAGAGGGGTGAAGTTCAGTGCAGGCAATGTTGAGGAAAGCTCCTCTGGTATAAGGTCTAAAAGTAGGTATATCTGGTGGGTTGCGTAGGAGGTTCCCCACACTGTGCCTTATACATAGGATTTGGATTTGGATTAGAATTTAAAAATTTAGCGAAGTTAATGGACTGGCAATCTATTCTCCCATATGGATGAATGATAATTTGAGTGAGTTTTACAAGTTGGGGGAACAAAGAGATTGGTCGCGAAAAGGGATCAGCTATGTTTCACAATTGTTAGTAAACCACAATTTAAAAACGTTTTAAACACTACAGGCTGAATTTCAGCTGTCGATTGCAGATCAGTTCCGTTACAGCAGGGTTTAACATGCTTATAGGCAACAGAAACATTTAGGTGAATTGAAGGTGCAGAATGACATTGTTCTGGATTTCATTTGCATGGTAGGGTCCACGAAAGGGGTTATCTCCATAGTCTATAAAGATCTTCTACATACTTTTCTGTTACGGCATCCGATGCAGGCATGAGATAAATGGGAGGAAGAATTAGGCGTGTTTTGATGGTGCAGTGTGGGAGTCTGTCTTGGAATATATTCCCAAACTGTCATTAAGTGAACCGGGAAGGATGTTACAATTATACACTCTTCACAGAGCTTATAGATCTCCTGAACTTTTGCATAAGGTTGGTGTGAGAAATACTTCTGAATGTCGAGATGTATGATTGAGGGAGCGGGTATTTTACATATGTTGTGGGATTGTCTGAGACTACAGGCAATTTGGGTAGTAGTACTCTGTCTAATTGAAAGAAGGTATGGATGTGTGGTGCCGCGGAATCCGTTGGTGTGTGTATTGGGTTACGCTGAAGGAATTGAAATTAATAATGCATAGAAGGTGGCAGTTGCTAGATTATTATGCATTGCCAGGAACCTGATTGCCAAGTGCTGGATTAAGGCCGAGCCCCCACTAGGACAGAATATATTAAGCAAGTGGATTATATAATATCTTGAAGAAAGTATATACAATAAGAGGAACTCTATGACGTGTTTGACAAATTATGGAATGCATGGAGGAGGTGAAGGAGTGGCGAGGGGAGTTTAGTGCTAGTGTGATGGTTCAAAGAACGGACTCCTATTTCAGCTATATGATATGCTGTACTGGATACATAATGTATAGACTTGTTACTGTCTGTTCCTATAACCCCTGGCAAAAATTATGGAATCATGAAAAACAAACAATCAAAAGAACACTCCAATACATTACTAGTATTTTGCTGCACCACCCTGGGTTTTATAACAGCTTGCAGTCTGAGGTATGGACTTAATGAGTGACAAACAGTACTCTTGATCAATCTGGCTCCACCTTTCTCTGATTGTTGATCCAGATCAGCTTTGCAGGTTGGAGCCTTGTCATGGGCCATTTTCTTCAACTTCCACCAAAGATTTTCAATTGGATTGAGATCCTGACTATTTGAAGGCCATTATATAGACCTTATGTGTCTTCTTTCAAGGAATGTTTTCACAGTTTTTGCTCTATGACAGGAAACAATATCTTCTAGATAAATGATTTCATCATCCCCAAACATCCTTTCAATTGATAAGATAAGAAAAGTGTCCAAAATATCAATGTAAACTTGGGCATTTATTGAAGATGTAATGACAGCCATTTCCCCAGTGCCTTTACCTGACATGCAGCCCCATATCATCAATGACTGTGGAAATTTGCATGTTCTCTTCAGGCAATCATCTTTATAAATCTCATTGGAATGACACCAAACAAAGTTCCAGCATCATCACCTTGCACAATGCAGATTCGTGATTCATCACTGAATATGACTTTCATCTAGTTATCCACAGT
The DNA here is from genome assembly GCA_033576535.1 of Allobates femoralis. Lineage (NCBI taxonomy): Eukaryota > Metazoa > Chordata > Amphibia > Anura > Aromobatidae > Allobates > Allobates femoralis. The sequence goes on along the minus strand of JARQOC010000007.1, from coordinate 33,901,651 downwards.
CCACGATTGCTTTAACTTAGCCTATTGTATCCTTGTATTTTTCTGTTTAGGTGTTAATGTTGGCTTTTGTTTAGCTTTTCTGTATGTAAATCCCATTTCCTTTAGGCGGTTTCTTACTGTTCAGTCACAGACATTGACTCTAGTTTCCTCCCATTCGTTCCTCATTTGTTTTGCTGTGCATTTCCTGTTTTGGAGATATAGCTTTAAGTTTCTGGTCTTGATGCTTTGATGTCTTCCTTGGTCTACCAGTATGTTTCCCTTTAACAACCTTCCCAAGTTGTTTGTATTTGGACCAGATTTTAGACACAGCTGACTGTGAACAACCAACATATTTTGCAATATTGCGTGTTGATTTACCCTCTTTTAAGAATTTGATAATCCTCTCCTTTTTTCAATTGACATCTCTTGTGTGGAGCCATGATTCATGTCAGTCCACTTGGTGCAACAGCTCTCCAAGTGTGATCACTCCTTTTTAGATGCAGATTAATGAATTGATCTTATTTGATGCAGGTGTTAGTTTTGGGAATGAAAATTTACAGGGCGATTCCATAATTTATTCCTCATAATTGAGTGATTCCATAATTTTTCCCTCTGCTTGGTCTACAAAAGTAACCGCTACTGGGTAGCACATTTTTTATCTTGATTTCTTTTAGTGTTTCTTATATCCATAAAGTTGCCATAATTTGAAATGACTTTAGTTTTGAGCCATGTACAGTATGTGATCTGCTTTTTTTCTACAAAATTAAACAACTGAATAAACATCCTCCGAGCCAGGAGATTCCATAATGTTTGCTAGGGGTTGTAATATAAGAGATGATGTACTTGTTGGTGATCAACTTTTGCAATATGTAATATGAGGAAAATCCATACTACTGTTTTGATTGAATGTAATATGATTTTATTCTGGTTAATTAAAACACCTCATTTAAAAAAAAGACACTAATGACCTAGGTGCTCTATGTAAAATCCCAGTAAATAACCCTTTTACGGGTGGACATGCCCAAAACATACAGGGTCTGCTTGTGACTGTGGCTACAAACTTCATTCAATAAAGGAATGAACATTTTTACACAAGGTGCTGCAATTTTTTATTTATTTATTTAATTTCAACTAATTTTAATTTAAAGAGGACCTGTCACCAATCATACATGGTGATCTAATTGCAGCACTGAAAGCAGCATGTCTGCTGCATCCAGGCAAGGGGTCCCCCAGCCCTTGAGCCCCCCTGTACCCCGAGATAATACACTTTAAAAACTTACATGTGGAGCCAAATAGGAGGTGGCTTGTGGCTGGAGCCAAAGAGCAGTTTCACACCCCTGTATGTTTAATCCGCCCGCCGCCGCCTCCCTGATGCCAATCACTGTCTCCCTCGCCTGCTGCATAGTACACAGAGCTTATTGCAGTGCTGGCTGCTTTGCCCCACCCCCTGCAGTGACGTCACCGCTTTCCCCGCCCTGCTCCATGGTTTAACATGGAGCAGGGCGGGGAAAGGCGGTGATGTCACGGCAGGAGTCCGGCCGCCCCACCTCCTACTGTGACATCACCGCTTATACCACCCTGCTCCATGTTAACCATGGAGCAGGGCGGGGAAAAGCGGTGATGTCACCCGCAGGAGGCGGGACAAAGCAGCCAGCACTGCAATAAGCTCTGTGTACTATGCAGCAGGCGAGGGAGACAATGATTGGCATCAGGGATGTGGCGGTGGGAGGATTAAACATACAGGGAGTGTGAAACTGCCCTTTGGCTCCAGCCACAAGCCACCTCCTATTTGGCTCCACTATGTAAGTTTTCAAAGTGTATTATCTCGGGTACTTGGGGGGGCTCAAGGGCTGGGGCATCTCTTGCCTTAATGCAGCAGACATGCTACATTCAGTGCTGTAATTAGATCACCATGTATGGTTGGTGACAGGTCCTCTTTAACTCTTTGTTTACATTATCATAGTCTGTATTTATATTTTTGGTAAAGGGAATATTTTAACTACGTATGTCAGAAGTTTCCCTTATACATTGATGAAATATAAATATTATATGTTTTTCACTTGGATAGGGAATTTGCTTTTTTTTACTTAAATTTGCATAGCAAAACTATTCTTAACAGTGTTCAATATTTGCTCTGAAGAAACTTATTCTGTAACATACAGTTATATTTTGGAAAATGTCAAAACAGAGACAAAGGCCATTTTTATAGTTGGACTAATGTGCTTTTCCCAACAAATGATGGACGTACGATATATCCAGGCAATGTCTCCAGTGGAGCTGATGTAATGAAATGCTTTTCCTTCAAGTGTGTGTGGTGTGAGAAGTCTGTACATAGCAGCTGAGCCATCCTGACCCTGCATCTTGTCATCCAGTCCTATTTAGCAACATTTCAATGGTGTACACCAGGGGAAACCCTCTTGTCTTTCTTGTTGTTTGTTTTCACAATGTATTTTTCCCAGAGGACTTCTCCTCCCATTGGTCTGATGGTTCACACTGTTGCATTCATTTCTCTTGTCCACCAACTGAAAAAAGAAATCCACAATATTTGATTGCTCAGAACTGATAATTCTTTAACATATCCATAAAATATTTTCTAATCGTGCAAAATAATTTTTATTGGGCCATTTATACAATCTTTAAAGGGAATCTGTCGGCTGGTTTTTGCTACATAAGCTGAGAACAACATGCTGTAAGGGTTGAAAAAAATAAAAATCAACTGTGTCTAACTTATCAGTGTGTGTGCTATTGTTTTATAATAATAATAATAATAATAATAATAAAATGTATTCATTTATATAGTACTATTAATTCCATAGTACTTTACGTACATTTGCAACACTGTCCCCATTAAGCCTCACAATCAAAACATCCTATCTGTATGTTTTGGAATGCGGGAGGAAACTGAGGCAAGCAAACACGGGGAGAACATAAACTCCTTGTCGATGTTGTCTTTGGTGGAATTTGAACCCAGGATCCCAGTGCTGCAAGACTGCAGTGCTAACCACTGAGCCACTGTGCAAACCGTTTACTTAAACTAAAGGCGTTATCACCTGGTGACTACTATTACAAGACTACTTTGACATATGCAAGGCAGTCTAACATGACCCTGCTGTGATTGACACCTCACTGTCAATGCACAATCTCTATGGAGAGCCTGGTGTGGGCAGGAGGCTGCTATCTCAGCTTTGCTGTGTTACTAAAACTAAATGCTTTTATTTTGTGAGAATGGCTGCAGCCAGTAATATACTAGTGCATCTCAATGAATTAGAATATCATCAAAAATCAACGTTATATTGCCATGTTAAAGGGGGTTTCTGGGAACTCTGGAACACGTTGACTAATAAATTAATATTATATTCACCATTTGATGTCTCATGGAATACAACAGCGCGTTTTTTAACCCTGCAATCTCCCTACTTTAATTTTCTGAGATGATGACCTTTGGATTTTCATTGCTGTAAGCAATAATCATCAACATTAATAGAAATAAACTCTTGAAATAGATCACACTGTTTGTAATGACTCTATATAATATATGTGTTTCGCTTTTTGTATTGAATTACTGAAATAAATTAACTTTTTGATGATATTCTAATTCATTGAGATGCACCTGTATGTGATACACCGTCGGATTGAGGGTTTATTTTCTCATATTATGTTTCTGTCAAATGAGGTAGCAAAAACCTGCTGACAGATTCCCTTTAAAAATGAACTGTAATGTTACCGTCACACGCTTCAATCTCGATCACGATATCGGTTGGAAAGTCACGTGATCGAGATCGTTAGCACAATATTGCGGTATCACTTGTGCGGTGTCACAAGCATAGATCTCATTAACGATTTCACATTTGGCAACACGCCAGCGATCCAGCGCACAACTCGCTGACACAGCTTGGCTCGATCGGAATAGGCGAAATCGTTAATGAGAGCGTTTGCACGGTGTCACACAGCACGATGCAGCAGATCGTACGGTCAAAAATCGGCATATTGGAGAACATGTTCTCAAATCTGCGATGAGCGATACAACGCATTATCGTCGTCGTAGGAGTCACACGCTACGATATCGTTTGGACATCGTAGCCACGCCTCAAAAAACAGGTCGTATCTGCAATATTGTTCGCGATATCGCGACGTGTGACGGTACCATAAGGCTGTAAGCTTTTGCTGAGTTTTTGTTGTTGCAGAATCTCTGCACCAATTATGTAAATTAATTTACTTGAATTTTTGTGTTTTTTCTACTTGTGTTTTTATTCTGTTTTTGACTCTTGTTGTTGTGTCAAGCTTTAAATAAAGCTGCTTTGTTTTTTTATACTTCCTGCAATTTGATTTTGACAAAACTTTATTGATATGCTTAGATGCGGATTACATGCATTTTTGATGCGTCTCCACTGCAAATATGCATTAAAATGTACATGCCTTTTAACCCGTGGATTTGCCCCATGTAATGCAAGTCTATAGGCAAGGCCAGACTGGCATGAAAAATATTGGTCCATTTGTCTTCTAGGATAGTCGGATGAGTGTCATGCGTTTTTTTAGTCCGTTTGGCATGCAACTGCTATGCAAGTGTCTGAGGTTTCCACAGCAGTCGTCTGACAGGTGTCCGTGTGTCATCCGTGTGTATACCGTGTGCAATGTTTTTCCCTCATGTGATATCAATGAGCAATCAAGGGAAAGGTTGACTATACAGTTGTTACCACTGTGTTTAAAAGATGACTCCAAATGTAGTCACTTTGGAGCTTTGTTACTTGAAGCATTGTGTATTGACCTTTTGCTTGTTCATATGTGATTGCATTTCGTTTTTGGAAATACTGTGGAGATGTCCAATCATCTTACATTAAACACATCAGAGTGTGTTTATTTCACTGGGTGATTTCCAGGCGTTTTGGCAGTCTGTACCCATTAGTTGTAGATCCAAGGAGGCATCGTCGAATGTGGGTGCATCCCCTACTTCTGCAACGTACTTCCCGTGGCCATTACCACAGGCTGTATACAGAATGACATAGTCATTCCACCAAATGTCATGACTACACAAAAATGAGCATACAGACTTTTGACATTTTGTTAGAGATACTTAGGCCTGCCTGGCTCACAAGGGTCGGGGTACTCAGATCTAGGGTGTTTGCGTACGGTGCTGTCACGGTGGTCGGTACCCAAGTCTGTGCCCTTGGGATGACAATAAAAAGGGGATTTTTGATGGGGGATAAAGTTAATAAAAGTTGTGACGCCACCTGTAGATCCGGTAATGGAACCGGTGCTGTTGCAGACTTCCGTGGGGATGGATGGCAGCAAGGTGTTGTAGCTCCCTACAGGTAGAGCAGGGTCTCCCAGGGCAGTGTAGTATGATGATAAGAATAGGGCAGCGCAGTCTCTGCTGTGAAACTGGGATGTCACAGTTAACCAGGAAGAAACACACTTGCTCGCTCTGCACGGGTTCTATACTCCAGTTACCTTCAGCTTGTTCACAGTTCACAGGTGTTACAGCTCGGGTAGTAAACCAGGTGTCATAGGAGGAAGCAATGTCTCTTTGAGGCTCCCAGGATGTTCCTTCCTTTATCTCTCTCTGTCCTACCTCTGTACACTCCTTCCTAGCGCTGCCCTGCACAAATCTCGCTTATGAACCAGGCTTGTTGGGTGATATGGGACACTTTCTTCTCGCTCTAGGGGCCCAACCCGGTTTGGTGCTTCTGGTGGGGACCGTGCGTATGTTGGGCGGATCGTGCTCCTAAGAAGCTGTCGATCACACTGATATCTGCGGCTCAGGGATGGACCTCTGCACCGCTTCAGAGCTGTTACCACGCTTTGGACTGGGCCAGGGTTGTTCTGTCACTTTCTGTCTGCCCATCTCTGTCTGGGCCACCACTCTGCAGGTGCCCTCCCTCTTAGCTCCTTCTCCTTCTCTTTCCTCCCAGTTCTGACTTCTCACTCTGCTTTTCCTGCTCTGCCCACACTCCTCCCCCTGGGACTGGGTCTTCACAAACATCAGGTTAACCCTTTAGTCCCCTGCTCTAAGTGTGTGAATGCAGATTGAGAGCCTCAGACCTACCTTGCCTACCCTCTTAACAGGAATACTGCACTCTGTGTCTTGGGTGCAATATCCCTCTGTAGTGCACTGACTAGTGGGGCGCTACACCATCACCTACCAGAATACACAAATGCATCAAAGTATTTGTGCGGAAGAGCGACTGCTGCTGACTTTTAGGTAATGATCATGATTGTGTGTTGTGCGAGTGTGTGTGGAATGGGTATTTAAAAAAATAATTACTGTTTTTCCATACTGGCTTTATTGAGCACACGTTTGAAGTGCGTATAGCTTTTTGGCAAAAATAATTCCTTGGCACTTGTGGGCCTGTGTGGGTACCAGTCATCCATGTTTCTTATTCAAAACTGTAGGTTCAAATTAGAAAGCTTTACATGATAACTGTAAATGTATGTGTCAACATTATAAATGTGTTCAGCCATCTACAAGAGTGCATATAGGATACTTTGTCCACAAATTTGTGTATACACATTTTTGCCCTTAACTAAACTATATGATCAGCCCCAGGATGATTAAGATGTTATTTAAATTACCAGATCCAAACATGTTACTTTGCAATGATCTACTGATAGTATGTGCATTACCAATAATTGGATGTTGTTTCAGGCATTGGCACACATAAATGTCCTATTCCTACAACATGTTTTTTTGTTTTTTTTTTGGTGTTGCCGTTGTTTAGAATTGTCTATGTATCGGTCATTGTGTTGCCTGATAAATCGTGCGCATATTTATTTTGTCCCATAGGTTTCTGGCAACTGACCCATCACATCTGCGACTGGCCTATCACATCTTGAATTTTTAATTGGCAAATCTACAATTGGTGTGATTGTCCACTCCACCTGTGAAGAGATTTGGCGTTTGCTTTAGCCAACGGTACTCCCCGAACCTACGGAAGAATACTGGTACCGAATTGGAAATTGTTTTTGGAAGACTTTCCAATTTCCAAACTGCATTGGCTCTCTTGATGGGAAGCATATCCGCATCAAGAAACCACCTAATTCAGGCACTCAATTTTTTAAATTATAAACATTATTTTTCAGTTGTGCTATTGGGTTTGGTTGACAGCAGATATCGGTTCATTGCTGTTGATGTTGGTTCTTATAGGCGAACCGGCGACTCAAATACATTTAAGAACTCTATCCTGCGTCGTCTGCTAATTCAGAAGGATCTGAATGTTCCACCATCGGCACAACTACCAGGCTCCCTGGGCGACCAAGTCCCTTTTATGATAGTTGGTGACGAGGCCTTTCAATTGAGGTGTGAGGTCATGCGGCCATACCCCAGATGTGGCTTGGATTACCATTTCCGTGTCTTCAATTATAGACTTTTATGGGTGCGTAGCTTTTTAGAGTGCATATTTAGCATTTTAACATGCAAATGGCGTGTTTTAATTTCACCCATCCATTTAAGTGAAACACATGTCGATACAGTGATTAAGGCATGTGTAATCTTGCACAATTTCACCACAATTTATGATCAGCCTGCTGAAATTCCAACATCTGAACCACAGCAAGACGCTCCATATCCTCCTGCAGAGCATATTTTGTGCGTAGGCATGAGCCATCATCACTGAGTATCCGTGATATGTTTACAAACTTCTTTGTGTCACCAGAGGGATATATTCCATGGCAGGATCAATATGTATTAGGCCCATAAATAGGGTCATTTATGTTATGTAATTTCAATATGTATTTAGCATCATACTTTTAAGGTATATAGACCTTACAATACTATGAAGTTATCTTTTTGTTCACCATTGCACTGGAAAAAATATCTGCATAGATTGTTACAATAATAAACTGATTTTGTTTTTTTCATACAAAACTTTACAGACTTTTCATTTAATTATACTTCTTACATTGTTTCTATGGAAACACATCATGTACATATGTTCCACAATATTTTGAGGTATACAATACAGAAATATCAATAGTAAGCAAGTCAATCAGGGCACTTAGCGGGGCCAAGGTCACGGTTGAATTCCCTTCCAGGAATGGCGATTTCCCACCGGGGGTGCACAGCCAAAGTACCAGCGATAGCAAATAAAAAAGGAGAAGGGCGGCACTCACCGTGTAAACGAGATGGTCTCTTTATTCCAAATATCGGAAACAAGCAGGGTGCAGGGAGAGGGCAAGAGGAGCCGCCGGACTACGGCACCGTTTCGCGACACGTGTCGCTTCTACGGAACCAGTGCCTGGACCCGTAGAAGCGACACGTGTCGCGAAACGGTGCCGTAGTCCGGCGGCTCCTCTTGCCCCCTCCCTGCACCCTGCTTGTTTCCGATATTTGGAATAAAGAGATTATCTCGTTTACCTGGTGAGTGCCGCCCTTCTCCTTTTTTATATTCAATACAGAAATATTATGCATTAAGAACATATAGTTGCAGTCATCAAAACAAATTTAAACTACACCAAGTAAGGCAAACATTAAATGCTTGAGTACTTTGGATTTTCCGTGTTTGTTGGACGGTTAAGCACTGAATTATGAATTGGTGGCCCATGTGTCTCATGTTGTACACTTTGGTGTCAGCAGTTCCCCAGGATAAGGATTGAAGTGGATGCAAGAATGTTTGCTTAAAGTGTTGACCATGCATTACACTTGTTTGGTTTTGTGCATGATGTAAGAATGATTGTTGGACAATTGACAAATGGCCCCTGGGTTCAATATGACTTTGGACCACCCCAATATTGGGATTTGACATTTCAGCTGGTGTATAAGGATTTTGCCTTTGCCATGAATTTCTGCTGTTACAATACTGCAGTTCTTCGTGGTCGCTTGATGTCTGCTGGTATGGCTATGATGTTGTCTGTTGTGTATGAATAACACTGTGCTGTCTGATTGGCTGGGAACTGTCTTGCATTGCACAACTGATGGTAAGTGCTGAAAGGGAGGGACTGCAGTTACTATATTTGTCTGTGGTAATTGACAATGGTGTGATACTTGATTTTTAGACAGCTGTGATGATGATGAGGGTGGCTGCGTGGAGACAGTCTCAGCCATGCCAATCAAATTGTCTGCTGAATTCTGCCACTGTTCTAAAAGGTTAAGCACAGCACGTGGGTTGTTGGGTAGTAGCCACACATCCAGGACAATTTGTATAGCATCCCTTGCTTTAACTCTCACTGGATGTGGAATTTCACGCAAGTAGTTGCCCAGGCTCCGTCCAAAAGCTTCCTCACCATCATCATTCACTGTACACGCCAGATATTGTAGCTCACCATTGTTAAATTTTCACCTCTGATTGTTCTGGCCTAAAATCCTGCGACACCTAGTCCAATGTACTACAGATGACGAAAGAGGGGAAGCTGCTCTGCCACTTTGACCACCCTCCAGTGCAGAACGGTTGTTTGCTGCAACCAGTGGTTCTGTGCTCGATGCACATTCTACATTATCGGCACAATAATTTGGTTTTACTATTTATTTGGTATCTATTATATAAAACCCGAAGGCCACTTCCGCCCAAAATCCGCTTCCGCTTCCGTGATGGCCTCCCTCCTGTGTCCAACTCCGGAACCGGAAGCACCAGACCCACGAGCGGCGCCACCGGCCCTGCACAGAGCCCCGTCTGCGGCCGCCCACATCCCGCCCACAGCCCTGCAGCTCACCGCCCACCAACATCCGCCAACCGGCCCGGAACGAGTGTGGGGCCTCCGCCGGCACAGCTCCCAGTCCTGCCGCTCTCTCCACAGACCGGCTGACGCTCCTCCATCACCCAGCTAGCCCCGCCCACACTCCGCCCCCGGCCTCCGGAACCGCCAACAGCACTGCCGCTGCCCGCCGCCCGCCAACAGCCCAGTAAGTCTTCCGCCACCCTGCCTCCGCTCTCCTCTGCCACCTCCAGCCCTCCTCTGCCCCCTCCAGCCCTGCTCTGCCCCCTCCAGCCCTGCTCTGCCCCCTCCAGCCCTGCTCTGCACCCTCCAGCCCTGCTCTGCACCCTCCAGCCCTGCTCTGCACCCTCCAGCCCTGCTCTGCACCCTCCAGCCCTGCTCTGCACCCTCCAGCCCTGCTCTGCACCCTCCAGCCCTGCTCTGCACCCTCCAGCCCTGCTCTGCACCCTCCAGCCCTGCTCTGCACCCTCCAGCCCTGCTCTGCACCCTCCAGCCCTCACTGCTGACCCCTGAGCCCTCACTGCTGACCCCTGAGCCCTCACTGCTCACCCCTGAGCCCTCACTGCTGACCCCTGAGCCCTCACTGCTGACCCCTGCGCCCTCACTGCTGACCCCTGCGCCCTCACTGCTGACCCCTGAGCCCTCACTGCTGACCCCTGAGCCCTCACTGCTGACCCCTGCGCCCTCACTGCTGACCCCTGAGCCCTCACTGCTGACCCCCTGAGCCCTCACTGCTGACCCCTGAGCCCTCACTGCTGAGCCCTCACTGCTGACCCCTGAGCCCTCACTGCTGACCCCTGAGCCCTCACTGCTGACCCCTGAGCCCTCACTGCTGACCCCTGAGCCCTCACTGCTGACCCCTGAGCCCTCACTGCTGACCCCTGAGCCCTCACTGCTGACCCCTGAGCCTGCGCCCTCACTGCTGACCACTGAGCCCTCACTGCTGACCCCTGAGCCCTCACTGCTGACCCCTGCGCCCTCACTGCTGACCCCTGAGCCCTCACTGCTGACCCCTGAGCCCTCACTGCTGACCCCTGCGCCCTCACTGCTGACCCCTGCGCCCTCACTGCTGACCCCTGCGCCCTCACTGCTGACCCCTGCGCCCTCACTGCTGACCCCTGCGCCCTCACTGCTGACCCCTGCGCCCTCACTGCTGACCCCTGCGCCCTCACTGCTGACCCCTGAGCCCTCACTGCTGACCCCTGAGCCCTCACTGCTGACCCCTGCGCCCTCACTGCTGACCCCTGCGCCCTCACTGCTGACCCCTGCGCCCTCACTGCTGACCCCTGCGCCCTCACTGCTGACCCCTGCGCCCTCACTGCTGACCCCTGCGCCCTCACTGCTGACCCCTGCGCCCTCACTGCTGACCCCTGCGCCCTCACTGCTGACCCCTGCGCCCTCACTGCTGACCCCTGGCCCTCACTGCTGACCCCTGAGCCCTCACTGCTGACCCCTGAGCCCTCACTGCTGACCCCTGAGACCCTCACTGCTGACCCCTGAGCCCTCACTGCTGACCCTGAGCCCTCACTGCTGACGCCACTGCCCCTCACTGCTGACCCTGACGCCCTGGCCCTCACTGCTGACCCCTGAGCCCTCACTGCTGACCCCTGAGCCCTCACTGCTGACCCCTGACGCCCTCACTGCTGACCCCTGAGCCCTCACTGCTGACCCCTGAGCCCTCACTGCTGACCCCTGCGCCCTCACTGCTGACCCCTGCGCCCTCACTGCTGACCCCCTGCGCCCACTGCCTCTGACCCCTGGCCCTCACTGCTGACCCCTGAGCCCTCACTGCTGACCCCTGAGCCCTCACTGCTGACCCCTGACCCTCACTGCTGACCCCTGAGCCCTCACTGCTGACCCCTGGCCCTCACTGCTGACCCCTGCGCCCCTCACTGCTGACCCTGACGCCCTCACTGCTGACCACCTGGGCCCTCACTGCTGACCCCGGCCCTCACTGCTGACCCCTGCGCCCTCACTGCTGACCCCTGACCCTCACTGCTGACCCCTGGCCCTCACTGCTGACCCCTGCGCCCTCACTGCTGACCCCTGCGCCCTCACTGCTGACCCCTGCGCCCTCACTGCTGACCCCTGCGCCCTCACTGCTGACCCCTGCGCCCTCACTGCTGACCCCTGAGCCCTCACTGCTGACCCCTGAGCCCTCACTGCTGACCCCTGAGCCCTCACTGCTGACCCCTGAGCCCTCACTGCTGACCCTGAGCCCTCACTGCTGACCCCTGCGCCCTCACTGCTGACCCCTGGCCACTGCGCCCTGCCCCACTGCTGACCCCTGGCCCTCACTGCTGACCCCTGAGCCCTCACTGCTGACCCCTGGCCCTCACTGCTACCCCTGAGCCCTCACTGCTGACCCCTGAGCCCTCACTGCTGACCCCTGCGCCCTCACTGCTGACTGACCCCTGCGCCCTCACTGCTGACCCCTGAGCCCTCACTGCTGACCCCTGAGCCCTCACTGCTGAGACCCCTGCGCCCTCACTGCTGACCCCTGAGCCCTCACTGCTGACCCCTGAGCCCTCACTGCTGACCCCTGAGCCCTCACTGCTGACCCTCACTGCTGACCCCTGAGCCCCTCACTGCTGACCCCTGAGCCCTCACTGCTGACCCCTGAGCCCTCACTGCTGACCCCTGAGCCCTCACTGCTGACCCCTGAGCCCTCACTGCTGACCCCTGAGCCCTCACTGCTGACCCCTGAGCCCTCACTGCTGACCCCTGAGCCCTCACTGCTGACCCCTGAGCCCTCACTGCTGACCCCTGCGCCCTCACTGCTGACACCCTGAGCCCTCACTGCTGACCCCTGAGCCCTCACTGCTGACCCCTGCGCCCTCACAGCTGCGCTGAGCTACGACCCTGCGCCCTCACTGCTGACCCCTGCGCCCTCACTGCTGACCCCTGCGCCCTCACTGCTGACCCCTGCGCCCTCACTGCTGACCCCTGCGCCCTCACTGCTGACCCCTGCGCCCTCACTGCTGACCCCTGCGCCCTCACTGCTGACCCCTGCGCCCTCACTGCTGACCCCTGCGCCCTCACTGCTGACCCCTGCGCCCTCACTGCTGACCCCTGCGCCCTCACTGCTGACCCCTGCGCCCTCACTGCTGACCCCTGCGCCCTCACTGCTGACCCCTGCGCCCTCACTGCTGAACCCTGCGCCCTCACTGCTGACCCCTGCGCCCTCACTGCTGACCCCTGCGCCCTCACTGCTGACCCCTGCGCCCTCACTGCTGACCCCTGCGCCCTCACTGCTGACCCCTGCGCCCTCACTGCTGACCCCTGAGCCCTCACTGCTGACCCCTGACCCACGCTGACCCTCGCCCTCACTGCTGACCCCTGAGCCCTCACTGCTGACCCCTGCGCCCTCACTGCTGACCCCTGGCCCTCACTGCTGACCCCTGCGCCCTCACTGCTGACCCCTGCGCCCTCACTGCTGACCCCTGAGCCTCGCCCTCACTGCTGACCCCTGAGCCTCGCCACTCACTGCTGACCCCTGAGCCCGCGCCCTCACTGCTGACCCTGAGCCTGCGCCCTCACTGCTGACCCTGACCTGCGCCCTCACTGCTGACCCTGACCTGCGCCCTCACTGCTGACCCCATGCCACCGCCCTCACTGCTGACCCCTGAGCCCCGCCCTCACTGCTGACCCCTGAGCCACCCCTCACTGCTGACCCCTGAGCCCCCTCACTGCTGACCCCTGAGCCACGCCCTCCTGCACCTCCACCCCCTCACTGCTGACCCCTGAGCCTCCGCCCTCACTGCTGACCCTGAGCACCGCCTCACTGCTGACCCCTGAGCCACCGCCCTCACTGCTGACCCCTGAGCCACCGCCCGCTCACTGCTGACCCCTGAGCCACCGCCCTCACTGCTGACCCCTGAGCCACCGCCCTCACTGCTGACCCCTGAGCCACCGCCCTCACTGCTGACCCCTGAGCCACCGCCCTCACTGCTGACCCCTGAGCCACCGCCCTCACTGCTGACCCCTGAGCCACCGCCCTCACTGCTGACCCCTGAGCCACCGCCCTCACTGCTGACCCCTGAGGCTGCGCCCTCACTGCTGACCCCTGAGCCACCGCACTCACTGCTGACCCCTGAGCCACCGCCCTCACTGCTGACCCCTGAGCCACCGCCCTCACTGCTGACCCCTGAGCCACCGCTTTCACTGCTGACCCCTGAGCCACCGCCCTCACTGCTGACCCCTGAGCCACCGCACTCACTGCTGACCCCTGAGCCACCGCACTCACTGCTGACCCCTGAGCCACCTGTACACACACAATTAATTTCACCGCACTCCCCTAACTATTACTAAATAAACTATATATATATATTCTAGACTACCCGATTCTTCAGAATCGGGCTGCCATCTAGTTTATTATAATTTGGTATTTTGGTTTTATCTGACACATTTGAGGCAAATCTATCACAAAAAAAAAACAGTTTGTGGAGTGGCGGAGAAGCCTTGCTGTTGATGTGCATGAGGTTCCTGTATCTTTCTTTGTTCCTTTATTTTTTTCTAAAGATGGATTCACTGTTTTTAAATGTCTGTAGCCTTGGGGATATCTATCTACGGGATGATACGAAAGTTATTCATTGAGATGATCAGGAGATATACGCGGCTGATTTCTGAAGAGGGGCGCAGCTCTTCACGATCAGGAGCATCTGACGAGTGCTGTGCGCCTCCGGGTGCACCTCGCCACTCCTGATGTAGGTAGTGTGATACTTTGACAGGGTCACCAGGCCCCATCCTGCTTATTCTATCAGGAGCATCTGACGAGTGCTGTGTGCCTCCGGGTGCACCTCGCCACTCCTGATGTAGGTAGTGTGATACTTTGACAGGGGTCACCAGGCCCCATCCTGCTTATTCTATCAGGAGCATCTAATGAGTGCTGTGCGCCTCCGGGTGCATCTCGCCACTCCTGATGTAGGTAGTGTGATACTTTGACAGGGGTCACCAGGCCCCATCCTGCTTATTCTATCAGGAGCATCTGACGAGTGCTGTGCGCCTCCGGGTGCACCTCGCCACTCCTGATGTAGGTAGTGTGATACTTTGACAGGGGTCACCAGTCCCCATCCTGCTTATTCTATCAGAAGCATCTGACGAGTGCTGTGCGCCTCCGGGGGCACCTCGCCACTCCTGATGTAGGTAGTGTGATACTTTGATAGGGGTCACCAGGCCCCATCCTTCTTATTCTATCAGAGCTGACCGGAAAAAAGGCAAAAGAAAGCCAAAAGTCGCTACATTTTTCTCACAATCCCAAATTGCACCAAAATGTTGCCAATTTTTACTGGTGTAAACATTTTGATGAATGAAGTCCAATATGTTTTAGTTTTTTATTTTTTTTTACCATTTTTATTGCTAGGGGCATTTTTTTTTTATGTATGCATAGTAGTCTCATTTTTCAAGACTTGTTGCCCAAATGTACATACTAGTGCATCTCAATGAATTAGAATATCATCAAAACCAATGTAATATTGCCATGTTTGAGGGTGTTTCTGGTAGCCCTGAAACACGTTGACTAATAAATCAATATTATTTTCATCCTTTGATGTCTTGCAGAATACGGCAGCTCAGTTTTTAACCCTTCATCCTCCCTACTTTAATTTTCTGAGATAATGACTGTTAGGTTTTCATTATCTGTAAGCCATAATCATTAACTTTAACAGAAATAAACACATGAAATAGATCGTTCTGTTTGTAATGACTCTATATTATATATGTGTTTCACTTTATGTATTGAATTACTGAAATAAATTAACTTTTTGATAATATTGTAATGTATTGAGATGCATTAGTAAATTGTAGCAAAAAATGCCACATGTGTGTATTAAGTAATAAAAAATTATATATTTGAAGACTAGCCAAAGCATACCCATGTTTGCTGTAAGCATTGATTTTTGCTGTAGTAATTAAAAACAGGTCATACATCCTTGTTAGGGCATAGATAAAGGCTATATTGTTATAGCACAGGCATTGTCTGCTACTACACGAGGATCAGTGGTGTGAAAAACTGTTTCCCCCTTCCAGATTTATTCTTTTGTATGTTTGTCGCACTCAAATATTTCAGATCATCAAAGAAATGTAAATATTAGACAAAGATAACACAAGTAAACTCAAAATACAGTTTATAAATGGAGGTATTTCTTTTTAAGGGAAAAAGAAATCCATACTTGCAGGGTCCTGTGTGAAAACACAATTGCCCCCAAAACCTAATAAAATCAGTGGTAGGGACACGGTCATACACATAAAGTGTACACAGGAGGCTGCCAATCAGTGGTAGAGGTGCGTTTTATACACAGTGTACAGTGTACACATAAAGCCACCAATTAGTGGTAGGGGCTGGGTCATACATATACAGTATACGCATAAAGCTGCTAATCAGTGGTAAAGGCAAGTTATACACAGTGTACACGTAAACATTGCAATCAGTGGTAGGGGTGCATTTATAAAAAGTTTATAGTATTCAGATAAAGCTGCCAATCAGTGGTAGGGGCAGGGTCATACACATTCAGTGTATGCATAAAGCTGGCAATCAGTGGTAGAGGTAGGTTATACAGAGTGTACACATAAAGCTGCCAATCAGTGGTAGGGTTATTCACAATGTGGCAGCTTTATGTGACTACTCTACACTGTGAATAACCCTACCCCTACCACTGATTGGCAGCTTTATGTGTTCACTGTGTACAACCTACCTCTACCACTGATTGGCAGCTTTATGTGACTACTCTAATCAGTGGTAGGGGCAAATTATACACAGTGTACACATAAAGCTGCTAATCAGTGGTAAGGGCAAGGTTATAGACAATGTACCGTATATTCATAAAGCTTCCAATCAGTGGTAGGGGCGGGGTTATACACAGTGTACAGTACACATAAAGCCACCAATCAGTGAAGAGGGCCGGGTTATACACAATGTACAGTATTCACATAAAGCTGCCAATCAGTGATGAGGGCAGGGTATACACATAAAGCTGCCAGTCAGTGATGTGGATGGGTTTATACACATAAAGCAGCCAATCGGTGGTAGGGGTGGGGCTATACAGAGCTCAGCATTCAGAAAAATAGTAGCTCTACAGTTGAGAAAACAATGATTTTTTATCAAAACTGCAGTAACAGCCCAGTAAGTGACACATTGCTGGAATCAACCGGGCCTGGACTGCTTAGGGGCCCGCACAGCCGGTTCCTGTCTGTCAATGTCTAGCCCCACGGGACGGGGGTACTCGGTGCCGGACCGGGTCTGCTGCTGGGGAAGTCACGGGTGGCTTGGTCCGGACCGTGTCCCTGGCTCGACAATAAAGGGGGAATTATTTACAGGGGAAATGTCACTGTGATGCCACCCACTTGATGCGGCCAGTGATGGGGCCTCCGCTGCTGCAGAACCTCCGGGGTGATGGAATGGCAGCGGAGATGGTATAGTTCCAGTGGGGAGAACTGTATCCCCCGGGGCAGTAAGGATTAAGTCTATGGTGAGGTTTTGTAGCACACTTACTTCACAGACGCTGCAGGGATCTCTCCTCCTGGCTGGTGCTGACAGACTGGATCTGTATGAGGGAGAATGGGGTGCAGATAGAGGCAGACAAGAGAGGCAATTCAGGGTTTTCCAAAGCTTTACTCTTTGTTCTTTCCAAGCAGTTTATAAGTCATTTGCAGTTCTTTACAGGTTCAAGCACAGTTCTTAACACACGGGAGCATTCTCCCTCTCCGGGTTTCCTTTGCTCCCTGCAGCCAGGCCTCTCTCTCTCTGTGACCCCTCACACAGTCTTTAGTGTCCCTTTCCGGGCTGTTTACGGTCTCCGTCTATACGGGTGGTCTGTGGTGCGCTAGACAGTATGGCGGTGACTCGGGCTTCTGTGAGTCCTAGTGCGTCACTTAGCTGCCTGTCCTTTAGGGTAGGGATCCCAACATGAAGCTATGGTCCCCCGTCGGTGTTTGGGAATGCCGGGTGAACTACAGTTCCCTCTAGAGCCGACACTCTACTCAGACCAGCCTCCAGCAGTCCTCAGCACGAGGCTCTACCAGGCTCTCTCCTTTCTGTTCCTTCCAATATCATAGGAGGGACTTCTCTGCCTACAGTCAGTGGCTTTAGCTGCTGTCTAGGGCACGGATTACACCGTCCCTCTCCGTTCTGTCACACTCCTGGTGGCATCAGCATCGGACGGGCTTTCTCTCCCCTCTGGCTCACACTGGCTCAGTACGGATTCTGCGCTCCTAGCCTTGCACTCACAGAAGTGTGATTGTCCTTCAGTCTTTGCAGCTTAGCTTCTGGTCTTTGCATCTCAGCCTACTGTGGCCTACCAACTTCCTTCACTCCTCCCCCTCACTATATACTGTCAGTCACCTGACCTCTGGTGTGCCCAACCCACTCCTCTGAATCCACATTCCCTCGATCTCATAGGGTACCTTTACACGCGGCTACATTTCTAGGGTGGCTACAGGTAACTTACTGGTTGCAGTGAAATCATGGAGAGATTATTCCATTTGTACACAGCAACAAGATAGAACCTTGTCTCCTTGATTTCACTGCAATCAGTAAGTTACCTGTAGCCACCCTAGAAATGTAGCCGCGTGTAAAGGTACCCATAGAGTTCTAACCTCAGGGCTGGATGTAACCTCCATCTGACACGTGGGTTGTGTGGGCTGTGAGGGTGTTGTTGTGCAAGAATGTCCTACCTGCCTTGCTGCAGTTCCCTTTTGTGGCCTCCTGGACGCAGGGGCGCCACATCAACAAGAGCGACCTGCCTCACACTATATTGCTGGACTCCGCCTCTTTCAGATGCTGTGTCTGTGATGTCTCTGCCCTGCCACTGACTGATTGATTCCCGGGCCTTACAGGAGGAGAGAGAAAGTGAAGTCATCACTCTGAAGATTTACATGGAACAGCAGTAGCCAGCAGGTGAGTGGGGGGGGACCCGGGCAGCATGCTGGCAGGCAGTGCCAGTGTGTGCCAGCCAGGGTGTGTGACCAGCAGGTGGGGGGGGGCCCGGGGCAGCATGCTGGCAGGCAGTGCCAGTGTGTGCCAGCCAGGGTGTGTGACCAGCAGGTGGTGGGGGGGCCCGGAGCAGCATGCTGGCAGGCAGTGCCAGTGTGTGCCAGCCAGGGTGTGTGACCAGCAGGTGAGAGGGGGGGGCCCAGGACAGCATGCTGGCAGGCAGTGCCAGTGTGTGTGGCGCCCCTGCGTACAGGTGGCCACAGAAGGGAACTGCAGCCAGGCAGTTAGGACATAGTAAACACTACACCCTCACAGCCCACATCCCCACGCATAGAAGGGGTCGCGTCCAGCCCTGAGGTTAGAGACTATATGAGACCAGAGGGGTGGTGGACGAGGAGTGGGTTGGGCACACCAGAAGGTCAGGTGACTGACAGTATATAGAGAGGGGGAGGAGTGAAGGAAGACAGTAGGCCCAGGGTGCCGAGATGTAAACACAGAAGGACACACACGTCCTGGAAGAGCCTAAGCTGAGGAGCGCTGACCCGTACTGAGCCAATGCGAGCCAGATGGGGGGGAAAGCCCGTCCGAGATGCTGAAACCACCAGGAGTGTGACAGACAGAGAAGGGATGGTGCAACCCGTGCCCTAGACAGCAGCTGAAGCTACTGATAGCAGGTGGAGAAGCCCTCTGAGTATACTGAAGGAACATAGAAGAAGGAGCCTGGCAGAACCTCATGCTAGAGGACTGTTGCAGGTTGGGCTAGAGCAGAGTGTCGGCTCTGAAGGGGGACCGACGATTCACCCGGTATCCCCAGATTCACCGACGGGGAGCTTCAGTTTCAAGCTGGAGTTCCTAACCCTAAAGACAGGCAGCTAAGTGACAGATTAGGACTCACAGAAGCCCGAGTCACCGCTATACTGTCGAGTGTCACACAATCCATGAGGAAAGAGAGTAAAAGCCCGGAAAGGTACACTAAGAGACTGTGTGAGGGGTCACAAGGAGAGAGGAGCCTGGCTGCAGGAGAGAAGGGAACCCGGAAAGGGAGTAGAGAGCAACTGTGTGCTAAAGACTGTGAATAACCTGTAACTTGCTTGAAAGACCTTAAGTAAAGCCTTGGAAACCCTGAACAGCCTCTTGCCTGCTTCCATCTGCAGACCATTTCTCCCATACAGGCTTGCACCAAGAAGACCTCAACCTGCAGAGCCACAGCTTGTCAGCACCAGCCCTGGAGAGAGAGATCCCTTCAGCCTGTGAAGTAAGTGTGCTACACCAGCCTCACACACAATAGACTTAACTCCTTACTGCCCCGGGGGATACAGTTCCCCCCACTGGAACGATACAATCCCCGCTGCCATTCCATCACCCCCGGAGGTTCTGCAGCAGCGGCGGCCCCATCACTGGCCGCACCAAGTGGGTGGCGTCACCCGTGACAATCTCCCTTGTAAATATTCCCCTTTTATTGTGCTGAGCCAGGGACACGGTCCGGACCAGGCCACCAGTGACATCCCCAGCAGCAGATCGGTCCGGTACCGAGTACCCCACGTTCCTTGGGGCTCCACATGTGTGCCAGCCAGGGTGTGTGACCAGCAGGTGGGGGGGGGGGCCCGGGGCAGCATGCTGGCAGGCAGTGCCAGTGTGTGCCAGCCAGGGTGTGTGACCAGCAGGTGGTGGGGGGGCCCGGGGCAGCATGCTGGCAGGCAGTGCCAGTGTGTGCCAGCCAGGGTGTGTGACCAGCAGGTGAGGAGGGGGGGGGCCAGGACAGCATGCTGGCAGGCAGTGCCAGTGTGTGCCAGCCAGGGTGTGTGACCAGCAGGTGGGGGGGGGGCCCGGGGCAGCTTGCTGGCAGGCAGTGCCAGTGTGTGTCAGCCAGGGTGTGTGACCAGCAGGTGAGGGGGGGAGGGGGGGCCAGGGCAGCATGCTGGCAGGCAGTGCCTGTTTCTGCCAGCCAGGGTGTGAGACCAGGAGCTGACTGACTAGCACAGTGGCACTGGTCTGGCTGGCGGTGCTAGGCACCAAAGATTTGTGACTTGAGAGAAGAACGTATTGTGCCTGCCTGCTTGTCCCAGCAGCACAGAAACATACAGGCCCCCTTCTACCCCACCACCACACACACCTTTTTCAGTGAAGGACCTGACCTCCATTACTTTATAATATCTCAATGTGGCTAGGGTCACACCAGCGTCAGCCTCTAGGCTGATTAATCCGCTTAAAACTTAACTTTTCTCAGTCTGAGCGCATAACGTTAACGGAATGTAATGCTGTAAACTGCGTTTCCTGTGCGCTCAGCAATAGCACATATCCAGGACTCCGGAGTAAAGCTGCCGGCTGAGCAAGGCGTCTGGTAACCATACAAATACATACACAGCCTGAGCACAGTGTTGCATTCCATTAATGCTATGCGTTCAGGCTGAGAAACTCTAAGTTTTAAGCAGATTTGTCAGACTAAAGACTGACGCTGATGTCACTGTAGCCTCTCTGAATGTCTTTGCTGTGCCGAGATCATGCAGATGTGCTTAAGGATAGCTTCACACCACGTTTTTCTGCTTTCAGGCTGTGTCCGGTGTTTTGCTGGAAGCATGGGACACAGCCTGATAGCTCTGGACAGAACAGAACTGAAGGATTAATATGCCCTCTGGTCCTGTTTTCTGCCAGAATAGGCAGTGTACCGCTGATGCTGCTGTCCAGTCCTGAAACTTCAGAATCGCGTAGAGACGGGAGCTAGCCACGGTTCTGAAATTTCAGCCAGGAGCTCTCCAGGTGCTGAAGTTCAGCGGCGGCCGCCACTGAACTTCATCACCCGGTGTCTGGCAGCCGGATCCGATTTTCTGTCGGATCTGGTGCGATCCAGCGCCCGTAGCCTCCCTTGTTAGGGGGCGCCGGATTGCACCGAATCAGGGAGGATTCGGCAGGATCCGATTTCGTCAGATTGTTGCCTCGGACACAAAGATCCTGCAAGATGCGATTTTGTGTCTGGGACAAAATTCAAATGCAGTCTGATGCTGCCGGACAGTGACAAAACCCGATGGTAAATCACTGCCATCCGGCCCCATCCAGGACCATAGGCAAACATTAGTACAAAAAACGGGTACGGGTCTGTCCGGTGTCAAGCCGGCCTAAGGCAACACACAGGCTACTTTAACGCTAGACACTAGCTGTTTGCTCTTGTCCTGCTTTGTACGAATCCGCTCTTGAAGTGAAGTACAGTGAAGTCTGCCTCAGCCAAGTCAATGCATTTCACAATTCTGCATTCACACACTGCAGTTTTTATGGATCCATTCTTGGGCTCAAGAACGGATCTGTAAAAAAGAATGAGCATGTCGCTTCTTTTTGCGCATTTGTGATGTACTATTTACTCACCTCCCACGCTCCCATGGTAACAGCTGGCAATGTCCCCATACCGTGAGGCCGCAGGACATGTCCCTGGCACTGCACCATGTGACTGAGCGACGTCACTCAGTCATATGATCAGGCTTCCGGGAATAAGAACATCGCTAGAGATCACTAGGGGATGGTGAGTAAATAGCGCTGCAGCATTCACACACAGCGTTTTGGCTGTACTCTGTGAGGATCCGTTCTTGGAATAGTTTCTGCACCAAAATCGGTTACTTACACAATGCAGGCAAAATGTTGTGTGTTAATGTAGCCTTAGGCTACAGCATCCCAGCAAAGTCAATGAGTTTCCAAGAATTACTATTCAGACTTGACCTTTTGTGAGGATCCATTCTTTTTTGTAGAAAGTGGATCCTCACAAAAAATGAGCATGTCCATTGTCCTGTTGGCTGGAAAAAACGGATCCTCAAAAAATGCATGGGGACGCAAGTGTGACGGGGCACCGGAGGTACAGGGGCCCGGCGTCCGCCGACCCTGCGAGCCTTGGGCTGCGCGTGTTTTGAGGACGCACATTCATGTAAATGTGCGGCGGTCTGCCAGGTTGGTCCCTAGGCGGCTGATCATGGCCACCGGAGGACTGACTGGCACTGTATCTTTAAACTCCCGCAGCCCAGCATGCTGCACTGTGATGAGGTCATCCTGCTGTGACCTCATCACAGTCAGTTTCAAAAGAGTAGTGATAGGCTCACCTCCGTATGGGTGCTCTAGAAAACAAATGCTCAATATATAGGATTAGCTAGGCACACCAATTATTTCTAAAAAAAATCTTTCAGAAGCAATCTCTTATGTTAATCTAAATTTTTATTTGTTACTTTCTCACATCAAGTATTTAAAAACATCAATATGTTAACGTTTCGGCTCTTTCGGCCTTCCTCAGTTATCTTAATAAAGAAAAAACAGAAATATACAAAGTATCATGTGTACAGAACAAAAAGATTTTTTACAGAACAAAAATGTATACAATTTAGAAAAAAATACTCCTGTTAAGTAACATATAATTATCAAACGTGACATCAATACAAGAAATAAACAAACGTTCATCTCCAGAATGTGTAAAGGAAGAGATATACACAAAAGATCCATCTGGTGAGCATAAAGACAGGTTAGATGGAGGGGAGAAAGGAAAAGAAGAAAGAAAACCAGCACGTCCTATAATTAAAGCAAAAAACTTCATATGCAATGAGTAAAGTTATAATGAAATATATATGATTCATGTAACACCACCAAAAATAAGACTACCATGTTATAATCAATAATTATTATTATAATAATTATTATTATAATCAACAAAATCAGTGAATCCTGATCCATAAAAAATGAACACCTTAAACGGAAATACCCTATTCACAATCATCACATGATACAAAAAGAAACAGAAACAATGTGGTGTTTACCTTAGAAGTCATATATGATAAATATCAAAGAGGAAAATAGGTGAGTTGGCCCTCTGGTGGTTTGTAGTAAAATCCAATGTCTGTATATAAAGAAATCATTTATCGCCAATAATTCCCTATAACCCATCAAATAAATTCAAACAGACCAAATCTATATATGTAAATATTCACAAACAGAGCAGAAGCAAAAGATTGCAAACAATTATGTAACATACCGATTATTAGGGAAAATGCCCAGTGAACCTATAATGAAAAGGTTCAATCATCAGTATCACAAGTGTTCCAATCCAATCAAGTAACCAGAATACCGCTCTATATCTACCTGATGTGTGCAGTCTGAGATCCAAAGTGGTGGGCGGCGCTACTACATGAAGCGCGGATGT
The DNA here is from genome assembly GCA_033576535.1 of Allobates femoralis. NCBI lineage: Eukaryota > Metazoa > Chordata > Amphibia > Anura > Aromobatidae > Allobates > Allobates femoralis. The sequence continues at coordinate 33,877,931 of JARQOC010000007.1, read as the reverse complement.
AAATAGAGGAGAGGCGGGACATAACTTCAACGTCACATCCGCCTAATGGAACGCATAAGAGCTGACACGCAAACCGCGCATGCGTAGTAAGAAACGAGGAAGTAAAGACAGAAATGAAAGGGAAACAGCTTGATACACAGTGCCAAATGCAGGAAAACGATCATATTGCCACCAGATCTTCTTTGAATCGTAATGCATCTAGAACAAAGAAGCAATGATTAATATATAGTATATATAATCTTCCTAATTAGGACAAATAGTATTTTATCATAGATTATGATAAAAAAAAATTTCTTTGCATATATATTATGCATAAATGAGAATAAGAAGAAAAGGGGAACTCTCATCTAGAAAACATGCAACAATATATCATTGTAATATTATACCATTAGAACCTCACCACCATAATCTGATAATATACATGAAAGACAAATTATTTAATCCCTATTCTATTGGAAAAAAATGAGAATAATTATAAACAAGAAAGATTAATCAATCTAATGTGAATGTAGATCATGTGACCTTATAGAATGGTTAGTATCTAATGGTGGGAAGTAATAATCAATGATTATAGGAAACAGAACTTTATTAAACGTAGGTTTCATATTCACGGTTGAGACCATCTGGTTCCAAGGACTGCAGGGTATGGATCCAGTAGGCCTCTCGTTCCTTGAGCTTCTGAATTCTATTACCTCCCCTTCTCATTGGAGGCACGCTCTCAACAACCTGAAAGCGCAACTGCCAAATTTTATGATCATGTTGCACAAAATGATAAGGTACAGGCAATAGAGTATGCCTGCACCTAATAGTGGATTTGTGCTTGCTAATGCGGTCGCGTATATGCTGGGTGGTTTCCCCAACATATACGCGACCGCAAGGGCATTTAATGATATAAATAACAAATGTTGAGTTGCATGTAAAAAACTCGCGAATAGGAAATCGTTTGCCAGTTTTTGGGTGAACAAAATACTCTCCTTTGATGATATTATTGCACTGATTGCAATTCAGACAAGGGAACGTTCCTCTCTTCACTGTTGATAAAGTAGATTCTTGTAATGTCTTGCTCTTTGATCCAATCTCCGCCCTTACTAGATTCTGTCTCAAATTTGGTGCTTTTTTGTAGCAAAATAATGGCTGATTCCCAAACTCACTAACAGAAGGGTAACGCCGATATAGTAAAGGCTAATGTTTTAATATAACAGATCTAACCAATGGATGAAACGGATGATACATTGAAACGAATGGTATCCTACACACATCCTGTCTTTGTGATCTTATGACTCTCAGTCCTGTGGCTATCTGTATCGGGTAACCTCTGTCTGTGAATCTGGAAGTCATTTCATCATGTCTAATCTTACATTGATTAAGATCTGAAACGATACGGTCTATCCTCGTGTGTTGTGACACTGGGAGGGACTTCTTAATATGATGCGGATGGCAACTTCGATAATGTAATAAACTGTTCTTGTCTGTATCCTTGGTGAAGAGATCAGTAGACAACATGCCTCCAGAGTTCACCATCACCAATGTATCCAGAAAATGTATTTGATGTTCATCATAATGGACTGTGAATGTGAGTTTTGGTACCAAGGAATTAATGTCCGCCAGGAATGTTGTTAATTCTTCCACGGTCCCTTGCCAAAGCATGAAAATGTCGTCAATATATCGACGCCACAACTCATTGCATATGAAGTTTTTTGCTTTAATTATAGGACGTGCTGGTTTTTCAATTAAACTTGGCATATGGTGGACATGTAGTGGTTACTATATAGGTAATATAGAGAGAATTTCTTTCTTTTTTCTATTATTCTTTTTCTTTCTTCTTTTCCTTTCTCCCCTCCATCTAACCTGTCTTTATGCTCACCAGATGGATCTTTTGTATATATCTCTTCCTTTACACATTCTGGAGATGAACTTTTGTTTATTTCTTGTATTGATGTCACGTTTGATAATTATATGTTACTTAACAGGAGTATTTTTTTCAAAATTATATACATTTTTGTTCCGTAAAAAATCTTTTTGTTCTGTACACATGATACTTTGTATATTTCTGTTTTTTCTTTATTAAGATAACTGAGGAAGGCCGAAAGAGCCGAAACATTAACGTATTGATGTTTTTAAATACTTGATGTGAGAAAGTAACAAATAAAAATTTAGATTAACATAAGAGATTGCTTCTGAAAGAATTTTTTTAGAAATAATTGGTGTGCCTAGCTAATCCTATATACTCATCACAGTCAGGACACAGCGGCCGCCGGGAGCAGTGAGTGAGAGGCTCCATTCAGGAGCAGGAGCAGCTTCTGGAGAGGGAGAAAGGGGAGGGGGGAGTGTGTGTTTCTGTGTGTGTGGGAATGGGTGTGTGTGTGTGTGTGTGTGGGGGGGAGGGCTGTACAGGGGCATTGTGTCTATGTGTGTGTGGGGGAGGTCTGTACAGGGAGCAGTTTGACTGGGTGGGGGGGCTGTGCAGTGGGCAGCTTGTCTGTGTGTGTATGTGTGTGAGTCTGTACAGGGGGCAGTGTGTCTGTGTATTTGTCTATGTGTGGGGAGCTGTACAGTGGGCAGTATGACTGGGTGTGGTGTGCGGGCTGTACAGTGGGCCGTGTGTCTGTGTGTGTGGGGAGGCTGTACAGTGGGCAGTGTTTCTGTTTGTGTGGGGGGGGGCTGTACAGGGGGCAGTGTGACTGAGTGGGGGGCTGTACAGTGGGTCTGTGTGTGTGTATGTGTGTGGGGGGGGCTATACAGTGGGCAGTGTGACTGGGTGTGGGGGGCTGCACAGAGGGCAGTGTGTCTGTGTGTGTGTGAGGGAGGGCTGAACAGAGGGCAGTGTGATTGGGTGTGTGGGCAGGCTGTACAGGGGGCACTGTGTCTGTGTGGGGAGGATGTATGCTATATGGAGAGCTTGAGGCTGCATTATTGCATTATACTATATGAAGGGCTGTGATGCTGCATTAAATGACATGAATTGCTGTGACACTGCATTATATTATCTGGAGGGTTGTGACACTGAATTGTATTATCTGGAGGCTATGATGCTGCATTATATTATTTGGTGAGCTTGATGCTGCATTATACTATATGAAGGGCTGTGAGGCTGCATTGTATTATATGAAGGGTTGTGATGCTGCATTATAATATCTGGAGGGCTATGACACTGCATTATATTGTTGGTAGGGCTATGAGTCTGCATTATATTATATGATGGGTTATAGGGCTGCATTATATTATATGGATGGCATGATGTAGGCATGTCATTTAACTATATGGAGGGCTGTGGGCTGCATTAATTCTATAGTGGAGGTAGGGGGGCGAGTGCATTATACTATAGGAGGCCTGTGAGGCTGCATTATACTATACGGAGAGCTGTGAGGCTGCATTACACTATATGGAGGGCTGTGAGACTGCATTATTCTATGTAGAAGGGTATGAGGCTGCATTATACTATATGGAAGGCTGTGAGACTGCAATATACTATGTGGAGGGCTGTGAGGCTGCATTATACTATATGGAGGGTTGTGAGGCTGCATTATACTATATGGAGGGCTGTGAGGCTGCATTTACTATAATGGAGGACAATATATACCAGGATAAGGGCATATTCCAGGAGGAGGACCATATATAGCAGGATGAGGGACATTAATACATAATGAAGGAGAGAGCGGTCAATTCGTGAGTCTTTATAGAAATTAGAACGTTACATGGGGCCCGCACATCTGACCAGGCGAAGGGGGAGGCCCAAGTCCAAATTTAGCATTGGTGCCCTTCGGACACTAGTTACACCACTGATCTCTGCCCCTACATGGGGCTGCTTTCAGATTCCATAGAAAAAGTCTGCTGACAGATTGCCTTTAATTTTATTGCATCCTTGGTAAAGTAGAGACCACAGTGTGACTTTTTCATGTATTGAAGCATATCATAAGTGTCAAGTATCGTAGCTATACCAGTGCTGGGCAGGGTGTATGCACGCAATTCACAATGTGCCTCACATTTACTTACACATACACTTTATGTTTGGCTATGTGGATAACTATATATATATGCAGCATAATGACACAAAGCATTGTATGAAAACAATTAATTAGACTTTTCAAGACTCATCTTTGTGGACCTGGATTGGAAGATTAGAGACGTCTCACTATGGAAACTGTTCTCCATAGGAATGAATAATTCCTGGAAACACCTATAAACCAGTTCAAGGCCGTCCTACTAACTGGGAACTCGAGGTTGTCTATCAATTTGATTGGTTATAAGATCTGTTTCCATGACAATGTGACTTTATGTTTGCTTTTATTTATGTGCACTTAACTATTTGTGCAATTTTCATTTGAGCCATGAATTGTCACCAACATGCCGCCATACTCATCTGCAGCTTGTAGGTAATCCCGTGATAATGATGGTCGTAGGGCTGCGGGGTTTGGAGCTGGTAGTCTACAATGTGATGGAGGTACAGAATCGGAAACACATGTATTTACTATATTGTGCAAAAAGAACAACGTTTTATTCTCTAGATTACTCGATATCACATTGTAATGTCAGTGTATTAAGAGTAATGTAGAGAATAAATGCTCCTCTAATGAGGAGATTTTATGGCTGGTCATCTTGTCTTTGTCCTTGCAGTGCATATTCCCATTCAGCAGCAGGGAGAGCGGAGCGTGTGCTGGGTGCATGTAGCGCTCCTGCTGGGCAGGCTGAGGCTTTATTATTCCAGCACCATGGACAGCAGCTGCCTGCGCCTCCCATGTGGGAGCTGCAAATGGCTATGATTAAACACTTCATTTTCTACCAGATCATGTTCCTATAATAGAGGATAGAACCGTGTATTCTGCAGCTGAATGGCGCTATAATATCCACTATTACATTGTTAAAGCTGTTCACAATGGTGTTATACTCAGGGGGATTGTCTCTAAATATTAGAAAACCGATATCATTCATTGTTGGACTAGAAAACTTTACAATACTTACATCTAAATTATTATAGAAAACTGCTATTTTGCTAAAATTGGTAAAATAAAATTTAGGAAAAAGGAATAAATCAAGTTTTCAATGTAAGTGATGAAAACAAAATCTCTCAGTATTTTATGGTATTTGGTATAATCATTTTATACACAAATATACAACTATGTATACCATATTTTTTTCAGACTGTAAGACGCACTGGATTACAAGACACCCCACAAATTTAGAGGTGAAAAATAGGAAATAAAATAATTTTTAATGTTAAAATGGGTCTCCGTTTATTAGTCTTGTAGTCCAAGATCGCTTACCAGTGGAGTGTGGCGGCAGTGGATCACTGTCACAGGTGGAGATAAGTAAACCTATTTGGGATAGGAGTTCGGGTGCTTTACGTATCCAAAGCACTTCAGTGAGCACCTCTGTGCTAGGGTACGCTTTGTGCTGGGCCCAATGTGAGTCGATCCAGTGTCTGATTCGCTCGCACTGGGATAAAATCAACGCTATAGGTTATAATGTGGTGTTAAAATAAATAAAAGACAAATCTCCACTTTGCTGCCCCCCCCTTCCCAGAAGCGCTTTTCTTATGGCTGGCTATATGTGGGCAAAAAGCCGAACTGCCCAAACGAGTGTCTTCAAATGAGGCTCAGGCCAAGTTTGTGACCTGAACATATCTTTAATAAAAGTCCGCTGCATCACCAGAACCTGAACTTCCATGGGTCCGCTTATCTCTAGTTACAGGTTACGGGGGCGCAACTAGCAGAAAGTCATCAACAGCACCAGGGGTTATACTGTGAGCCCTAGGCTGGGAGGAGGGGGTGCTGCAGCAGTGCCATGCAGGCGCAATTGATCTCTGTTGGTGGATGCATTGAACTTCAGGGAAATGGCTGCGGAGCCGACACATGCACATATTGAGATCTCAGAGAGCCAAGATCTCATTCTGCCTATATGCCACCTCTGCAGCCATTTTCCTGAAGTCCATCACATCAAAAGTGCCATATATGCAGATTGAGATCTTGGTTCTCCACCGCTGTCGCACCACATGCTAAGCTACATCTAGACTATAAGAAACACCCACATCACCACCTCCAATTTTTGGGGAGAAAAAATGTGTCTTATAGTCTGGAAAATATGGTATACACCAATGTATTATTTGGTTATTTTACCAAGAAATTACTTTTTGATCAATGCCCATGTAACTTGTATATACTAATTAGCTGTATGTCTAGATCTGCGTTCACAAGCAGCGCATCATTTTACTGTGGGGGCGCAACATGCCTAAGTTAAAGACGACCAACCTGCAGGATTTAGGGCTATAAAGTGAAGCCAGTTACTTTAAGGCTCTGGGATACTGAGTGCAATAATACCTTTACTTCAATGATTACATGTACAGTTGTGGCCAAAAGTATTGACACCCCTGCAATTCTGTCAGACAATACTCAGTTTCTTCCTGAAAATGATTGCAATCACAAATTCTTTGGTATTATTATCTTCATTTAATTCGTCTTCAATGAAAAAACACAAAAGAGAATGAAGCAAAAGCAAAACATTGATCATTTCACACAAAACTCCAAAAATGGGCCAGACAAAAGTATTAGCACCCTCACCTAATACTTGGTTGCACAACCTTTAGCCAAAATAACTGCAATCAACCGCTTCCGGTAACCATCAATGAGTTTCTTACAATGCTCTGCTGGAATTTTAGACCTTTCTTCTTTGGCAAACTGCTCCAGGTCCCTGATATTTGAAGGGTGCCTTCTCCAAACTGCCATTTTTAGATCTCTCCGCAGGTGTTCTATGGGATTCAGGTCTGGACTCATTGCTGGCCACCTTAGAAGTCTCCAGTGCTTTCTCTCAAACCATTTTCTAGTGCTTTTTGAAGTGTGTTTTGGGTCATTGTGCTGCTGGAAGACCCATGACCTCTGAGGGAGACCCAGCTTTCTCGCATTGGGCCCTACATTATGCTGCAAAATTTGTTGGTAATCTTCAGACTTCATAACGCCATGCACACAGTCAAGCAGTCCAGTGCCAGACGCAGCAAAGCAACCCCAAAACATCAGGGAACCTCCGCCATGTTTGACTGTAGGGACCGTGTTCTTTTCTCTGAATGCCTCTTTTTTTCTCCTGTAAACTCTATGTTGATGCCTTTGCCCATAAAGCTCTACTTTTGTCTCATCTGACCAGAAAACATTCTTCCAAAATGCTTTAGGCTTTCTCAAGTAAGTTTTGGCAAACTCCAGCCTGGCTTTTTTATGTCTCGGGGTAAGAAATGGGGTCTTCCTGGGTATCCTACCATACAGTTCCTTTTCATTCAGACGCCGACGAATAGTATGGGTTGACACTGTAGTACCCTAGGACTGCAGGGCAGCTTGAACTTGTTTGCATGTTAGTCGAGGTTCTTTATCCACCATCCGCACAATCTTGCATTGAAATCTCTCGTCAATTTTTCTTATCCATCCACATCTAGGGAGGTTAGCCACAGTGCCATGGGCTTTAAACTTCTTGATGACACTGCGCACAATAGACACAGGAACACTCAGGTCTTTGGAGATGGACTTGTAGCCTTGAGATTGCTCATGCTTCCTCACAATTTGGTTTCTCAAGCTCTCAGACAGTTCTTTGGTCTTCTTTCTTTTCTCCATGCTTAATGTATTACACACAAGGACACAGGACAGAGGTTGAGTCAACTTTAATCCATGTCAACTGGCTGCAAGTGTGATTTAGTTATTGCCAACACCTGTTAGGTGCCACAGGTAAGTTACAGGTGCTGCTAATTACACAAATTAGAGAAGCATCACATGATATTTCTAACAGTGCCAATACTTTTGTCCACCCCCTTTTTTTTGTTTGGTGTGGAATTAGATCCAATTTGGCTTTAGGACAATTCTTTTTGTGTTTTTTCATTGAAGACAAATTAAATGAAGATAATAATACCAAAGAATTTGTGATTGCAATCATTTTCAGGAAGAAACTGAGTATTATCTGACAGAATTGCAGGGGTGTCAATACTTTTGGCCACAACTGTATGAATACAGATAAAACTGTTATAGAAGTCCTTAGGTCAGGTTCACATGTGGCGTATTTGCCGCATATTCCTGCATATATGCAGCACTTTTGAGCGCTTGCATAATTGCAGTGAAACTCAATGCAGGAAATGCATTCCAGCAAAAGCTATGGCTTTTGCTGAAATGCGTTCAGACGCCACGTATTCTAGTGTCTTTTTGCGGACACACTTTCACTGCAAAGCGTGTTAGCAAAAAAATGACCATGTCAATTCTTTGCGCCTGTTTCAGCACACTTTTCCCATAGACCACATTCTAAAATGGCCTCAGGAAAACCATGCTGGAAAAAGCGCAGCGTCTGAGTGCAGGTGCGCTTTTTTCACAAAACACATGCAAAAACGCGCAACTGCATAAATACGCGGCAAATACGCCATGTGCGAACCTGCCATTAGAAAGTGTTCAGCAGGGGACGGAGTGTACAGCACATTAGCATAAAAGAGGATGGGTTTCTTTGTATTACTCCTCTTTTTGCGCTAAACCAAACCCTCCCCTCTCCCTCATTGCCTCCCTGCCACTCTACCAGGCAGATCCTGCGTGTCCCAACTCATCACTTCACTCCCTCCCCTCCCTCCCTATGTCTCCTCCATCTTCTGCTTCTGCTGGGAATTGTAGTGTCTCTGGATCTGCAGACTGTGATGGAGTATGATGTGAGTTGTAGTGTTCTGGATCTGCAGACTGTGTGATGAAGCATGCTGGGAATAGTAGTGTCTCTGGATCTGCAGACTATGTGATGGAGCATGCTGGAAATAGTAGTGTGTCTGGATCTGCAGACTGTGTGAGGAAGCATGCTGGGAATAGTAGTGTCTCTGGATCTGCAGACTGTGTGATGGAGCATACTTTGAATACTAGTGTCTCTGGATCTGCAGACTATGATGGAGTATGCTGTGAGTTGTAGTGTTCTGGATCTGCAGACTGTGTGATGGAGCATGCTGGGAATAGTAGTGTGTCTGGATCTGCAGACTGTGTGATGGAGCATGCTGGAAATAGTAGTGTCTCTGGATCTGCAGACTGTGTGATGGAGCATGCTGGAAATAGTAGTGTCTCTGGTTCTGCAGACTGTGTGATGGAGCATGCTGGAAATAGTAGTGTCTCTGGATCTGCAGACTGTGTGATGGAGCATGCTGGAAATAGTAGTGTCTCTGGATCTGCAGACTGTGTGATGAAGCATGCTGGGAATAGTAGTGTCTCTGGATCTGCAGACTGTGTGATGGAGCATACTTTGAATTAGGGCTGGGCGATTAATCGAATTAATTCGATTAATTCGCCCCCCTGCTGTGGCCACGATTTGGTTTTAGTCCAAATCGTTAAATTCGATTAAAAATGGCGGCCGGACCGCTGTTTAGAAGATCCGGGCGGCTTAATGCGAGCGCGTTCGCGGCAGTGCGCAGGGCTGACACAGAATCTGATTTGCTCTCTCAATTTCGTCTCTGATTGGTCAGAATTACAATTATGGGCGGGACTGAATCGTGGCTGAGTCATGTTGCATGTCAGGGCTCTGTTTGTGGACTCCCGTTACCGGCCATGAACGGGGACAGCTTCAGCGCGGGAGTGCAGCTCGTGTCTCCGGCTTATGTCCGGCAGGGCAGAGAGGCTCGGCGCAGTCATGAGCAGCTCATAAGAGTGCTGCTGGAGAAGGTAAGCACTGCGGGCCTGGACCAGTCATGTGACTGCCGACCGCAAGGCATCCTGGGATTCGTAGTTCTGATAGCAAAAAAAACATTGTTGTGCTGCAAGATACAGAAAGGTGTAAAGTCTGCAGTAGACACAAAAACGGCACCACTGACCAATAAACAGAGCCTGAGGCCACAAGAGAATGAATGAGTTTCTTGTAGTTTAGAAATGGTAGAGCCTGGTAATATAGTTTTCTATTACATTGTCATGGTTACAGTGTGCTGCTGTGTACACAGTGCTGAGTATCCTCTGTGCTGCTGTGTGCACAGTGCTGCGTATCCGCTGTGCTGCTGTGTGCACAGTGCTGCGTATCCGCTGTGCTGCTGTGTGCACAGTGCTGCGTATCCGCTGTGCTGCTGTGTGCACAGTGCTGCGTATCCGCTGTGCTGCTGTGTGCACAGTGCTGCGTATCCGCTGTGCTGCTGTGTGCACAGTGCTGCGTATCCGCTGTGCTGCTGTGTGCACAGTGCTGCGTATCCGCTGTGCTGCTGTGTGCACAGTGCTGCGTATCCGCTGTGCTGCTGTGTACGCACAGTGCTGTGTAGCCCCTGTGCTGCTGTGTACGCACAGTGCTGCGTAGCCCCTGTGCTGCTGTGTACGCACAGTGCTGCGTAGCCCCTGTGCTGCTGTGTACGCACAGTGCTGCGTAGCCCCTGTGCTGCTGTGTACGCACAGTGCTGCGTAGCCCCTGTGCTGCTGTGATTATATACCTGGGTCCTGTATCCCCCCCCCCCCTCCTTATATATTCTATACCTGCTGGGTCCTATATCCCATCGCCCTCCTTACAGATTATATACCTGTGTCCTATATCACCTCATATATTCTATACCTGGGTCCTATATCCCCTCCCCCTCATAGATTATATACCTGGGGAACCTGCTCCGTTCAGTTTTTTTCTCTTTATTCATCAAAGAAAAGCAAAAAAAAAAAAAAAAAAAAAAAAAGAAAAAAAAATCGAGATTTAAATCGAAAATCGTCCATAGGTTTAAATAAAATCGAGATTTAGATTTTTCCCAAAATCGCCCAGCCCTACTTTGAATACTAGTGTCTCTGGATCTGCAGACTATGATGGAGTACGCTGTGAGTTGTAGTGTTCTGGATCTGCAGACTGTGTGATGGAGCATGCTGGGAATTGTAGTGTCTCTGGATCTGCAGACTGTGATGGAGTATGCTGTGAGTTGTAGTGTTCTGGATCTGCAGACTGTGTGATGGAGCATGCTGGGAATAGTAGTGTCTCTGGATCTGCAGACTGTGTGATGGAGCATGCTGGAAATAATAGTGTGTCTGGATCTGCAGACTGTGTGATGGAGCATGCTGGAAATAGTAGTGTCTCTGGATCTGCAGACTGTGTGATGGAGCATGCTGGAAATAGTAGTGTCTCTGGATCTGCAGACTGTGTGATGGAGCATGCTGGAAATAGTAGTGTTTCTGGATCTGCAGACTGTGTGATGGAGCATGCCGGGAATTGTAGTGTCTCTGGATCTGCAGACTATGATGGAGTATGCTGTGAGTTGTAGTGTTCTGGATCTGCAGACTGTGTGATGGAGCATGCTGGGAATTGTATTGTCTCTGGATCTGCAGACTGTGATGGAGTATGCTGTGAGTTGTAGTGTTCTGGATCTGCAGACTGTGTGATGGAGCATGCTGGGAATAGTAGTGTCTCTGGATCTGCAGACTGTGTGATGTAGCATGCTGGGAATAGTAGTGTCTCTGGATCTGCACTGTGTGATGGAGCATGCTGAGAATGGTAGTGTCTCTGGATCTGCAGACTGTGTGATGGAGCATGCTGGAAATAGTAGTGTCTCTGGATCTGCAGACTGTGTGATGGAGCATGCTGGAAATAGTAGTGTGTCTGGATCTGCAGACTGTGTGATGGAGCATGCTGGGAATTGTAGTGTCTCTGGATCTGCAGACTATGATGGAGTATGCTGTGAGTTGTAGTGTTCTGGATCTGCAGACTGTGTGATGGAGCATGCTGGGAATTGTATTGTCTCTGGATCTGCAGACTGTGATGGAGTATGCTGTGAGTTGTAGTGTTCTGGATCTGCAGACTGTGTGATGGAGCATGCTGGGAATAGTAGTGTCTCTGGATCTGCAGACTGTGTGATGGAGCATGCTGGGAATAGTAGTGTCTCTGGATCTGCAGACTGTGTGATGGAGCATGCTGAGAATGGTAGTGTCTCTGGATCTGCAGACTTTGTGATGGAGCATGCTGGGAATAGTAGTGTCTCTGGATCTGCAGATTGTGTGATGGACCATGATGGGAATAGTAGTGTCTCTGGATCTGCAGACTGTGTGATGGAGCATGCTGGGAATAGTAGTGTCTCTCGATCTGCAGACTGTGTGATGGAGCATGCTGGGAATAGTAGTGTCTCTCGATCTGCAGACTGTGTGATGGACCATGATATGGGTTGTAGTAACTCTGGATCTGCAGACTGTGTGATGGAGCATGCTGGGGGTTGTAGTGTCACTGGATCTGTAGATCCTGATCCAGTGACACTACAGCTCCCAGCATGATCCATGGACAGATCCATACTATTGTCATCTGTGATCTGTGATGACAATAGCAGGGATCTATCCAGGTCTGTGAGAGGAGACAGATGAGGATATGCAGAGACTGGAGGGGGCAGGGTCTTTTACTGCTTGTGATGATCACAAGCAGGAAGATGGAGGGAGAGAGGGAGGGAGGAGGGTTTGGCTTGAAACAAACAGGGCAGTTATAAAAGAAACCCAGCCCCTCTTATGCTAATGTGCTGCACACTCTGTTGCCTGCTACACACTTTCTAAGGACTTCTATAACAGTTTTATCTGTAATCATACATGTAATCATTGAAGTAAAGGTATGATTGCACTCAGCATCCTCGAGCCTGTTAGGAATTGGCTTCACTTTATAGCCCTAAATCCTGCTGGTTGTTTCACTTTAAGCATTTCCAATCTTTATATTATGTCATATAATTTGTAGTTCAATGTATGATTGGCCTAAGAAACATTGTCCAAGTAACTGAAAGATGGAGATTGATTTTAAACCTTTAGTCATAAATCAGGGGTGGTGAACGTCCGGCTCGCGGGCCAGATACAGCCCTCGAAGACCTTTTCTCTGGCCCCCGGAACATTGCCGGAGATATTAGATCTTGGGCTGACAGCTGCGTTTTGCGGCTGCCGGCCCTTGAAGCCAGTGCATATGTGGCGCCCTGCTCACGCAGGTAACCACAGATCTCTCTAATTCACAGCTGGGTTTCCACAGCAGGTACCTACTACATACAACACCTTCCACCCCGGCACAGTAGGGGGAGCTTCACTTGCTGACCTTAGGCAAGATCCCCTATAAATACTGCTGCTGGGGGCCGGAGTTAGTCAGAGTGTGCAGACAATAGGAGAGCTGCAAGGACGTCCTGGTGGTCGGTGCTGCGATTAGGCCCGTGCCAGTGACCCGGAGTGGCCCTAAAGGGAGCAAAAGAAGTTGAGGGAGTTCATCCCAGGAGAAACACCGGATATTCGGGATCCGCACCTGTGGGACACTATAGGACCACAGAAAACCCTGTTGCACCGTGGAGGCTTTGGCTACCCGGGTTGTCCCCCCTGTGAGTCAAGAGTGGGTGCCAGACACAGCAGGGCAGAGCCGCAGTGATCAGGAGAAGGTATCCCAGAGACCGCACAGGAGGACAGGAAGACACTACAGTCAGGAAGAGAGAGGCTGAAAGCAGGTTGTGCTTCAGATAAACACTGCAGAACAGCGGAGGCCTTATACCCACTTGATTTGGGGACCCACTGTGCAACCTGTCCACCCGTCAGTGCCCTGGATCATTTTACCTGCTTAACAACAGTAAAAGGTAAACAAGACTTTCCTGCGTGTGTGCATCCTTCTTCTCCACTCCCAGTATCCTCCATAGACTGTCCCAACTTTCCTTATACAACCCCAGCTCCACTCCAACCTGTCCCTCCTCACTACGCTGCCCCTGAGGACCCAGTCCTACCTGCGGAAGACTACACCATCTCAGGCGCAATACCACCGACCTCCAGAGGACTGTGGCGGCGCTGGTGCTAATAACCAGAAACTGCAGGTGGCGTCACGACAACTAACTTTGTAAATAATCCCTTGGACATAAATCCCCCTTTTAAAGAGAATAGTCCCCTGGGACATGGGATCAGGTGCGGCCACCATTCCCCGTGACACAGTTATCCCTTCTGCCGCCTGATACCCGAGTACCCCACACCCTAGGGCGACACACATACCCTGCAAGGAAACAGAGAACTGCCTGCACATACAGGGACTTCCTCACACCGGCAAGTGCCAGAGCCAGTATGAGGATGTAGTAGCCTGGGGGCGGGGATAGCATGTGAAGTGCTCCGTCCCACAGATGAAGAGGAGCTGCAGCCCCAACAGTGTGCCTTCTCAGCATATTAAGTAAGTGTGCCCCCCCAGCAGCAGCAATATATGTGCCCCTTAGATGCAACAATATGTGTGCCCCCCAGTAGCAGCAATATGTGTGCCCACCAGCAGCTGCAATATGTGTGTCACCCCTAGCAGCAGCAATATGTGTGCCACCCCAGCAGCAGTGTGTCTGTGACCCACATAATAGCAGTAGGAGTGGGTCTGTGACCCCCATAGCAGCAGTGTGTCTGTACCCCCATAGCAGCAGTGTGTCTGTATCCCCATCGCAGCAGTGTGTCTGTGCCTCCATAGCAGCAGTGTGTCTGTGCCCCCAAAGCAGTGTGTCTGTGCCCCCATAGCAGCAGTGTGTCTGTGCCCCCATAACACCAGTGTGTTTATGCCCCCGTACCAGCAGTATGTCTGTACCTCCATTGCAGCAGCTTGTCTGTGCCCTCATAGCATCAGTGTGTCTGTGCCCCCCATTGCAGTGTGTATGTGCCCTGCCCCATTGCAGCAGTGTTTGTTTGCTCCCCAGCAGCAGTGTATGTGACCCCCATGTTTAGATGCCCTCAGCCTTGCCAATGCTTTTATGGGCCACCATCATCTCCAGTGATGTATTTGCCCAACTCCTGAATTTGACCCCAGTCCTCCCCAGAGCTGTTTATGCTCCCGGCCACACTATCCCCAGTGATGTATATGCCCCCACTGTCACCATTGATGTATATGCCCCCAGCCCTCCGCAGTGCCGTATATGTCCCAGCCTCGCCAGTGATTTATATACCATAGGCCTCTCAAGTGATGTATATGTCCCCACCATCACCAGTGTTGTATATGCCCCAGGTTCCCCAGGTTCCTCAGTGCTGTGTATGCCCCCAGGACTCCCCAGTGCTGTATATGCCCCCAGCCCTCCTCAGTACTGTATATGCCCCAGCCCCCCCGGTGCAGTATATGCCTCAGGCCTCCCTAGTGGTATATATGACCCCACTGTCAGCAGTGATGTATGCACCCACTATCCCTAGTGATGTATATGCCCCAGCCTCCCCAGTGCTGAATATTTCCCCACAGTCTGTAGTAATTTGTAGATCCCCAACCTTCCCAGTGCTGTTCATGCCCCCCAGCGATGTATATGCCCTCAGTGTTTCCAATGTGATGTATATACAGCAGTCCCAATGTCTCCTATGTGATGTATATACAGCAGTCCCAGTTTCTCCTGTAAGATTTATATACAGTAGTCCCAGTTTCTCCTTTGAGATATATATACAGCTGTCCCCTATAGCAGAGGTCCCCAACTCCAGGCCTCAAGGCCCACCAACAGTGCATGTTTTCAGGATCTCCTTAGTATTGCACAGGGCTTGGAATCATTACCTGTGCAGATGATCACATTAGCACCTGTGCAATACTAAGGAAATCCTGAAAACCTGCACTGTTGGCGGGCCTTGAGGCCTGGAGTTGGGGACCTCTGCCCTATAGGATGTATATGATTTATAAAATTTATTATCACGAAGATTTGACTGCGCTCAAGGGCGACACAAACCTGGTAAAGCAGTTGTGAAAAGCAACAAAATCAAGATCATCTAACATCACAGCCGCCCCAAAGAGAAGAAGCTCCAGAAACCACAGTATGGTGATTTATATATTTCTTTGATGAAATATAGCAGGGGAATTTTCAGGGTGATAATTTTGTTTGGCTACCGAAGGTTGGTAGAAATTTCCAAATGACCCCCCGGCAAGAAAAAAGTTCCCTATAAATCATTATCACTTTAAAGACAGTGACCCTGATTCCAGTGATGTATCACTTACTGGTCTGCTTGCTGTAATTTTGATAAAGTCATTGTTTTCTCTGCTACAGATCTAGCAGTCCTATGAATGCTAAGCCATGTATAACCTTGCCAATACCACTGATTGGCAGATTTTTAGGTACATTGTACATTGGCAGAAAACTACTAACCTGTGTTAGGGGTGGTGTTACATGGAGTAGTGAAACCTTTCATTATGCAATTTTCCTTTCAGGATAATAAAACGTTAAACTGTATTTTGATACATTATAGGATTGCGAATGTATCAATATTACAGTATACTGTTCTAATCACAGACTCCTAGTAAGCCTGGCCACAGTCTGGACTTCACATGAGTATTGTCATGTCACACAGGGGGACATTCAACTGGCCTTTAACTGCCAATTCAACCCTTTAGTGCCCCACAACCATGTCATAGAGGAGCCAGTAGGCACCAGGAATAGATTTAGCAGCACTTAATGGACCAGCAGTGTTCAGAGCTTACTCTGCTTGCTGGTGTTGAGCTGAGATTGGCTGTGTAACAAAGACAGTGTCTGCCTTTTGTGTGACAGTCTAAATTCCTGAGCTTTCTCAATCCATACATGACTTCCTTCTTCGTGACATACCAAATTTTTCAGACTATAAGACCCACCAACCAACCCCACATTTAGGAGGAAAGTGAGTCTTATAGTCTGGATGTCGCATGATACCTGCGTCGCTATGGGGGGGTGGCAGCGGTAAAGCAGGTCGCAAAAGGCAGGCAAAAGGTGCAGTACTCACTGCTTCCCATGTCCATAGTAGGAGTGGTAAGCAGTGAATATTCAGGAATAGATTAAGGAGGTAGGAGCAGGGTGCCAGCAGCTGTGGTTTTTCAGCAGCCAGCACACCAGGCAGGATCAGCATGTCTTGCGGTTACATGAATGCTTTCAGCCTTGCTATGCTAGACAGAAGGAAGTGGGCGCTCTCCCATCCAGATCACAATCTGCAATGATGTAATAAAGAGGCCGGATCAGCACAGCGCTGTCCCCTGACCCTGACTCTTCATAACGTCACTGCAGCTTGTGATCTGAATGTGAGACCATCCACTTCCTCCTGTCTAGTGTGGTGGCAGGGCGATGGAGAAATTGTTAACGTGAGTGGACACGCAAAGAACCGGAATTGGTAAGAGACAAGCATTAAGTTCTAATACTAATTATTTGGAAAAAAAAAAGAGAACCATAAATAAAAGCAGTGTGTCACTCCTATTGTGAAGTATAACACCCATCGCGTCATAGGATCTGCTGGACATGCTGGAAGTTATAGTTCTCTTCAAAGGCAAATGTTTAATGGTCAGCCACCTGAATATGAATATTTTATGCTGCAAAATGTTTTTTTTTACTATTTTCCACCTGTAAGACATGTGTGTACCTTATGGCTCAGTGAGTCTTATAGTTCATAAGATACAGTAGTTGTACAGTGTGTCATGGAATGGGAAGGGGTTTAAACTAATTTTCAGTGCTCCGAACATCAAAAATCGATACCTTTTTCATTATTGTTTGCTTCCAGGTGTTCTCTTTGGTACTGCTGCTAATCTTTACTGCTGCTTAGGTGGGTTCAGTCCATCATTATTCAAAACCATGACCCATTTAGGAAAAGCACCTTAATTCCCGGCATTAAACCGTTTTCTCAGCACTTTCATGTAAGTCGTCACACACTTCAGTTTAATCAGTACAGATTCTTCTATCAAAAATATGTCTTGTACATTCCAATTTCAAATACAAGAGTTACATTCTATCTTCACCATAATTCCCACAGTGAGATAGTCAAGGTCCCAACGCTGTCTTATCTTTACTTTATGGCCTGCGTTCAGGTCACACGTATAGGGCAGACGCTGCGGAGATGGAATGGATGTCGTTTGCACTTCTGAGCAGCAGTATTTCAATCTGCTGTAAAATAACAATAACATTAGTTGTCAAGGGCTGGGAAATATTAGGCAGCAATCAGACAGTCAGTCTTTGACATTGAAGTATTGGAGGCAGAAAACAATTGAAAACCATAGATGTCTCAATGACTTTTGCAAGGGCCAAATTGTGACGACTGTGTCAGAACATCTCCAAAATAGCAGGTCTTGTGGAGTCTTTCCAGTATGCAGTGGTTAGACCCAAAAGTGGTCCAAGGAGAAGAACAAGTTCTCCCGTGAAGTGGACAGGGATGCTGAAGGCCAATTGGTGCACCTGTGGCACGTAGCCTAGCCTATCTGGCTAGTGGCTTCTTTTAGCAGTATAATGGGCTCTGCTAGACTGCAACAATTTTAAGGAATAGTTTGGCTTCGATTCCGGTGATAACATTCTTATAATCTAATGCCATCAGAACTCTTAGACAACTGTAACATACTAGTACATGGTGGAGATAATAGTCTAGGATGTTCCATTTAAGTCTGTTCACCCACTGAAATGTTGTAATATGATTCAAGCTGGAACACCGAAGCACAAGAGAAAACTGAGACTTTACAAGTCCCAGCATAACTTAATGATGAATAATTACATACAGGAAATCTGAGATGCTACAGGTCTCAGTGTGGCCTAGAATATGTAGATGTTCCAGACTCAGTATTTTGTTCCAGAAAGTTCTGCACCAAATCAGCATCTTGTGGTCAGAAAAATGCACCAAAACCACTGTGCGGTTTTGGTGTATTTTTGGTGGAGAAATGGTTCAGATTTGTGCCCTACATTTTTCATAATCAAGTCAATGGCTGAAAGGGTTGGAGAATACACATCAATAATTGACATGCTGCAGAATTTTCTGCAGCAAAATCCGCACCTTTTCTGCAGCTGAAAAAAAGGCACCATGAGTACAACACTTCAGAATTCTCTGGGCTGGCTTACCGATTTCTGACAAATCTGCACCAATTCTGCATAATAACACATAAAAAAATGCAATGTGGGCATGAGACCTAAGACCTATACAGTGGAACCAAATGTTTCAGCAAAATCTACAGGTTGGGCCATTTATATGGATACACCAAAATAAAATGGGAATGTTTGGTGATATCAACTTCCTGTTTGTGGCACATTAGTACATGGGAGGGGGAAAACTTTTCCAGATGGGTGGTGACCATGGCGGCCATTTTAAAGTTGGCCATTTTGGATCCAACTTTATTTTTTTCAATGGGAAGAGGGTCATGTGACACATCAAACATATTGAGAATTTCATAAGAAAAACAATAGTGTGTTTGGTTTTAATGTAACTTTATTCTTTCATGAGTTATTTACAAAATTCTCCTTGTTTACAGCCATTGACATGTCGCAGAGGTTAACACATGAGATGCAGATAGAAATTGTGTTCATGTCTGGTCAACACAGTATCCGGGTCATTGCAGCAGATTTCAATGCAAGACACTCTATGAGACCACCCATCTCCCATTCTACAGTTAGCAAACTTTAACAGAGACTGGGAACCTGGCCAAGGTTCACTAGGGTGGAAGGAAAATGTCCAACCCAGGTGGAGATGCAGCGGCAGCCACAGTAATGCCTTTATCTATATTGTATATTCCAGGGGTAGTCTGGTTGCTGCAATACTTGGAGAAGTCGCACACCCTGAGCGACTTTAAGGAGAGACTGCATAGTTTATTCCAAGTGTATCTCCTGACAAATAGCCAAAGAGTCAGCATCCTAGCCGGTGCGGCCCAGAGGGAGGTAAAGTCCTGGCTGGACACTGACAAAAGAACTGTTAAGCAAATCCTGGCCAGGCTGAAGGACACCTTTGACACCCACACGGCAGCGGAGATTAAAATGAAATTCTATGGATGCAAACAAAGGGTGCAGGACAGTGTACGGGACTATGCTCTAAACTTTCAAGACACACCAGCCACAGCGCAGGAACGCAGGGCAGCACACAGTAGTCAGGTGCTGATTTTGTGCTTTAACTTATACTTGTCATATACACCACAACATTACCTAGGAGTGCTGGGATCCTCCATAACCAACCCTTAAGGTGGATTAACACTTCTTTACTGGGACAATCCAATTAAGTATGCCCAAATTTAACCAGTCTAAAGCAGCCACAGGTTACTTATCCTCAGTAGCCCAACGATACATGAGTAGAGCTACTATTCAATCCACCTTGCTTGATCAAGAATAATACATCCCAATGATCACTCTAGACACTAATGTCATAGAAAATTGTCTTGGAGATATTATTGTTTTGTTACAACAGGTAGCCGAAACCGCCAGTTCCAGTCAGCAGCAAGTCCTGCAGAAGAAAATCAAAGCCCTGTTGCAGAGACAACAGGTAGAGCTGTCTGGTGGAGAAGTCGGCAGTGTCAGAGTCAGTGATCCATTCCCCATTCTAGTACCTCCCAGAAGTGAGATGTTAATCTGGTGTTGGGCAGCAATAGGCCTCAGAGGTCAGTATTACCAGGCCCTGATAGAACCCGTGTAGATACACTAACTATTTCTCCACTTTAGATCTCACCGGTGGGTATTGGCAGGTTCTTATGGCAGAGGCAGACAGAGAAAAGACCATGTTTACGACACCAATGGGCCTCTGTGCTGCGAGTTCAACTGCATGCCATTCAGGCTCTGCAATGCTCCAGCAGTTAATGTAGAACTGCCTAGGACATAAAAACTTTGAAACCGTTCTGTTGTACCTGGACGACGTCATCGTCTACTTGAAGATATACGAGGACCACCTGAAGCATCTGGCCGAGGTGTTCGAGGCCTTATCCAGCTTTGGTCTGAAAGTAAAGCCATCTAACTGCCACCTGTTGAACCCCAAGGTGCAGTACCTAGGTCACGTGATAAGCGCCGAAGGTGTGGCACCAGACCCAGACAAAGTCACTGTGATCAGGGACTGGCCAAGACCCTCCACTATCAAGGAAGTGCAGTAGTTCCTCGTGCTGGTAGGCTGCTACCGGAGTTTCGTAAAGGGCTTCACCAAGATAGCAGCACCCCTGCAGGATCTCTTATTGGGCCAGTCCAAGAAGGTCAAGAACCCGAGTCCTCTGAGTGGAGTAAAAGAGAAGAAGAATCCTTCACCCAGTTGAAAATGGCTTTTATGGGAGACGAGGTCCTGGCCTAGCCTAACTATGGCCAAACCATTATACTATACACAGATGCCAGCAATGTGGGATCGGGAGTCGTGTTATTCCAGGTGCAAAAAGGCAGAGAAAGAGTGATTGCCTAGACAAGCATGAAGCTTTGTCCCACGGAAAGGAACCCCGACAACAGTTCCTTTTAAGCTGCCATACTGCTATAGTCTGGGCTGTCAAGGAAAGATTTAAACATTACCTGGCTTCAGTAAAGTTTACGACTTTAACGGATAACAATCCATTGACCCATCTAGAAACCGCAAAGCTAGGTGCGCTATAACAGTGATAGATGGCCCGGGGTCCAATTATGAGTTCAACATAAAGTACAAATCAGGACATAAGAACAGCAATGCCGATTCACTGTCCAGAATGGCCAATTTGTCACGCGAGGGAGAATACCTGAAAGAGCTCCAGGAAATATAGATGCCGGCTTTCCGTCATACAGTTGCGTCCTGATACTCCCACCGCGTAAAGGCCCAGTTACACACACAAATAATTGTGCAGAGATTGTTCTCAGATCTCTGGTAGCCGTGAAATTTGGACACATTGTTCCATTTGTACACGGCCACAAAATGGAACACTGTGTCCATGATTTCACTGCAACCAGAGATCTGCGAACAGTCTCGGCACAATTATATGTGTGTGTAACTGGGCCTTAAGAGACAGGCGTTCTACTGTTCACGAGGTTTTCATTCAATCCACTGCCCCACCATGGATGAGCAGAAACGCGGGATAGCGACCCGGCTGTCCGTCTAGTGAAATAACTGTTAAATCAAGCTGACGCGTACCCTGGTCCAGATGCTCCACAAGAAGCCCAACTGCTGTGGAGGTAGAAAAGCAAACTGTTCACCTACCGGGGTAAGCTGTGTCGGAGTACCATTAATGCCTGCACCCATGAACTGGTCTGGCAGATAGTTGTTCCCAAGAGAGATGCCTCAATGGTCCTGCAAGCATACAACGATGGAGCAGGGCATTTCAGATGGAAGACATTGGCGGCCTTGATTCGTGAGCATTTCTTCTGGGTAGGCATGAGGAAAGCTGTTGAGAAGTGGTGCCGGCTGTGTGGTCCGTGCAACCTGAGGCGGAAAGATCATGATAGCCAGAGGGCCCTCTTACAGCCAATAGTCACCAGGCAACCGCTTGAACTTGTAGCCCTGTATCACGTGAAGTTAGCCCCAAGCTGGTCAGGCTATGTCTACAACCCTCTCCATTGTAGACCACTATTCCTGTTTCCTGGTAGTCGTATCAGTGAAGGACCAACCAGCCAAGGCTGCAGCAAAAGCTTTTCAGGATCATTTCTCTCGACTACATGGCTACCCTGAGCAAGTCCTCACTGACTAAGGCCCGGTCTTTGAAGCAGAGGTTTTTCAGGAGTTCTGCAACCTGTACGGCTGCAAGAAAATATCTATGCCGCATCATCCCCAGACCAACGGGTTATGCGAGAAAATGAACAAGGTAGTAATAGACTTGTTGAAGACTCTCCCACTTGAAGAACTTAACCTGTGGCCAGAGAAGTTGCTGGATCTGGTATAACCATATCCTGGTGACCTCAACCATCTGCAGTCCACCATACGTGATGCAAGCCAGGCCTTGACAACTTCCCATTGGCCTTGACATGGGTGTCCTCGTACCAGAGAATGTAAAACCAGATGCAAACTGGGATACCGAACTTTAGCAACAATACCACAAGGTTCAAGAGTGTGTGGAGAAGAGCCTGTCGCAGGCAAGACCGAAGCAGGAGCGGAATTACAACCAGCAAGCCCTAGCTACTCCCTTAGAACCAGGAGAACAGGTGTTAAAGCGAAAGAGGAGGATGCATAAACTTGATGACCAGTGGGAAGCTCAGCCATACACTGTCTTGCCTTCAAACTTTGCAAACACCAAGGTATGCCTCATCAGCAAAGATGGAGGAAGAACCTCAGCGGCAGTGCCATGAGATCATTTGAAGGTATGCCCAGAACAATTGAGAGAATAGGAAGATCAAAATGTTAGTCAACAGATAGACGAGGTCAAGAAGAAAATACACACTATTTTAGGAGATTTTCCTCAGACCTGGACGCAGGTAAACCAAGCAATTGTGATACCTGTCTTGACTTTTCCCCAGTTCATTGTACCTGAAGCAACAGAGACTCTGAACCAGCGTGAAGACTCGCTGGCTTCAGAAACAAATGCCACACCTGCAGTGGAACAAGAGAATCAACCCCATGCTAGCGGCGAAGCAGTCATGCCCGTGGTGAGTCTAAGGAGTGGCAGAAAGCTGCCTAGCCTACCTGTAAGACATAGGCCTACCTGTAGCACAGTCACTAGTGAGTCCACAGAACCTACATTAGACACACTAGCTTCTGACAGACCAGTCGGACATAAAGTAGACAGACCAGGCAGTGAAGGGTCACCACCAGTTCTACATAGATTTCAACTTGCTACACAGGGTCAGACCTCAGCTCGCTACTAAGATTAAGTAAAAAAGGGCTGAATTGTTAAAATATAAATATGTTAACCATGTAAATAAGAAACCATTAAATGTACTATACCTACAGAGACTACTGTAAGAACTTTTTAGTAATCTTGGATGATTATAGTTATTATTTCTTTATCGACAAATGGAACACAGGACTAGGTGTGGTCAGGATAATATTGTGTAAAGTTAATTGTTGGCCTTGAAAATAAACCACCGCCATGGCTGAAAACCAGGCCATCTGCAGAGAGCTCTGTAGCCACGCCCAGGGACTATACACAAAGTGAGTTGAGGTGGTTTCACCAACTAAACTCCAGGTACCCGGAAAGACACAATTCCTGGATGGCAGCGTAAAGACTAAGAGCACAGTGACTGCTTTCCCATTTTTGTTTGTTTTGGTTTTTGTAATTTTTGTATTTTTGAGATGACTTTGTAAAAAAATAATATTTCCTCTGAAGGGAAGAAATTGTTGTTGTTAATTATGCTTTCTTATGTCTTTCAATCCGGGATGTACTTGCCTTCACTAGGGGGTAATGTGGCGCCCCAAGGGTCCGGGTGCCACAGTGGCATTGCCTCCTTCTCCGGGAGTAGATGGAGACCCCACGCGAGGTATCCCAAGCATCCACACACCTTTTCCTTACTCCAGCCGAAAGGGGAGCTCTGAACCCTTGTTTGGAAGGGAGCTGCTCTTTCTGGTAGGAGGAGCGGATTAGGAGTAGGAAAGGCTGGAAGGGAGGAACAAGTAGTCATTTGAGTCTAGACTGAGTGTCTAGGAGGGAGGA
Source organism: Allobates femoralis (assembly GCA_033576535.1). NCBI lineage: Eukaryota > Metazoa > Chordata > Amphibia > Anura > Aromobatidae > Allobates > Allobates femoralis. Next base: position 33,853,799 of record JARQOC010000007.1, on the reverse strand, counting down.
CAAAGAAGAAGGACCTGAAGAGTGGAGCCATTGAGAGGTTAACTCCAGGCCACGTTAAGGAAGGATGCCAGAGTCCTGGGTCAGCTGGGACCTGCAAGACCCGCTGACCACTTCTGGAGGATGGGAGACTGCACATTACCCGGCTGCACTTCAGACATAACAGCACAGCAGAAGATAGGGTTCGGAGCTACCAGCCAACCTTGCAGTGTCCACGAAGGGCTTGGGCTGCCTACCATACGGATTCACAGAAAAGCAAAGCAGAGAGAGAGAAGGCCGCAGAGTAGCACCAAAACCCTGGGACCCTAAACTAGCTAAGTGCAGCAGGCAGACCTCAAACACACCTGGCGGGGTGGAATAAACTACTCCCTGGCTGCTCGGATCCTTCTGGACCTGGTCATCAGTGCCCTGGACTGCATCACGTGGTTATAAGTAAAAGGTAAAGAACTACAACTCTGGTCTCCTCCGGTTATTCCCCGCGCCCTCTTGCACGACTAAACAAGACACCACTGCCATCTCTGACTTTTACCATTAACTCTGGGCCACACTCTACCTGTGGGGAGGGATACTATCCAGGCTGCCATTCCACTGGCCCAGAGGACCCATAGCAGCACTGGTCACCTTGACCAGTATAACCACAGTTGGCGTCACAAACTTATATCCCCTGTGAATAATCCCATTTTTCTGCATGCCCAGGGCCACGACCGGCACGCCACACTTCCTACATATGGCCCAGTTACCGAGAACCCTATGGCCTTGCCGGACGTCACAAAAGTATTTATCCCCTTCCTGAATTCTTATTTTTTTGCATGTTTGTTACCAGTGACGTAACTTAAAGCTCATGGGCCCAATGCAAAAGAGTAAATGGGCCCCCAATTAATGCAAATCTTTAATAGCAGTGGTCTTTTTCTATAGGCCAAATTACTTTTGGGGCTCCCCAGGCTCCAGGGCCCGGGTGCAATTGCAACCCCTGCACCTATTGTAGTTGCACCCCTGTTACAATTAAATGTTTCAGATCACCAAAAAAATTAAATATTAGCCAAATATAACACAAGTAAACACAATAAGCAGTTTGTAAATGAAGGTCTTTATAATTAAAGGGAAACAGAAAAACAAATCTGCAGGGCCCTGTGTGAAATAGTGATTTCCCCTGAAACCTAATAACTGTTTGGACACCCTGAGCAACAACAACTGCAATCAAATGTTTGCGATAACTAGCAATAAGTCTTTTACAACGCTCTTGAGGAAATTTGTCTCACTTATCTTTGCAGAATTGTTGTGACATTGGAGGGTTTCCGGCATAAACTGCCTTTTTAAGGTTTTGCCACTGCATCTCAATTGGATTAAGGTCATGACTTTGACTATGGGCCCCTCCAAAGTATGAATTTTGTTTTTCTTAAGCCATTCAGAGGTGGACTTGCTGGTGTGTTTTGGATCATTGTCCTGCTGCATAATCCATGTGCTCTTCTGCTTAAAAGTGTAACTGCCATTTAAAATTTTATTTAATAATAATGTAGAGTAAGTGATTATAATAAACTTTCAAAAATACTTCATCCAAGAAATCTGATAGACATAACCATTTAAAATCCTTCCAGAAGATGTTCCCCTAGGGGCTGATTGTAAATCTGACATATGCTGGGTGGAGGCGGGGCCTAAACAGTATTCACAGTTTATCAGTGTCCCAGGTTTCATGCAGGGACAGTGTGAGCTCAAGCTGTCAGTAGTGCCAGTCTTGTGAGATTTGATCTGACTCCTCCATTCACAGCTCTGCCCCATGTTATCAGCTAATTGCAGATTTGGAGGAAGAAAGCTGATGTGAATGGAGAGGTGTCAGATAAGATCACACAGCCAAAAGCTGTGTACCAATGTCGAGCTCCAGGCCCGGGGGGGTACTTGGGTATCAGGCTCAGAGGGGTTCACAGGGATGTCACTGGTGGCGTGCCGAGCCCGTAGGGCCCGGGTTCACACTTGAAAGAGGGTTTATGTACAAGGGAAAAGAGTTGTTGTCTCGTGACGCCACCTGTAGTACCTGGTGATGGGTCACCAGCGCCGCCATAGTCCTCCAGAGGGCAATGGTATTGCGGCAAGGATGGCAAAGCTCCCTACAGGTGGAGCTGGTCCTCTGGGGCAGCGTTGCTGTAAGCAAAAAGGTTGAATTTTGGTAGCACAAAAACATGGAGGCAAAGTCACTCTCCCAGGTACTTTACTGTAAACAGTCAGCTGCAGTATACAATGTCCACAATTCAGCAAGATGTTAAGTAAACAGGTAGCCCTACGGGTGGCTGCAAGTGGATGCCAGGTGGTATGGAGGTACCCCTGGTATCCCTTAGTTGACGAACCCATGTCCTTTCCTCCCCACCTAGGATTAGTCCAGACCCATTTAGTCCTTGAAGGGGCTCCCCTCCCTCGCAGTAAAGAAGCAGGTGGACCGCTCTGTGTGGCAAGATGCTGCAGCCGGTGAACAGACCGCAGCAGCTGGTTGATGACCTTAGAGCTGGACTCTGGCCATGTCCTCGGTTCCGGCGTTCCCATGGTGGACTGAGGAAGCTCCCTGGAGTATGGTCGCTCCACGCTAGGGTTCCCCTTTCTCTCTCGGGCCCAGACTCACGCGTCAGGCACCCTCTCTCAGGATCCCCTCAGGATCCCCTTTCATCTTTCCTCAGGATCAGCCTGGAGCTGTCCTGTTAGACCTCCCGACTTGCTCCACACTCCTCTCGACTCCTTTCCAACTCTCTCCTAACTCTGACTCCCTTCTACTCCCCTAGAGGTGACTATATGCCTCCCAGGAGTAACCTCCCACCACTACTCTAGTGTGGGAGTGCAGGAATGGGTCCCACCCACAGCCCAGCATCCACTTGTAGTTGGGGAACATTACACTGCTTTTATGAGTGTGATACCCTGGTGTGACGCCTGACCATCGGGGGCACCACACCAACAGCCTGATGAGCTGACACTATCCCTGCATGAAGTAAACGGACAATACAGATAAGCTGTAGCTATGTAAACAGGGACACTGTGTAGGCAGTGCCCCCTCCCTTATATAGTTATTTGGCCATATTCAGTCTGTGTGAGAAGTGAGTACGGATCTCAGTGAGAATGAGCTTCACACACCAGTCTAGAGGGAAACACCTTGTGTAAGGTTTATAGATTGTTTCCTTCCAGATTTCATTAATAAAGTATATTTGAAACTTTATTAAAATCATTTGCGCTATGTTACTCTTAAATAAAAATTTAAATGGTGGTTACGCTTTTAAAAGTCAGGAATTTTTTGTTAGAAACATAATTTATTGTTACATTTACTGCAGCAAGTCTTCCAGGTCCTGCAGCAGCAAAATACCCCAGGACCATCACACTATCACCACCATATTTTACTGTTGGTATGATGTTCCTTTTAAGAAATGCTGTGTTACTTCTATGCCATTACATGGGGCATATACCTTTCAAAAAGTTCAACTTTTGCCTTGTCAGTCCACAAAGTATTCTCCCAAATCTCTTGAGGATCATCAAGATGGTTTCTGGCAAAACTGAGACAAGCTTTTATGTTCTTTTTGCTCAGCAGTGGTTTTTGTCTTGAAACTGTGCCGTAAAGATATTTTTGCACAGTCTTTTTCTTAGGACTTTGGATGTTGTTATGAAGACTTTTGTGACCTCTAAGATGAGTTGTCACTGCCCTTTTGGTGATTTTGGAATTTTAAAACTCTTTTGGTCACTTGGTCAAACAGGTCCTATTTAAGTGAATTCTTGATAGGTGTGGCAGTAATCAGGTCTGGGTATTGCTAGAGAAATTTAACTCAGTTTCCTTAAGATGTGAAAAAACCAAAGTTAATTTATATTTTAAGAGAGAAGGGAAAGGGGCAATCACTTTTTCATGCAGGGCCCTGTATGTTTGGGTTTCTTTTCCCTTAATAATAAAGACCATTTATAAACTGCAATTTATTGTTACTGATGTTATCTTTGTCTAATTTTACATTTGTTTGGGGATCTGAAACATTTAAGTGTGGTAAACGTTCAAAAGAGTAAGAAATCAGGAAGGGGCAAACCCTTTTTCACACCTCTGTATATAGGTGAAGCAGGACCTATAAAATGTTGTGCTACTGTAATATGGCTGCATATGAATGAATTAGTTGTTGGTTGAATGCAGTTGACGTGGTCTTGTGACGTCCCACCTGGTCAGGTGTCACAATTGGGGTACTGCACCCACAAATGAGTGTGCGGTAACCCCTGTCACAGTGTAAGGCAGATGTGTGTGGGAGGCTCGCATCCTAGCACTCCCACACACCCACCTAGAATAGATGGGTTTGGGCCCGTACCCTAGGGAGGGGAGTTAGGGGAGGAGGGAGGACACACAGTGAGTTCTAGACGGCACTGAGAGAAGATGGAAAATGGGGAGCCTCCGAATGAGAAAAGGAGACTTCCAGTGAGGGGGCCTGAAAGGAGAACAGGTAACCCAGACTGAAGGAGGGGTCCCCCCGAGCACCCATACTCAGGGAGGGAACCCTGGTCCACTTTACCGGAGCACCGTTTCCGAAGATGGTCAGGGAGTCCAGCCCCTGCGCCGAGAACACCGGAGGTTGTGGGTCTGTTTACCGGTCCTGACACCCTGTCTGGCGGGTTCAGTCTCACCAGGTTAACCCACCGGAGTCAAATCCCAGAGCAGGAGAGAGAGAGAGTGGAAGCCGAGATCATCAGAGCACCTCAACGGGCCTGGTATTAAGCAGGCTACCCCAGGACAGGCACTAGCAGCAGGACACAGGTTAGATCCAAGAAGGCATACCACGGGAGACTTCCAGAGACTCTGCAGCCCACTGTGACTACCTGGACGGATAAAGACTATTTTGCCACTGCGAACTGTATCATCATCTGCATCGTTCCAGTAAAGTACCCGGGTAGAGTGACTGAGTCTCTGTGTGCTTATTCACTGCTGCGCTCCAACTACTACCTCCATCATCTGCACCTTTATCCCTACAGGTGCATCCCTGCCCCGGAGGGCCAGCTCCACCTGCAGGGAGCTATACCATCTCGGCTGTTGTACCATCACCCTCCGGAGGACTGAAGCAGTGCTGGTGTTCATTCACCAGGATCTGCAGGTGGCGTCACGATAAACTTTCTAAACTTTTATCTTTAATCCAACACCAACTACCCCTTTTTTAAGCAAGACCCCAGGGCCACGGGTCTGGGCAGGCCACCAGTGATATCCCTACCGAAGTAGAGGGCCCAGATACCCGAGTCCCCATACCCTGGGCGAGTCAGTCTTATAGTAGAGGGAAATAAGTCACTTCCACTTTGGTTTTCCAGAGGATGGAACTACTTACTTTTAGAGGGCATTTCAATGTAATTTAAAGTAAAACAAAAGTTATGAATTTGAGCATTTCCCCTTTATTACTTCACATTCTGAAGCTTTTAGATGTTCTATCTATAATCCCAGAAAGATCTTTGGCTTATTAAGTAATTACAGCAAACTTCTGTAGAAAAGGTGCTATTAATTATTACTTAAAGAATCATTTTATGTAAGTTGATTCTTTTTCTTTTTACTGGAGGCATCTGTAATTACCTGCAGTGATGTAAAAATTCTTGCACTGATTTTTGTAGGATACCGATATTTGGAAATATCGGGGCAGGTGGTATTTTTGTCTCTATTGCCCATTACAGTTCTTGTATTCTAATGTTTTCTATTGTCATTTTTTAAGTAACCAAATTATATTTCAATGTCTGTCTAGGTTAAAGCGAACCTGTCACCCCCTCCAGACATCTAAAAATACCATAGCCACCTTCTGTAGCACTAAGACTGCAGTCTGACAAGGTGTCTATAGCATTTATGCTCCCTTGATTCACTGAAATAAAGACTTATATAAAATCTGTTTCAAACCTGATCCAAGACCGGGAGGCGGGTTTTCATGTGTCTATCTCCCTCCTCTGTGGTGTCAGTCATCCCTCTCTGCTCTCTGTGCACCACCTCCAGGGCCACCTCCCTGCACTACAGAGCTTTGTCAGCTCTGCTACAACATAGAGCTGCTGTTATAAGAGACCCCACAGTAGTAAATCTAGCAGGAGGATCCTGAGCAGAGAAAGCCTTGCCTGCTACATAGCAGCCTTGAGCTGTCAGCAGTGCAGCAGAGTTGAGTTTGTGCTTTAGATCATAGGCTGAGGAGCAATGCTGCTGGGTACAAGAAACTGAAAGTGAAAACTGCTCAGCTCAAGGGCTACGTAGCAGGCACTGCTTTGTCTGCTCAGGGTCCTCCTGCTAGATTTACTACTGTGAGGTCTCCTATAACAGCAGCTCTGTGTTGTAGCAGAGCTGACAAAGCTCTGTAATGCAGGGAGATGGCCCTGGAGGAGGTGCACAGAGAGCAGAGAGGGATGACTGACACCACAGAGGAGGGAGATAGACACATGAAAACCCGCCTCCCGGTCTTGGATCAGGTTTGAAACAGATCTTACAAAAGTCTTTATTTCAGTGAATCAAGGGAGCATAAATGCTATAGACACCTTGTCAGAATGCAGCCTTAGTGCTGCAGAAGGTGGCTATGGTATTTTTAGATGCCTGGAGGGGGTGACAGGTTCGCTTTAAATGATAGTGCTGAATCTGACACTGAAAACGCAGACATGTTAGGCAGCTTGTAAGTCACCGATGAGTCTGCTTTCAGCACAGCATAATGAGAAAACTCAGGAACACTTTACAGTCATGTTCCCAGGTGTTTTTAGATCACTTCTATTGATTTCTTTGTGGTATTATATTAATATGTTTAGACCATGTTGCTTTATATTAGGCATTAGTGTGTACTGTTTAAGGGGGTACTCGCTGTAGGGCCAATTATTACATTTATTTTTGGCCACACAGCTATTACAGATGAGACAAGTCGAAAGTCTTTGTTTCATCTGTAGAGACAGGGTTGTCAAAAAAAGCGTATGACAAGATGTCAGGCATTGTTTACTATAAAACCTGGGAAAAAAACTGTACTATCAGACATGTAGGCAATCAGTTTTAGGTTACATGAACCTGACATATTTCCAGCAGCAAAGTCCCCAATTTTTTGGGGAGATACTGCTTCAGGAAGCCGCCGTCATTATTTTTCCTGTAGCCACTTCACTGGTGACTTTGCTATCGCATCTTGTGACTGGTATGCCACAAATGTCTTTTCTATGTTCCATCCACTATGGTGGCAAGTGGCTTCCCAGAAGAAGCTGAACATAGAATGAATTTGCTACAGTGTACTTCTACTAACCACGTCACCGTTTCTGAACCCTGAAGGGATTCTGTCAGTAGAATGAACCCTCCTAAGCTGTCTATATTGGCATGTAGATCTTGGAAAACTGAATAAAGTGATATCTTGATATCTGCAATTTGATGTCTTATTCCAGAGAAAACCATATTTTCCCTATATATGAATGAGCTGTAAGGATCTATGGGCCGGACACAGATTTCCCTGATGTCTGATACTCTCTGGAGGAAGAATCTTTTTAAATAAAAGGGGGAGTTTAAATGAAAGAGGGATTTTTCAGTGTTAGACTTGGAGTTATCATGTTAGACATTGGTAAAGTAGAACTAAACATTTCTCATTACAAACATTTTGCAGCTGCAGCTGACTACCTGTGAGATGGAAGCTGAAGAACTATGGGAGGACAACTGTAGATGTGTTTAATGCTGTACTGTGTCAGGTATAAATCATACACATTCCTGTAGTTATATCAGGAGAGCAGTCATCACATATTACATTAGTTATGCCCACTTTCATTTACAGATTCTCAGGAAGATTTATGTCTGGCCCATAGATCTTAACAGCTCATTTACAAGAAAAACTTGGAATTCCCTAGAATAAGATATTTGATTGCTGATATCTAGTTATCATTTTACTTAACATTCTATTGTTTACATGACCATATAGATAACTTAGAAAGGTTGATGTTACTCCCAGATTCCTTTAAAAGAAGTAGCAAAAGACGGGACATGTGCAATGTGCAATATCGTTATCCACTATGTTAATTTTTTGGCCAGTTTTCCAGCACTTCTTCATACATGTTCTAGGCACATTCTGTGTGTAGAAAAAAAAATTGGGGTAAGCGACCCCAACCTGTGTCTCAGAAGCCACATGTGACTCATGGGCCATCATATTTGTCCCCTGCTGTCTTCCAGCCTGGTGGATTAGCCCCAGTTCCAGCAAATGATTAGCAGGTCTCCACTTAGTGACTTTTGTGAATAGCCACAAACAAAAGAGCAAATCTGGATGGGGGTATGGTAGGTCCCCCTGAAGCTTGGTATACTATATTGGTTTGATTTCTGTGGAAAAGCTTTGGTTGTCGTCTGTGAAGTGGACAGGAGCTGACGTTGCTCCTGACTCTCTCTCAGAGCTAAATGTGACTCTCAAGATCAGAAAGATTAAGGCCCAGTTACACGGTACGAGATCATTAACGATATCGCTCAAACATCACGGGTTTGGAGTCGTTCAAACGACATTGTTAAGACGTCGTTGCGTGAAACACCGAGATACGACTACAATAAATCGTTGGATCGTTGATCGCAGATTTGAGAACATGTTCTCAAATCAAACGATCCTCGATCAGCCAACCTGATGCATCGTTGTGTGTGACACCGCGATAACGATGTCGTTATCGATTTCCCCTATTTACAACAGTGAACAAGTATCATTCGCTGGGTTGTGCGACCGATAGCTACTCGCCACATCGTTGGTGCATTGTGCATGATATCTATACGTGTGACATCTCACCAACGATCTCTAAACGATGTCCTAACGACCATGCACCCATGAGATCGTTGGTGATATCGTCTCGATATTGAAGCATGTAACAGTACCTTTAGAGGATGCTGACCTAGGATATGAGCACACAGAGGGTTTTTTAGGAGGTTTTGGAGCAACGACTGAGCGGAAATTCTTCATTTGCGCCTTAAAACTTCTCAAAAATATTCTGCTGTGCGAAAATACCCATGTGCACATACCCTTAGCCGAATGTGCTCAGAAAAGCTAATACAAATAGTCAGTGTATTTAAAAGTGATGTTCATAGGAAATACCAAACATTTCTAACACGTGGGGATACCTACAAAGCTATATATTGTTGGGATAATGATCCTCCCTTAGGCTGGCTTCACACTACGGCTGGGATCCGATCTGTGGCTGCCGCCGCTGATAGGTCAGGACCACGGCTCGCGGGGAGCTAGCCGTGGTCCTGAACTGTAAGGAGGGGCCGGTGCTGAGCTTCAGCACCATGGAGCTGTCTCCTCTGACAGATCAGTAGCGAGCCGCGGTCCCGACTTATCAGCGGCGGCAGCTGCGTGCGGCTGCACACCGGACCGGAGGGCAAATTAGCCCTCCAGTCCTGTGTGCTGATCCGGTCCGCGGCTGTCTGCCTCAAGCGGACAGCCACGGATCGTATCCCAGCTGTAGTGTGAAGTCAGCCTTAGATTTGTGAGCAATCTACAGAGACCAGGGGCCTGATTCATTATTTGTAATTTACTGAAGTTAATTTTCTTTCTTTATCTTGAAGTACTCACTAGCGTTCTTTGTGCCAAATTCTTTAAAATAATGTACATAGTTCATGAACTTGGCGCAAATAATAATCTTTATTTTTCTCTTTAACCAATTTTAGGATTTTTTTGTGCAAAATTTGCATAATCTTTAAAAAGTTGCACATTTATCTAAAAATGTGCCACTGCAACCTCCCCTCGATAAACTCTGGTGGGTACAAAATAGAACAATGTGTCCATGATTTCACTGCAACCAGCAAATTGCCAGTGAAATTGCAAGCAATATTGCTGCGTGTGACTGTACCTTTAGATGAGATATGCCCCCCAAAATGTGACATGTCATTTTCAGGAAAACTAAGAAAAAAGATTTAATATAGAAAGACAACTTAAATAAACCGTGAATATCGTATACAAGTGTTATCCCAGGTTTTCACGAATAGCAATCGTACCTGTTATTGTCTATGAGGGCCATTCACTTGTCCAAGTGGTCCATGGAAAATCGCAGAGACATGTTCGATTTTGATCCAAGTCTATGTGTCAGTGAAAAAATCGGATTGCATTTGAATGACATCTGAATGTCCTTTCGATTTTCACGGACTGTCAAAATGGGGAAGGTGGAAATCCTTTCATGAGGGTGTAACCAAGTTAGTTACCGTATTTTTTGGCTTATAAAACGCACTTTAATTCCTCCAAATTGGGGGAAAACGGGGGTGCATCTTACAATCTAAAACTTGGAAAAAAAAATACTGAGAGAGGGGTTGCGGTGGTGGAGCAAAGGCACCAGAGGAAAGTTTTCAGGGTAAATGGTGGCCCCCAACCCCACTGGTACCACTCCGCAGTACCGTGCCAGCAGCTTTGCCCCCACCTTCCTTGGACCTTGAAAACCTGCCTCCAGTACCTCTGCTCAACCACTGCAACCTCCCCTCGGTAAACTCTGGTGAGTCCAGGATGGGGAGGCATTTACCACGACGGGTGGCCTGTATTAGGGTGGGAGGTCGATGTACTAGGATGGGAGGGCCATATACCACAATGGGAGGGCCATGTACCAGGATGGGCCGCTATGTACTTGGATGAGGGGGCCATGTACCAGGAAGGGAGGGCTATGTACTATGATGATGGGGGCCATGTACCAAGATGGGGGCTATGTACCAGGAAGGGGGACTATCTACCAGGATTAGGGATATGTATACCGGGAATGGGGAGCCATGTACCAGGATGGGGGATATATATACCAGGATGGGGGATATATACCAGGATGGAGTTACAAACAAAGGTTTATTTTATCCTGGATACCCCTTTTCAATCAACTTAATAAAGCTACATAGAACATTATAGCAACAGTTGTGGCTACAAGACTCCCAAAGTGCCAATCCGGGGCACAAAAGCTTTTGTATTTGGCCATTAGTTCACTGAGGTGCCGCTTTCACATCCACACACTATGTACATAACGCAGTTCAACAACTGATGAATTGAAGTTTTTAGTGCAAAAATGTCAAAAATACTTTATTAAACTTCAAAAAAATGATTCAAATATGTTCAATGAAAGTATATTATATCACATAAAACATGGAACATACAAATGTACATATAGAATGACATACCATCAAAAGACAAATACATAAATATTACAGACAAGGAGCTAGATGTAAGAAGTGGATCCATATCATTTAAAACTACAAATTGAGGTAGGACAAGAATGCAACAAAAGAAAAAATGAACCAGGAAGAAAACAAACTTTATAGAGAAACCTATGGCTGGATGTATGCATAGTATAATCAACATAGGAAAGTTCCCTTTTATCACAAAGCTCATCGATTTCACACTGCATAGAAAAACTCAATTAAGAAAAATTATTATAAAAAAATTATACAAATGCCAAATAGAACCTGTGAATTACAAAGGCTATACTCAAATAGGTCCTAGTAATTATACAATGTAAAGTGAGACCTGGTCTGGACTGGTCCATTATATGATCTATAGGTAGGAGATCAATGAAACAAATTGTACTGATATCTTGATACATACCCATTAAGATACCGGGCCAGGTAAAATGTGAAGCTAATGGCTCCTGAGACATACCCATATAGATGACAAACAAACCTGCGATGCACGTTTCGCTAGAGACAATTTAAAAGCTTCACCAGGGAGGGTGAGAAGAGAATACATAGCCCCATGGGAAGGCCGGCATGTATAACCCATAAGTCATTAGTATAAATCCTACCAGCTGGTGATCAACAACCCACGGTTGGCAGGCATTCGCAGTCATTACTTGACTGACCTGGAAGTCCACCCGGCAGTTCTGGCAGTGTTCAGCTCAGCCAACACTGCATGGGTCTTCAGTATCGGCCAGTGATTGGCAAAGATGTTCCTCACCGTGTCCCACTCCTGATTATAAGTGCTAATAAATCTAATTGTCAAAGTCAGTACTGGAGTCAATAGATTATACCTCAATAAATCACTCCTCAATGTTCGTTGTGATGTAATATTATAATTTCGACTCAACATATTTGAATCACATTTTTGAATTTTAATAAATCGTTTTTGAAATGTTTGCACAATACTCCATAGGTTTCTCTAGCTTTTGTATATGTTTCCCTTGGAGGTGCTAATGCACAAACCTGCACACTCTTGCGTAGCATTAAAATGATGTTTAAGGCTCTTATGTTTCTGTTTGTATATAACATAAGAAGTATTCCAGAACATACTGCCACATGATAAATAATGGAAAATTGTCTGTAAATTCTAATAATGGAAAATGTTAGAAATAAGGAATATTTTCGATTTAGGAGAAGACTTGCAGTGATGTGGAATACCTGGAGTCATACTTTCCCACGCTTTCGATTTATTTTCCCTACATGTTTTTTGTACGTGTTTTTGCTGTACCATCGCTGTCCCGCAGTGTAAAGGAGACCACAGACTACACAGGGAAATCTTCTCCTATGCTTGCTCTATTACCTGCGACCTTGTATTCATTGAACAGTCTATAAAAGCAGCATTATTGTAAATGAGAAGTTCTGTATCAACCATGTCACACCCGAGCTGCTGTGTTTATCCTTCTCATAAACTGGCCATGTGGCGTGGAGCCGGGAATATTAAGTATGATTGTGTCTTGTGTTTTCAACCAATTATTAAGGCATTCTTGTTCTACTGAAAAGAAAAGATACGGTCCTACTGTATGGCTTGTCTCCTAGGTTACCAAGATGGAGAGACTGTTGCTAGGTAACCCCCTCCCACATTCCGTTGCTGGCAGGATTGGATGTGGATGGCACCTCCTCTCTAGTATTTAACTGTTGGAGATTCATGGGAATGCAGCACCGTGCTCCTCATGGTCATTGTCTGCTGCTAGTGGTGGAGAGAGGAAATTCAGCTAATTATGGAAGAGCCATATGCAGCTCTGCAGTACCGAATGCTCAGTTCCTTGCTTCTCTCTACATATTATATATATATATAGTTGTGCACATGGTAAAATCTGCAGTCTAGAAGAGAATCATAGCAGAGATGGTTATTGGTTACTTCAACTAACGAATATGCTCAGTATTCAGCTATTCATGTACATCCATCCTACAGGCTAGCACAGGGAAACTGCTTATCTGCTGAAGTGTGCAGGAGTGTCTGGAGCAGCAAGTCCATGAGACATTGAGCAGATTGTCATGTGAATTTACAGCTGTGGATTGCCAAAACCAGATCAAATATAGGTGCAAAAAAGCTATATACTCCCCTTTGCAATCATCTGCTGCTCTTGTGGCCATAAAACATGCATACCTGGTCTACTATTTGAAGTGCACCGTGTTGCTGCTTGTTCCCCAGGCTGTTGCACTCATACCTGCTTGTCCACATGATATAGAAGTAATGTAATTCAGCATAACACTACTGTAAGCTTCTTCTATCATTTCTTCATTTGATGCTCACATGCATACTATAGGCTCATTGACTGTGTACCTCTGTACATGAACACTGTAGGAATGAACACTGTTTATTCGCTATACAACCCCGTGACAAACAGGATCTAAGGCTTTATGGCCCCAATTCACCAAGACCGGCATTGTACTAATCAGTCTTGATGATGGGGCATGTGGATCCATGAATCAGGAGTGTCTGACAAGTGATGTACTCCTCCATGTCCACACTACGAATCTTACTCCAATCAAGGACCAGAGTAAGATTTCTTGAATAAGGAAAACCACAGCTCACACTGAGTTAGACAAGCTGTGGTTCCATACTCTTGTTCTGTCCAGGTGATGCCCCACAAAACCGGTGTGAAATGCTAAAAGTTGCAAAATGTTTGCACTACTCTGCATTGCATAAAAATATGCTACTTTTAAAAGCAATTTACACCAGAATATTGCTATATTTGCTTTCATGAACTGAGACACATGTGTTCTGGCACATTCATATCCTAGCCGACGGTAACTTTTATATCATTGCTAGCTAGTCTTTACTCACCATGCACATTAATGATTTCTGGGTTCCCATGACCCTGCTGTGGGTTCACTAATGATCTTGCCTTTGACCACTTTTGATACTACATACTGAGAACACCCCACAAGACCTACTGATCTGCAGGTGCTCTGACCCAATCATTTAGCCATGAAAACTTGGTTTTTGCAAAAGTTGCTCAGATCCCTACACTTGTCATTTTTTCCTTCTTTTAATACATCAACTTTAAGAACTCACTTTGCACCTGCTAACTTATATATCCCACGCTTAGCAGATGCCATTTCTATGAAAGAATCAAGGTTCTATGCTTCACCCATAAATCCTATTGCTTGTGAAAACAAGAATCTTTGCATTTCTCGTTTTATGAAGATTTTCCTGTTCTCCCAATAGCTCTTGCTTTTCTACTTTTTTGTTTGCCGTTTATTACCAACGGGGCCAATCACTACTGCTATCTAGTAGCAGTGGCCGAAGATACACAGTGCTTATAAACGCTTTGCTATTAAGCTTTTAAACATTGCCCAAATACTGGCGGGGATCATTGGAGCACTATTTTGACTCCTAATCGCAGTCAGCATCAGTCACACTGCCCTTCCTATTATATGCATAGGAAAATCTGCCTGATATAATGGCATGTGTGAGTCCATAATTCAGACCTGCAGGGAGATTATGCTGCTGACTTTAATTGTCCCTTAAGTAGGTGCTTCCACCCCCGAGCAACCACAAAACAAAGAAGCCAGGGAACTGGGCAATTCTTAAGGAAGCAGATGGGACCACCAGTTTGAGTTCAGTATATTATTAGCACTGTATTTCCACACAGGATAGCATGTTCGGAGATAACAAACTTGAAAAGGGGCCTCAGTAGAGCCTATGAATTGGCCACCATCGTTAAAAGGGTTGTCCACTAGTCGCACAACCCCTTCTTAAATACCGTATGCACCTTTGTTAAAAAAACAACAAAAACCCTTATACTTACCTGCCATACAAAGACCATTCCAGCCTTGTGAGTGGTCTCCTAAGGCTCGTGTGACATCAGTATGCCACATGAGCCCTGCATCCAAATATCTTTTGCTAACGGTCTGAAGTTGTCACATCTCATATTTCTGGAATTAAGTTGGTGGAGAAGGTGAGTTTTGCCAGATGGAATATAGTATTAAAGAAGGGGTTGCGTGAGTAGTAGTCATCCCTGCTGCTCTTAGATGAGGTAGCAAAAACCTGGAGATAGATTCCCATTAACTTCATGTCAACTTGTCTGCTGAATAACTTTAAGGCTGCATTCACATACAGAATATTGCTGCATTTTGTGAGAATCCATTTTTGGTGCAAAAACTGCACCAAGAACAGATCCTCACAGAACACAGCCTTCTGTGTGTGAATGCCACTGCTCTTTTCGGCTTCGCTTACTCACCTCGACGAGCTACTTCGATGACTATCGGTGATCTCTTCTCATTCCGGAGGTCGCAGCGAGCGCGGCCTCTAGGACTCAGCAGCACCATGTGTCCAGGTGATGTCGCTCGATCACATAGTACAATCCCGGGTCCTCAAAGGTCCTAAAGCGTTGGGATGAGGAGAGATCAGCATGGGAGAGCGGTGAGGTGAGTTAAAGTGCAGTAATTGACATGTGACTTCTTCTTACGGACCCGCTTTTCAGCCCAAAAGTGGATCCGTAAAAAGCGCAGCATGTGAACTAAAAACAATGAAATGCATTGACTTGGCTGGCATAGCTAATGTCAATGCATTTCACTGCATTTTACTACAATAGCGGATACACAATTAGCAGATCAATAGCGCAGCGTGTGAATGCAGCCTTGGGTATGTGTACACAGCATCTTTTTTAGATGGCTCCCACCAGGAACCTGCCTGAAGAAGTGCTAAAAAAAATGCCATAATGAATGAACTTGTACAAAAAATGTCAAAATGAATTACTTTGCACATCATCATCCTTCTTTTTACGTACTTATTTTAACTGATTCAGTCTTTTAAAGCCACGAAGCAGCTAAAAGAAGGGACCAGTCCTTTATTCTAGTAGGTTCCTCCTGGAAGCCACCACTATACTTTGTATAGAATTAAAAAAAACTACTGGAAGCAAAACCACTGCAAAAGGTGTCCAAAAAGATCAGAATATACACCCTAATATTGGGACAAAGCTCTGGCTACACTATCCACCTATGCGTGAATCAGCTATCCCTGTGTCACGCCCTAGGGCGTACCCTGAGGTGTGGACCCACTGGACCGCAGCTATTGCGGATGCCGATAACAGGATGACAGAGAACCGGACAACTGAATACTTTTAAGGCTGTATTAAAACCAAAGGCAAAAGCAAGGTAGCCCCAAGGGAAGGCCGCAAGGATTCAACACAAGTACCCCTCAGTAAGGTGCCCAGGATAGGTGACCCCCTAGGACAGGGATATCACCTGGACCCGCTAACCGAGGTGCCGGTGGAGCGTTACTTGCGAATCACCGACCCAAGGGGGGAAACATGCAATGCAAAATCAAAGAACACAGAGACCGGACCCAGAAGTAAGAGGAGCCGTCAGCTCCTGGACCCGAGGTTGCACAATGAAGATCAGACCAGAAACAGCAGAGGGACTAATGCAAGGTCGGACTAGAGACCACAGAGAAGCAGCACGAGGAAGATCCGGGCGAAGCAATGGAACAGCACAACTGCAAAAGGAACAAAAGACAGGTAATAGATTAGCAAGCCCATAAACAGACTAGCAGGACCAGGACTGGCAGCTTCACAAGGAATGAAGTTGCCCCAGCGAGGTCTGGCAGTGAATGCAGGGTTTATAACCCTGCAGCACAGCAATGATTGGCCAGGGAGCGGGGCAGACTGATCAGCACCCAGACTCTATAAAAGGAGCTGAGAGAGCGGCCCCGCCTCCTAGTGAGATCCTAGAGAGGAAGCAGGAAGCACATTCAGAGCTGCAGGCAGAAGTTAGGGCATCCTGGAACCCCGGAGCCGCCTGCGGATGACCGGCACCCTGGAACCCCGACCCCGGGAAGGACAGGTAACAGATCGGGAGAGAGGGGAAAACAGGGTGTGAAGTGGGGACCCCGGACAGCGGGGCAGCTACATCCTGACCCAGTCATATATAATTTTATGTGTCCAATCAAGCTGGTCCCTTCCTGCTCAGTTAAAGCTATTTTTTAGATCTTTTCTTATAGATCAAATGGCTCCTATTCTTTACAATCTGCAGATCATATCAATTATGCACTTAAAATAATGTGTAGACGGCAGATCAGAGCCGCAAGCCTCAACAGGAGAATTAGTGTTTTTATGCTAATCCTTTGAGTTCTTAAAGTGCAAGACTCTGAGAGAGTGTATAATCCTCCAGATTACCTGTTGGTAGATGAGATACACGCTTTAACCTATCGATCGTCTAATGTTTGCTGACTAGAAACACAGGGAAAATCAGCAACTTTTATGCACATAGAATTTTAACTTAATGAACCCATTAAAATCTGCAGCTCTAAAAATAACATCTATGCAGCATAATGCTAGGATGGCATCTCAATGCCACCTGGATACCCACAGCAGTGCCGTCTTGAGAGGCCTTTAACCCTTGTATTGCAAAAGCAGAGGAAATATTAGCTGCAAAATGTGATACTCTTAGTGCACGGATGTAGACATGTCAAATGTTACGTGTTTTCTTCTGATTTTGTAGTCAGGAGTAGTTGTCACTGTGATTTGTATGGGCAAGAATATAGGACTTGACAGCTGCAGAAGGAAACATTAACAGCTGTCCACCTGGTCTTGTTATGCCTCATGTAGTGCTGTATAATATGTACTGCTTGACCCAGCATTTCTATATGGTACTATACTGTCTGGTGGTGGGCACATGTTAGGCCTGGGTCACACTAGCGTTAGTAATGCGTTCAGGGGGGTTACGTTAAAAAGATAGAATCTGGCTGCATTAACACAACGTAACTGTTGATTGCTCTCAGTGTGAGAAACAAGATACAAATCTTGCAGTTGTGATACCTTTTAATAGCTAACAAAAATAAAATAAATGATGTTATAAGGCGAGCTTTCGAGACATCTCAGGTCTCTTCAGACATGATATATGACAAGATATTGAATGAAACTCAAAATATATGCATGCACAACTAAAATGATTGGAAATTTAACTGAATAAACATTACAGGGACTGCACATTTAGCTAAATAAACAAAGCAGCCTGGAGAGGATCTTCAATCAGGCAGGCCTAGTGGTCTGAAAGTTTTTTATGACACTAATTTATAAGAAAACTTGGTGTCTTTAAGGTTTCAGTGTTTTTGAAAAACATTCTTTAGATGTGGTAATGAGCCATAAAACCATCAGCGATGTTTAGTCCGTTCTGTATACAATTGAAAGTTGTAATTAGCTTGGATTCCACAGACTCTTCAATGTTTTTGCGATTTGAAATTACCTCTCAAAATTAAAACCTTCATATTATTAATGTTATGTCCTTGGCTAGAAAAATGCTCCGCTACTGGAAAATGGATTTTTTGTGTGTAATTGTGTGACGATGAGACCTCATCCTTGCTCTTAGACGTTGTCCAGTCTCACCAACATAAAAAGCCCCCACTAGGAATATGGTGCACATACTTAAATACACCACATTGGAAGAGGAGCATGTGAATGTCCCAAGAATTTTATAATCCTGCTGTTTGTTAGGGATCTGTATCCTGACTCTGGTCTATACGTGTGCACAGGTCTTGCAGCTTCTCACATTGCATGGATAAGTTCCTCTTGGTGTATCTGAGGGCATCAAACCTCAGACCATGATGTTTCTTAAGTTGGGAGGCTGCCTGTAGCAGAGCAAGGGAGGGTCTTTGAATATTATTTTTATTCGTTGTAGGTCACCACCAGAGGAACACGATGGTTCTCTTCTTTTTCTCTGTATTAGAGTGCTTTACTTCTAGGGATCCTTGTGGCTTTAATAATCTGATCCTCAATGCAGGTGGGGTGGTAGCCTTGGTTTAAAAATGTCTTTTTTAGATGGTTTAAGTTTTCATACCTTTCCACTGTGTTGGAGCAAATACGGTTATATCTGAGGGCCTGGCTGTAGACAATGGACTTCTTGATGTGTTTCGGGTGGAAACTGTCCCATCTTCGGTTTCCGATATACCGATGTCTGGAATGAACCATTTAGAATTTTTATAGTGGTATCCAGGAAGTTGATTTCTGTTTTTGAGTGCTCAAGTGTCTGGTTTATAGTGGGTGGGATGAAATTTGTTGAAATTGTTATGGAATTTTAGAATTTTTAGTTCAGTCTCAGTCTAGATTATTAAGATGTCATCAATGTAGGCCAAGAGTTTGATGGGGCAGGAGGTTAAAAAGTCATTTTACAGTTTAGCCATGAAGAGGTTGGCATACTGGGGGGCCATTTTGCTTCCCATGGCAGTTCCGTTGCTTTGTAAATACAGTTCTTCACCAAAAGAGAAAATGTTGTGTGTGAGAATAAATCTGGTGAGCCTTAGTATTGGTTCAGAAGGGATCGCATTGGCTTCAAGAAACAATCGGCAGGCAGTAACTCCTTCTTCATGTGAGATGTTAAATATAAGGATTCCACTTCCAAGGTGGCTAAGATGGTATTCTCGGGGAGGGGACCTATTGTAGAGAGCTTATTTAAAAGGTCAGTTGTGTCCTGTATATAGCTGCCTTTCTTCCTTACCAGCGGTTAAAGGACTTTTTCCACCCACCCAGAGATTCTTTCAGTGAGTGTTCCCACGCCTCAGATGATCAGTCTCCCTGGGTTACCTGGTTTATGAATCTTGGGAAGCATATAGAAAACTCCCATCTTTGGATCCTCAGGTATTAAGTCCAGAAGGTTTGTGGAATCCATACCCAAACATTTGATGAGTCTTCTCAACTCCCTCATATATTTTGGAGTTGGGTCCTCATCCAATTTGGTGTAGTACTGTATATCCATCAGCTGTCTGTGTGCTTATTTGACGTAGTCCTTTCTATCTAGGAGAACAATGGCCCCGCCTTTGTCTGCCGGCTTAAAGGGATCCTGTCACCCCCAAAACACCTCCTAAGGTATAAAAAGCTGTCCCTAGAGCATATTAACACTTACCCTACACTCCTTTTACATCCTAAATGCACATAGTCAAAGTGAATAAAAACGTTATTATAGTACCTCATTACTGATGATAATGAGTGACTATGCTATTCATAGTCACTCATCCAGGCTGCCCCTCTTCTTCATATCACGCCTGAATAGGCGTGATCTACATCACAGATTCAAATTGCCGCCTCCCTGCGCGCCTCCCCGCTCTCCCATTGCGTCTGGGCTTCAGTGTGGGGCTGTATGACGCGATCCGCGTCTTTCCCGGCGCCAGGTGACGTAGTTACACCCGCGCCGCGCTGTCAGCTTCAAAATGCGCACTGCGCATGCCCATGGGCAAGCCCGGACGCAATGGGAGAGCGGGGAGGCGCGCAGGGAGGCAGCAATTTGAATCTGTGATGTAGATCACGCCTATTCAGGCGTGATATGAAGAAGAGGGGCAGCCTGGATGAGTGACTATGAATAGCATAGTCACTCATTATCATCAGTAATGAGGTACTATAAAAACGTTTTTATTCACTTTGACTATGTGCATTTAGGATGTAAAAGGAGTGTAGGGTAAGTGTTAATATGCTCTAGGGACAGCTTTTAATAGGTTTAGAGGTGTTTTGGGGGTGACAGGATCCCTTTAATAGTGATCTCCCTGTTGTTCTTCAGGATGTAAATTGCCTTCCTCTCTTGCACACTGATATTAGATATTTCTGTTGTTTTTTTTATCTAATATTGTGGATTGTAACAAATGTCTGAATAAGTCAATATATTTGTCCAAAATGGTGTTGCGGCCAGGACGAGGTGTCCAGTCAGAGGTTTTCTTTTTCCTTTGCTGCATTTGTGTTTGGCTGCTTAGAGGCCTCAAATATTATTTATCATCAAATAACTCCTTCAGTCTCAACCTCCTGAAATATTCTTCCATGTCACTACACAGTTCAGTTTTGTCTAGGGACTTTGTGGGACAAAATGTGAGACCTCTAGAAAGCACACTGAGTTCTAGATTAGTGGGTTTGTGAGATGACAAATTAATAACACAGCTGACAGTACCTGTGTCCTTCTGGAAGTTCTGCTCCATGCTGTTGTGGTTATGAGGAACTTGGCTGGTGTTTGAGTATAATCCTGCTTTCAGTCGAAGTCTGTACAGCTTCTTCTTCTTGTTGTATATAAGGTATGATTGCAGTGAAGTATAGAAATGTTGCATCCTCTGTTGTATGTCATCAGTAATTGTGCTCCTTAAAGTTTGTATTTCCATCTGGATCTTTTTCTTGTTGCTGTAGGAAACATGAATAAGGTGATTCCGGGTCATATGAGGTGCTTGAAAATAGCGCGAGGTTTCAAACTCCGGCACTTACAAGCCGGCGTTTGACATGCGATCGGGGGTCCGTCCCCCATAGGATTGCATTGGCTGCATTAATGCTTCCAGATTTTATCTTTTGAATGGAACCTCCCTGAACGCATTACTTGCGCAAGTGTAATTCTAGCCTTACAGATCATACAGTTATATAAGGCAAATTTTTGTTTTTGCTTCTGAGATTCTTTTTAGTTTATACTACAAAAGTGGAGATAAGAGGCTGAATAATTCAGAAAAATATCCTACTAGGGGTTCATGAATAAATCAAGAAGGTCTTACACCTGTGGATATACACCTGTCCTGGGTAAAGGCTCTACTCCCTTCATAGAGTCCGTTGAACTCTGTTGTGCTCCACATTGAGCTTTGCAAGTAGCCTGGTGTGCTGCCATGATAGGTTCCACCAAGACCCGCCCCTGTGTCTTCATAATAAGACTCTATATTTGACTGTGCACCACTACATGCTCCATCCCTGTTTCCATGTGTCCTGTGTGCCAGCAGCCTCTAAGACTCCCTATGTGCCTTTCTGTGGCTGTATCAACACCTGGATTCTGTGTGCCCACTTATCGCTGGACATAGAGGGTCCACCTCAAAAGATAAACTGTTAACAGTCTTCCATAGAGAAAACACATCTTCCACAGAGGAGGCAACTACACATTGCCTGTGGGAGATTTGAACACTGGTAACACCCTTGACCTGATCTTTGTCCAGCTCTGTTCAACCTCCTCCTTAAGATACCATCAGATGCTTCAACGTTGAAACGATGTCGGCAACGATCTCGGGTGTGCGCGTTTGTTGCCAACATCGTTGATGAGATGTCACACTTATAGATATCGTCGACAACTCAGCAACGCGGTGTTTGCGAACGATCCCTGCTCACTGCTGTGAATGGGCCAAGTCGGCCATGACATCGCTATTGCGGTGTCACACCAAACGATGCCGCAGGTTGCTTAAGTTGCAGTTGGCAGGTTTTCCTGCACGCAATGATGCAACAACAATGTCGTTTCAACATCGTTCCAGACATCACTTTTGAACGATGTCGGGAACGATGTTGACACATGTAACGGGGCCTTTAGACAACTCGCCTCTTCCTCTCTCTGATCACAACATTCTCTCCTTTACAGTCACAAATCCTCGCACACCACAGCACACTCCGACCTATCACACATTCAGAAATCTACAGGCCATTAACCCTCATACACTCACAGACTCTTTTATCTCATCACTGTCCCAATTCTCCTCCTCCTCCTGTTCGGATATGGCAGTGAATCACTACAATTACACTCTCAGAAGTACCCTGGACCAAGTAGCGCCCCTCACTCTCATAACCTCCAAACACAGAGTTAAACAGCCTGGCTCAAATTACAAACTCGATTTCTCCAGCGATACTCTAGGAGTGCTGAACGTCTATGGAGGAAAACCCGAACACCAGAAAACTTTATTCACCATGAATTTATGCTGAGATCTTGCAACTCTACCCTCCACCTCGCCAAACATACCTACTTCACCACCCTGGTCTCCTCACTATCCAACAACCCAAAGAAACTCTTTAACACCTTTCACTCTCTCCTCAGTCCTAAAGTGCAGGCCCATATTACTGACCTCTGTACTGATAAATTGGCTTCTTACTTCACTTAGAAAATAGAAAACATCAGTCCGGAAATCAAGTCCCAACCTCAAATCGCTGTTACCCCTACCTCTCCCTACATTTCTTCCGGCTCATTCTCCACATTCGACCCAGTCACAGAAGAAGAAGTTTCCAGGATCCTCTCTTCTTCTCGTCCTACCACATACTGTCACGCTGGGAGTGGGGAAGACCCCCAGCGTAGGATAATGACGGGGGGGGGGGGGGAATAAGGAGTCCCTAACGCTAAGGGCACAAGAAGGAGACGGTGACCCCTAGACTTCCTAGAGCTGACCCTGTCTGCCCTGACGTCCCTATACAGTCTCCTCAACTGTCGCCAACCACGAACCTCGTCCCTCTCTGATCCTAGCACTATCTTATCTAAGGATCAGATGGAGAGGTTCACTAGACCCCTCCACTATCAACTAAAGACAAACACCAGGGAAGACAGACATTTGGGAAAAAGAAACACTTATCTGACAGCAGAACTCAGCAACCTCCACAACCTCAGCCTCTGCTGGAGCAAGGATCATGAGTGCACAAGGAACTATCACCTGCACCGAGGAAGGGTAATGAACCTCCTTATAAAGGTGGAAGGACTCTGCTGGGTCCTAGTGACCTACAATATTGGTGGATAAAACCAGACCGAGCACAAGACCTCCACAGCCGTCCCCTCATAACAGCGCGATCCCATCACACCCTTTCTCCATCTACACCGAAGGTAAATGCCCCTGAAAGAGACGGACCATCCTCCACCATTATGGACGGTGGGCCACACGCTGGGATCGTCTGCGCGTGGCCTCCACCCTGTCATCCGTGTCACCCGTGACAGTACCCCCCCTCCTACGAGTGGCCCCCGGACACTCAGGACCAGGCTTATCCGGATGGGAACGGTGAAAAGCGCGGATCAGCCTTGCGGCGGACACCTCCGACGCCGGCACCCCTTCTCTGAGAACACATCCTCATACTCCGATAGGAATGGGGGCAGAGATTCAGCAGATACTACCGAAAAGGATGTAGCCAAACAATTCTCCGAACAAAAATCACTCCATTCCACAATGTCCTTGGACTGCCAATCCACTACGGGATTATGTTTAATCAACCACGGCAAGCCCAGGACAATGGGAGCGGGGAGACCGTCTAAGACATAGCAAGATAATGTCTCCTGATGTTGGGATCCAACCGTTAACTTAATGTTATGTACGATATGTGTGAGACTACCCTGAGCCAGAGGTGCTGAGTCGATGGCATAGATACGGATGGGGCGAGACAATAAACAGCGGTTAAGCCCATGAGCGTGTACAAAACGAGCATCCACCATGCTGACCCCCGCACCACTGTCCACAAACACAGAAATGCCCTCTGTTTTGTTCTCTAGCGCCACGTCAGCACTCAGGATAAAATGGGAAGTACAAACGGAGGATACACACACCTCCCGCTCGACTACCCCCACACCCCCCATAGACACATGAGGTCCCGGCACCCCAGTCCGTTTAGGAGCGTAGGGACAGGCCCCGATAAAATGGTCTCCTTTCCCACAGAAAAAAACAGACCCCCTTCCCCCTGCCCCGGGGGGCACCGGAGGAGAGCCTCGAGGCCGCCGCTCCTCCCAGTTGCATAGGTTCCTCCCCCTCGGGAGACATGACTCGCCCTCCGAGTGACCACCCGGCAACAAGGAACCACCACGAGAAGGGCTCCCAGTTGCCGGAGGTCTACTCCTCCGCTCCTGGAGGCGTCTGTCCATGCGAATAGCCAACGACATAGCTGCCTCCAGGGACGGAGGGGTCTCATACACTGCCAGGGCATCCTTCAGTCTTTCTGAAAGACCCTGGCAAAAATGACTCCTGAGAGCCGGATCGTTCCACTTAGTGTCCATAGCCCACCTGCGGAACTCAGAACAATATGATTCCGCCGACCGAGTCCCCTGGTGGAGATGGCGCAATTTGGATTCAGCCAATGAGACACGGTCTGGGTCATCATATATGAGGCCTAAGGTGTCAAAAAATCCATCCACAGACTGGAGACAAGTAGAGTCCTGTGGCAGAGAGAAAGCCCAGGATTGGGGATCCCCTGCAGCAATGATATAATAATTCCTACCCGCTGCTGCTCGTCACCAGTGGAATACGGCCTCAGCCTGAAGTATAATTTACAGGCCTCTTTAAACACAGTAAATTTATCTCTGCCTCCCGAAAACCTGTCAGGGAGGGCAACCTTAGGTTCCGGTCTGGCCGGACCCAGTGCTTGATTTCCCAAGACACCATTTTGTGGTTGTGGTCCCTGTAGAGCCGACCGAAGGTCCGCATCCTCCAAAGACAAGGTCTGCAGCTGCTGGGCCAAAGCAGACACAGGATCCATAAGGAAAGGAAGAAAAATCGAATCCTCCCCTTCCTTCACTTACAGTTATGGCAGGTGATAATGTCACGCTGGGAGTGGGGAAGACCCCCAGCGTAGGATAACGACGGGGGGGGGGGGAATAAGGAGTCCCTAACGCTAAGGGCACAAGAAGGAGACGGTGACCCCTAGACTTCCTAGAGCTGACTCTGTCTGCCCTGACGTCCCTATACAGTCTCCTCAACTGTCGCCGACCACGAACCTCGTCCCTCTCTGATCCTAGCACTATCTTATCTAAGGATCAGATGGAGAGGTTCACTAGACCCCTCCACTATCAACTAAAGACAAACACCAGGGAAGACAGACATTTGGGAAAAAGAAACACTTATCTGACAGCAGAACTCAGCAACCTCCACAACCTCAGCCTCTGCTGGAGCAAGGATCATGAGTGCACAAGGAACTATCACCTGCACCGAGGAAGGGTAATGAACCTCCTTATAAAGGTGGAAGGACTCTGCTGGGTCCTAATGACCTACAATATTGGTGGATAAAACGAGACCGAGCACAAGACCTCCACAGCCGTCCCCTCATAACAGCGCGATCCCATCACACCCTTTCTCCATCTACACCGAAGGTAAATGCCCCTGAAAGAGACGGACCATCCTCCACCATTATGGACGGTGGGCCACACGCTGGGATCGTCTGCGCGTGGCCTCCACCCTGTCATCCGTGTCACCCGTGACACATACCACATGCACCGCTGACCCTATCCCCTCATACTACTCCCAGTCTCTCTCTCCGGTGGTCACCACTCACCTAACCAAAATCTTCAATCTCTTCCTCTCTTCTGGTATCTTCCCCTCCTCCTTCAAACACTTGATCATTACTCCGTTATTGAAGAAGACCTCTCTCGAGCCATCCTGCACAAATAACTACAGACCAGGCTCCAATCTCCCTTTCATCTCAAAACTCCTGGAGCACATGGTCTTCTCCCGCCTCACCCGTTACCTCTCCTTTCAATCTCTTCTAGATCCATTAAAGACTGGCTTCCACCCCCTACATTCTACAGAAACTGCCCTCACCAAAGTGACCAATGACCTTCTGACAGCAAAATATAATGGTGACTATTATCTGCTTATTCTTCTTGATCTCTCTGCAGCCTTTTACACTGTTGACCACCATCTCCTACTCTCCAAGCTGCGGTCCATCGGCATCAAGGGCAAGGCTCTCTCCTGGTTCTTTTCCTATCTTTCTGACCGCTCTTTCAGTGTATCATTTGCTGGCTCCACTTCCTCCCCTCTTCCTCTCACTATTTAGGTCCCTCAGGGTTCAGTCCTTGGACCTCTTTTCTTCCCTCTCTACACAGCCCCGATTGGACAGACCATCAGCAAATTTCGCTTTCAGTACCATCTTTATTCTGATGACACACAACTATACACTTGTTCCCCTGACCTTACTCCCGCTCTAATAAAGAACACCAATTACTGTCTAACCGCAATTTCCAATATCATGTACACTCTCTATCTGAAACTTAACCTTTCCAAAACTGAACTTCTGCTCCCGCCCTCCACTAACCTCCCTAAATCTGACATCTTTCTCTTAGTGTGCGGCGCCACAATAAGCCTAGGCAGTAGGCTCGCTGTCTGGGTGTTATGTTTGACTCTGATCTTTCCTTCACCTCATATATACAATCTCTCGCCCGCTCTTGCCGCTTACACCTGAAGAGCATCTCTAGAATTCGCCCCTTTCTCACCTTGTAAACCACAAAAAACCCTCACTGTGGCCCTGATTCAATCCCACTTTGACTATTGTAATTCTCTTTTAATTGGCCTCCCCTGCACTAGACTTTACCCTCTCCAGTCCATCCTTAATGCAGCAGCCAGGATCATCATCTAGCTAACCGTTCCTCAGACGCTTTTGCTCTATGCCAGTCATTGCACTGTCTGCCTATACACTATAGGATCCATTTCAAACTGCTTGTTCTCACCCACAAAGCTCTTCACAGTGCAGCACCTCCCTACATCTCTACTGTCATCTCTGTCTATCACCCCACCTGTTCTCTTCGCTCTGAAAGTGACTTTAGACTCACTTCTGCATTAATCTGAATCTCACACTCCCGGCTCCAAGACTTCTCCCGAGCTGCACAATTCTCTGGATGCTCTCTACCCAAGAAATTAGGTATATCCACAAATTACATAGTTTCAGGTGATCCCTAAAACACATCTTTTTAGGGCAGCCTATCATGTTCCCTAGTCAAAGTCACTAAGAAATAGACCTATCCGCTCCAACATTCTCACATGCATCACAAATAATGGTTGGTGGCCACTTATGCTGCTCCTATCTGTTCCCCATCTCCTCAAGTTGACTATACCTTCATCGTAAATAAGCACCTGTACTTCATGTCACCCCCACCTCATTGTTAGATTGTAAGCTCTTATGAGCAGGACTGTCATTATTTATTTATTTATTTATTGTATCATGCTTTGTATTTTATTGTATTGTATTGTATTGTATTTTTTGATAACTGTTCCTGATGATTGTTTGAACATGAACCTCTGAATTGTGAAGCGCTGCGGAATATGTTGGCGCAATATAAATAAAGATTATTATTATTATTTCTATCACAAATAACTGATTACTGAAATCAGTTTCAGTAGCAAACCATCTTGTGATCAGCCTACTGTTGGATAATCTTTTTTCTAAGGGAGGAATCACACTGTCTGTGTGATATGCGAGTCTCTCGGATGAGTGTCAGATCATTTAACCCTGAACAGCCTCCCCCTCCCTGGATGGGGAGTGTGGAGCTGACAATCGTGTCCTGACAGGGAGAGGCCGTTCCAGGTGACTGATCCAAGACTCGTCTGACTGCCTCGCATGTCACACGGACAGTGTGATTCAAGCCTAAAATAAAAAAGGTTGTCTAAAGCATAGTGTCTTTTACCTTCCATGAATAAAGAATACATTAGAATTTTTGTAAAATTTTTGCAAGAGAAAGAAAGCATTGTCTCTGTGTCATGATGCAGCGAGTAAACATTTGGCGTGCGGTGCAACAGGGCGGAAACACCAGGGATATGACAAAAGGGGGACCCTGTGATAGAGAGAGGGGTGACCCCTAAAACCTCACCTGAGCCTGATCCCTGCACTCTTTATAGTCTCTAGATGGGTCCTTCCCTGCCCCCCATCCCTGTGTGCAAACAAGTACCTAGGTACTGGCTAACCTGCGTTCTCCCTAGTTAGTAAGTGGGGCAGCAGTTTTACTACTGCAGTATGACAAAACAGTGAGACAGACAAACCGTACAAAAGAAACAAAGGAACTCCATCTTCACCAGAAGGGATTTCACAGCTTCTACTGAAAAGAACTCCACAGTTTCAACTGGAACAACTTCACCAGAGTGGTCAGTGTAGAAAATCTATAACCAGCATAGGAGAGAGCCAGAATTGATTTTAAATAGAGGTAGGGAGTGGTCATAACGTCAATTCAGAACTGAAAGGAAATAATTCCACTCTACTCATCATAATCGCTGGGCGGGTGCTAAAGAAGATCTGCCATCAGCCAAACACCGTGACCTTCTGACTCCAGATACTCCAGAAGTTACAACAGGGTGTGATGTTCTTGTAAACCTCTGCGATGAACAGTCAGATGATTCTTACATATAACTTTTTATCAGGGTTCATCCAGACATTGATGATTTTTCTTGAGTTGGTTTTCTCCAAGTGTTGATCGTTATGTCACTTTATATCATCAGAGTTTCATCAGATTTCCTTTTGTGTATGGTACATGTTTTCAAGCTTCTCCTATTAAACAAACATGGCATCCAACTGCTGTCCAATTTTTTAACACAGACCTATAATTTTCTATTGCCAATTTTCTTCATGTAATGGTGCGGACTGGTCTGTCCCCAAAAATACTTGAATATGTGATTAAAATAGTACATGTTTTATCTATTAAAAAGACATGGATAGAAATCACATGTAAAAACCTTATGACTTAATCAGCCCTTAGCCCACAGTATAATGCTATATTACAGAACATTGTAGTACTTTGTTGTTCCTGACAATTCTTGTAAATTCAGACCATTGAATAGGTTTGGAAATGAAAAATTAACTGAGGTGTCAAATTCTGAGTTTGCTTCCCATTTATCCCTAACTCAATCAAAAGTCTATTAATCAATTTAGGGCTTTCCCAGTCTAAAATGATAAATCTGTAGTCACTCTACTGTATGTGACAGCGGACTTCTTAATCCTCCCAATGTCTGCACTATGCGCTGTAAGGATAAACTGGCTGCTAAGCTGGGAATGGACCGCAACTTCCCGCAGACTGTGAGCTTTCGCGGACATGGTCCAACTCCCTCCTGTTCCTGTTTGTATGGACTACATGAATATATTGTACTCGTATACCCTCCTACTATGTAAAGCGCCATGGAACGAACGGCGCTATATAAATAATAATAATAATAATAACTATACTGAACTATACTGAATGTATGTTCCCAGCAACAGCACGACTAGTATGCACGGCCTCGCTCTATACAAGTGTGTGGAGCAAGGGAACTTACAGCATAAGTGCGGTCTGTTCCCGCCTTAGCAACTGGCAAATCCTCACAGCGCATAGTGCGGACATGGGGAGGATTAATAGGTCTGCAGTCACATAAGACTCAGTTACACACAGAAACTTTCCAGCGATCCGACCTGGCCGGGATCACTGGAAAGTCTCTCTGGAGTCGCTGGTGAGCTGTCAAACAGACAGACCCACCAGCGACTCTCCAGCGACTCTCCAGCGACTCAGCAGCGACTCAGCAGCTGTGAGATCGCTGGTGACCATGATAAACACCCGGTATCTAGGTAGCGCGTGCTGCTTAGTTACTCGGTGTTTATCATAGTTACCAGCCTGTGAGGTCGCTGGTTCGCCCGTCTCTCGCGGTCACACGCGCGGATGCGTGCTGACCAGCGGGAGACTAAGAACTGAAAAATGGTCCTGAGTGACGTGCAGCAACCAGCAACCTCACAGCAGGGGCCAGGTCGCTGGTGCGTGTCACACACTGCCACATCGCTGGAGAGGTCGCCGTTACATCACAAAACCTGTGACGTTGCAGAGACATCGCTAGCAATGTTGCAGTGTGTGAAGTATCCCATAGACTGGGGTACAGATTTATCATTTTAGACCAGACAACCCCTTTAATATGCATTAAATCCTGTTACTGTCTGAACTTTACATATGTAGTATAAGGCTAAGTGCACACTGTGCATATTTGTATTGCCTGCTTTTTTCCAGCCTCAAAAACACACTTATTCCAAAAACGCGTACATGCTTTTTTGCTATGTGCCCACTGTGCTATCCTGCCAGCTTATTAGAATGGCTGGCAACTGGAAAATGCAGCCCACAAAAAGAACAAGATAATTGACAGGGACTCTTAAAAATGCATGTGTTTGTGGCACCACTGAAAAATGCACAAAGTGGGGCACAGCTTTTTGAAAATCACATAGATTTTCATTATAAAACTGTGGGTCATGCGTATTTGGTGCAGAAAACGCAGCACAAAAACACTGCAGAAAAGCACAGTGTGCACAGAGCAACAAAGCATGCATGCTTTTTTGAAACAGCTGTGTTTTTG
This sequence comes from Allobates femoralis, assembly GCA_033576535.1. Classification (NCBI taxonomy): domain Eukaryota; kingdom Metazoa; phylum Chordata; class Amphibia; order Anura; family Aromobatidae; genus Allobates; species Allobates femoralis. Next base: position 33,822,927 of record JARQOC010000007.1, on the reverse strand, counting down.
AGGCTGGAAAAAAGCAGGCAAAACATGTATGCACATTGTGCACTTAGCCTTAGTGTACCTTTAGGGCCGCTTCACACTGCGGTTGTGACATGGTCAGGGGCTGTCCAATATGACCCAGACAGCCGCGGACCGGATCAGCAGACAGGACTGGGGGGCTAATATGCTCTCCGGTCCGGTGTGCAGCGCACACAGTTCCCGCTGCTAATAAGTCAGGACCGCGGGCGCCACGGTCCTGACCTGTCAGCGGCTGCAGCTGCATGCGGCTGCACACAGGACTGGAGGGCATATTAGCCCCCCAGTCCTGTGTGCTGATCCGGTCCGCGGCTGTCTGGGTCATATTGGACAGCCCTGGACCGGATCACGCCGCAGTGTGAAGCGGCTCTTACACGACGCAACATTGCATGCAATTTCACTTGCAACTTACTGGTTGCAGTGAAATCATGGACACATTGTTCCATTTGTACACAGCAACAAAATGGAGCAATGTGTCCATGATTTCACTGCAACCAGTAAGTTGCAAGTGAAATTGCGTGCAATGTTGCGACATGTAAAGGTACCCTTAAACCCAACATATTTAGCTGCACTTTATGCACTTTATTCTCCAGCTTTTTGAATCTACCGTACCACATCATTCCCATTTACTGTAAGCTTGTAAGGTAGGACTTGAACATCACCTTTTTCCTTGTTATATAATGATTGATATGTTGCTTTGTTTGCATGTAGTCATTAAAATTATGTAAATTATAAATCTCATATAGAAGATAATGGGCTTATGTACATGGATTTTAATAATTGTTCAACTTTCTAATAACCAGTGAGAAATTGGTCTCCAAACTTATATCTCCGAGGCTACATTTGTTAACAAATATGAGACATTTATCCCAAATTTATAGTCTTGTGTATGTAAACATATACGGCCTCCTTGAAGCCTCAGATCCCATTATAACTGAGGCATTGACTTTTAATTAAGTTTATTAGAAAAGGCTGTATAGGGCTCAGTTATTCAAGCTATATTTAAATGTATTCCCTGGAAAACCCTTTAAGCACCTCACTGTTTTAAATACCGTACTTGAATTAATGAACAATTTAATATTAACATTGTGCTGACAGTATTGTGATTCAGTGTACGTTGGCAGCATCCATATTCCCAGACTGTCAACCATTTGATTACATAATTTAAATTGCTGTTCAGGTATGCCATGCATGGAAATACTGCCTTTGCTGGCATACGCTAGTCCAGACATCCCCAACCTATGACTCGAGGGTCCATGATGGGTTTGGCTCAGGAGTCACAAGTGTGGCTCACGGGCCCATGATGTATGGGTTTGCGGGCCCATGATGTGTGACTCACAGGCCTGTGATATGTGGCTCGTGGGCCCATGATGTCTGGCTCACAGGCCTGTTATGTGTGGCTTGTGGCTGTCTGTCAGCTTGGTGCATTCTTCATAAAAAAAAGGGGGGCAAGCTGGAATGGCAGGAGCGCAAATAGGGTCTTACTAGTGTATTATAAGAGTACCTCTGCTACTATCCTTTCTAACTTGATTTGGTTGTGCAAGTCACAACCAACATATAAGATACATCTGCTGCTGCAAGGAACCCACAAAGTCAGCATAGAACCAAAGGATAGAGGAGTGGATTATATCTTCATGCTGCTGATAACTGATCTCAAAGAGCAGTCTGGATACAGAGAGAACTCGACCACAAGATGTTTAATGTCAATGCATTTCATGGGTATCAGCTCAGTTCTTCAGAACAAAAAAGATTCTTGTGAGCTGATGTCCATGAAACGCATTTACATTAAAGATCTTGTGGTCCAGTTCTCTCTGTATCCAGACTGCTCTTTCAGATCAGTTATCAGCAGCATGAAGATATAATCCACTCCTCTATCCTTTGGTTCTAGCTTGGTGTATTAGCACTATGTGTGAACAAAAAGTTATAGAGAACGGCCTCCAGATCGTGGATTAAATGAGTAGCCGCACACAAAAAAGCAGGGCGGGATGCCCAGAGCAGGGCGGAACTACACTGGTGCAGCTGGTGCAGCTGCACCAGGGCCCCGACCGGCTGGGGGCCCCTTCAAGCCTGGAGGGGGGCCCCCAGCCGACCCCCGCAAGCCGCCGCCAGAGGAGAGGAGGGTCAGGCAAGGGAAGCAGAGAGCTTCCTGCTTTCCCTGCCTGATCCCGCCCCTCCTCTCCTCTGCTCCTCCGGCTCCTAGAATACTTCCGCGCGGCTCCCAGGTAGGAGAGCATCGCGCCTGCGGCTCCCTGCGGCTCAGTGCGACTCCCAGCGGCACCCTCCCCCCCCTTTCCGGGCCGCGCCGACGGCCAGCAGAACCCCTCCCCCCTGGGCCGCACCGACGGCCAGTAGCCCCGCTTCCCCCGGTCCTCTCCTGCACCAGGGCCCCCGGGGGTGACGGTCCGCCCCTGGCCTAGAGGGTTTGCTAATTTTGGTTCCTTTCACAGAGCTGAATGTGGCTCTCAAGGTCAGTGAGGTTGGGGATCATTGTGCTAGAAAGTATTATTGAATCTTACAAATGTGGGTGGCACTAATGCAAATTATAGAGAACATACAGCATAATTTAATCTTCTTTCGCTACCACCCTATTGTGTTAATGAGTTTAGCAATAATATACTAGCGAGGGGCATAGGAGGGCAATTGGGACCTGTGGAGTATTACCTGGATGGCATAAGAGTGCTGTTTTTTCTTTTTTAATTTTACAATATCCCATTCATTGACATTGCCATAAAGTCTTTTATCTTACATTTTGTACAACAATATTATTAACTTTTTACAATATTTTCAGCCCAATTATACAATTCTTGACAGAAAAGGTATAAGAAATGCTAGGTAGGTAGGTACACATGCATAAAATAGAATGCAATAGCGGGCCATGGAATAATTATGGCATGTATGGTTATCAAATTGGACTAGTAAACCAGGTGTGTAAAAACAATCATGCATACAGTTGTGGCCAAAAATATTGACACCCCTGCAATTCTGTCAGATAATACTCAGTTTCTTCCTGAAAATGATTGCAATCACAAATTCTTTGGTATGATTATCTTCATTTAATTTGTCTTCAATGAAAAAAAACACAAAAAGAATTGTCCTAAAGCCAAATTGGATATAATTCCACACCAAACATAAAAAGGGGGTGGACAAAAGTATTGGCACTGTTAGAAAAATCATGTGATGCTTCTCTAATTTGTGTAATTAACAGCACCTGTAACTTACCTGTGGCATCTAACTGGTTGACATGGATTAAAGTTGACTCAACCTCTGTCCTGTGTACTTGTGTGTACCACATTGAGCATGGAGAAAAGAAAGAAGACCAACGAACTGTCTGAGGACTTGAGAAACCAAATTGTGAGGAAGCATGAGCAATCTCAAAAGCTACAAGTCCATCTCCAAAGACCTGAATGTTCCTGTGTCTACCGTGCGCAGTGTCATCAAAAAGTTTAAAGCCCATGGCACTGTGGCTAACCTCCCTAGATGTGGACGGAAAAGAAAAATTGACAAGAGATTTCAACGCAAGATTGTGTGGATGGTGGATAAAGAACCTTGACTTACATCCAAACATGTTCAAGCTGCCCTGCAGTCCGAGGGTACAACAGTGTCAACCCGTACTATCCGTCGGCGTCTGAATGAAAAGGGACTGTATGGTGGAAGACCCAGGAAGACCCCACTTCTTACCCCGAGACATAAAAAGCCAGGCTGGAGTGTGCCAAAACGTACGTGAGAAAGCCTACAACGTTTTGGAAGAATGTTCTCTCTTTTTGGGCAAAGGCATCAACATAGAGTTTACAGGAGAAAAAAAGAGGCGTTCAAAGAAAAGAACACGGTCCTTACAGTCAAACATGGCGGAGGTTTCCTGATGTTTTGGGGTTGCTTTGCTGCCTCTGGCACTGGACTGCTTGACCGTGTGCATGGCATTATGAAGTCTGAAGACTACCAACAAATTTTGCAGCATAATGTAGGGGCCAGTGTGAGAAAGCTGGATCTCCCTCAGAGGTCATGGGTATTCCAGCAGGACAATGACCCAAAACACACTTCAAAAAGCACTAGAAAATGGTTTGAGAGAAAGCACTGGAGACTTCTAAGGTGGCCAGCAATGAGTCCAGACCTGAATCCCATAGAACACCTGTGGAGAGATCTAAAAATGGCAGTTTGGAGAAGGCACCCTTCAAATATCAGGGACCTGGAGCAGTTTGCCAAAGAAGAATGGTCTTAAATTCCAGCAGAGCATTGTAAGAAACTCATTGATGATTACCAGAAGCGGTTGATCGCAGTTATTTTGGCTAAAGGTTTTGCAACCAAGTATTAGGCTGAGGGTGCCAATACTTTTGTCTGGCCCATTTTTGGAGTTTTGTGTGAAATGATCAATGTTTTGCTTTTTGCTTCATTCTCTTTTGTGTTTTTTCATTGAAGGCAAATTAAATGAAGATAATAATACCAAAGAATTTGTGATTGCAATCATTTTCAGGAAGAAACTGAGTATTATCTGACAGAATTGCAGGGGTGCGTTGCTGCTCCAAAGGTTTATCAAAGACACCGGAATGCTTTGAGTAAAGTAATTTTCTGCTTTATTTTCCGACACGTTTTGGAGCTCAAAACCCAGCTCCTTCCTCAGGTTATTCCAATTACACGGGTGCCGACAGGTGCCGCAGGTTACCTTCTGTGGAGCACCTTCCCTGATTTACACGCCGCTACCACAAGGGAAACTGGGCGTACATATTGTGCGCCGTAACTACATAGGCGTGACAGAGTAGTGTATTACGCGGCGCTCGTACGGTGATTGGACAATGCAATAACATCATGATTGGCCAGCCAGCGCAGGGAGGCTGGCTAATACATGACGTTATAGCAAATGTGTAGTGTGACTGGTCAGATCGTTAAATATGCCACCCTGTGCACTGACAGCCAATGGGTACACAGTAGTCCCCACCAATGATCGCTGATGGGGTGTGGTATACATGATGCTCAAGCACGCCCCAGGGAACTCAGATACCGTGCCTGTGCCCCGATTACACGCCGCCACCACAGGGGTTATACCTGCTTGTTTTTCAGCACGGCTGAAAGACAGGTATCCAAAGAGACAGGACGGTACAACCTGAATTACACGCCGCCACTTCGCGGTGTTTTGAAGGTACAAGGTACAATTGTCTCCGACACCTGCCGGTTTCTACCTTTCGGTAGCGGCGTGTAAATGTACCATTACAGTTAAATCTTTGGATTGTTGGAAATTTTATTTTGTACTATTTTCCCCTTCACACAACAGATTGCACAAGTTCAAAATACTCCATACGGTTGCTTATGACAAGCAGGCACCACATCTCTCACTGACATTGGTTTTGATTTTTCTTTTCACAAATCACTTTGTGCTGTCTTGCAGCTGCTTTCTAGTGCATTAATAATGAAAAAATAAAATGTTTAATTGCAAGTGAAATGTTGTCATTTATAATGTTGAGAAACATCAATTCTTCTTTCTTGTCCTGTTTCATCTTCCATTGTAAAGGCAGCTGGCGATTGACATGTTGTTTAAATGGGAAATACTTTTGTTTCCATTTGTGTGTATTGCATTTAGTATGTGTGACACTATTCACTACAGAAATTGAAGTAAGGCACGACAGAGAGACCAAGATGTGACACAGTCACTATTTACTGGGATAGAGACAACAGGGTGATCAGGCAATCCATGGTCCGTTCCAGGAGGGATTGCAATACACCAGTAGAAGGCAAAGATGTGGTCATATAACAGTCCAAGGTCAGGTATACCAGGAGGGTGAGATGAGCATCCAGGGAACAGGTAGAGGCTAAAACAGGTCACAGACGGTGTAGTGGTCAAAAAAACAGATTGAAGAAGGTTACAGGTCCAGGAAACTGGCAGAGATAAAAACAAAGGGCAGTGTGGATCAGGTAGCAGAGACCAGGATAAGCACAGGAGGCCACACAGCACATCATGCAAGTGTATGACTGGCAGCACACTGAGGAAAGCTGCACAGTTAAGAAACAGAGTAATCACTGGAAGTAGAAGCACCTGAGTGATTAAACCCTTCCCAGAACCAGCAAGGAGAATAAGGCTGCGTTCCCACGCGGCGTAATTGCCACATTTTTTTACACGGGTGTATTTCCCACGTTTTGCGGCCGCGCTATTTAGCGCAGATAAAAAAAAGTGGTGCATTCACACACCACGTTTTTTTACACGGGTGTATTTCCCACGTTTTGCGGCCGTGCTATTTAGCGCAGATAAAAAAAAGTGGTGCATTCACACACCACTTTTTTTTTTTACAGCCGCATATTTCTCCCAGGAGTGTAGGGGAAGTGATGTCAGGAGAAGTGGCAGGAATAATTCAGTTCCCATTTCATATCTCATAGACTGTGAGCCCTCGTGGACAGGGTCCCTGCCCCTCCTGTACCTGTACGTCTTGATCGCCTAGATTTAGTGTACTTGTTCTTGTCTCCCTTAACCTCATGTAAAGCGCCTTGGAACCTAATGGCGCTATATAAATAAATAATAACAATAATAATATCTGTCTACTTTCACTTTCTCAGTGTGAACTAAAAGAAAGCAATGGGTATTAAAAATAAAAATGAAAGTACTTACCTCTCCGCTGAGTGTCCTGTGTCCCGAGGAGAAGACATCCGATTGCTGCAAGTACTGCAAAGATGTGATTGGACAGAACCGATCAGCTGATGTGATTGTTCACCTGCCAGCCGGCTAGACCATTTGGCTGACAGCATTAGCTGTTGGTTTAAACCGCCCACTGACCATCTAAACCAATCAGCTGACAGCATCAGCTGAGCAGTTTAAACCTCCCACCAAAACTGCTCAGCTGATCTGATTGATCGCCCACTGACCAGCTAAACTGATCAGCTGACACCATCAGCTGATTGGTTTAGCCGCCAGAGAGCGATTTAAACCAACAGCTGATGCTGTCAGCTGAGTGGTTTAGCCAGCAGGCGATTTAAACCAACAGCTGATACTGTCAGCTGATTAGTCGCCCACCGGTGGCTAAATCAATCACATCAGCTGAGCGGTTTTGGCGGGAGGTTTAATTCTCTCAGCTGATGCTGTCAGCTGGATGGTCTAGCCTCATGCCTTGGCCGGAAATTTGAATCCTGCTCTGCTCAGCCAATGAGCGGAGCATGATCAAATCTCCCGCCAAGGCGCAAGGCGCCTCCCTGATTGGTCGCCGGCGACCGTGTGTCAACCAATCAGTGAGGCGGTGCAGTATTGGCGGAGATTTAAATCTGCACACCAATATCGCTCAGCTGATTGGTCGCGCACTACCTGGCTATCGACCGATCAGCTGAGGCAGGTTTAAATCGCGAGCCAATACCGCGCTGCTCAGCGGTATTGGCGGGAGATTTAAAGCTGCCTCAGTGGTTAGCACTGTATGGTGCCTCAGTGGTTAGCACTGTATGGTGGCTCAGTGGTTAGCACTGTATGGTGGCTCAGTGGTTTAGCACTGTAGGGTGCTCAGTGCTTAGCACTGTATGGTGGCTCATTTGGTTAGCACTGTATGGTGGCTCAGTGGTTAGCACTGTATGGTGGCTCAGTGGTTAGCACTGTGTGGTGGCTCAGTGCTTATCACTGTATGGTGGCTCAGTGGTTAGCACTGTATGGTGGCTCAGTGGTTAGCACTGTATGGTGGCTCAGTGGTTAGCACTGTAGGTGGCTCAGTGCTTAGCACTGTATGGTGGCTCAGTGGTTAGCACTGTATGGTGGCTCAGTGGTTAGCACTGTGTGGTGGCTCAGTGCTTATCACTGTATGGTGGCTCAGTGGTTGCACTGTAGGGTGGCTCAGTGGTTACCACTGTATGGTGGCTCAATGATTAGCATTGTATGGTGGCTCAGTGGTTAGCACTGTATGGTGGCTCAGTGGTTAGCACTGTATGGTGGCTCAATGGTTAATACTGTAGGGTGACTCAGTGGTTAGTGTCTCGCTTCGCAAATGCAGGCGTCACAGAGGAGTATTACACCCGTAAAAGAGGTGTAAATGCTCCAGCTGCAGGTGGACCCTAGGATGGTGGGTGGGACCCATTCCCAGCACTCCCACATTAGTTTAGGGTGGGAGGTTACCCGGGAGGGAATAATTTCACCTCTAGGGGGAACAAGAAGGTCTTTGCTCCGAGGTCTTTTAGGCCTTAGGTCTCACGGCTGAGGGACCAGGAGGAGATGGAGGAGGAGGAAAGGTTCTAGGAAGAGTAGCTAAGTGGAACGAGGCGGAAGGTCACACGGGGTCAGTTACAAGCCGAACTGGAGGAAAGAAGAAGGGACCTTGAGGTGGTCCTGAAAGGGGGCACCCAACGGGGGAGTCCAGGCCCTAGTAAGAAAGGGATATCCTCAGAGTGGAGCGCCCATACTCCAGGGAATACTCCAGTCCACCAGGGGAACACCGGGCCCTTGGATCCTGCCAAAGTCCAGCTTTGCAGTCTGCAACTGGCTGCTGTGGTTTGTTCATCAGCCGCAGCATTCTGCCATCGGAGCGGTCTGCCTGCTTCCTCACCAACGAGGGAGGGGACTCCCAGGACTACTGGGTATAGATCGATCCAAAGCGGGGAAGAACGGACACGGGTTAGTTAACGAAGGTACACCAAAGGTTCCACTATACCACCTGGGATCCACTTGCAGCCACCCGTTAAGCTACCTGTCCTTGTAACATCTAAAGTGCTGAACTGTGAACTGTAACTGACACTGCTACAAGTTTCCAGTAAAGTACCCAGGAGAAAGTGACTTTGTCTCTGCCTGTGTTTCTTCTGCATCAACTTGTTCCCCTTTGCAGGAATGCTGCCATGGAGGTGCAGCCCTACCTGTGGAGGACTTTACCAATTCAGCTGCAATGCCATCTACCTTTGGCGGACTGTGGCGGCGCTGGTGACCCATAAGCAGATACTGCAGGTGGCGACACGTGAACTGTATATGAAATCCCCTGTAAATATAACCCCTTTTTAAAGTGTCACCCAGGACACAGGATCAGGCACGGCCACCACTCCCCGTGACACAGCAACGCTACCCACAGAGCCTGATACCCGAGTACCCCAAAGCCTGGGGCTTAACATTAGCATTGTATGGTGGCTCAGTAGTTAGCACTGTAGGGTTGCTCAGTGCTTAGCACTGTATGGTGGCTCAGTGGTGGGCACTGTATTCGGTAGCTCAGTGGTTAGCACTGTATTCGGTGGCTCAGTGGTTAGCACTGTATTCGGTGGCTCAGTAGTTAGTACTGTGTGGTCGCTCAGTAGTTAGCACTGTATATGTGGCTCAGTGGTTAGCACTGTGTGGCGGCTCAGTGGTTAGCACTGTGTGGTGGCTCAATGATTAGCATTGTATGGTGGCTCAGTGGTTAGCACTGTATGGTGGCTCAGTGGTTAGCACTGTATGGTGGCTCAATGGTTAATACTGTAGGGTGACTCAGTGGTTAGTGTCTCGCTTCGCAAATGCAGGCGTCACAGAGGAGTATTACACCCGTAAAAGAGGTGTAAATGCTCCAGCTGCAGGTGGACCCTAGGATGGTGGGTGGGACCCATTCCCAGCACTCCCACATTAGTTTAGGGTGGGAGGTTACCCGGGAGGGAATAATTTCACCTCTAGGGGGAACAAGAAGGTCTTTGCTCCGAGGTCTTTTAGGCCTTAGGTCTCACGGCTGAGGGACCAGGAGGAGATGGAGGAGGAGGAAAGGTTCTAGGAAGAGTAGCTAAGTGGAACGAGGCGGAAGGTCACACGGGGTCAGTTACAAGCCGAACTGGAGGAAAGAAGAAGGGACCTTGAGGTGGTCCTGAAAGGGGGCACCCAACGGGGGAGTCCAGGCCCTAGTAAGAAAGGGATATCCTCAGAGTGGAGCGCCCATACTCCAGGGAATACTCCAGTCCACCAGGGAACACCGGGCCCTTGGATCCTGCCAAAGTCCAGCTTTGCAGTCTGCAACTGGCTGCTGTGGTTTGTTCATCAGCCGCAGCATTCTGCCATCGGAGCGGTCTGCCTGCTTCCTCACCAACGAGGGAGGGGACTCCCAGGACTACTGGGTATAGATCGATCCAAAGCGGGGAAGAACGGACACGGGTTAGTTAACGAAGGTACACCAAAGGTTCGACTATACCACCTGGGATCCACTTGCAGCCACCCGTTAAGCTACCTGTCCTTGTAACATCTAAAGTGCTGAACTGTGAACTGTAACTGACACTGCTACAAGTTTCCAGTAAAGTACCCAGGAGAAAGTGACTTTGTCTCTGCCTGTGTTTCTTCTGCATCAACTTGTTCCCCTTTGCAGGAATGCTGCCATGGAGGTGCAGCCCTACCTGTGGAGGACTTTACCAATTCAGCTGCAATGCCATCTACCTTTGGCGGACTGTGGTGGCGCTGGTGACCCATAAGCAGATACTGCAGGTGGCGACACGTGAACTGTATATGAAATCCCCTGTAAATATAACCCCTTTTTAAAGTGTCACCCAGGACACAGGATCAGGCACGGCCACCACTCCCCGTGACACAGCAACGCTACCCACAGAGCCTGATACCCGAGTACCCCAAAGCCTGGGGCTCAACATTAGCATTGTATGGTGGCTCAGTAGTTAGCACTGTAGGGTTGCTCAGTGGTTAGCACTGATGTGTCAGTGGGTGGCACTGTATTCGGTGGCTCAGTGGTTAGCACTGTATTCGGTGGCTCAGTGGTTAGCACTGTATTCGGTGGCTCAGTGTTAGCACTGTATTGGTGGCTCAGTAGTTAGCACTGTATGGTGGCTCAGTGTTAGCACTGTATGGTGGCTCAGTGGTTAGCACTGTGTGGTGGCTCAGTGGTTAGACTGTGTGGTGGCTCAGTGGTTAGACTGTATATGGTGGCTCAGTGGTTAGCACTGTATATGGTGGCTCAGTGGTTAGCACTGTATATGGTGGCTCAGTGGTTAGCACTGTATATGGTGGCTCAGTGGTTAGCACTGTATATGGTGGCTCAGTGGTTAGCACTGTATATGGTGGCTCAGTGGTTAGCACTGTATATGGTGGCTCAGTGGTTAGCACTCTATATGGTGGCTCAGTGGTTAGCACTGTATATGGTGGCTCAGTGGTTAGCACTGTATATGGTGGCTCAGTGGTTAGCACTCTATATGGTGGCTCAGTGGTTAGCACTGTATACGGTGCCTCAGTGGTTAGCATTCTATACGGTGGCTCAGTGGTGAGCATTGCATGGTGGCTCAGTGATGGGAGGCAGGCACACGGGAGCCAAATGGCACATAGGAGTCAGGGGCACAGGGGAGGGAGAAAGCACAGGAGACGAGACCAGGGAGGCAGAAGCAAGGGGGGCAGAGCACAGGGAGGCAGAGTATGGGAGAGACAGCGCACACAGGGAGAGACAGCGCACACAGGGGTGAGAGCACACAGAGTGGAGAGAAAGGCACAAGTAACACAGAGTGCACAGGGAAAGAGACAGCACAGAGTGGAGAGAGCGCACAACGGGAAACAGGCACGAGACTGCCCTCCCGATAAAATAGCATCTAATAATGCACAATTATTGATATTTTCAGATCTTCTAAATCCTTTAGTAGAAAAGTTTATGTTTACATTAGGAAATTCCTGATTTCCCTGTTAGGTCAATGGAGAAAATAAAAAGAAAAAAAATGACATTAAACAGATTTAAATGGCAGTATGAAAAAATAGGCCAGTTGGGTCTGCAAAATGACAATATGATTTGCATTATGTGGAGCTTCACGTGCGGATTCTGATCTAAAATAGTGCATTTTGCAATTTTAAAAGCTAGATCAACAGTCCGTGAAAGTCACAGACAGCACACAGATGGCATCAGTGTATAATCCATGCATGGTCCGTAATTAACATTGTAATAGGTAGAAGAAGATGTGCAATTTTTTTTTTCATATGTGAAAATCACTGTAGAAACGCTGATTGGAAAACTGGCACACTGACCAAACACTGATGGAACTTGGATCTGTGGCGCCGCACTGGTCAGTGTGCCACAGTAGGGGTACTGCACCTATGACTGAGTGTGCAGTATTCCTGTCATTGGGGAGTGTAAAGTTAACCTGAGTCTCCCACCCTGGCATCCTTTCACCTAGATTAGGGGACCAATTGGCAAGTCGTTACCAGGGTAACCTGTCCCGGGGGAAGAGAGTTAGGAAAAAGGAGAAAAACGGAGAGTCGCACAGTTGGATGTAGTCCGTACTGAGGAGCGAACCAAGGAGGGAGCCCAAGAGAGAGAGGTCTCCCCGGGAGGGCGCCTGAGAGAGAAAAGGGTGGCCCAGGAAAAGAAAGAGTCCCGGGGGAATCCTAGTCCACCAACGGAATGCCGGCTCCGAGGATCGGTACAGGTGAGTTCACCCATGAGTCGTCGATACCGGTCAGTCGCGGGTTAGTTCAGCAACCCCGACATCCCCATCCAGAACCCACCAGGATTTCCCAAACCGGGTCGCGCCCCTTAGAGAGTGCCCAACGGGCCTGGTAGACAAGCGGGCTGTGGAGGGCAGCGCAAGGAAAGTAAGGAGGCGCAAGTAAAGGCAGCAGGACGTAGGATAGACAAAAGAAGGTATACGACGGGAGCCTCAAAGAGACTTTACCCTTTTCAGTGACTACCCGGCCAAATACTCATTCAAAGACTGTGCAAACTGTAACCTAAAGTGATATCTGAATCTGTTTCAGTAAAGTACCCGTACAGAGTCACAAGGCCTCCGTGTCTCCTTTCTGCACCAACTGCTGCGCAGCTGCACTGCCTACACCCAGCACCACGACAAGAAGTGCCATGCTATCCTGCTCCGGGGACCCGCTCCACCTGCAGGAGCCATACCACCCAAGCTGCAATACCATCGTCCCCGGCGGTCTGACAGTGGCGCTGGTGAACATCACCAGAATCTGCACGTGGCGTCATGGCAAACTTTTATTTTTTTTCTCTTTTTTTTATTCCCCTTTCTACATTTACCCCAATTTTTGGCCCAACACCAAGGCTACGGGCCCGGGCAGGCCACCAGTGACATCCCTCCAATTCCACGCACAGGTATCGAGTTCCCATAGACCCTGGGTAAGTCAGGTCCAAAACACTGTGTATGTGAAAATAACTGATGTCTGAATCAGGACACAAAACCAGAAATGAAAAAACGTACAGTCTGTTCTCGAACTTCAAATAAGCTCCTGAATGGCGTATTCATAGCTTCGATCCTGGTACTGATAGAAAGCTTTACTTCTGCACCTATATATTTTTTAAGCTCTAGTAACTATTCACAAGAGTATCCAATCTACATTTCTGCTTAACTGAGAAATCTTTAGGCTGGCTTCACACTGCAGTTTTTCACTGATCAGTGTCCATCAGTGTTTGGGTGCCAAAACCAGGAGAGGAACCATGAGAGTAGGGATGGGCGAATCTACTCGCTAGGACTCGTTACTCGGCGAGTAGTAAGGGACTCGCAGGACTCGGTACTCGGCGAGTTTCCCAGCGATTACTCGCACAGTAACGAGTCCAATGCAAGTCAATGGCAATCCTAGTTTTGTCAGAGTTTACTTTTTCTCACTCGCTAGACTCGCTATATCACATCGCTATGTAGCTTGAATCTCCCCAAATCGTTTAAACAATCGCACCGCTTCACGGATACCCGCTGTCAGCAGCGAGTCTGAGCGAGTCTGAGCAAGTCTACGAATCCGAGTCCTGTATACTGTATTCAGGACCCGCGAATACAGAATCTGTTATGTTCCGACAAAGCTTCCGAGACAGCCTAGCGTGTTAGGTCAGAAAACTTGTGAAGATGGACAAGCATGTAGCCAATCATATTCAGTAATGCCACAGCTATGTTGGTTGTGGCAGGACTTTGATTGGCTTCTGTCCATCGTGATGCCTATGTCATGTATGAGAGGCGAGGCTGTATATAAGCCTTGCCACCGCCATTTCCTCCACATTCCTGTGACGATCTGAGCTAGTGCAGGGTGAGGTAGATGCTGTAGCAGATCATAGGGAGTGTCAGTCAGTGTAGGGAAACTTCAAGATTCCTTATATTTAACCCAAACAGCTCTTCTGAGAGCTACCAGGAGGACAGAGGAGTACTGTGTAGAGGACTGTAGGCAGGCAGGCAGGCAGGGATGAGCAGCCTTACAGTGCACACAGGGCCGACCTCATAGCTTAGCTTACTCACTCAGCTTTCCTAATAGCTGAAGTCAGAGGCTTAGCTGAGGTACTATTTCTTATTTTTTTGCACCTGATAGATTTTGGGTCATAATAACCCCTTCAGCTTTATTTTCTCTGTGGCAGACCAGTGCGTTGCTGCTCTCCTACCTGCAAATAGCACGTACGCCACCTGCTTGTGCGACTACTTGTGCGCACTTAATAATTTTTGCAGGGACTAGTGTGCTGCTTCACTGCCAAGTGTTAGCACGCACTTAACCCACCAAAACGGCAATGCGAGCGCATTCCGAGACACATCTGCGATCTGTAAATCGCACATTACTTGCTATTACTCGCTTCCCCATTCATTAACATTGGACTCGCTAGACTCGCAATGAGTAGCGAGTCCCGGGCTCGGATCGCTAGAGTCAAGCGATTCCAAGTAATTTAGGACTCGCCCATCACTACACGAGAGGAACTTGCAGAGAAAAAATATAATTGAAAGATTGACACCTGTTCTGAGTTTTGGAGACACTCCTGGTTTTGGCACCCAAACACTGATGGACACTGATCAGTGAAAAACTGCAGTGTGAAGCCAGCTTTAGGCCTCATTCAGGTCTGACTGATTACTAGAGATGAAATGTGGGGCTAATGCTATGGCATTGGGAGACCAGTGATGTCACAATGGAGGTGAGCTCTGTGGTGTTGGGCATGGTGGCTTTCTCTTCTCTTGCGTGCTCTCAACCCACCATGCAGTCTCTCTACTCCCTGTGATGTTTTCTCCCCTCTGTGCTCTCTATTTTGAACTGTCCCTCCCTGTGCGCTCTCTCCCCTGTCTGTCCCTACTGCTGTGTGCTCATCCCTCCCCCTGTGCGCTCGCCTCTCCCCCCGTGCACTCTCTGGCCCCCTGTGCGCTCAGTCCCCTGTGCTTTTTGTCACTACCCCTCCCGTGGTGTCCAAAGATGGTGGCGGCATGAGAAAGTGAGCATGCATGCATTGGGTCATGCCATCACCATTTTTGTGTACCCAGGTGTCCAAATATGGAGGCCACCTGAGTACGTGTGCATGTGCAAAAGGTATACATATGTGCAATTACATGGTGATATGTCAGCAGCAGCGACTGTGTGCGACAGTTTCAGCTGGCAGCGGTTGAGCACCGCTGGTGGTACTGCGCTATGAGCCGGTGGGTGCCATATTTGCACACCCATCACTCTCTGCCCCACTGTACACACCCTCTGCCCCACTGTATGCTCTCTCTGCCCCCCTGTGTGCTCCCTCTGCCCCCTCTTCGTGCTTTTTATGCTCTCTTGGCCACTCTGTGGACTATCTCTGTGGAGCCCACTGGGACGGGTACTCGGTACCAGACCGGGGTACTGCTGGGGATATCACGGCGGACGTGGTCCGGACCGTGTCCCGGGTTCTCACAAGTAAAAGGGGTATTTACAGGGATAGTTTGTCGTGACGCCACCCACGGGTTGTGGTCAGTGATTGGACCACCGCTGCAGCGCAGCTCTGCCAGGAGGATTAAGGGATGGATGGGCTGCAGCTGGATAGATGAGTCTGCCGCGGGTTGGGCTGCTCCTGGCAGGGTAAAAGGTGTGTAATGCTCACTTCAGTATACCTGGAATGATGAATCAGACACGGAAAATGAAGCAGGGTTCACCGGGTTTACTCTCAAGTTTCTCCAAGTCACACAGTTCACAGTACAGTTCAGTTCTTCACAGCTTTACACAGTTAACTCCGGTAACACTTAACCCTCTGCAGCCAGGCTGTCGCTCTGAGACCCCTCACTCCTTCTATATGTCCTTCTTTCAGGCTTATTCTTACTTTCTCTGTTCTTCCTGCGGATTGTATGGCGGCAGATCGGCCCCTTGTATGTAGCTTCCCCCTATGTGTGTGGGCGGTAAGCCGGGTCCTCTTGGATGCTGCTTCCAACCCTGTAGTGGGTACACGGATCTGGAATCTGTGTTCCCCGCCGGTTTGTCTGGGGAGCGGTGTGTAACTTCAGTCCCCCTCAGAGCCAACACTCTGGTGTTTGCCTAGCCTGCAGTAACCCTGTCTTTCAAGGGACTACCAGGCTGCTTCTATCCTGTGTGACTTCCAGTTACAATCAGGGAATCTATAACACTGTAGTTGGTCGGTGCTGCCGTGTTCCTCGGACCGGTGATACCAGTCCGGTCTCTGTCCTCACACTCCGCAGGGATTCCGGCTATGGACGAGCTTTCTCGCTATGGATCTGTGTCTCTGTGGTTACTGCGTCTCCAGGGAGCCCAATCCCTCCGGGATGTGTCACTTTCTGTCTGCTGTTTTTACCTCTCGACTCACTCTGGCCTACTAAATCCTTCCTCCTCTTTTCCTCTTTTTGTACTATCTGTCACCTGACCTTCCTTCCTTTCCACCACTTTCCTCTAACCATCCCCTGCCCTAGTCCCGCTTCGTGGCTGCCCTTGGTGTTTCTGGAGGTTGTTGCACAACGCCTACCTGCCGCTGCAGTTCCCTATGTGGCCACCCTGGTCACAGGGGCCCCACATCTCTTCCTAATATGTCCTCTCTATGCTCCTCTGAAAGTGCTTTTTTGCCCCGTGTGGCCTCTGTACGCCCTGTGTGCTCTCTGTGCCCCCATTGTGCTGTTTGTGCTCCCTGTGCACTCTCTGTGCCCCACCTGTATGCTCTTTGATTACCCATGTGCACTCTGTGCCCCCTGTGCATGCTATGTGCCCTCTCTGTGCTTTCTGCACCCCATGTGCACTCTGTATGCCCCCTGTGTTCTCTCTGTGCCCTCCTGTGAGCTCTCTGTACCCCCTGTGTACTCTCTGTGCCCCCCTGTATGCTCTCTGGCCCCTTTTGTGCTCTCTGTGACCACTGTGTGCTCTCTGTGCCCCCATGTGTCTCCTCTCTGCCTTCCCTCTGTGTGTCATGCCACCCTGGGTGTCCAAAGGAGATGTCAGCATGACTAACTGGGCATGCGAATGCAGGGTTGGCACAGGCACAATTAGTCATTCGGCGGTGATGTGTGACGGCGGGCTGTGCAGTGGTGAGTTACTGGCATTGGATCCGTTTGTTAGTGGCACCGTTGACTGATCATACGAGGGGCTCAAGATCGTCAGTGGGCACCATATTTTTAAACACCCATCACTTGAGTGTGCAAATATGGCTGCCACAAACACGTGATACAGGGTCAACCAGACAGAAGTTGAAAACAGGTGGGACAGCATGATTATGTAAGTAGATGATCGAACCCGTTCGGGTTCAGAGTTTGGATGATTTACATATGAATATCAATGGGGCAAGCATCACTGTGCTTGTGACTGCTTGGTGCTCAGCATAGTGAGAGCCACCTGCAGTGTTTGATTACACTGGGTGTAAAAACAGAGTTATTGGCCGATGTGTGCATGTGAAAGAAAAACATGAAAAAACACTGCCCTTCACCCAGGAAGTGGTTTACTTATAGCTGGCTGTATGTGGGCAGAGCGCCAAACTGCCAGTCAGTGACTTCAAATGAGTTTAGGGTCATGTTCAGGATCCACTTGAACCTGAATTTACACAGGTACAAACATTTCTGCAACTGAACCTTGAAAGGTTTGCTTATCTCTAGTGACTATTCACATACACAAAAATTGGTCCAAATGCTATCCCTGATTTTCATGGATCCATAGACTTGGGTAATTTTGATCAGTGAGTGAAAAAAAATGGGTATGTTGCCATGGATATTTTGCAGTCACACAGTTCACAAACAAAAGGTATGAGTTCAACTTGTGAAAATCACAGACCGAACATGTCTGAATGATTGTCCAATAAGTGGACAACCCATTTAAGGCCCCTTTCACATCTAATGCATGGCTGCGTTTTGCCTCTTTGTGTTTCTATGCGTTTTTACCGCTAAAAATGCATCAAAACGCATGCATTTTTGCCCCCATTGACTTTAATTGACTTTTTATTATTATTATATTATTATTATTATTATTATTATTATTATATTATATTATTAATGGAAATGAATGCAAAAACGCATGTGCATTTTCAAAAACGCAAACGTTGCTTGTGACGTTTTGGTCTGCGTTTGCAAAAATGCATGCGTTTTTGAAAATGCAGATGCATTTTTGCATGCGTTTCCATTGAATTTAATGGGGGCAAAAACGCATGCATTTTGATGCGTTTTTAGCGGTAAAAACGCATAGAAACAGAGATGAACCAAATGTAGCCCAGGTTTAGATGTGAAAGGGGGTCTAAGACAATGGCTAGGGTCACACATAAAATCAGTTTTTTGCCTTAAATCCGTTTTTGGGAACATTTTGGACATTTTTTTTTCAAAGTCCAAAAACGCATGTGCGTCAACGCATGTGCATGTGCTTTTTTCAAAAACGCATGCGTTTTTATGCAGGAGCCCAAAAACGCTGCGATCAGCGTTTTTGGGGTCCTTTAAAAGACGCATGTGTTTTTATAACATGGCTCCCCATGGGAGACACATGCGTTAACACATAGTACTTATACAGTTGTGGCCAAAAGTATTGACACCCCTGCAATTCTGTCAGATAATACTCAGTTTCTTCCTGAAAATGATTGCAATCACAAATTCTTTGGTATTATTATCTTCATTTAATTTGTCTTCAATGAAAAAACACAAAAAGAATTGTCCTAAAGCCAAATTGGATATAATTCCACACCAAACATAAAAAAGGGGGTCGACAAAAATATTGGCACTGTTGGTAAAATCATGTGAAGCTTCTCTAATTTGTGTAATTAACAGCACCTGTAACTTACTTGTGGTACCTAACAGGTGTTGGCAATAACTAAATCACACTTGCAGCCAGTTGACATGGATTAAAGTTGACTCAACCTCTGTCCTGTATCCTTGTGTGTACCACATTGAGCATGGAGAAAAGAAAGAAGATCAAAGAACTGTCTGAGGACTTGCGAAAACCAAATTGTGAGGAAGCATGAGCAATCTCAAGGCTACAAGTCCATCTCCAAAGACCTGAATGTTCCTGTGTCTACCGTGCGTAGTGTCATCAAGAAGTTTAAAGCCCATGGCACTGTGGCTAGCCTCCCTAGATGTGGACAGAAAAGAAAAGTTGACGAGAGATTTCAACGCAAGGTTGTGCGGATGGTGGATAAATAACCTCAACTAACATCCAAACAAGTTCAAGCTGCCCTACAGTCCGAGGGTACAGCAGTGTCAACCCGTACTATCTGTCAGCGTCTGAATGAAAGGGACTGTATGGTAGGAGACCCAGGAAGACCCCACTTCTTACCCCGAGACATAAAAAAGCCAGGCTGGAGTTTGCCAAAACTTACCTGAGAAAGCCTGAAACGTTTTGGAAGAATGTTCTCTGGTCAGATGAGACAAAAGTAGAGCTTTTTGGGCAAAGGCATCAACATAGAGTTTACAGGAGAAAAAAGAGGCATTCAAAGAAAAGAACACGGTCCCTACAGTCAAACATGGCGGAGGTTCCCTGATGTTTTGGGGTTGCTTTGCTGCCTCTGGCACTGGACTGCTTGACCGTGTGCATGCCATTATGAAGTCTGAAGACTACCAACAAATTTTGCAGCATAATGTAGGGCCCAGTGTGAGAAAGCTGGGTCTCCCTCAGAGGTCATGGATCTTCCAGCAGGATAATGACCCAAAACACTTCCAAAAGTACTAGAAAATGGTTTGAGAGAAAGCACTGGAGACTTGTAAGGTGGCCAGCAATGAGTCCAGACCTGAATCCCATAGAACACCTGCGGAGAGATCTAAAAATGGCAGTTTGGAGAAGGCACCCTTCAAATATCAGGGACCTGGAGCAGTTTGCCAAAGAAGAAAGGTCTAAAATTCCAGCAGAGCATTGTAAGAAACTCACTGATGGTTACCGGAAGCGGTTGATCGCAGTTATTTTGGCTAAAGGTTGTGCAACCAAGTATTAGGCTGAGGGTGCCAATACTTTTGTCTGGCCCATTTTTGGAGTTTTGTGTGAAATGATCAATGTTTTGCTTTTTGCTTCATTCTCTTTTGTGTTTTTTCATTTAAGACAAATTAAATGAAGATAATAATACCAAAGAATTTGTGATTGCAATCATTTTCAGGAAGAAACTGAGTAATATCTGACAGAATTGCAAGGGTGTCAATACTTTTGGCCACAACTGTAGGTACCATGCGTTAACACATATGTTTTTTTGCGAAAAAAAACCCCAAAAAAATCCCAAAAATTCCAAAAAACGGATTTGGATGTGTGACCCTGGCCCATCTCCCCTGAATCACTATATTTTTCCCTAGTAAAATAATACAGTAGCACCTACATTACGGGTAAGGTTTTGGCATACCAACAGTGTAAGCACTGGCTCTCCCAGAGGTCAATGTCACATGATTTCTGCAGCTAATCCGCATCTGCTTCACTTTCCCCTCCTTTGATGTAAGTGACATCCAGAGGGAATCAGATCCACTGCTTCTCCTTCACTTCATCTGATTCATGTGAAGGAAGAAGACAGTGAAGCAGCCACAGATTGGCCGCAGGGATCACATTACATGACGTTGTCACGCCAGCCCTGGGAGAGTCATTGCCAACACAACTGGAACAAAGTCGGCACCAGAAGTTCCTATAGCAAATATTATTTTACTTGGGGGGAAAACGGTGATTGAAAAGGGGTTATGTGAGTAATCCTATAGACTATGAGCCCTTGAGGACAGGATTCTCTGCCCTACTGTACCTGTATGATTTAATTGTCGTTATTTTATGTTTTTGTTCTTGTCTGCCCTTACACATGTGAAGCGCCATAGAACCGAATGGTGCTGTATAAATCTAATATATAAAGCTGAATGTGTGTATGTGTGTGTATGTCTGGGATTGGCATCTACACCGTCACAACTACAGCCACAAAATTTTGCACAGTCACACATCTGGATCTCGAGAGCATCATAGGCTATGTTGTGAGGCGAAATTTTAACCCTGTGCGTTCCAATTCACCAAACAATTTTGGCCTTATCTACATAATGGAGAGAAAGTGACAGTTTCCAGTTGATAGTTGTGAATGAGAGGGGCTTCATGACAGCACCAAAGACAAACCGCATATACCACCATATAGTCACTAAGGTGGGGCCCTGACATGGAATATTCACCACGCATGGGGACACACCCGAACACAAACACACACAGCACAAAGAGACACACACAACACAGAGACACACACCACACAGACACCACCCCCACAGGAACACACACACATGCACACCCTATAGGGACACATGTACTCACCCCACAGGGACACACACACCACAGGGACATATACACATACACACCCCACAGGGACACAGAGACACACTTACACACACCACAGGAACACACAGACCCCATAGGGATGGACACACATCACAGAGACACCCCTCCCCCCACAAGGACACACACCAAAGGCCGCCCCCCCACCAAAAGGACACACACCACAGAGACCCCCCCACAGAGACACACGCACACCACTGGGACACATACACACCCCAGGGACACACACAACACAGACACAGATGTGAACAAATCGCCTTACACAACTCGTCTCATACGTCTGGTATCTTTAATTTCCAAAAATAAACATCTGATTAAAAACAGCCAATGTGCAACACATGTGCCATATAGGGAATTAAGGCAGATGTCAATCACATGAGCTGTCTTTTATGTGTATGTGTGAGATAATATGTACTGCCCGGCTGGGGGGAGGGTTTACTGTTGGCTGGAGATTTATTAGGCTGCCTATAGCAACCAATCACAGCTCAGCTTCTATTTTCCTACAGGTCATTAATATGACATATTCAAATCTATTTTGTTATAGCTAACAGCAGTTATTTATTAACCCGGGCGTAGCCGGGTAGTTCAGCTAGTCTAATATATAAAGCTGAATGTGTGTATGTGTGTATGTGTATGTGTATGTCCGGAATTGGCATCTACACCGTCGCAACTACAGCCACAAAATTTTGCAAAGTCACACATCTGGACACCGCGAGCGTCATAGGCTATGTTGTGAGGTGAAATTTTAACCCCGCGTGTTCCAATTCACCAAACAATTTTGGCCTTATCTACATAATGGGAAGAAAGTGACAGTTACCAGTTGACAGTTGTGAATGAGAGGGGCTTAATGATAGCACCAAAGACAAACAGCATATGCCACCATATAGTCACTAAGGTGGGGCCTTGACATGGAATATTTACCACGCTCGGGGACATGTATACACACCACATACACACAAAGCGTAACAGCTAAGGTGGAGCCCCAACATTGGATACTCACCACGCACCCGAACACAAACACACACACTACAAAGAGACACACACAGCACAGACTCCCCCCCTCCACAGGGACACACACACATACACACCCTATAGGGACACATGCACTCACCCCACAGGGACACACACCAGAGGGACATACACACATACACACCCCACAGGGACACAGAGATCCCATAGGGATGGACAAACACACAACAGAGACACCCCTCCCCCCACAAGGACACACACCACAGAGACACCCCTCCCCCCCCAAAAGGACACACACCCCAGGGACACACATTCCCCAGGGACACACACACCACACAGACAGACACAGATGTGCACAAATCGCCTCACACAACTTGCGTCATACATCTTTAATTTCCAAAAATAAACATCTGATTAAAAACAGCCAATGTGCAACACATGTGCCATATAGGGAATTAAGGCAGATGTCCGCCACATGAACTGTCTTTTATGTGTATGTGTGAGGTAACATATACTACCCGGCCGGGGGGAGGGTTTACTGTTGGCTGGAGATTTATTAGGCTGCCTATAGCAACCAATCACAGCTCAGCTTCTATTTTCCTACAGGTCATTAATAAGACATATTCAAATTCTATTTTGTTATAGCTAACATCAGTTATTTATTAACCCGGGCGTAGCCGGGTAGTACAGCTAGTATATAATAATAATAATAATAATAATAATGGACAACCCCTCTAATCGGATAAACAATATAAGGCTATAGTCCAGAGCAGAAATGGGGAACTCAATTACGTGTGAGGGGGAGACACAGGACCGTCTGAGGTGCCAGAAACAGTCTCAGCACTGAAAATCAAGCAAAAAGAAGAAAAAACATCGGCATTCACCAGAACGGCATATAGCAGGATTTTTCTTTTTATTTAGTCCAGGAGCAGCATACAAAGGGGTGCAGGGAGGGGGTGCAGAGGTGACAATGGCACCGTTTCGGGTAAATACCCTTCCACGGGTCACAGGCTGTGAGGGAGAGATCACTACTTCCTTGGTGGGTGGAGGGATGAGCAGGGGTTAGAAGGAAGTGACGTAGAACGGGGGTGAGTGTGAAAAGAATGGAAAACATTGTAGGTAGCAGTTATGTATGCAGCTCGTAGAGGTGAGATACCTCAGGAATAGGGTGGGGCTGGGGAGGTGCACGGCCAGGGGTGAGGTGCAGTAGGGCCAGCCAGAGATAAGATGCAGCCAGGGATGATGACTGGCCAGGGATGAGATGCAGTCGGGGGGAGGTCCAGGCAGGGATGAGATAGGGCCAGGGGTGAGGTGGAATATGGAAGGGGATGTTGCCAGGGATCAGGAGAAGTGCGACGGTGAGCGCGGATGATGTCGTAGCAGGGTGCTGGCCATGGGGATGAGGTGCAATTAGGGCTGAGGAGCAGCCAGGCATGGGGTGCAGTCCAGTGTGAGAACAGCTTTGAATGAGATCTAACCAGGAATGGGGTGCAGCCAGGGATGGGGTGTAGCCTGGGATTAGATGCAGTCATGGATTTGATGAAGCCAGGGATGAGATGCAGCCAGGGATGTAGTGCAGCCAGGGGTCGGAATGTAATGGATTCCCCCCACACCTTTCGGGTGAGGCTGTCATTTTAACTGTCTGCCGCCAAATTGGATGCTTTGTCTAAGTGTGTGCACGTCACCGAAAGAACCACGCTGACAGCCATGTCAATGTAGAGCTTAATGACAAAGACCTTTATTAAGGGGGGGGTAGCCAGTTTTTATACGGCTCCTTAAAGGGATATTAAAGGGGTGTTGCATTTTATTCTGAAAAAAACATTCAATTATATTCTGTGTTGATTCGTACAGTACATTCAGAACCAGCTGATAAGAACTTCTTATATGGCTACCTCTAAGTCAAAACATTATATAAAATTTGAGACAGGAGAATTCTAGAGGAAGGAGAGAGGGCTAGCTAGGGAAAAGAGCAAGGCCAAACAGGCCTCTAGCCTGTACTAAAAGATTTCTGAATGACTTCTAAAAAATTAATATAAATTATTAACTATTTATTGCCATAACAGGAGGCAGCATGAGGATAATAGTGGTGGCTCCGCACGAGGCTGTAGGTTGTGGAAGAGAGGGCCGCAGCAGGAGGGGCACTGACCATCAGGCCAGGCGGGGGTCCGCTTGGTCCGTTAGGCATTTCAGTGGTCTGCAGTGGAGGCCGATGATCTAGGAGATGAGGCGGGCCTGGTCAGTGATGAGCAGCATCGGGATGCAGGGGCAGCAGATGGAAGTACTCCATCCCTCCGTATGATCCTCAGACCAGGGAGGAAAGTCAGGGCTGGGAGGAAGGTGGGGGCAGAATTGCAGCGGACCGCACACCAGGCCGGGGGTTTAACCGGGAGCCAGCTCCGCAGGAGGCCGGGGGGCAGAATGCTGGTATGAGCAGCGGTACAGCATAAGGGGGAGAAGGAGAGCAACTGCCCAGCTCCCACCACAGGTGCCTGTTGGTGGTGGGCAGAGCCTCCCCACTCTGCTCCAGGCTCACCGCTGCTGGTGTAGACAGCAGTGTAGCAAGGCCAGGCGTCGGGCTCCGGCAGGGGCAGGGTTCATCTCCAAATGTGAGGCAGTGGCTTCGGCCTGATCGCTGGATCCCCTCAGCTGCGGCACGTTCACCCGCTCCCTGGGCCTTTGTCCTTAGCTGGCATGGGCGCAGCTCGGTCTCCCTTCTTGGAGCACTCTGTGTGGGCAGTGGCGGGGTCCCATGAGCTCTGAGAAACTCGCAAACTCAAGGTCGCGGCTTCGGCATGTTCAGTGGGTCCCCGTGCTCTGACACCAGGCGAACCCCGCTCATGTTGTCGCATGGGCTCCCGCTCTGGATGTGAGGGAGTACTGCAGTTGGTTGCTCTGGGGGCTGGAAAAACTCATGATCATTCAAAACAGAATTAAAACCACAGAAAGTGAGCAATAAAGATATACAAAAATATTCAGCACAAAAAAGCACAGACCAGTTGGGCACCTTCATCTTTTTCTAACATCATGCCCATTTCTACAGTATGATTTTCCAGGAGTTTTTACTATTTTGTTTCTCAAACCTTCTTGTGAGTTTCTTCTATGCATATTTCAATTCAAACAGAAATATGGAATCATACAAATGACAGGAATATGAGAGAGCGTTCATCACAGTCCCAAGGACTAAGTGAAGAAGAGTGTTGTCTCATTTCAGTTCTGATATTGGCGTTTCTTTCTTATTTATGTTCAGGGACAGTCATATAAAGGAGCACAGTACAGTTCCATTGTCCTATTTTATACAATGGCGCTTCAGTCTGCAGGAAAGCAGCTTTTCTTTCAGTAGTTGTGAGGCTGGAGCATTCGTACTTGTTGTAAAGAAGGCAAAGTAATAAAAGGGTCCACTACATACACAGCGGACTGAACCTTCACAATCACCATTTACCAATGTTAGGTTAATACTTGTGTTCCTTTTGTAGCCCACAATCAGGAAAGAAATGCAATTTTTCTGTAAAAACACAGGATTAAATAGCAACATAATTGGCTAAAATGAAAAGAAAAAGGACTTTTCTGTAATTCTACTTTTTTTCCCTGTTTTCTCAATACTAATTTATAGAACAGTCCAAATGAAGGGGCCTGGGCACTGCAGGTATAAACAAAGGGGGTCGGTCACAGCTGTGATGCTGATAGCAGTGGACTAGGAAAATGCCAGCAAGGGGTGTTGCACTATTCAGTAGAAATGAACATATAAAGTACTTTTGGAGAAAGAACGGCACTCACCCGTGGCAGACTGACTTTTTAGGCTTTAACTCCAGAACAACATGTACATTCGTGCAAATACTGGTGCACCTGTATGTGCACAAATGTACATGTTGTTCTGGAATTAAAGCCTAAAAAGCCAGTCTGCTACAGGTGAGTGCCGTTCTTTCTCCAAAAGTAGTTTATAGAACATCTTCTCACTGTAACTGATCCATGACTGTGACTCACCGTGGCCGGCTGACTCCGGTTGATACAGGCGATTCTTCTCCTTCCTTGTCACGGGTGGACCGCGCCTGCCGGTAGTGGGGCCCGGTGTAGTGCAGATCAAAATTGAAGACGTCTTGCGGGAACAGATTAAAAAGGGGTTTAATTTGTTTTTATTCGTGACGCCACCTATGAGTAGATTCGGTAAGGGCTACCGACGCTGCGGAACCCCCGGGGGATGGACAGCAGCAAGATGTTACGCTCCCCACAGGCTGAGCGGTGATCCCCGGGGGCTGGAGCTGCTCAAGATGTTGTGCAGCAGCTGCGGTTACCTTCTAGTTAATGACGGACAGTTCATAAGGAATCACGGACACAGATAGTCTCTGCAACGGTCTTTACTGTAACCAGCAGGCAGTACATGGCTTACAGTGGTTGAGTAGTAGACCGGGTGGACTCAGCAGTGATAGTGTTCCTCAGAGATCCGCAGTGTTCCTCCATTCTACCTACTTAGTTCCTTCTCTTGCCAGCGTCGCCCAGGAATACCAGGTCGGTACGGGGAGGCTGCTTCAATGCCCTATCCATGATGTACGTTCTGGATGCTTTGGGGAGCCTTGGATCCCTCAGTGGGTACACCGCTGGTTAGACGACTGGAAACTGGCTGGTGGTGGGGTGCTCCTATAAAGCTGCTCCTCCACGGGGCTGGTTCGCGTGACAGAGGTGAACTGCTGCCAGCTTCGGTACCAGTGAACCGGCTGTAAGTTGTGGGCACGGGAGTCTTTTGGGAACCCGTGTAGATAAGCCCAATCCCGGTGGTTAAGGCCTCAGGTGCTGACACCCGACCGGTGACGGCCCAGGGGCCCGCACGGAGTGCGGAGCCCCCGCTCCTCTCTCTCTCTCAATTCTTTTCTTGTTCTACTCCACTACCCTAACACTCCACCCCCTAGGACCCATGATTGGTCCCCTGTTCTAGGTGTTGCATGTTGGGTTGGATCTCAGAGTTAACTATTTCACTGCTTTGTCAGAGAATATTGCGGCTGCAATACTCCCTTGTGACGCACTCGTTGCGGGGCGCCACAACTGCATCTCATCCCTGCTGCATCCCATCCCTACATGTTATGCTTCTAGTCTTGGCTTGGTAACCTCTCAAAAGTCCGGAATTGATATGTCTTCATCATCACAACACATCTGATCCCTGGCTTCTTCTCATCCCTATGTGTTGTGCATTCGTCCTGACCTGGTACAACACCATCATCCTTGCTCACCTACTTGCTGCATCTAATCCCTGGCTGCATCTCATCCCATGGGCCATTCCATCTCTACATGCTGCAATCCATAGTTACTGTACACAATGTTTCCGCTTCTATTCACCTTCACTCCCATATTACTTCATTCACTACTAACTCCACTTCTACTTACTCCACGTATCCACCCAGCAGCAAAGTTGTGCTATCTCCCTCCATCCTACCCAATCATCTCACCCCCTCCTCTGAACTGTTCCTCCACATTCTATCCTCCGTCTCCAGACATGCATGCCTGCCATGCAACCTTTCCTGCTCCCACCTTCTAATCCTCTCCCTGCTCCTCCTTGTTGCCGGTGACATATGCCCTAATCCTGGACACACACATCCCTACAGTCACTTCTACCCCATGCCCACGATCCAACACTAACCTTCACAACCTCATCAACTTTAGACCCATTCACCCAGCCCCTACTCCTCCAGTACCTCTACCTGGTGCTCTCTGGAATGCTCGCTCCATCTGCATCAAAGTTTCATTCGTCCATGACCTCTTTATCACCCACAAACTCTCATTCCTAGCCATCACTGAAACCTGGCTCAATCCTTCTGACACAACCTCTCCTGCTGCACTTTCCTATGGCGGAATTAGTCTTTCCCGCACACCCCGCCCCTGTAACAAACATGGTGGAGGAGTTCCTCCTGGCCAACAACTGCTCCTTTGCCCCTATTCCACTGCCACCCTCCGCTATTCCTCCCCTGCTTTGAGGTCTATTCCGTCCGCATCTTCTCTCCCTGGACCTTCAGCTGGCTGTCATTTACCACCCACATGGAGCAACCACTGCTCTCCTTGACCATTTCACCACCTGGCTACTCCACTTCCTCTCTGTGGACATCCCCACTATCAACATGGGAGACTTCAACATCCCCATCGACTCTTCCCACCCAGCCGCCTCTAAACTCCTTTCACTGACTTGCTCTTTTGGGCTGTCTTAATCGTTCTCCTCTGCTACTCACAAAGATGACCACACCCTGGACCTCATCTTTACCCGCCTATGTTTTCTCACTAACCTCTCAGATTCACCCCTCCCCCTGTCTGACCACAATCTTCTTACTTTTTCCTCCCTCTCCTCCCCTGTTCACTTCCCCCACCTCGCAATCTGACTCATCCTGGCCCGAAACCTAAACCATATAGATCTATATTCATTCTCAGAATCCCTTCTCCCCCTTGCCGACATAGCTTCTTTACATGACACAGATGTCATTGTATACCCTTCCATATATAAAGCGCCATGGAATTAATGGCGCTATAATGATAAATAATAATAATATGGATTTTAAAGCAACAACGAACATTTTTACACCTGGCCTGAACATAATGCATTGCATTCAGGCCCAAGTTAAACAATCAGGAAGCTCACTTCTGTCAGTTTTTCTACAGACCATGTGATTGTCCTAAAGTTTCAGATCACTCACACCCATACAAGTCTATGGGTGCGAGTGAAACAGCACTGTATTTGGCACTCATATGTGCTGATATGCACCGAAGTGAGCAATGAAGGAGATGGAAAGATTAATTTCTCTTTTTCCTCTGCAACTGTGATCCAATCGCAGTGTCAGATCACAGTAGATTATTCTTGGCACTAAGTGTCATTAGCGTACCGCATCCTATGCTCTTGCATTTGATTCAATACGCTAATTTGACTCCAGCCTTATTCTCCTTTTCTGACAATGGAATCAAAAAGCACAAAGGACTCAAATGGTCTAATTATTAAGCACATGTGGTGGTTACATATGTTATATATATAATTTATTAGAACTGGCATAACTAAAGTCCGATGGGCACCAGTGTGAAATTTGGACCTGGTCCTGATATATACGGTCCATGTGGTCCCCATCCTGGTATATACATCCCAATTCTGGTATACATATTCTTCATCCTCGTATACATCGTCCTACACCTAATATATATGGTCCCCATCCTGATATATATATACCCCATCCCGGAATATACAGTATGTTCCCTACTCTTGTATATACATTCCCCATCCCAGTATAGATGGTCCTCCTCCTGGTATATATGTCCCCCATCTTTGTATAAAATGTCCCTGTTCTGTATCAAATCCATAATTTAAAACAAAAACATTCTGCTACCCTTTCCTCTACTCCCACATCGTCGAGTGTCCACAGCAGCTAACATTGGAGGGCGCAGTGAAGTCATGTGCCGCCCCCTGTCACAGTACCGCTGACGCCAGGTGCCAGCCACTGCTTGGCCAGCAGCGTGTATCACAGTGCAGGAACCCGCAGTGCCACGATGCATTTCAGCTGGAGGCATTCCAGCTGGATGTGCGTCCTTGGACACTGGGGTCAGCGAGCCCCTCTACCCCCCGGGCTTGGTTCCGGTCTTGACTCCTGCGACAATAATCACAATAATCGTTACCCCACTGTATATTGCAGCATATTGCTGTTTGATAGAATCCTAAAAAGCCACACATATTCTGTAAAAAATAGACATACAATTAAACCAAATCAAAAAGTCAAAGCCAAGAATTGTGAGTAAAATATGATATAGTTGCAAATACAAAATTGGGTTTACTAACCTCAGTAATATTCACACAATAATAAATATCTACAAATGTCATTCAGGTATTAGTATTCAATATTATCATTCAATTTGTTTTATATAAGGGGCTATCTCAAGAAATAATACAAAGTGATGATATGTGTGTACAAACATTTAAAAAAATGCTGATCTCTCAATGAACAAGCAATACACCTTTTCATTGAGTAAAATAATCTTTTGTGTAGAGCAAAAGATAATCATCCTCAGTGGTGCATCATACTGTGTAAACCATACTTGCACTGCCGAGAACTATAGCAGCTTATTGAGCAATATATTACAGATCACTCAGTGCACGTCATTTACTTTTGTCTGCCTGCATAAGCAGGTATTTAAACAACTGATGATCTGTAAAGGTGTACAGCTGTAGCTTCTTATCATAATTCCCTTCCGCTATATTTGCTCACTCCTGGCTTCACTCTAGTAATTCCTCCTCTAGGCTGACCACATTCAAGGGGTTTGGCTCTGAAGAAGCTGAGGTGTTTGTTTCAGTTGCAACTGTAGAGTTTCCTGCCTGAGATGATTTGGAGTTTTTGTGTGTCTATTTCCTTGTTTGCCTTTGTGTGCTGCCTTGCACTCCTAACCTTTTATTCCCTGGGGGGAAAATAGATGAGTTTTATCTAGGGGTATACCAAGGTATAAGACCCATATGTCCCCACCATTACACCTGGGTAATCCTGGAGACAAGGATAGCCTAGGGTCCCCTATTCTGAGGAACAGTAAAGGAGCCCTTTGTCCCCAGCATTCCTACAGTAAGGCTACATTCACACATTGCGTATTTTGCTGCGCTTATTTACGCGCGCTTTTCAAAATACGCAATGTGCCTTTTGTCTGCCTGCAAAGTGAATGTGAAATTCACTTTGTAGTGCAGACATTGCGCAAAAATACGCAGTGCAATTATGGGAGAAAGTGCAGCTGCGTAAAGAGTTGATATGTCAATTGTTTACGCAGCTGCTCCTGCGTATTCTCCCAGAGGGGAGGAAGAATCCTGCTTCCTCCTCCCCTCTGTGACAGCTGTGACCGCCCCATTAGATTTCACAGTGTATTAATATACACTGCGAAATCTAAATTAAACAGAGGCAAGTGTATGTAAAATAAAAAAGAATCAAATACTTACCCTCCGACGCCTTTTCCCGCTGTCCGGTCTCCGGTTCCAAGTGAGATGTGTTCTGCCAGGACCTGTGGTGACGTCAGAGGGGCGTTCCCAGGCACTCGCTGTCATGTGATACATATCACATGACTGCGAGCAGCCAATCAGCGCTGGGAACGCCCCGGGAACGCCCCCCTCTGATGTCACCACAGGTCCTGTCAGAACACCTCCCACTTGGAAACGGAGACCGAACACCGAGAAGGCGTCGGACAGGTGAAGGATTCATTGTTTTTTATTTTTCATTCACTTGCTTTTGTTTAATTAAGATTTCACAGTGTGTATTAATACACTGTGAAGTCTAATGGGGCTGTCACACATGTCACAGAGGGGAGGAGGAAGCAGGATTCTTCCTCCCCTCTGTGACATCACTGCGCTTTCTGGGGTAAAGAAAGCGAGGTGTGTGAAAGCCCCGGAGTATTTTGTTGCGCTTTTTTGCGCGGCTGAAAAACACGGCAAAAAGCGCGCGCAAAAAAGCGCAGCAAAATACGCAAATGTGTGAACGCAGCCTTCCAATGTAACATCAGCAGTTGTATTGTGCTACTGGTAGGTTCAGCTAAACAGACCCTTAGGGAACCTGTAGAAATTAATCTTTAGATTGCTTCCACTGGTGACAATTGTATGTATGCAGCATATTACTGCACACATTGAAACAACCCCTCTATTAAGAACAAAGAAAAAAAGTGTGTTTCGGGTATTAATACATAATGCACAAAAAAATGCTAATAATGACCATCCTAATGTCACCAGTCCATTGTCTCCTTCCAGTCTCCATTACATTGACCAGGATTGTGATGGCTCTGCACATGTGTGCACCACTCCATTACTGGCCACAGTGGTGATCTTAGTAAGCAAGGCACATAACCGCTGCAGGGAAAAATCAGTGATGCTGGAGTGGCAGAATATTGAAACGAGAGGATTTGCTTTTTTATTTTGCTAAATGATGTAATTTGAAGGTAAAGTACAGTAAATGTTGCACCCATGCAGTGAAATGTGACTTATCTATACATATTATGTATATTCATCATACAGTTTAATATTCTCCTCTTGTGGGGTGCAGATCACAAATCATTGCGCAGCTTTGACCTTGGGGTTCTGTGTCCAAAATTGTCATTTTAGCACAATTGGGTATTCGCTTTTGTACTGAATTACAACGATAGTATATAAGATATGGTGACTACAGTATATGTATATAGGGGTAATCAATAATTGACTAGGATTGAATACTTACAAGTTTTGGAAGACAAAATGGAAAAGAAAAAAGTGATGATTTATTATATGGCCACAATATCTTCCCATCTCCATTTACCAAGCTCCAGAGATAGGGCATTCTAGTGTCCTTGAAACTAGGAATGGATGATGAAGCAGGAGAACAAGTCATTTGTGCAGCTGGAAATAGTAGTGCAGTCTGTTTGGAGATAGCGGCGGAGAAGTAAGTGAGGGCGGTATGATTAAGGGATTTAGGTGTCAGACCGAGGATTTCAAATTTGATTCAGGAAGGAATAAGAAACCAGTGACAGGATTTGCATAGTGTAGAAGCAGATAAGGAGAGGTAAGGTAGGTAGATTTATCTGGCACCAACACTCTCTATCTATGGCAGACTATTCCATACCTGTAGATACAGTCACAGCTACGAGGAAGAAGAAACATTCTCTCAGAGGACGGTAAAACAGTGTAAACAAGCTTTATATATGCTTGTCGTAAGGAAAAAATACAGATTGTATTAAAAACCTAAAGGATTAAAAACAAACAATAAGAATAACCTAAGACTTGGCAGCTATGTCAAACAGCATTATATACCGTAATTGGCTACTGTCATTAAGTATTAGCAAATTGATAAATACCTAATATTGTACAGAGACATGAATACAATTAACTACAATTCCTGATTACTTTCCCAAATTGAGATTAACCCCTTAACCACATATAAAGTACTATGTCCGTCATAAGCCATGTCCCTGCTTTTTAAGCGGGTTCACAAGTTGAGCCCACAACTTTCCCGGCAAATGATGGTTGTGACATTCAGCCATCAACTCCCTCTAATGGTACCTTTACACGCCGCGACGGCAGGCTGGATACATCCCGCTACTTCACGTGCACGAGCACGCTCAAACGGTTACAAACGGTCAACGCACCCTCTTTACACGCCGCCACAAGGTGCGCTACGCCACGCTACATCTATAGCTAGCTACATCGCCGGGTGTCTCAAGTAGCCAGCTGTAGTTCATTTACACACCGCTATAACCAGCTACTATGGGCGGACCTGGTGCAGCAGGGACAGCACATAGGCGTGCCACAATTGTGGAGTACGAGCCGTCCGTACACTGATAGGACAAAGCAATAACATCCTGATTGGGCAGGCAACGCAGGAGGCTGAGTAATACAGCACGCTCGAGCGATTGTGTAGTGTGACTCGTCAGCTCCTTAAATATGCCTCCCTATGCAGGGACTACCAATCGTCATGCAGCAGCTTCCACCAATGATCGCTGAAGGGGGGCGGAAACCCGGAGCCAGGGTCACGCCTCAGCTACATTGCAGCAACATCGCAGGCTGTCCCAAGTTCCCTTCCGTTGCCTCTTTACACGCCGATACAGCTCGCTACCATCGGCGTTGTAGCCATCAGTTTTCGAGCAGAGCTAGGAAACAGATGTATCTGTTGCCGGCTGTAGCGTCACGTCTTCAGACGCCGCTACGACAGGCTACATTGGCACTACAAGCTACATTTGTAGCCTGTAGCGGGATGTATCCAGCCTGCCGTCGCGGCGTGTAAAGGTACCATAAGAGCTGCATGTGGAACAAAGCTTTGCCCATTGGTGCTCAGGGTGCTAATGAGTTGCCAAGAAGCCAGGGGTCTGCTAACTGCAACTATGTCTTTCATCAAGATACTCATGTGAAAACTTTCCCAAGGCTGGTTTTCATAGGAGACCATTATTTCCACTATATACAGCAATGCTATGGCATTGCTACATATAGCACAAGTTATCAGATGATCATAGGTTCAAGTCCCACAAGGGCACCAGCAAATACAGTGAAAATTAAAAAAAAAATCTGAAAAAAACATATATATATATATATATATATATATATACATTCTTATCAGATCTTTTTGCCCAATTAAGAAATAAAATAAATACACTTATTTGGTATTACTTCATTTGTAGAAATCCAATCTATCAAAATATAAAATTAATTAATCTGATCAGTAAATGGCATAAGAGAAAAAGGGTCAAAACCAGAATTGTGGATTTTCACCCAGCGCAACACAAAAAATGGAATAGACGATCAAAACATCGTGTTTACCCCAAAATAATTGTTTGTTCAAGGCACAAACAGAAATCCCTCATAAAGATTCATATATAGTGAAGAGCGAGCAGTAAAATGCTCTGTTACTCAACGCTCGGGTCGAGCATATTGAGATGCTCGGGTGCTCAAACCGAGCACCGAGCCCAGTGTTAACCTAAGGGAAACAAGCATTTTTCCGGCGGCACCCCCAGCAGATAAACCCTAAAAAAGTCACAAATATATAAGAACAAAGCTCAAATGACATGAGAACAGCATGGGGAAGACCCCTTTCAGCATTTCTGACTCCCATGTCACTGCTGTGAACAATGTTGTCTGAGTATTACGCCACTTTTACGGAGTCACAATAAAACGTCCAAAAACGAAACCAAAATGGATTTTCCTGGGAAAAATGTTAAGGGCTCATACTCATTTGTGAGACAGTGTTGGTGTATTATATAATTTTTTTAATTACATTAAATAGTTAAAAAAAAAATTGGGATGCACTCCAATGCCCCTTTTATGAGACGTGGAGGAGGGCCTCATTAACTATTGCATGTTCCCATTATTAGGAAATGGGTCTCCCATAGTCTTGCCCTATGCAGGCTGCCAAAAATTGGGAGACACTCTGATGCCCCTTTTAAGAGATGTGGAGGAGGGAGGGCCTCATTACATATTGTATGTTCCCATTATTAGGAAGCTGGTCTCACAGTCTTGCCCTATGCAAGGCTGCCAAAAATCGTGAGGCACTCCGATGCCCCTTTTGGGAGATGTGGAGGAGGGCCTCTTTAAATATTGTTACCATTATTAGGAAGTGGGTCTTCCATAGTGTTGCCCTATGCAGGGTGATGAAAATTGGGAGGCACTCTGATGCCCTTTTGAAGACACGTGGAGGAGGGCCTCATTAATTAATGTTTCCATTATTAGGAAGTGGGTCTTCCATAGTGTTGCCCTATGCAGGCTGCCAAAAATAGGGAGGCACTCCGATGCCCCATTTAAGAGACGTGGAGGAAGGCCTCATAAAAACAACGTTCCTATTACAAAGGAGTGGTTCTCCTATACTTGTAATGCCCATGCAGTAAGCATAGACTGAAACATTTACCCCTGATGGGTATACATGAATATAGTGCCTAAATCTTTTTAGGGTTACGGGCATCATAAACACCATTTAAAAATATTATGTGAGTGTTGCATCATGTACCACAGTCATCCTGGTAATATGGTGGTGGAGGATGAGGAAAAGGAGGAGGACTAGAGCTAATAGTCAAAATCAGGAAGCATATACACTGTGTTCCAAATTATTATGCAAATTGGTTTTAAGTGTCAGAGGGTTTTATTTTTATTTTTTTTCCATGAAACCCATTAATGGTATTGTGTCTCAGGGTTCTTTGGATCATTGAAATCAATCTCAGATACCTGTGATAATTAGTTTGGCAGGTGAGCCCAATAAAAAGAAAACTAGGTGTTCCACAATATTACGCAGGCCACAGTTTTCAAGTAACATGGGAAAGAAAAAGGATGTCTCTGCTGCAGAAAAGCAACAAATAGTGCAATGCCTTGGACAAGGGATAAAAAACATTTGATACTGCACGAAAACTTAAGCGTGATCATCGTATTGTGAAGAGATTTGTGGCTAATTCTGAGCACAGATGTGTTCGTGCAGATAAAGGCAGAATGAGGAAGGCTTCTGCCAGGCAAGTTCATCAGATTAAGAGAGCAGCTGCTAAAAAGGCCTTACAAACCAACAAACAGATATTTGAAGCTGCTGGTGCCTCTGGAGTCCCTCGATCCTCAAGGTGTAGGATGCTTCAAAGGCTTGCTGTGGTGCATAAGCCTACTATTCGGCCACCCCTAAACAGTGCTCACAAGCAGAAACAGTTGCAGTGGGTCCAGATATACATGAAGACTAATTTTCAACCAGTCTTGTTTACTGATGAGTGCCGAGCAACCCTGGATGGTCCAGATGAATAGAGTAGTGGATGGTTGGTGGATGCCACATGTCCCAACAAGGCTGCAACGTCAGCAAAGAGGTGGAGGAGTCATGTTTTGGGCTGGAATCATTAGGAAACAGCTGGTAGGCCGCTTTAAGGTTCTTGAAGGTGTGAAAATGACCTCTGCAACGTATATAGAGTTTGCAACTGAGAACTTTCTTCCATGGTACAAAAAGCAAAAACGTGTCTTTAGGAGCAAAATCATCCTCATGCATGTCAAAGCACCATCTCATGCTACAAAGAATACCTCTGTGCCATTTGCTGCTATGGGAGAATGATGATGGGAATAAAGGTGTGTCACGGTCCACGCTGCTCCAAGCTCAAAAAACTCACCAATGAGTCAGAATTTCATCAAACAGATTTTCATCCTTTTATTCACCTTCCTCCAACGCGTTTCGGCGCCCCACCTGGCGCTTTCCTCAGGTGAAATTCTGACTCATTGGTGAGTTTTTTGAGCTTGGAGCAGCGTGGACCGTGACACACCTTTATTCCCATCATCATTCTGGATATCACCACTGGTTAGTGGTTGGTGGAGGTCAGCAGCAGCTTGGAGTAATATACGCCTTCAAACCAGTTGTGGGGATCACAACTGTATCAGGTGAGTGGTTCCACAGCACCACCTTGACATCCTGTAGTGTCACTAGTGATAGGGCACTATTGCGCCTCTTGTCCCCTACCCTTTTATATTTTTACATTGGCTGCTATGGGCATAAAAGGAGATAAACTCATGGTGTGGCCACCATCTTCCCCTGACCTCAACCCTATAGAGAACCTTAGGAGTATAATCAAGCAAAAGATCTAAGAGGGTGGGAGGCAGTTCACATCAAAACAGCATCTCTGGGAGGCTGTTCTGACATCATCCAAAGAAATACAAGCAGAAACTCTCCAGAAACTCTCAATATCAATGGATGCTAGAATTGTGAAGGTGATATCAAAGTAGGGTTGCTATGTTAACATGTAACTTGGCCTGTTAGGATGTTTTGGAGTTAAATAGCTTTTTATTTCAGTGAATGTGACCTGTTAATGCTGCAAATTCAACAAATGAGCATTTTCAGTTCTTTCAAACATATGAAATGTTTACAAACTCTACTGTGCGTAATAATTTGGAACAGTGCTTTTAGAGTTTTTTAATTTTGAAAATTATACTGTTATCATAGGGAGATTTCTTCAATAAAATTTCATGTATATGACTCACCGCGGCCGGGACTCCGGAGGGACAGGCGTTTTCTTCTTCCTCCTTGTCACGGATGGACCGCGCCTGCCGGTAGTGGGGCCCGGTGGTACAGATCAAAAAGAGAGACGTCGTTAGTGGAACAGATTAGGGGTTAATTTGTTTCGTGACGCCACCTATGAGAGTTCCGGTAACTGTACCGGCGCTGCGGGGCCTCCGGGGGATGGAATGCAGCAAGATGGAACGCTCCCCACAGGCTGAGCGGTGATCCCCGGAGCCAGGAGCTGCGCAAGATGTTCTGAGGCAGCTGCGGTTACCTTAGTATGCGGACAGACAGTTCATAAGAAGGCACGGACACTGTAAGTTTCTGTAACGGGTTCTTTACTGTAACCAGCAGGCAGTACATGGTATACAGTTTGTAGGTAGTGGACCGGGTGGACTAAGCAATGACCAGTGTGTTCTCAGAGGTCCGTGGTGTTCCTCCATTCTAACTAAGTGTGTTGCCGTTGTCGCCCAGGAATGCCAGATCGGGTACAAGGAGGCTGCTTGAATGCCCTATCCGGGGTATACGTTTCGGATGCTTTGGGGAGCCTTGGGTCCTTTGGTGGGTACACCGCTGGCTAGACAACTGAGTGTGGTGGTGGTGGGGTGCTCCTGTAAAGCAGTCCCTCCACTCCTCTGGTTCGCATAGCAGAGCTGAACTGCTGCTAGCTTCGGCACCAGCAAACCAGCTGTAGATGGGCACGGGATGTTTTTGGACCCGCATGTTGATGCCCGTAGATCGGTTGTTTAAGGCACCAGGAGTAATGGTGCTCAACCGGGGTGACGGTAGGGAGACGGCCAGGGAAGGGGCCAGGGGGCCGCACGGAACTGTGCATCCCCCTCTCCTAGGTGGGAGAGCTTGCTCCTCTTGCTCCTACGTTGTTGCAGGGAGTTCTCTACTCTCTACTCTCTAATTGTACTAAACTTTCCACTACACACTACCCTTTCACTCCGCCCACCAGGACCTGATTGGCCCTCTATGCTAGGTGATGCATGTAGGGTATGGATCTCTGAGTTAACCGTGTGACTGCTGAGTCAGAGAATATTGCTGCTGCAGTTTTGGCTGCAATACCCTCTTGTGACGCACTCGTTGCGGGACGCCACACTCCCCCTTGGTGAAATACACTTGTCCCCAAGTGTCACGCTACCCAACATGATAGAGAGATTATGTATTTTATAACCGGCAATAAAAGATACACTTTTATTAATAACAGGTAAATATTTGCTTAAGATATTGCAAGCAAAAGTAAAGCAAGTTAACGCATTATACGGACCCGGCGGACGGTCGGCTGTCCTTCATATGAGTTTAGGCTGTAGCCGCCAAGTCGCGGTGTGAGCGATTGAACAAGAGCAGAGTCACAGACAAAGTCCAAGCAAAATGAGTCACTTATGCAGAGAACTGTTATGCACTCGAATGGCAAACCACCCGTCATGACAAGCGTGGCGTTCATAAGTTATTATGTCCCCTCTGTACAAGTCACGGTCGGGATGTCCTCTGGGCAAATGGGACTCCACATCTCGACGCCCCACAAACGCTTTTGTGCATACACCCTCCTCCCTCGCAAACCCCCACCCGGTAGATAAATTGAAGGTGGTAACTGTACCTTCCTTGCGGAACTCCGCAGGCAACGGGGGTTGGCGACAAGCCGTGGCACGGGCCTCCATGTTGGCTCGTTCACGGGCTCGCCAGTCCTCTCTGCGGCGCAGACGTATATCTTCGTCCGGATGGCATGGGGTGTGGACAGGGGCGTAACTAGAACTGGCAGGGCCCCATAGCAAACTTTTGAACGGGGCCCCCTCCAAGACACGCTCCCAATGACACGCCCCCTTCAAGACACACCCCCTTACCGAATCGGTGTTAACAGTCTGACGCCACCCAGTTTACCGTATATACTCGTGTATTAGCTGACCCGTGTATAAGCCGACCCCCCTACTTTTGCCCCCAACACCTGGGAAAACCTATTGACTCGTGTATAAGCCGAGGGTGGACCCCAGCACAGGTATACAGCCCCCAGCAGTGTGGTATACAGGCCTCCCCAGTGGTAGTATACAGCAGCCTCCCCAGTGGTATATACAGGCCCCAGCAGTATATACAGTAGCCCCAGTGGTATACAGCAGCCTCCCCAGTGGTATACAGCAGCCTCCCCAGTGGTGTATACAGCAGCCCCAGTGGTATACAGCAACCTCCCCAGTGGTATACAGCAGCCTCCCCAGTGGTATATGCAGGCCCCAGCAGTATATACAGCAGCCCCAGTGGTATACAGCAGCCTCCCCAGTGGTATATACAGGCCCCAGCAGTATATACAGCAGCCCCAGTGGTATACATCAGCCTCCCCAGTGGTATATGCAGGCCCCAGCAGTATATACAGCAGCCCCAGTGGTATACAGCAGCCTCCCCAGTGGTATATACAGGCCCCAGCAGTATATACAGCAGCCACAGTGGTATACAGCAGCCTCCCCAGTGGTATATGCAGGCCCCAGCAGTATATACAGCAGCCCCAGTGGTATACAGCAGCCTCCCCAGTGGTATATACAGGTCCCAGCAGTATATACAGCAGCCCCAGTGGTATACAGCAGCCTCCCCAGTGGTATATACAGCAGCCCCAGTGGTATACAGCAGCCTCCCCAGTGGTATATACAGGCCCCAGCAGTATATACAGCAGCCCCAGTGGTATACAGCAGCCTCCCCAGTGGTATATACAGCAGCCCCAGTGGTATACAGCAGCCTCCCCAGCAGTATATACAGCAGCCCCAGTGGTATACAGCAGCCTCCCCAGTGGTATATACAGGCCCCAGCAGTATATACAGCAGCCCCAGTGGTATACAGCAGCCTCCCCAGTGGTATATACAGCAGCCCCATTGGTATACAGCAGCCTCCCCAGTGGTATATACAGCAGCCCCAGTGGTATACAGCAGCCTCCCCAGTGGTATATACAGTAGCCCCAGTGGTATACAGCAGCCTCCCCAGTGGTATATACAGGCCCCAGCAGTATATACAGCAGCCTCCCCAGTGGTATATACAGCAGCCCCAGTGGTATACAGCAGCCCCCAGTGGTATATACAGGCCCCAGCAGTATATACAGCAGCCCCAGTGGTATACAGCAGCCTCCCCAGTGGTATATACAGGCCCCAGCAGTATATACAGCAGCCCCAGTGGTATACAGCAGCCTCCCCAGTGGTATATACAGCAGCCCCAGTGGTATACAGCAGCCTCCTCAGTGGTATATACAGCAGCCCCAGTGGTATATACAGCAGCCCCAGTGGTATACAGCAGCCTCCCCAGTGGGTATATACAGGGCCCCAGTAGGTATATACAGGCCCCCAGTGGGTATATACAGTCAGGGCCCCAGTGGGTATATACAGTCAGGGCCCCAGTGGGTATATACAGTCAGGGCCCCAGTGGGTATATACAGGCCCCAGTGGGTAGTTTCAGGGCCCCAGTGGGTATATACAGTCAGGGCCCCAGTGGGTATATACAGTCAGGGCCCCAGTGGGTATATACAGGCCCCCAGTGGGTATATACAGGCCCCCAGTGGGTAAATACAGGCCCCCAGTGGGTATATACAGGCCCCCCACTCCTCCCTTTCTACTGCACAAGTCACCTGTAAAGGAATACATCATACTTACTTATCACTGCCGGCTGCCGCTGTCACCGCTCCGGCTTCATCCGGCTTCTTCCTGGTTGTGACCGGCGGGTGCAGGCAATGACGTGACAACCAGGAAGAAGCCGGATGAAGCCGGAGCGGCGACAGCGGCAGCCGGCAGGGATAAGTAAGTATGATGTATTCCTTTACAGGTGACTTGTGCAGTAGAAAGGGAGGAGTGGGGGGCCTGTATATACCCACTGGGGGCCTGTAGCTGACCGGATAGCAGCGTAGCGGTGCTGGGTCCGGGCCTCCCACAAGCGCCGGGCCCCAAAGCGACCGCTACGTCTGCTATGCCGTTAGTTACGCCCCTGGGTGTGGATGTAGCTGTGATGACGTGTGGGTGGCTGAGAAGCTTCTGCTTGTGCTTGGCGGGAAGTCTGGATAGGCACCCGGTTAAACGGCACAGGGGAAGGAGTTGCAACTGCACCTGACCAGTGGATCCGAGCTGGCTGCTCGGCTGGAGGTTCCTCGATGTCTCCCCAAGCAAAACCGGTGTAGAGGTCCTCAGCGATGCTGCGGGTCTCGTCGTCGTCATCATCCTCTTCTCCCTCGACGATCACATCAGGCTGCTCGGCTGTTGAAGACGCTGGAACTGGATCTCCCGCACAACGGGGCGGTGGCGCTGCGGATCCTTCCACAGGGTCGTCTTGTAGGGCTTCCAGGCTGCCTGCCTCTTCATCTGTTACTGTTGGTAGTGGTGTTTCTATCCCGGTAACCAGGTAGACCTCCGAATTTGCAGAGGAGGCCTCCGGTTCAGGGAAGACACGTGCAACAGTCTTTGAAGGGATATTGCGACTGTTGGTGGGTTCCTCGGCGGGAACCGGGTAAGTATTTGTTTCTTCTTTGGAGCAGGTTACAAGCTCCGGCTCTGGTACAGATTCGGCTGCGGCTTCTGGCAATGAATCGGGGTGAGCTGCGGTCTCTACTGGGATGAAACAGTCAATGGGCTCTAGTGAAGACGCAGGGCAGGCGGTAGGAGTTGGGGAGGTCGTAGTGAAACTGGAGATGTCATCCGGTCCTGGAGTAGTCGTACCCGGTCGTCTCTGCTGCATCGCATGATGTAGTCTGCGGCCTAGGCTCGAGCTCCAGCTGCGAATCGTCCACTCAACAGTTTCCATGAGTCTCACCCGGAGGTCTTGCAGAGCTTCTTGCCAAAAGTCGGGGCTGCCATCGATGTTGAGGACAGGACCCGGATCGGGGTGGCCTATGGCTGCTCTGGCCTCGGCTTCCACCTGTTGCATTAGGTCTCGGAGTCTCAAACTGGCCATCTTGGTAGGAGAACCACACCCGTCCAACCGGTAACCGCTCTGGTGAAGAGCTGGTGAAGAAGAGTCTGACACTCCACATTCTTTGGATGCTTTTGTAGTCCAATTGTGGGGAAAAGTCTTTGGTCCGCCCCCATGGTTGTTTCGAGCAATCAGGGCGGACAATGATTGTGGCGCCTTTGCCTTTGGCCCTCCCACGAAGAGGGGCGGTGGCTCACCCCTGGGCTTGCACGTGGCGGATCCTCATGGCGGGGACGCCATCTTGGGCGCCATCTTGGCCCAACGGTGAAAAGGCGGGAAATGTTCTTTTTGGGATGAACAAGGTCCAAATTGTTGAAATAAAGTCTTTTAAGCACATTATACCCGTTAGGGAACGGGCCTGCTCGTATCCTGTTCGTGACGCCATTTTCTGACTCACCGCGGCTGGGACTCCGGAGGGACAGGCGTTTTCTTCTTCCTCCTTGTCACGGATGGACCGCGCCTGCCGGTAGTGGGGCCCGGTGGTACAGATCAAAAAGAGAGACGTCGTTAGTGGAACAGATTAGGGGTTAATTTGTTTCGTGACGCCACCTATGAGAGCTCCGGTAACTGTACCGGCGCTGCGGGGCCTCCGGGGGATGGAATGCAGCAAGATGGAACGCTCCCCACAGGCTGAGCGGTGATCCCCGGAGCCAGGAGCTGCACAAGATGTTCTGAGGCAGCTGCGGTTACCTTAGTATGCGGAAAGACAGTTCATAAGTAGGCACAGACACTGTAAGTCTCTGTAACGGATTCTTTACTGTAACCAGCAGGCAGTACATGGTATACAGTTTGTAGGTAGTGGACCGGGTGGACTCAGCAATGACCAGTGTGTTCTCAGAGATCCGCGGTGTTCCTCCATTCAAACTAAGTATGTTGCCGTTGTTGCCCAGGAATGCCAGATCGGGTACAAGGAGGCTGCTTGAATGCCCTATCCGGGGTATACGTTCCGGATGCTTTGGGGAGCCTTGGGTCCTTTGGTGGGTACACCGCTGGCTAGACGACTGAGTGTGGCGATAGTGGGGTGCTCCTGTAAAGCGGTCCCTCCACTCCTCTGGTTCGCATAGCAGAGCTGAACTGCTGCTAGCTTCGGTACCAGCAAACCGGCTGTAGATGGGCACGGGATGTTTTTGGACCCGCATGTTGATGCCCGTAGATTGGTTGTTTAAGGCACCAGGAGTAATGGTGCTAAACCGGGGTGACGGTAGGGAGACGACCAGAGAAGGGGCCAAGGGGCTGCACGGAACTGTGCAACCCCCTCTCCTAGGTTGGAGAGCTTGCTCTTCTTGCTCCTACGTTGTTGCAGGGAGTTCTCTACTCTCTACTCTCTAATTTTACTAAACTTTCCACTACACACTACCCTTACACTCCACCCACCAGGACCTGATTGGCCCTCTATGCTAGGTGATGCATGTAGGGTATGGATCTCTGAGTTAACCGTGTGACTGCTGAGTCAGAGAATATTGCTGCTGCAGTTTTGGCTGCAATACCCTCTTGTGACGCACTCGTTGCGGGGCGCCACATATACTCCAACGGGTGATGACTTTTATTACACTGACTGTCATTTGCACCAACCATTTAGAAAAATCTGAGAAAAAGAACATTTGCATAATAATTTGGAACACAGTGTAGTCATGTGTGAGGGTGTAGAGGAGCATGGAAATATACCTCCCCAAAAAAACACACTGGCTATGAGTTTATATTAATAATTATATTAATAAGAGTCAGCCTGTCTGCATTTTCAGTTTCACAAACTTTGCAGTCCTTATGAGAGTACCCCGTGCCTCAGGG
This sequence comes from Allobates femoralis, assembly GCA_033576535.1. Taxonomy (NCBI): domain Eukaryota; kingdom Metazoa; phylum Chordata; class Amphibia; order Anura; family Aromobatidae; genus Allobates; species Allobates femoralis. Next base: position 33,778,458 of record JARQOC010000007.1, on the reverse strand, counting down.
CCTGTGCCATGGGGGGGACTGTGAAAACTCTCCGAGAACTTTGAGAGTGTTCCCCTGCCTCTGCTGGATTGTAGTTGTGTATCTCTCACCTATACTCCTTGGTTGGCCACCGAACTGTGACCTCTGACGCCAGCGTTAGCAGAAGGGAAATTTCTTAGTAATTACGCAACAAAGGTTATCTGGTGCTGCCCCATTTTTGTAGACCTCTCCACCTCGGGAATACAAGATATAAAGTTCTCCTTGTAGCGTGGGTCTAAAAGTGTCACCAACCAGTAATGAGTGTCACCCAACATTTTGATAACACGCAGATCTTGGGACAGGCAGCGTAACATAAAGTCAGCCATGCGCGCCAGACTGATAGCAGGCAAGACTTCCGTGTCCTCACAGAGAGGATAAATGACCATGCTCTACTCCTCCTCCTCCCCCCCTTCCCCTGTCCTCTGGCAATCCACACTGAACAGATGATAAGACAGTTAAGCAGGTAGTATTGTCTATTGCGCACAAAACTAGCTCCTGTTCTTCTTCCTCTTCCTCCTCCTCCTAATTGTCCCACAATCCACGTTGGGATGAGATGAGGCAGGGCTGTGTGTAATCACCCTGTATGGTTTCTTGCTCCATCTCATCATGCTCCGCTTGCAATGCATCCTCTTTGATTTTGAGGAAAGAGTGTTTCAGAAGACAGAGAAGGGGGATGGTGACGCTAATGATGGCGTGATCACCGCTCACCATCTTTGTGGAGTCCTCAAAGTTTTGGAGGATGGTACATATGTCATACATTCATGTTCACTCCTGAGGTCTTATGTGTGGAGTCTGAACTGAATACCAATGGCCTTGTTGATGCTGGTAGTCAACAACTGCCCTCTTCTGCTGACAAATCCTCACCAACATCTTCTGTGTTGAATTCCAATGCGTGGGGACATCACACACTAGTCTGTGAGCCGGAAGCTGCAAACGCTGCAGAAACCCGGCAAGGGCGGCAGAAGCAGTAGGTGACTTTCTAAGGGCCCTTTCACATCAGCGTTTTTTGAAATTCGCGGCAGATGCGGTGAAAAAACCGCATCTGCCGCGTTTGCCGCATAACCGTTACACTTGCGGCGCGGTTGCGGTAATCCCATAGAAAGTATAGGGGGACTTGCGGCAGGTGCGGCAAGTGCGGTTTTGCACTTGCGGCAGGTGCGGCCGCGAAAAAAACCGCGGCTGACTGCGGTTTTTTTCGCGGCTGCACTTGCCGCAAGTGCAAAACCGCACTTGCCGCACCTGCCGCAAGTCCCCCTATACTTTCTATGGGGATTACAGCAACCGCGCCGCAAGTGTAACGGTTATGCGGCAAACGCGGCAGATGCGGTTTTTTCACCGCATCTGCCGCAAATTTCAAAAAACGCTGATGTGAAAGGGCCCTTAAATGGGCACACAGGTGGCGTACTTTGACAAGCAGATCCGACAGCTCCAGGTATGATTTAAGAAACCGCTGAATCACGAGGTTGTGCACATGGGCCAGGCATGGGACTTGTGTGAGCCTGCCTCGCTTCAGAGCCACCACCAGGTTCCGGCCATTGTTTACACATGACCATGCCTGGCTGTAGGTTCAGCAATGTGAGCCACAGATCTGCCTGCTCTTTCAGAGCTGTCCACAACTTTTCAGCATTGTGCGGTTTGCCACCAACACATATTAGCTTCAGCACAGCCTGATGCCGCTTGGCTGAGGCAGTGCTGCAGTGCTTCCAGCTTCTCACTGATGTGGAGGGTGAAGAGGTGGAGAAAGTCGGCTGAGAAGGATGACATGCAGGAACTGTAGACTGTGGGGGCAACAGTGATTAAGTTAGGGCCCGCAATCCTTGCCGTCGGGAGGACGTGTTCCGTCCCAAGGTCCGACTGGGTCCCGGCTTCCACTATATTAACCCAGTGTGCCGTCAGCGATATGTACCGTCCCTGCCCACAAGCACATGTCCACGTGTCCGTGGTTAGGTGGACTTTGCGTTTTTAAGGGCACGGCTAATATTTTGGGACACGTGCTTGTGTAATGCAGGGACAACACTGCAGGAGAAATAGTTGCGGCTGGAAACCGAGTAATGAGGGATGGCTGCTGCCATCAGGTTGCGAAATGATTCTGTCTCCACTTGCCGAAAAGGCAACATTTCAGGTGCAAGCAGTCGCGAAATATGTTAATTGAGTAGTGTGGCATGTGAGATGTTGGCTGTGTATTTGTGCTTGCGTTCCAAGGACTGGGGAATGGACAGCTGAACACTGCACTGGGACAAGGACGTGGACGTGGATGCTGATGGTGGCAGTTCTTTTTGTGCCACGACACGTGCAGGACAAGAGGCATGTTCGCGTTCACTATGGATAGGGGATTAGCTTGCACGCACAACAGTGGAAGAAGTAGTGGTGTCACCCGCAGACACTGTTCCTTGACTCTGGGGTTGTCCCACAAAGTCGGCTGCTTTTCTGCCATGTGCCTGATCATGCTGGTGGTGGTCAGGCTGGTAGTTTTGCTACCCCTGCTGATGCTTGCATGTCAGGTAGTGCAAATGGCCTTTTTGGAATTATCAGCAGAATCCTTAAAAAACAGCCAGACTCGGGAAGACCTAAGAGATGTACTGGCAATTTCCGTCATGTTGGTGTTACGGGAAACGGTTGCCGCCTTTTGTCTGCAGCTACCACACTGCTTCTTCCTGACTGTTGGGGTGCTATGCCTCCCTCCCTCTGTGTGCTGCTGTCCTCGCTCTGCATGTCCTCTTGCCAGGTTGGGTCAGTTACTAGATCATCCACTACATCGTATTCCACTTCCGCACCCTGGTCCTCCTCCTGACTTTCTGGCAATTGTGTCTCATCACCTCCACCTCTTGTGACAATTTCCCACCGTCAGCTTAGTGTGACCGTGGCTGCTCAAATATTTGGGCATCGCTACATAGGATTCCTCTTGCCCCCTTCAAGTGGAGCAGGTGAGAGGCCCAAATCTATAAATAAAAAGTGAACAGCTCTTCAGAGTGTCCAAGTGTGGGATCCCACTCAGCATGGTGGGAGAAGGAGGATCAGGGTGAGGAATATGCGGTCCAGACTTATGGCTATGAGACTTGACCGTGTGGGACAAATACACGAAAGGTTTGCGCCAAACTGCTTTCATTAAATTGTGGGATCGGTGAATGATCCCCTCTGCCCCCTTCTATTGTTGTGCTTGTCCACACAACTGGAGTAAGAGTTTAATCTGTCTCCAGTGGGCTCTCCTAGTTGGGCTCCAAGCAGCGAGGTGAAAAGTGCAGTATTTCCCAGGTGTCCGGTGCACGTGACAGCTCGGGGGGAGTGATGGTGTGACGTCTGCAGGTCCTGTATTCCTAAGCTGTCTGTATCACACTTCCAACAGGAAGAAATTTGCAGCTCAGATAAATCGAGTGATATTGTAAGCACTAAGGTACATTAACAGGACACGGCTCACATAAGTATTACTTTCAGCTTTAATGATTCAGCATATGGATCTCTTAGCCACAACGCGTTTCAGCACCAATGCGCCTTTTTCAAGTGATTCACTTGAAAAAGGCGCAATTGGCGCTGAAACGCGTTGTGGCTAAAGGGATCCATATGCTGAATCATTAAAGCTGAAGGTAATACTTATGTGAGCCGTGTCCTGTTAATGTACCTAGCGCTTACATATCACTGTTTTATCTGGAGTTGACCGTGTGGAAGACAGGGTGTTGTGGTGGTGACAAACTGACTCGAAGCAGTAACCGCTATCCAACCAACATCCTTTTGACACTGCTCTGAGTTTAATAGTGGTGTGCTGATGTCCCCTAGGAATTGGGAGAGGAAGGTCGGGCGAGAAGATGTGGGTGTTTGTTGTGGCACAATTGTAGCTTGCCCACGGCCTTGGCCTCTGCATACACCATCACCATCACATCCAGTTTCTTGTCCCTTGCCACGCGCCTTGCACATTTTAAATGGAGGACTATATACACTGCCTATATACACTGTCTATATACAACTGGATTAATCCTGAAAAGGACTGTTTTTTTAGATATGGATCTGTGTAAAAAACTACAGAAGCACCAGAATGAGTGGAATGGAACCTCTTGTGCTATACACACCGAAGTCTGCTATATACCCTGTATACAGCTGGATTAGTCCTGAAAAGGACTGTTTGTTTAGGTGGATTGTGTACCCTACCTAGTACCTACACTACCTAAGACACGACACACACTAAATCTGTTCCTAGCTCAGCAGCACCTCTCCCTACACTAACTGTGGAGAAGAGTGACTAGCACAGCACCGTCAGGTCTTATATAGACCTGATGATGCTGTGCAGACAGACAATCACTGTAATGCAACAACCAACATGGCTGTGGCATTAAAGTGTGTGGCAGCCAATCCCTGCATGTGAGATGGCTCTATAAAGAGCGCCAACATGCATGGAGGGGCAGCCAAGCATGAGCCGAGCATCTCGCTGGTACTCGATAAGCTCCGAGCATCCCAAGTACTGAGATGCTCAGGCGAGCACCGAGTAACGGTGAGCATGTCGTGTGGCGCCCCTGCGGCTAGGCGCCACAGGGAAGTACTACACTGTGACAATAATGTGTTTTTCTTTTCACTGTAAGTTGTCAGTTCAGGGTTAAACCTGTGGAGTCTGTATGTGCACACACCTAGGATTAGACCACTAGAGTAGGGGGGACTGGTAATTTAGTAGGTCCCAACAGGGGGTGGAACCTAGGGTAGATGCAGTGAGAGAGAGACAGTTTCTAGTTAGTTAGTGCTGGGAAGGCAGTCAAAGAGGACAGGTCTGACAGCACAGCCGACAGGAGGGAGCCCATTCTTCAAGTCAGGCAACGGACCAGGACTGGTTGGAGCCAGCTGGTCATGTTGAGGGAACACCGACAACGCAGGAAGTCGAGGCAGATAGAAGTTCAGCTCTATCTGCAGACTGACGAGCTGCAGGCGCTTAGGAACCGGGTTGCTGACAGCACCACAAGGTACCTCACCCCTCAGGACCACATTAGATCCAAGATCACAGGAGTAACGGCCCAAGTACTGGTGGCGGGGGTTAGAAGAAGCCCTGACTGAACTGGCAAAGAACACCTGTGCTCCTCCGTGGGAGATCAAGGGACTGGCGGAAGAGCTCTGCGAGGGAGGTAGAGTAGTGATGGGCGAATTCTAAATTACTCGGAATCGCTTGACTCTAGCGAGTCCGAGCCCGGGACTCGCTACTCGTTGCGAGTCTAGTAAGTCCAATGTTAATGAATGGGGAAGCGAGTAATAGCGAGTAGCGTGCGATTTACAAATCACAGATGTGTCTCGGAAGCTTCAGCCTGAAGCAATCCTAGTTTTGCCATTGATCTGCATTGGACTCGTTTACTTTGCAAGTAATCGCTGGGAAACTCGCACAGATAAGAGTCCTGTCTGCTCTGTGTGCTGGCTGCCACAGCTCCAGGGTCCTAGAGCCCGCCTGCTGCCTGATGTAGCAGAGCTGAGATTGTTCTCAGTCTGCTCATTCCCTGTGCATAGACATCTATATCTATGCACAGGGATGAGCAGAGAGGACATCGCGTTTTGGATTGCGTCGGACGGAAGAGGATTTTTTTAATTAAAGATGGAGTCCCTAATGGCTTTTTTTTTTATTTCTAATAAAAAAATTTCTCTGTGTTGTGTTTTTTTTAAAACAATTTCATAGAAATTCATGGCGGTCATGTCTAATATTGGCGTGACCGCCATAAATTTCGGGCTTAGGGCCAGCTGATAATACAAAGCTGGCCCTAACCTCTTTATTACCCAGCGTGCCACCGCCACCAGGGCCGCTGGAAGAGCGGGGTTCAGCGCCAGAGGATGGCGCTTCAATGAACGCGCCATCTTCTGGGGCGGCTGCGGGCTGCAATTTGCAGCGGGGGGTGCCCAGAAAGCTTGGGCATCCCTGCGCTGCGGATTCCAGCCCCCAGCTGCTTAGCTGTTTCCTGACTAGACATAGAAATTGCGCGGAGCCCACGCATTTTTTTTAAATTATTTCATGAAATTCATGAAATAATAAAAAAAAAAAGGGCTCCCCTATATTCTTGTCTGGCCAGGTACAAATAGGCACCTGGGGGTTGGGGGCAGTCCGTCGCTGCCTGCTGGATCCGGCTGGTTCCAGAAATACGGCGAAGCCCATGTAATTTTTTTTCTGAAAAATCAATAAAACAATCCTAAAAAAGGGACTGCATCTTTATTAACCCCTCGCCCATGGTCCAGGGGTTAATAAAGATACAGTCCCTTTTATTTACATTGTTTTATGGATTTGTCAGAAAAAAATTTCACGTGAGCTTTGCCGTATTTCTGGAACCAGCCGGATCCAGCAGGCAGCGACGGGCTGCCCCCAACCCCCAGGTGCCTATTTGTACCTGGCCGGATACAAGAATATAGGGGAGCCCTTTTTTTTAATTATTTCATGAATTTCATGAAATAGAAATTGCGCGGAGCCCCACGCATTTTTTTTTATTATGTCTAGCCAGGTACAGCTAAGCAGCTGGGGGCTGGAATCCGCAGCGCAGGGAGGCCCAAGCTTTCTGGGCACCCCCCGCTGCAAATTGCAGCCCGCAGCCGCCCCAGAAGATGGCGTGTTCATTGAAGCGCCATCCTCTGGCGCTGAACCCCGCTATTCCAGCGGCCCTGGTGGCAGTGGCAAGCTGGGTAATAAAGAGGTTAGGGCCAGCTTTGTATTATCAGCTGGCCCTAAGCCCGAAATTTAAGGCTGTCACGCCAATATTAGACATGACCGCCATGAATTTCTATTAAATTGTTTTAAGAAAAACACAACACAGAGAAAAATTTTTATTAGAAATAAAAAAAAAAGCCATTAGGGACTCCATCTTTAATTAAAAAAATCCTCTTCCGTCCGATGCAGTCCAAAACGCGATGTCCTCTCTGCTACATCCCCTGTGCATAGATATAGATGTCTATGCACAGGGAATGAGCAGACTGAGAACAATCACAGCACTGCTACATCATCTCTGTGAGCAGGCGGGCTCTAGGACCCTGGAGCTGCACAGAGAAGACAGCTGGACTCGACTCGCAAAGTAACAGCAGTTACTTTGCGAGTTTCCCTGCTATCACTGGCACAGTAGCCGAGTCTAATGCAAGACACTGGCAATCCTAGTTTTGTCAGCGTTTGCCATTGATTTGCATTGGACTCGTGCGAGTAAACGCTGGGAAACTCGCAGAGTACCGAGTCCTGCGAGTCCCTTACTACTCGCCGAGTAACGAGTCCTAGCGAGTAGATTCGCCCATCCCTAAGGTAGAGTAAGAAGAATAAGTTTTAACCCAGAAAGTCATAAAAGGAAGAACATCTAGAGACTCCATAACGGGAAACCTGGAACTGGTGACAGACCCCCGGTAAACCAGACTGTACCGTATACCATCACCATCTGCCGGTACCCATTAAAGTGGAGTAAAGTTGAATTGGACTCAGTTATCCTTATTGCGGTGCCCGGAGTGCTCAGTACCATCAGCAGCTCAGCAGAGGGGTAAGAACTGCAACACCATCTATCACTACGACTCCCCTCATCCACATTTTCATCCCCGCTGCCCTGAGGTAATAGCTCCACCTGTAGGGAGCTGGACTACTCTCAGCTGCACCCACCATCACCTCAGCGGCCGTCTTGCAGCGCCAGTACCATATTACCGGGAACTACAGATGGCATCACGATGCTCTGTAAATACTCCCTTCTCCTCCCACCAACATATATGATCACCAGGGCACGGCACCCTGATCCTGTCCACCCGTGACTCCCTATTCAACAGCCTCGGTGTCCGATTACTCCCTAGCCCTGGTCGCATCACTCGCTCATCCCTAGTAGAGAGTATAACATAGGGCACAAACCCTTCTTGTGAGGTGGCGTATTTAATAACTTTACAAAAGGTCTCCTCTGAGGAGACAGGAAATTACATCAAGGACCCTTTTTTTTTTTGTTTTGGTTCAATTTTTATCACTGTCATTTTTTTAATGGACAGTGCAGAAAAAAACGCATGCATTAAAAAAACGCATCAAAAATGCAGTGTGTGAATGCAATGCTTTTTTTTACCTACTCCAAAAAATGCATGCTCAAAATGCAGGAAATACGCACGCGTAAAATAAGGCAGCAAATACGCAGCGTGTGAACGTAGCTGAACAGTGTTTAATTTGAAGATTTTGTGCTCTCCAGTGGAAGAACACGCCCTAATTGTGCACACCATAGGTAGCACAGCCATATTGAGCAATGCTCTGCTCCAAACAGCACAATATAGGCTCAAACATGAATGCTAGTCTCCCACAAAGTTCATGAGTAACATGGAATTTTTAGATGCACCAATGTAATGAGAAACGTTTAGAGCTGTGGATAACAGACAAAGCCAAGCATAATGCAGATATGCAAGATTACTCATTTAAACATATTTGATTATAGTCACAAGAGATTAGAAATACATATTTATCAGATTGCCATTATCTTATAGCTGACAACCAAAATAATACATGTATAAGTAAACAAGAAATAAATTACAATAAAATGTCATAGTTGTGTGGCACCCCAGGGTTCATGTGCCACAGTAACACCACCACAAAGGGTTAAATCCCCACACAACCCACAACACTACACTAACGCCTCCAGGCTAGAAGGGAGAGCTAAAGCTGCTTCCCTATATATTCTGGTGTGGAGAGGAAGTGGCAGTTTAGTGCGGAGCAGCACTGAGGAAGAAGGACTTGGATGTAAAGGGGCTGCGTTAGGCCCAACCCACAGTCCACTGTCCATTTCCAGGCCGGCCAAGGTCTGAGGAAAGGAGTACGAAAAGCAGAGGAACACACCTGGGAGACTGAGTTACCCTAGATTCGCCCCAAAGAAGCACATAGAACGGATACCGGATCCGATGCTGTGCCTGACACAAACAGCACAGTGAACACCGGATTAGTGAAGGTCCCACATCTTCACTGTACCACAGCGAAGCAACACGGCGGGGTCAGGAACACGGAATAAGACTCAAGTTGCCTAGCAAGTTGGTACCCGTGAGGGGAGAAAGGGCCGGCAGCTTAGCCAAAGTGGCAGCAGGGCCACACACAAAGCGCGGCAACAGGGAGCCAAAGGACCTAGCCAGGGTGGGAGTAACCCAGCCCCTGTACAGACTCCATGGACAGTACGCAGCTGAATTATCACCTGCTTCAGTAAAGTCTTGGAAAACTACAAAACCGTGAGTCTGTGTAATCCTTGTGAACCCTGTTCTCCCTCACAAACTGTCATCATCACTACTGCCCCGGGGACCAGGCTCTTCCCCTGGAGAGCCGTCACATCACAGGCTGCCATCCATCATCCCCGGAGGTTCTGCAGCAGCGGTTCTCACCCTGACCACATACCACGGGTGGCGTCATGACTCTATTCTCTCTAAATAACCCCCAACCTTTAGTTCTGGGCTCGGGACACGATCCGGACCAAGACTGCCGTGATAACTCCCCCCCCCCCCCCTTCCCTGTGTTACCCCGGTCCTATACCGAGTACCCCGTCCCAGTGGGCTCCACAGTTGTAATCAAATATTACATAAGTTCATATGATTTAGTTACTTTGTAGGCACCGTAGTATGGCATCGTCTGAATTTTAAATGGACTCTATTTATTGCAGAGTTGGTTATTCTTTGCAATGTAAATATGGAGGTTTTCCTACATCTTGTAGTTCCAAAAGATTCTAACGTAAATTCAGGTTTGTGTTTGTTGAGAAAACATGTGTGTTTGAGTAGACACACCTCTCCACCTATGGGGGTATATTAGGGTTGATATCAGGTGACGTCTCAATGGTCACAGGATGTGATGTCAGCCCAGGTCCTAGAGCCTCCAGGTATGCTATTTGAGCACAGGGTGTGGCTGCAGAGTGTGAGGTTCTCTGATGGAGCTAGCTCTGCTTGAGTGGAGAGACTGTCATGGTGGGGTTACACGTCCCGATATCGCGGCGATATCGGAGGCAACGACGCGGGAGCGCGCATTTAGTGCACGTTTCTCCCTGCATCGCATCGCCAGTTTACACGCCGCGATATCGGGATGCAACGTCCCGACGATGTGTACGCCCACCAACCCAGGAACAACCATTTAACATGGGAGTGAATGGGTGACGTCAGCGTACACATCGTAGTTGGGCTGTTACACGCTACGATGCTGCTACAACGGCCATGCGATATCGGGGAGTTGAATAGCTCGGCTATTCAACCCCGATATCGTTTTGGCATCGTTCCAGCATCGCGTTGTACGTTCAAACTGTACAACGCGCGCCCGATATCGGGTCCAACTTGCGACCCACGTGACTTTTTGTCGGGGTTGGACTCCGATATCGCGGCGTGTAAACCCGCCATCAGAAGACAGCGGGGCACGCTAATGCCTAGAAAGGCAAGCTCCAGTTCAAAGAGCTGTTTCTGATGGACATCAGTAATGCCAGATGTGGGCGTGTGAGCCCCGAGCGGGAATTGAACTGTATACCGTGTATATGATAATGCCAAAAGTGAGTATATGGTTCCTATGTTTTCTAGAGCAGTTTATGAAGCGTAATAAAATGATATTTGACTAGTATGATAATACTCTGTTGCTGTATATGTTGTTTTGTGCTGCCAAGTGAGTGTACCCCAACACGCATAGTGATCACTACATCACAGCACATTGTAAAAATTATCACAGGTCCCAGGATTCTTGTCTGTAGAAAAGATCTACTGATACTTATCAAATTTCTCTTTCAGGGCCAGTACTATGATCAGTGCTATGAGAGAGAGAAGGCAAATACTGTTGGTTCCTTCTGCATTTCACTTTGAACTTCAAGATGTAACTTTCAAACACTGTTTTATCTGCTGCAGCTCTGTTAGTCTTCTCATGAGAAGTTTGTACTATTTAGTCCTCAGAATTCATTAGCTCTGGATCTCTCTGCTCCTTATCATTGACAGCTTTCTGTCTATGCACAGTTTAGGTAGAATGTTGTCAATCAATGGTACAACTGTACATGTGTTGGACAGAGATGATCAATCTCTGGTTGAATTCAGTCTACTAGTCCTTTGGAGCCACTAGAAACATTTCATTTCAGTACAGTTCCTCGCACAATAATTCTTGATATTTTTTTTAAGATGTACTTCACCTTTGACTACAAGACTCCCATGCAGCTTTTTGCCTGCTATATCATAGTTTCTGCCATCACTTCATTAGCTAGAAAATAATTTTGTAGGTTATGTTTTTTTCAGAAGAAAAAATACACTAAGTGGAGTTGTGCTATAATACTATAATAATAATATCATTAAATAGTCCCAATCTCACACGATATATGCTGTAGGAAAGCTGGGAAGGGCAAGGTTAATTCATAGCTATGCAGGGTTTGATTAGATGCACCTCTCTAGCTTTTTTACTAGAACTGGGAAATGGGATCACTTGGTGTTCAGTGTGTTTAGAGAAAAGCACAATGTGTGGATTCTGCTGGAAGCTAAAGATATCATTTGATGCTGACCGAACTAGTCTAGGAAAAGGGCCTGGATTGCTGCATCGGTGGGAGACCGTGGTCTGGGTGTAAGAGGAATAAGGGACCTCTAGTGTTGGCAGTCTCACTCAGAAACTGAAAGGGAAAAGACTGATCTGAATAGGTGATCCAGCCATGATATTACTTGTCCTCTGGTACATGCAATGTTTATTTTCTGGTATGCCTTTGTGCCTAGAAGAGGCTGTATTATTTTGTATCTCCTTAAAATGTTATTAAAGTAATAAAACAGCACATGTTTGGAGCAAACTGCATTGCCTGTGTGAACAGTTCCCAATTCCTCCCTGAGATAGGAATCTCTACAATGCAAATATAATTAAATAAGACTTTATGGGTGAAAACAGATTTTATATACATATAGACCACCAAATAGTACAGAGGAATGTATGGAGTACTTGGCAGCACGATAAACAGCACTCACCAGTACCAGTGATGATGTAGTTACTGCCCATAGCTTTTATTTTGAATTGTGAGATTTGCTATTAGGAATATAATTGTAGCAATCTTTCTGAAAGACCTTCATAATTGGAAGGAAAACGTTTTAGGGTGCCTTCACACTTGCATTTGGCACGCAGCGCACCGAACGCGGCCAAACGCTTGCGCACATGCGTTCCTATGTTTAACACGGGAACGCATGTGCCTGCAGTTTGGCTGCGTTCGGTTGCGTTTGCGTTCGGATGTGCACAATTTGTGCGCCCTCCTCCGCACTCCAAACGCAGTCCTGTTGCATTTTTTTGTGCGTTCGTGGGTGCTTGTTTTATCCGCAAGCGCACAAAAAATGCATAGATCTCAATGGATCCGCAGTGTCCTCCGCATGACAGCGCAGGAGAACGCTGCGGATCTCATTGAAATCCCTCCCGGCAGCCACCGGGGGATCAGCCAGAGCCACAGCTGATCTTCCGCCTGTGACGGCGCAGGAGATTTGAAGACACAGCTGATCTGACAGCTGTTTAAATCTCCCGCGCTGACACCGAATAGGTGATGTCGGCGCTGGAGATTTGAAGCAGCGATCAGCTGTTTCTTATCTCCTGCACTGATATCACCCTATTTGGTGTCACCGCGGGAGATTTAAACAGCTGTCAGATCAGCTGTGTCTTCAAATCTCCTGCGCTGACACCGACGGGAGATCAGCTGTGGCCGGGAGGAGGAGATCTCCACCACTGATCTCCTCCTCCCGGCCCCCCCCCCAGACAGCTGATTGGCTGCCCGAGCACCATACTAATGTGAACGCATGCTGAGATTCTCCGCTGCGTTCACATAAGTATGTGCTGTGTTGCACTGCGTTTGCGTCTGCATGCCGTGCGCATGCAGACACAAATGCAAGTGTGAAGCCAGCCTTACCCAGCTCCTGCAAAAATTCTTATTTACAGTAGAAGCGTATTTAAAAACATTGATTTTATTGTTGGCAAAACATACTTAACGTAGCTCAGGTCTACACGTTTTGAGTGTGAACCGCTCTTAACCATAGTCTATGATTAGGTTTTTTGTGGGAGATGGATAAAACTTGATAGCCCAGGAGCCGACATAATATTCCTCCTTGCTCCACATATTCTGAACTACAACCATTAAGACCTGATGAGCTGATGATTATCTTCTCCCCTTTCTCTTCATAAATGTAACCTTAGGATCCCTGACTGTGCTGAGCTCATAATATTATTTCCAATTGTGCATGTCATTTTAGATGCTAGAAGCACAGAAGTCTGAAGAAACCCATTCTCACAGTATCTGAATGAATTGCTTTCTCGTAGTATCACCTCCAAGGTCTTTTCTGCATGTGCAAATATAAAACCCGTGAAAAATTGTCATTTTTAGGAACAAAATTACAAGAGAGTATCTGCTTCTGAGGCTGAATGTTCTTCATTTAGACAAGGAATAGAAAACTATTGTTTTCCAAGGATACCTAAAATATGTAAAGCCCATGTTTTGTCTAGCACCAATCTTATAAATGGCATATTATAGGCAGGAACCTTGTTGCAAATTTTGCATTAAGCCAAGATGCTCTACTTTTCTGTATTAGCTCAGCTTTTCTTTAACCCCTTCATGACCCGGGAATTTTTCGTTTTTCATTTTCGTTTTTTGCTCCACTGCTTCCAAGAGCCATAACTTTTTTATTTTTCCATCAATATAGACATATGATGGATTGTTTTTTGTGGGACGAGATGTACTTTCATATGCAATAACATATTTTACCATATAGTGTACAGGGAAATTGCAAATAAAATCTAAATGCAGTGTAATTGCAAAAAAAGTGCAATGACACGTTTGTTTTTTGGGTATTTTAGTCGCCATGTTCACTATATGGTAAAACCGACGTGACGGGGTGATGCCTCGGGTCGGTACAAGTTTGTAGACACCCAACATGTATACCTTTACTGGTATCTAGGTGGTGAAAAAAATTCAGAAGTTTGAAGAAAAAAAAAGCAGACTTTTTGCACCATGTTCTGCGACCCGTAGCGTTCTCATTTTTCGGTATCTTGGGCTGGGTGACGGCTTATTTTTTGCGTCTTTAGCTAACGTTTCTAATGATACTATTTTTGGGGGGATCTGCAGTTTTGATCACCCGTTATTGCATTTTATAGCAATGTTGCGGCGACCAAAAAACGGAATTTTGGCATTTGGACCATTTTTTTCAGTTACGGAGTTTACGGCTCTCATTAACAGGATTTAATACGATGATAGATCGGGCGATTCTGAACGCGGTGATACCAAACGTGTATTTTTTTTAATACTTTTAATGTGATTGGGGAAAAAAATAAGTGATTTGAACTTTTATATAGATTTTTTTAACTTTATTTTTTCATGCATTCTTATTTTACACTGCCTCTTTAAGAGGCACTCTGCTGCACAGTCGGATCGCTTCTGCGAGATACAAATGAGCTGCAGCTCATCTGCATCTCCCAGAATCGTGGACCTGTCGTGGTTGGCAGCACCTGCCAACCACAACATGGAACTGCTCTCTGACAGCATCTGGGTCTAGCCAGGATCCCGGGTTGTCACATGAGCATCGAAGATCCCGCGATACTATCGTGGGATCTCCAGAGCAGGCGGTGAACAGCGCGTTCCCCGCCGCAGCCGCCTTGGATCCCGCTGTCAGTGATTGACAGCAGGATCCAAGGGGTTAACAGCGCCGATCGGGTCCCGGATCCGATCGGTGCTGTTAGCCGGAGCTCACATCAAACACCCCTAACCGGCCCATGACGTCCTCCTACGTCATAGGTCGGGAAGGGGTTAAGTAACACCTACATCAATATTTTCATATATTTGCCTCATTTTTTTTATAACAGTTATATAGTTTCCTTGGGCAGACACTGCAGAAGCAGCACTTATTTATTTTACTCTTTTATACAGTACCATCATTGGGGCTCACAATCTAAATTCCTATCAGTATGTCTGTGGAGTGTGGGAGGAAACTAAAGAACCCATAGGAAACCCAAACAGACACATGGAGTACCTACAAACTCTATGCAGCCACTTGCTTGGCTTCTTTTTTAGTGTACTCTCAATCAGTACAGACATGCAGACAGCACAAAGATTTGTAGGAATGTTGAGAATGGAGAGAAATGCTGTTGGAGAGGTAACCTGAGTTTAAATTTTATATTACAGGAGAATTTATGTAAACTAGAAGCTTGGGCTGATAAATGGCAAATGAGCTTTAATGGGGATAAATGTAAGGTCATGCACTAGACAGAGGAAATAAAATGTATAATTATGTGCTTAATTGTAAAACATTGGGCAAAACTATCACTGAAAAAGACTTAGGTGTATGGGTGTATGACAAATTCACATTTAGTGGCTAGTGTCAGGCAGCTGCTGCAAATAAAGTAATGGGATGCAGTAAAAGAGGCATAGATGCTCATGAGGAGAACATAATTTTACCTCTATACAAGTCACTAGTGCGACCACATTTAGAATACCGTGTACAATTCTGGTCTCCAGGGTATAAAAAAGACATAGCTTAACTAGAGCGAATGCAGAGAAGAGTGACCAAGGTTATTACAGGACTGGGTGGACTGCAATACTAAGACAGGTTATTAAACTTGGGGTTATTTAGTTTGGAAAAACAAAGTCTTAGGGGAGATCTTATTACCATGTACAAATATATGAGGGGACAGTACAGAGACCTTTGAAATGATCTATTTACATCTAGACCTAAGACGGGGACAAGGGGACATCCTCTGAGTCGCCCACTGGGGCCATGGGATACTCGGAATCGGGCACTCAGTCTCTCTCCCGCCAACGTCTGGGCCTTCTGGGTGGTCACTGTGACATGACCTGGCTCCGTGGTCCCAGGCGGTCAATAAAAGGGGCTTAACAGATTTTTTTATAGGATAAGTTGTGACCCCACCCGTAGTGTGTGGCTATATGGGGCCACTGGGGATGATGATGGGTGCAGCAAGATGACGAGCCCTCTACGGGTAGGGTTGGTCCCCAGGGCAACCGCAAATGTAGTTTAAGTGTAAAGTGTAAAGTCTTCAGTACCTTCAAACAGCATCCCACTGTCTAATCCCAGTTACCTTTCTGCATGTACACAATCGGAGACAACACAGTGCTGGGCTTTACCAAGTCTTTACTTTCAGCTTCAAGTCATACAGTTCACAGCTAGCTCACAGCGGCTCTGGGCTCCTTCAGCAACTGTGATGGCTTGTTTGTGGCACTCCCTTTCTGCGTATTTTTCGAGCCTACTCTTCCTCCATTCCACATGCGAGTTATGGTCCGGCTGTCACAGGCTCTTAGTGTACTACCTTTCAGGTTTACTAGCTCTACGGCTTTTCCTTCACTGCACCGGAGGTTGGATCTTGGGACATGAAGACCCCGCACGCCACCAGTATCTGGTTGGGGCTTAAAGCTTCCCGACAACATCTGCAGAGCTGGCACTCTGGTCCTAGCCCAGTCCACCAGTGTACCCAGTCAGTTGGGTTCACCAGACTCCTTCAGTCTTCCCTTGGTCCCAGCCTGGGACCTGGACTAGCCATCGGTGGCTCAGGCCGCTGGGCCCTGGTGCTCTCAGTCTGGCCTCTGTCACCGGTTAGCTGATGGGGTCTTGCTCTTTGACTTGAACTCTCTTTCTATTCCTCTACCTCCTCCTTCTCACCACTTCTGTGTGTGTCTTAGTCAGTTTTTATTGGTGTTTCTCCTCCCCTTACTGGGTTCTGTCCTACGTCCCACCCTCCACCTATCTCCTCCCGCCATCCTGTTGCTAGACTTAAGTTACTTAGTTTGGGGATCAGAGTTGTGTTGGGTGTTGGTGTGAAGTGCCTGATTTACCAATCCCAGTTGCTGTGCTCTGTTGTGGCCACCAGTCCGCAGTCTATGTCTGGAGAAAGAAGGTTTACCGTTTATACTCGCGTATAAGCCAAGTTTTTCAGCCCAAAAATTGGGCTGAAAAGTCCCCCCCTCGGCTTATACGCGAGTCACTGTATACTGTATACAATGTATACAGTATACAGTGCCCCCATCAGTATACAGGGCCCCCCCGCCGCAATCCTGTAAAGGAAGAGATTAGTATACTTATCCCTCCGCTGTCCCGCTGCCGCTGTCCCGCCGCCGCCATCGCGATCCTCCGTCTTCTTCCAGCGTCTTCCGTCTTCTTCCAGCTTCCTCCGATGGTCGCAGGCAATGACGTCATTGCCTGCGCGACAGAGGAGGAAGCCGGAAGAAGACTGAAGACGCTGGATGAAGATGGAGGAGCGTGATGGCGGCGGCGGCGGGACAGCGGAGGGATAAGTATACTAATCTCTTCCTTTACAGCATTACTACCCAAGGGGGAGCCTGTATACTGATATGGGGGGCTGCTTTATATACCTCTGGGGCTGTATATACCTCTGGGGCTGTATATACCTCTGGGGCTGCATATACCTCTGGGGCTGCATATACCTCTGGGGCTGCATATACCTCTGGGGCTGCATATACCTCTGGGGCTGTATATACCTCTGGGGCTGTATATACCTCTGGGCTGCTGTATACTACCACTGGGGCTGCTGCTGTATATACCACTGGGGCTGCTGCTGTATACTTCCACTGGGGAGGCTGCTATATACCACACTGCTGGGGGCTGTATACTTATGCTGGGGTCCACCCTCGGCTTATACACGAGTCAATAGGTTTTCCCAGGTTTTGGGGCAAAAGTAGGGGGGTCGGCTTATACACGGGTCAGTTTATACACGAGTATATACGGTAATTATATTCACAGATGTGGATTCTTTACTGTAAGAGCAGTGGGACTATGGAACTCTCTTCCACATGATGTTGTAATGAGTGAGTCACTACTAACATTTAAGAGGGGCCTAGATGCCTTTCTTGAAAAGTATACTATTACAGGTTTTATATACTAGATTATTTGATAGGGCTTTGATCCAGGGAACTAGTCTGATTGCCGTATGTGGAGTCAGGAAGGAATTTTTCTCCCCAATGTGGAGGTTAGTGTTGCCACATGGTTTTTTTTTTGCCTTCCTCTGGATGAACATGTTAGGCTATGGGTTAAACTAGATGGACTAAAGGCCCCATTACACGGCTCAACATCGTTCAAAAGTGACGTCAGGAACAATGTTGAAACAACATCGTTGTTGCGTTGTAGTGTGTAAACACACAATTCAACAATGATAGTTTTTCAAGTCGTAGTTGACAGGTTTTCCTGCATGCAGGAAAACCTGTCAATTTCAACTTAAGCAACCTGCGGCATCATTCGGTGTGAAACTGCAATAGCGATGTCACGGCCGATCCAGCTTATTCTCTGCATTGCAGCGGATTGCTCGCTGGGTTGGTCCCAGCCCAGCGAACGATCGCTGCAGCAACATCGCAGCGCCATCACCGGCAACATCTTGCCGTGTGACAGCTAGGCTGCGATGTCGGAAGCGAGCGCGCACTCGCGACATTCGCTTCCGACATCGCAGCCGATGTTGAAACATGTAATGGGGCCTTTAAAGTCTAGCTTCAACCTTACAAACTATGTTGCTAAGTTACCTGATGTTGGAGAAACATGAAAAATACAGTAGGGCATGAGAGAAAAATATGGAATCTGAGGGTCCTCAGTGGTTGATGCCTTTTAATGGCTAACTGAAAAGATGGTAAGCATTGCAAGCTTTCGGAACACTGTGGCCCCTTCGTCAGGTACATAATGACACAAATTCTGAAGACACATACATATATATACATAAGCAGGGTTAGGTGACATAGTAAATACGACAGGTGACGTAAAGCAGAGTCAGGCCAGGGAGGGGGAAAGGAGCTGGGAAAGGAAAGTCAAAATTCTAAGGGTACCATCACACCTAGCGATGGCACCACCGATTTCTTAGGCGATGTAGGGGCATGGCCTATCGGCGCCGATATCGCCCCTGCATCGCCTAATGTAAAGGGGCGTTTTCGGCGCTACATATCGCCTCTGAGTGGTCGACTGGTTTCACATCAGTGCTCTAAAACCAGGCGAGCACTCAGGGACGATGTGTAGACATCGCCCCATGTAACAGGGGGACGGCGATCTAACAGGCGATGGGAGCCATAGGCTCCCATGTTACAGCATCGCCACTTGGGTTTTTAGACACCCCAGCGGCGATGCCGCCTGTCAGATCGCCGATGTGTCGCCGGAGGTGTCGCCGCATGTAAACATGCGACGGTGACGCTGGCGGGGCGCCAAAAACGTGCGCGCTCCCGCCCGTCGCCGACGACATCTCTGGCGATGTCAAGATAAGATAAGAGAAACAGATTGTATTATTGTTCTACATTAGTGGCCTGTGGAGAACTGAAGTTTCCCTTAGTGAGTTGTAGAGGGCCATAAATCGAAGCGGGACAGTTCACATGAGATGTGTCAAAAGTTCATTGTCCTCTAACTTGAGCATGTTGCCAAATGTGATATCCTAAAATGCCCTTTCATTTTATAAAAAAAAACGCATGAATCCATGTGAAACATTTAATCCTCTTTTGAATGCGTCAAATGCAAAATTTTAAAGCATAGAAGATGTGAAAATGAAAAATAAATAACTTGCCAAAATCATAAAATGTGTTGAAGAATTGATTCCCAAAATGTTATAAGCGTACACTATCGTTCAAAGGTTTGGGGTCACCCAGACAATTTTGTGTTTTCCATGAAAACTCATACTTTTATTTATCAAATGAGTTACAAAATAAATAGAAAATATAGTCCAGACATTGACAAGGTTAGCAATAATGATTTTTATTTGAAATAATAATTTTCTCCTTCAAACTTTGCTTTTGTCAAAGAATGCTCACTATGCAGCAGTTACAGCATTGCAGACCTTTGGCAGGTACTATTTAATGAAGCTGCCAGATGAGGAGTTGTGAGGGGTCGATTTCTCAAACTAGAGACTCTAATGGTTGGTTTACACGTCCCGATATCGGCGTCCAACTCTGACCAAAAGTCACGTGGTTCGTGCGTTGGACCCGATATCGTTCGTGCGTTGTATGGTGTGAACGTCCAATACGATGCACGAACGATGTCAAACCGATATCGGGGATCTAATTAGCCTGCTCTCCAACGGCGTGATATCGGATGCCGGTTGGAGCCGGATCGTGCTGTGTGACAGCCCAACTCCGATGTGCAGTACAACGTCCCCCATTCACTCCTATGTTAAATGGTCGTTCCTGGGTCGGGGGGCGTAGACATCGTAGGGAAGTTGTATACCGATATCGCGCTGCGATTCTTGAAAAACCGGGCACAAAAAGCGTGCTCCCGCGCCGTCAGATCCAATATCGGACCGACGTTGCAACATGTAAACCCACCATAAAAGTACTAATGTAATGAGACTCTAATGTGAGTCTTGCTGCTCAGTTGTGCAGCGGTGCCTCCCACTTCTCTTTCTACTCTGGTTAGATCCTGTTTGTGCTCTCCTCTGAAGGGAGTAATACACACCGTTATAGGAAATCTTCAGTTTCTTGGCAGCTTCTCGCGTGAAATAGACTTCATTTCTAAGATTAAGAATAGATTGTCAAGTTTAAAATGAAAGTTCTCTTTTTCTTCCCATTTTTGAGCGTTTCATAGAACAAACAAATGTAAAGCTCCAGATACTCAACTTCAGTAGCTCAAAGGAAGGTCAATTTTATAGCTTCTTTAATCAGCCAAACCATTTTCAGCTGTGCTAACATACTTATGCAAGGGTTTTCTAAACATCCATTAGCCTTCTTACACAGTTAGCAAACACAATGTACCATTAAAACACTGGAGTGGGGGTTGTTGTAAATGGGCCTCTATACACCTACAGTATGTAGCTATTGCATTAAAAACCAGATGTTTGCAGATAGAATAGTCATTTACCACATTAACAATGTATAGAGTGCATTTCTAATTAATTTAATGTTAGCTTCATTGAAAAAAAATGTGCATTTCTTTCAAAATTAAGGACATTTCTAAATGACCCCAAACTTTTGAACGGTAGTGTATATCTCTCAAAATATCTGCAAACTTCCAGCAATTTATTATATAGCTATAATTATCTACCTGCATTTCTAATCTATTGATAGATATATAGATCATTCTTTGAATATACATTGATAGATGACCACAAATTTCATTGGTGGAACTAGAGGCCGATTGGTCTCAGTGCAAAATTTGGACATGCAACCCCCCATGTTGGTCAGATGTATAAGCCCATGTAGCGTTCTAAATGCTACAAAGTCACATGTTGCCCCTCACCCTTCATTATGTAGGAATGTCACCCATCCTGTTAAAGAGGACCTGTCATCCACCTGGTGCTTAGCAAACTGAATGCAGCACTGAATGCAGCATGTCCGCTGCATTCAGGGAAGGGGTCCCCCATGTCTCTAGCCCCCCTGTAAGCTTTAAAAAAGAATTTAGAAACCTTACAGTTAAGAGGTCACCTGGGTCGGATCTTATTAAGAGGTTCTGGCTGCTGGCACTATCCTCCCTGCCTCATCTTTGTGTATTGCGCCCCTTAGATGTGTCTGCCACCACCTCCTCTTCTTCTAGGTCTTCCCTCCTCTTCTGCTCCTGATGTCACACAGAGCAGGAGCAGAGGAGGAGGGCAGACCCCGAACATGAGGAGGCGGCAGCAGACACATAGAAGGGGCGGAACACACGAGGAGGGCAGGGAGGATTGTGCCAGCAGCCAGGACCTTTTCATAAGATCCCACTCCGGAGACCTCTTGAACTCTAAGGTTTCTAAAGTCTTTTTTAAAGCTTACAGGGGGGCTAGAGCCATGGGGGACCCCTTCCCTGAATGCAGTAAACATGCTGCATTCAGTGCTGCATTCAGTTTGCCAAGAACCAGAGGGGGTTACAGGTCCTCTTTAATGTCCTCCAACCTGGGATGCTTACTAGTAAACATGTCCCCATTCTGGTATATATGTCACCCATCCTGAGTCCCTTTCTAGTTCTTGTATATATGTCCCACGTCCTAGGCGCGTAATATGTCCTTCATCTTGATATAATAATCCCCATTATGAGCCACTTCATAGTTAAAGTCTCCTATTCTGGTAAATATTCTTTATCTTTCCAGGTATTTATGAACTTATACTGGGCCCCTTCTTTTATATATGTACATTATCCTGGTATATATGTCCTTATCCTGAGCTGCTTCATAGTAAACATGTCCCCCATTCTGGTAAATATGTTGTTATCCTGGGTCACTCCTGGTATATAGATCCCCCATCCTGGTATATATATTCTTATCCTGGGCCCCTTCTGGTGTGAATGTCCCCCATCACGGTATATATGTCCTTTGTGGGGCAGCGCCTGGATTGCAAGTCAGGAAACACGTGGAGCCCGGTAGTGGTTCAAACAGGACCCGGTGTTTATTGCTGGTACACACAGCGATGGCACAGTCTGCCGGAATCCGGGTCGCAGCCGGGTACACAAGACACAGTTCATATAACGTACCCCGGGTCCTTCAGGCCAAAGGCCTCGGTTATGGGCCACCCCGAGTTCCCCAGCCCTCCTGGGCTAGGCCGTGTTAGTCTAGCACACGGCCTCCTGGAACTCTAGACCTCTCCTTTCTGTATATCTGCTGCTGCTGCAGCCAAGGCACAAATCTGTGTACAGGGAACCCCGCCCTGCCTCCTGACCAGGCTTTTAACTCCGTGTCTACTTCCGGGACCTTGCAAGACCCGGAGCGGAGGGAGCGGACCGTCCCTTTCTCTCACACCCTATACCGGGCTCAATACGTGACAGTGCGCATTCTGGGGGAGACATAGCGCCCCTCGCATATGATCCCCCGCACTGTCTCACACACCCCCCCCCCTCGGTTCAAACTTGTGGGGTTGAACCCCAGCCATCAAACAGGGTGCCCGGGACAGGGCATCCGCATTACCCTGCAACTTGCCAGCCCGATGCTCCACCGTAAAATTGAAGTTTTGGAGGGACAGGAACCACCGGGTGACCCGAGCGTTCTGTTCCTTGGCATTTCGCATCCAGACCAAGGGAGCGTGATCCGTAACTAACCGGAACTGTCGCCCGAGCAAATAATAACGTAGGGACTCTAAGGCCCATTTAACGGCCAAGCACTCCTTCTCCACTACGCTATAATTCTTTTCCGCCGGGGACAATTTCCGGCTCAAGTAAGTGACCGGATGCTCGATTCCGTCCACTTCCTGCGACAGCACAGCCCCCAGCCCCACCTCCGAGGCGTCTGTTTGTACAACGAAGGCGCGTTTGAAGTCAGGACTGATGAGGACGGGCTGTCCGCACAAGGCCAACTTCATGGACTGAAAGGCTGCCTCTGCTTGGGGATTCCACCGCACCAACGCAGTTTTCTTCCCTTTCAACAGGTCGGATAGGGCCGCCGTTCGTCCAGCAAAGTTGGGTATGAAACGTCGGTAATACCCAACAATGCCGAGAAACGCCCTCACCTGTTTGGTAGACACTGGTCGGGGCCAATTTTGAATGGCCTCGATTTTGTTTATTTGGGGTTTGATAACCCCTCGCCCAATCACATACCCCAGGTACCGGGCCTCCTCGAGCCCCATGGCACATTTTTTTGGATTCGCCGTCAGGCCGGCGGCCCTGAGCGAATCTACCACGGCCTGTACCTGGGATAAGTGGGTATGCCAATCAGGACTAAAGATGATGATATCATCCAGGTAAGCGGACGCGTACTTCCGATGGGGTTCTAACACTATGTCCATGAGCCGCTGGAATGTGGCCGGGGCTCCATGCAACCCAAAAGGCAACACAACATAGTGATAGAGGCCTTCCGGAGTAACAAAGGCGGTTTTTTCCTTAGCCGATTTTGTCAGCGGCACTTGCCAGTAGCCTTTTGTCAGATCGAGCGTCGTAAAGTACTGGGCTTGCCCCAGTCTTTCGATCAGCTCGTCCACCCGGGGCATGGGATATAAATCAAACTTAGATACTTCATTCAGCTTCCGGAAATCGTTGCAAAACCGCAGCGATCCGTCCGGTTTTGGAATGAGCACGATGGGACTAGCCCACTCGCTCCGGGATTCTTCTATCACCCCTAACTTAAGCATGTGTTTCACTTCGGCCGCGATGGCTTGCCGTCGGGCCTCGGGTACCCGGTACGGTTTCACCCGCACTTTTACCCGGGGCTCAGTGACAATGTCATGTTGAATGACCGAAGTCCGCCCGGGCAGGTCAGAAAACACATCGGGATTCTGCTGTACCAATTTGTGAGCTTCCCGTCGTTGGGCCTTAGTGAGGGTGTCACTTATTCGTACGCCTTCGGTATCCCTGGGGGCCGAAGGGGAAGGGACCCCGGGTGCATCGGATGCCTCCATGATCATGCACTCCCGATCTTTCCACGCCTTGAGCAGGTTAACGTGGTATAGCTGCACGGGTTTCCTTTTCCCGGGCTGGTATACCTTGTAATTCACCTCCCCTACTTTTTCCCGGATTTCATATGGCCCTTGCCATTTGGCCAATAACTTGCTTTCCATAGTGGGCACTAAGACCAATACCCGGTCTCCCACCTCAAAGGTCCTAACGGTGGCCCGTGTATTATACGTGCGGCTTTGAGCTCCTTGAGCATCCATCAGGTGCTCTGTCACAATAGGCCGGACCGCCGTGATCCGGTCCTGCATTTTCGCCACGTGGTCTATGACGCTCCTATAGGGAGTGGGTTCCTGTTCCCACGTCTCCTTGGCGACATCCAAGAGCCCTCTAGGATGTCGGCCATACAACAGTTCAAAGGGGGAAAACCCCGTAGACGACTGTGGTACCTCCCGGATGGCGAACATTAGATATGGTAATAGCATATCCCAATCCTTTCCATCCTTGGCCACCACCTTTTTCAGCATGGACTTCAGGGTTTTGTTAAACCGCTCGACTAACCCGTCGGTCTGGGGATGGTACACCGAGGTGCGCAGCTGTTTGATGTTGAGCAATTTACACAGTTCCCGGGTCACTTTGGACATAAAAGGAGTCCCCTGATCTGTGAGGATTTCCTTAGGTAGTCCTAGGCGACAGAACATGGCAAACAGCTCCCGGGCAATTATTTTCGCCGTGGGGTGGCGTAACGGGATCGCCTCCGGGTACCGGGTGGCGTAGTCGACAACCACGAGTATGTGTTGGTGGCCTCGTGCTGATTTCACTATAGGCCCCACCAAATCCATTGCGATCCGTTCAAAAGGTTCCTCTATAACTGGTAGAGGTACCAATGGACTACGGAAGGTGGCAATGGGTGTGGTCAGCTGACATTCCGGGCAGGAGTCACAGTACCTCTGGACATCCGCATACACGCCCGGCCAAAAGAACCTTCGCAAGATGCGTTCTTGCGTTTTTTTAGCCCCAAGGTGGCCCCCTAGCAGGTGGGAGTGGGCCATCTCTAGGACCGCCCGGCGGTGTGGCTGCGGTACTACCAGTTGGTCCACAACCTCATCCCGGATTTTGTCCACCCTATAGAGTAACTCTTGGTTAAGCACCATGCGTGGAAATACGTTCTCTGCCCCCGGATGCTGAGCTACCCCGTTTATTTCAGTTACCCTTTCTCGGGCCCGGGTCAGTGTGGGATCCTGTAGCTGGGCTGTCCCAAACGCTCCCCGGGATACTTCCAACTCTGGAAGCGGTGGGGTCTCCTCGACCTCCCCTGCCAAGACGTCTAGCGGGAACCTATCGGGGTGACACTCTAGCCCTATGTTGGCGACCCCTACGGCAGGTGTCCCGGTCTCAGGGTCGTCGGGCTCAGCACCCGGGTTCCCTGGCTTCAGGACAGGGCTACTCCTCCTTTCCCATAAGGACCAAAACAACGGTAAGTCTCTTCCCAGCACCGTCCCGTAGGGTAGAGCCTTTACCACTCCGACCACGTGAGTCACCTCTCCACAGGGAGTGGATAGAGTCACTTCCGTGGTCGGATACTCGCGTAGGTCCCCGTGAATACACCGGACCCCGACCAATCCCCCAGTGAGTTGCAACCCGGGGATTAAGGACGCACGAACCAGCGTCACCCAACTGCCAGAGTCCAAGAGAGCTTCTGCTCTGTGTCCATTGACGAGCACCGGACACAGAGGTGGTGCCGTTAGGGGAACCACTACATCTGCGGTGAACACGGGGCGGGCATACATCGAGAGCCGGCGTGTGAACCCACAGTCCATGGGGTCCGCTGTTAGTGGGCAATAGGTAGCCACATGTCCCGGCCCTTTGCACCGCCAGCACCACGTAGCGGTGCCAGCGCCGGGTCGGAAGCTCCTTCTTGGGGAGCCTGGTTTCTTGCCAGCCCCGTTCTGGGGTATCCTCTCAGCGGGTACGTTTTTAGGAGAGTCCCCTGTAGATGAACGCATACCTCTACCCGG
This sequence comes from Allobates femoralis, assembly GCA_033576535.1. Classification (NCBI taxonomy): domain Eukaryota; kingdom Metazoa; phylum Chordata; class Amphibia; order Anura; family Aromobatidae; genus Allobates; species Allobates femoralis. The sequence continues at coordinate 33,752,272 of JARQOC010000007.1, read as the reverse complement.
CTCCGGAGGCCGGCGTAACTGCCGCAGTGGGGCAGAGTCCCGTATGAACTCCTCGGTGGCTGTATATCGCTCTATCAAGCTAACCACCTGGTCCAAGGTACCCGGGTCCCCTTGCCCCACCCAACGCTGTATCGCAACCGGCAGAGTCCGAACCAGCCGGTCGACCACCACCCTTTCCACCATCTGTCCCGGAGTTAAGCTCTCAGGCTGGAGCCACCGTTTCACCAACTGCAATAAGTCATACGCCTGGGAGCGAGCCGGCTTGGACTCCACATAGGACCAGGAAAACACCCGTTGGGCTCGGACATAAGTATTGACCCCCAGTCTAGCAAGGATCTCACCTTTGAGTCTGGCGTAGTCCTGTGCTTCCTCCCAACTGAGGTCCGTGTAGGTCTTTTGGGCATCGCCCATCAGGAATGGCGCCACCACTTCAGCCCACTGAGCGGAAGGGAGGCCTTCTCGTTCTGCGGTGCGCTCGTAGACGGTGAGGAAGGCTTCTACGTCATCCTCTGGACTCAGCTTCCGCAGGGCCGATCGGACCCGGTCCCGGGCCTCACGCCGCTCCGGGGAGGCGCTGTTGGCGGGTCTCGTAAGGCCGCAATTTGCTGCAGGAGCAGTTCATTCATTTTCTGCTGTTGTAGAAACTGCTCCTGTTGTAACAACTGCTGCTGCTCCTGCTGTCGCTGGTGCTGCTCCTGCTGTCGGAGCTGCTGCTCTTCATGTCGCTGCTGCTGTTCCTGCTGCCGCTGCTGGGTAAGTACCAGCTGCCTTAGGATTTCCTCCATATCAGCGGCAGGCCTGAACTGTAGCGTGGCCGGCTTAAGTATGGACATACAGTGCCGGGCACCCCGCAAGACTGTCGGCTATTCTGACTGCTGCTCCTCTCACTTTAGTCGCCGCTCATTGGCCTCATGAAACAGTCACTTTCACCGGGCTGGCCTGCTTGCCTGCATTCTCCACCATATGTGGGGCAGCGCCTGGATTGCAAGTCAGGAAACACGTGGAGCCCGGTAGTGGTTCAAACAGGACCCGGTGTTTATTGCTGGTACACACAGCGATGGCACAGTCTGCCGGAATCCGGGTCGCAGCCGGGTACACAAGACACAGTTCATATAACGTACCCCGGGTCCTTCAGGCCAAAGGCCTCGGTTATGGGCCACCCCGAGTTCCCCAGCCCTCCTGGGCTAGGCCGTGTTAGTCTAGCACACGGCCTCCTGGAACTCTAGACCTCTCCTTTCTGTATATCTGCTGCTGCTGCAGCCAAGGCACAAATCTGTGTACAGGGAACCCCGCCCTGCCTCCTGACCAGGCTTTTAACTCCGTGTCTACTTCCGGGACCTTGCAAGACCCGGAGCGGAGGGAGCGGACCGTCCCTTTCTCTCACACCCTATACCGGGCTCAATACGTGACAGTGCGCATTCTGGGGGAGACATAGCGCCCCTCGCATATGATCCCCCGCACTGTCTCACACCTGATACTGAGCTGCTTCATGGTAAATATATCCCCTATTCTGGTATATATGTCCTTAACCTGAGCCGCTTCATAGTAAACATGTCCCCCATTCTGGTAAATATGACCTTATCCTTGGCCTCTCTTGGCATACACCATGTTCCAAATTATTATGCAAATGTTCTTTTTCTCTGATTTTCCTAAATGGTTGGTGCAAATGACAGTCAGTGTAATAAAAGTCAACTCTCGTTAGAGTCTACATCAAATTTTATTGAAGAAACCTCCCAATGATAACTGTATAATCTTCAAAATAAAAAAATGCACTGTTCCAAATTATTAGGCACAGTAGAGTTTCTAAACATTTGATATGTTTGAAAGAACTGAAATGCTAATTTCTTGAATTTGCAGCATTAGGAGGTCACATTCACTGAAATAAAAAGCTATTTAACTCCAAAACATCCTAACAGGCCAAATTACATGTTAACATAGGAACCCTTCTTTGATATCACCTTCACAGTACTTGCGTCCATTGAACTTGTGAGTTTCTGGAGAGTTTCTGCTTGTAATTCTTTGGATGATGTCAGACTAGCCTCCCAGAGCTGCTGTTTTGATGTGAACTGCCTCCCACCCTCATAGATCTTTTGCTTGATTATACTCCAAAGGTTCTCTATAGGGTTGAGGACAGGGGAAGATGGTGGCCACACTACGAGTTTATCTCCTTTTATGCCCATAGTAGCCAATGACACAAAAGTATTCTTTGCAGCATGAGATGGTGCATTGTAATGCACGAAGATGATTTTGCTCCTGAACGCACGTTTTGCTTTTTGTACCAAAGAAGAAAGTTATCAGTCAGAAACTCTATATACTTTGCAGAGGTCATTTTCACACCTTCAGGAAACTTAAAGGGGCCTACCAGCTGTTTCCCAATGATTCCGACCCAAAACAGGACTCCACCTCCTTGCTAATGTCGCAGCCTTGTTGGGACATGGTGGCCGTCCACCAACCATCCACTACTCCATCCATCTGGGCCATCCAGGGTTGCTCGACACTCGTCAGTAAACAAGACTGTTTGAAAATTAGTCTTCATGTATGTCTGGGCCCACTGCAACCATTTCTGCTTGTGAGCACTGTTTAGGGATGGCCGAATAGTAGGTTTATGCACCACAGCAAGCCTTTTAAGAATCCTACACCTTGAGGTTAGAGGGACTTTTGGTTGCTCTTCTCTGCACCCGCTCTAGTTCAGCAATCTCTTTCTTATATCTAGGTAACTTGTATGAATGGTTATACTATGATAAAAAAGCACAACATATGGTCTTATCTAACGATGGACTAGACAAATAGTGTGATTGGTGAAGCTCACCTGATTAGGTTGTGAGCTGGTCACAACCATCACTTAAACATAAATGGCTGCTGCACAGATCCACTTGTGTATATACAACCCCTGGCAAAAATTATGGAATCACCTGGCTCGGAGGATGTCCATTCAGTTGTTTAAGTTTGTAGAAAAAAACAGATCACACACATGGCACAAAACTAAAGTCATTTAAATGGCAACTCTCAGCCTTGAAGAAACACTTAAAAAAAAAATCTTAAAAAAAGTGCTAGTCAGTAACAGTTACTTTTGTAGACCAAGCAGGGGGAGAAATTAAGAATCACTCATTTCTGAGTTAAAAATTATGGAAACACCGTAGAAATTTTCATTCCCAAAACTAACACCTGCATCAAATAAGATCCTTGTTAGTCTGCATCTAAATAGGAGTGATCACACCTTGGAGAGCTTTGCACCAAGTGGACTGACATGAATCATGGCTCCAACACGAGAGTTGTCAATTTAAAAAAAGGGCAGAGGATTATCAAACTCTTAAAAGAGGGTAAATCATCATGCAATGTTTCAAAAGATATTGGTTGTTCACAGTCAGCTGTGTCTAAAATCTGGTCCAATTACAAACAACATGGGAAGGTTGTTAAAGAGAAACATACTGGTAAACCAAGGAAGACATCAATGCGTCAAGACCGGAAACGTAAAGCTATATGTCGTCCAAAACAGGAAATGCACAACAAAACAAATGAGGAAAGAATGGGAAGAAACTGGAGTCAATGTCTGTGACCAAACTATAAGAAACCGGCTAAAGGAAATGGGATTTACATACAGAAAAGCTAAACAAAAACCATCATTAACACCTAAACAGAAAAATACAAGGTTATAATGGGCTAAAGAAAAGCAATCGTGGACTGTGGATGACTGGATTAGTCATATTCAGTGATGAAATCACGAATCTGCATTGTGCAAGGTGATGATGCTGGAACTTTTGTTTGGTGTTGTTTCAATGAGATTTATAAAGATGACTGCCTGAAGAGAACATGCAAATTTCCACAGTCATTGATGATATGGGGCTGCATGTCAGATAAAGGCACTGGGGAGATGGCTGTCATTACATCTTCAATAAATGCTAAGTTTACATTGATATTTTGGACACTTTTCTTATCCCATCAATTGAAAGGATGTTTGGGGAGATGAAATCATTTATCAAGATGATAATGATCCTGCCATAGAGCAAAAACTGTGAAAACATTCCTTGAAAGAAGACACATAAGGTCAATGTCATGGCCTGCAAATAGTCCAGATCTCAATCCAATTGAAAATCTTTGGTGGAAGTTGAAGAAAATGGTCCATGACAAGGCTCCAACCTACAAAGCTGATCTGGCAACAGCAATCAGATAAAGCTAGAGCCAGATTGATGATGAGTACTGTTTGTCCACTCATTAAGTCCATACCTCAGAGACTGCAAGCTGTTATAAAGGCCAGGGGTGGCGCAACAAAATACTAGTAATGTATTTGAGTGTTTTGTTTGTTTGTTTGTCATAATTCCATAATTTTTACCTCAGAATTGAGTGATTCCATAATTTTTCACCCTTGGTCTATAAAAGTAACCATTACTGGCTAGCACATTTTTTTTTTTTAAAGATCTCTTTCAGTGTTTCTTCAAGGCAGACAGTTGCCATTTGAAATGACTTTAGTTTTGTGCCATGTCTGTGATCTGCTTATTTTCTACAAAATTAAACAACTTAGTGAACATCATCCGAGCCAGGTGATTCCAAAATTTTTGCCAGAGGTTGTAGCAAATTCTCAGGAAAAGTATGCACCCAAGAAACATGCGCTGCTGAACTATGACAATAGATCATAGATTTTTTCATGAACCTTTATTAGTCTACGCATTTCATTGCTATCCAGTTACTTCCTGTGTTGAGGATGTTTGCCCTGACGAAGTAGCTGGATAGCTATGAAATGCAAAGGCTAATAAAAGTTCTTGAAGAAATTTTGGTCTATCATCATTGTTAGACAGCACACGTTTTTTGGGTCCATACTTTTCCTGAGATTTTCGTATGGATAGTGGAATGCTATACTATAGTTAACATATTTTTTGGATTATAAGACGCACTTTTGTTCCCCAAAGTTTTCGGGGAAAGTTGGGAGTGCGTTTTATAATCTGAATCTACTAGGGGGTGGGTTTTAGGGGAGGGTGGTGGCTCTGGAGCGGTGTCTGGGGGCTGGAGGAGGCTGCAGGAGGCAGCGGGAGGTCACGTGCTTCTGCTCTTTAGCCTCATGTAATTAAAGACTGCACCTGCTGTCCACCACCTTGGTGCTGAAGCAGTGCTGGGGGAGCGGCGTATATTAATATGTACCTGCACTCACCCCCCCCCCCTTTGCTGGATATGACGCTCCGTCACCTTATATGCCCCCTATTGGTGTACACACAGTAAAATAACAAACACTGTTAATTACCCGTCTCTTGGTCCATGCTCCCAGCTCCAGCGTCTCAATGTGTGCAAGCATCTGATCCTGTGAATGGCACAGCACAGAGATGCCATCACTCTGCGCCCTGGTTACATGATCCGAAGGCCGAGACCGACGCAAGAAGAGACACCAAGGAGCTGGGAGGACAGAGCAAGTGACAGACTGTAAGTAACAGTGTTTGTTATTTTACTGTATGCAGCCATCAGGGGGACATAAAGAATGATGAGGGGGCATATCCAGCACGAGGGGGCTCATTTGCCAGCATAAGGGGGCTAATGCGCCAATATGCCAGCACAAGGGGACTAATGTGCAGCACAAGGACTAATGTGCCAATTGCTGCACAAGGGGGCTAATATGCCATCAAAGAGGGATAATGTGCCAATGTGCCAGCACAAGGGGCTAATGTGTCATGTGGCACAAGGGCATGTGTCAAAGCGCAAGGGGCTAATGTGCCGTCACAAGGGGGAAAATGTGCCAATGTGCCAGCACAAGGAAGCTACTGTGCCAGCACAAGGGGGCTATATCCCAGGATGAGGACATGTATATGATTTGTAGACAGACACAGGCATTATAAGACGGACCCTGGAGGAAGGGGGGTGACAGGTTCCCTTTAAGATAAAGTACATTTCTGTCAATGTTCCGCAAATCAGAACTTCAGCGAGGAAGTGAAAGATGCCACCCATAATGTCCCATGTTCTGAAAATCCATAATGTCCTTTTATTACACCTTGCAGTTATGCTTTATTATTTTACTTTATGTTATTTTGTTTTATTAAGTTTTAATGTTTTCTATTCTTATGATAGAAGGGAGAGTTTGTGTTTCCGCGGCTCCAACCTTTACTCTATGTAGCAAATTAAAACAACTAATATGGACAAGTCACACTTTGAATGTCGGTTTTCCCACTGAGTAGCTCCAAGTAGAATTTCCTTTAGTTCTAATTACACTCATTTCTATAATTAGTTAGGCACACTGAAGATCTTTTGTGCTTGGCGTGTACAGATTGTCTCCAGGGGCTATTGTCTTTGAGCTGATATATTTGTCTAGTGCTGCTGAATGAAGATGATACTCCTGTGATACTTTCCGTTCTCCCCTTAACAATGTCAGGAGGTCTGTTAATGTACATCTGTAATTTGCAGCTTGGGGCTTTGATTTTTGGCAGTGCCAGAGACTGGGGGAAGTGGAAAGAAAAGGAAAGGAGAAAGAAAAAAGACATGGTACAGGCAGACTATAGAGGACGCCAAATATTTATTGTAGCTCCTAAATGTATGAGGAGAGAAGAGATTCAGTTAATGCTCTTGACAAATCCAAGTTACAGCATAAAGTCTTAAATGGAATTACAGTACTGAACACGTGTCATAACCCCATAGCATGGGTGAGTTCTGGGCTCTGTGATAGGCTAGCATTGTGGTTTTTTACTGTATTTATCTCTATATACAGTGCCTACAAGTAGTATTCAACCCCCCGCAGATTTAGGTGGTTTGATAAGATGCAAATAAGTTAGAGCCTTCAAACTGCAAACGAGAGTAGGATTTATTAACAGAAGCATAAATCTTACAAACCAAAAAGTTATGTTGCTCAGTTGAATTTTTATAAATTTTAAACATAAAAGTGTGGGTCAATTATTATTCAACCCCTAGGTTTAATATTTTTTGTGGAATAACCCTTGTTTGCAATTACAGCTAATAATCGTCTTTTATAAGACCTGATCAGGCCGGCACATGTCTCTGGAGTTATCTTGGCCCACTCCCCCATGCAGATCTTCTCCAAGTTATGTAGGTTCTTTGGGTGTCTCATGTGAACTTTAATCTTGAGCTCCTTCCACAAGTTTTCAATTGGGTTAAGGTCAGGAGACTGACTAGGCCACTCCATCACCTTGATTTTTTCCCTCTTGAACCAGGCCTTGGTTTTCTTGGCTGTGTGCTTTGGGTCGTTGTCTTGTTGGAAGATGAAATTACGACCCATCTTAAGATCCTTGATGGAGGAGCGGAGGTTCTTTGCCAAAATCTCCAGGTAGGCCGTGCTATCCATCTTCCCATGGATGCGAACCAGATGGCCAGGCCCCTTGGCTGAGAAACAGCCCCACAGCATGATGCTGCCACCACCATGCTTGACTGTAGGGATGGTATTCTTGGGGTCGTATGCAGTGCCATCCAGTCTCCAAACGTCACGTGTGTGGTTGGCACCAAAGATCTCGATCTTGGTCTCATAAGACCATAGAACCTTGAACCAGTATGTCTCAGAGTCCTCCAAGTGATCATGAGCAAACTGTAGACAAGCCTTGACATGACGCTTTGAAAGTAAAGGTACCTTACGGGCTCGTCTGGAACGGAGACCATTGCGGTGGAGTACGTTACTTATGGTATTGACTGAAACCAATGTCCCCACTGCCATGAGATCTTCCCGGAGCTCCTTCCTTGTTGTCCTTGGGTTAGCCTTGACTCTTCGGACAAACCTGGCCTCGGCACGGGAGGAATCTTTCAACGGCTGTCCAGGCCGTTGAAGGCTAACAGTAGTTCCATAAGCCTTCCACTTCCGGATGATGCTCCCAACAGTGGAGACAGGTAGGCCCAACTCCTTGGAAAGGGTTTTGTACCCCTTGCCAGCCTTGTGACCCTCCACGATCTTGTCTCTGATGGCCTTGGAATGCTCCTTTGTCTTTCCCATGTTGACCATGTATGAGTGCTGTTCACAAGTTTGGGGAGGGTCTTAAATAGTCAGAAAAGGCTGGCAAAAGAGATAATTAATCCACACATGTGAAGCTCATTGTTCTTTGTGCCTGAACTACTTCTTAATACTTTAGGGGGACCAAACAGAATGCTGGTGGTTTGAGGGGTTGAATAATACATGACCCTCTGAATTAACTTTTAACACTTTAAAAAAAAAAAAAAATTAAATCTTTTTGGCTGCAGTACATTTCCCACTTCCAGGCTGATCTACAGTCCAAATGTCACAATGCCAAGTTAATTCCGCATGTGTCAACCAGCTAAATCTGCAGGGGGTTGAATACTACTTGTAGGCACTGTATATGTACCATTCTGTAAAGCCTGATGGATATTTATGTATACTGCCTATAACTGTATTCTGCTATGGGGGTCTGTGACCTGTTCACCCTCTCTGTAACCTTCCTTGGTTTTTATGTATGTCCCCAGTATTTTTACTGATTCACTGACATTACAATAAATATGTGCACTTGCAATTGGTGGATCTTGTTGATATTTGTACTGGGTTTGTAGCTTTAGAACTCCGTTCTCAGGTTGTTCATGTAATTTTGAGTTGCTGATCATGTGAGTCCAAAATGCTTCTCTATATCTTTGTCTTAATCCCCATTCTTCTGTAGTTGTAATAAATATTTTTGTCTTGATCTACATCCAGACAATCTTTGTGTACTGACAGATACCGGTTTGTGTTTTTGTCTTCAATGCTTAACTATTTTTTGTCTATCACTGGCAGGTCTGGAGATCCCTTGTATCTCACCCCATATTAACTCTCCAAGAAAAGGGGTTCCAAGACAGTATAAATACCTTATAAATTCATATTATAGTGTAGAAAAGATAAGTTAATAGGTAACTTTCGAAAATAGCTTAAACATAAAGATTATGCAAGGCTATCTGCAAAGTAAACTTAAGGCCACGTGCACTCGTTGAGTATTTGGTGAGGTTTTTTTATTCAATATTTGTAAGGCCACATGTACAGTTGCACACGTTTAGTATTTGGTGAGTTTTGTACCTGAGTGTGTAGGCCGGCTTCACACCACGGTTTTTGGCTGTCAGGTTATGTGCGGTGTTTTGCAGGAAGCACCGGACATAACCTGACATCCCTGAACAAACAGAATCGGAGGGCAAATCTGCCCTCCAATCCTGTTTTGTGCAGGAATCGTCTGTGCCGCTGTCCAGTGCTGAAATATCAGCACAGCTGCTTGCAAGGGATTTGGCCGTGGTGCTGATAATTCAGCCGTGGAGCTCTCCAGGTGCTGAAATTCATCAGCGGCTGCTTTTAACAGCAGCCGCAATTTTAGCACCCGGCGTCAGGAAACCGATATGATTTTCTGCCGGATCCGGCACCCATAGACTCCCATGTTATGGGAGCCGGATCGCCCAGAATCCGGTTTTGTTCGATTTTTTTTTTGTCCCAGACACAAAAAATGCTGCAAGCTCTGATTTTGTGTCCGGGGCAATAAATGAAAAAAGGCGGATCCTTCCGGACAGACACCAAAGCGGATGGCAAATAACTGCCATCCGGACCCATCCAGCACCATAGGGATACAATAGGAGAAAAATCGGATCCAGGGCTGTCCGGTTCACACCGGACAGCCCGGATCCGAAAAAACATGGTGTGAAGCTGGCTTTACACTGCATTTTTTTCACATATCAGTGTCCATCCAGTTTGTGTGCCAAAACCCACAGAAGAACCAGTAGAGGATCTTGCAGAGAAAAAGTATAATTGAAAGATTGACACCTGTTCGGAGTTTTGGAGACACGCCTGGTTTTGGCACACAAACTGGATGGACACTGATCAGTGGCTGCTCTGCCTGCCTGCGCCAGTGCAAATGCAGGCGCAGGGGCATTTAGGGGCTTGGGCAGCCTAGTGCAGGGATGCATAGATGCCCTGCATTTGCGCTCAGCTGTACTCAGTGCCCCCATTACATCCTATGGCCAAGCACAGCCGAGCGCGTGCTCTGTATAGTGTGAATCGCAAGTGAAAGTGGCAGACGCCACGGCGCATGCACCTGGTCAGACGCACCCGGAAAACGTCCAGTTAGGCATTTCCGGGTGCTAATTGACAGGCGCTTGCGCTGTGGCATCTGCCACTTTCACTTGCAATTCACACTATGCAGAGCTCGGCTGTGCTCGGCCATAGGATATAATGGGGGCACCGAGCGCAGCTGAGTGCAAATGCAGGGCATCTATGCATTTCTGCACTAGGCTGACCAAGCCCCTAAATGCCCCTGCACTTGCATTTGTTCTGGTGCAGGCAGGCAGAGCAGCCTAGTGCAGGGACCTCATAGATGTGGAACAGGCCAAATAGAAATTTTGTCACCACTTCTCAATTTTTTCCACTTCTGGTTTTGGCTGCAAATACTAAAGCAAAAACTCGCCAAACACTCAACATGTGCACATGGCTTAAAGATCATCTCTTGCTAAACATTACAGAATATCTGTATGGAAAAAGAGGATTTTGAATTTGAAATTAGTATAAGAAAAATGCACTTTTCATGAAATTAGTAATTAAGGAATAATATAAGTCAAACCCTTCGGCTGGCTTCACACTACGGCTGGGATCCGATCTGTGGCCGTCCGCTTGAGGCAGACAGCCGCTGACCAGATCAGCACACAGGACTGGATGGCTAATTTGCCCTCCGGTGCGGTGTGCAGCCAGTGCAGCTGCCGCCGCTGATAGGTCAGGACTGCGGCTCGCCGGGGAGCTAGCCATGGTCCTGAACTGTCAGGAGGGGTCGGCACTGAGCTTCAGCACCATGGAGCTGTCCCCTCTGACAGATCAGGAACGCGACTCGCTCCTTGCAAGCCGCGGTCCTGAGTTATCAGCGGCGGCGGCAGCTGCACTGGCTGCACTCCGGACCCGAGGGCAAATTAGCCCTCCAGTTCTTTGTGCTGATCCGGTCCGCGGCTGTCTGGCTCAAGCGGACAGCCATGGATCAGATTCCAGCCGTAGTGTGAAACCAGCCTTAGTGACAAAGCCAATTTTGACCTTAATCACCAGCCAATGGACAAATGTTGAAAATGCGAACAGCATCACTTTATGTGGCAATACATCTGGAATGTTTCAACATATTCCAATGAATCTGAGAATGTTTTTTGTGACACACTGTACTTTATGTTCAGGGTAAATTTGTCAAAATGTTTTGCATTTATTTGTAAAAATCTCAGAAATGTTGGCAATTTTTTTTAAAAGCTTGCAATTTCATCCTTAAACCAGTTAGTCATGCTGTAAAAAATAATTTAATAAAATTTCCCATAAGTCTATTTTACATCTGCATCATTTTTCAAACTTTATTTTATTTCGTTAGGATGTTAAAAGGGTTAAAAATCAAGAAATTTACAAAACCTGTTTTTTTAGGGACATATTCAGATTTTAATTGACTTTAAGGAGCCCATATATTGGAAACTCCCTGAAAAGTGATATTATTTTGAAAACCAACTTCCGTCAGATACTTCAAAACTTCTGTCAGGAATTTTTTTAACTATTAAGGTAAAACAGGAATTACGGTAATGCAAAGTAGAATGAAAAAATATACTGTATATGTGGAGCCCACTGGGACGGGGTACTCGGTGCCGGACCGGTGTACTGCTGGGGGATGTCACGGCGGTCCTGGTCCAGACCGTGTCCCGGGCCCGCACAATAAAATGGGGGTTATTTACAGGGTATTTGTCACTCATGACGCCACCCACTATATGCGGCCAGTAATGGGGCTGCCGCTGCTGCAGAACCTCCGGGGATGATGGGATAGCAGCTTGGATAGAATAGTTCCTGTGGGCAGAACTGGGTTCCCCGGGGCAGTGGTAGTAGTAGTTAAAGTCTGTGAGGATAGTTATTGATGCTGCAGGAGAGTAGGGGTAGCAGTAGAGATGATGAGAGTAGAGGTAATCGCAGTATATGAGGGCAAGTGGGGCTTCAGTATAAGGATCACACACACTCACGGTTTCTGTTGTTTTCCAAGTCTTTTCTTGCAGATGGTATAACACAGTACTGTCCACGGAGTCTGTACCGGGTTGCTCCCACCCTGACCGGTTCTTTGGCTTCCTACTTAAGCGCTGTGTGGTGGCCCTGCTGCTGCTTGTAGCTGTACTGCTGGCCCTGTCTCTGCTCACGGGTACCAATATGCTGGGCAACTTGAGTCCTCTGTGTCACTGACCCCTCCGTGTTGCTTTGCTATGGTGCTGTGAAGATGGTGGACCTTCACTATGCCGGTGTTTACTGTCCTGTCTGTCTCAGGCACAGCCTCGGATCCGGTATCCGTCTTATGCGCCTCCCCGGGGTCAAGTTTTTGGGGTAACTCTTTATCCCGGGTATGTTCCTCTGTTTCTCTGTCTCCACTCCTCAGACCTCTCAGGACCTCCACTTCTACTTGGCTCTGCTCCTGCTCCAGACTCCAACTAAACTGAACTGTCACTCTTGCTCTGTGGTAAACAACTTAGCTCCTCCCACTAGTGCAGGTGCCACCTAAACTCCTCCCACTTTCTAGTGTAGTGTTGTGAGGGGAGTAAACCTGTGTTGATGTTTCTGTGGCACATTAACCCTTGGGGTGCCACATATATACACTACCGTTCAAAAGTTTGGGGTCACCCAATTTTGTGTTTTCCATGAAAATGCATACTTTTATGTATCAAATGAGTTGCAAAATAAATAGAATATATATTCCAGACATTGACAAGGTTAGAAACAATGATTTTTATTTGAAATAATAATTTCCTCCTTCAAACTTTGCTTTCGCCAAAGAATGCTACCTTTGCAGCAACTACAGCATGGCAGACCTTTGGTGGGTACTATTTAATGAAGCTGCCAGTTGAGGAGCTGTGAGGTGTCGATTTCTCAAACTAGAGACTCTAATGTACTTGTCTTGTTGCTCAGTTGTGCAGCGGGGCCTTCAACTTCTCTTTCTACTCTGGTTAGAGCCTGTTTGTGCTCTGCTCTAAAGGGAGTAATACACACCGTTATAGGAAATCTTCAGTTTCTTGGCAAATACTCGCATTGAATAGCCTTAATGTCCAAGAACAAGAAAAGACTGTCGAGTTTCACATGAAAGTTCTCTTTTTCTGGCCAATTTGAGAGTTTCATAGAACAAACAATAGTAATGCTCCATATTCTCATATACAGTAGCTTTAAGGGATGTCAATTTTATAGCTTCTTTAATCAGCCAAAACGTTTTCAGCTGTGCTAACACTTGTGCAAGGGTTTTCTAGGGTTTTCTAAGCATTCATTAGCCTTCTTACACAGTTACTAAACACAATGTACCATTAAAACACTGGAATGGTGGTTGTTGGAAATGGACCTCTATACACCTGCAGTATGTAGATATTGCATTAAAAACCAGACGTTTGCAGCTAGAATAGTCATTTACCACATTAACAATGTATAGAGTGTATTTCTGATTCATTTAATGTTAGATTCATTGAAAAAAAAGTACTTTTCTTTAAAAAATAAGGACATTTCTAAATGCACCCCAAACGTTTGAACGGTAGTGTAACTTCCTCTAAAATGATAACCCACATGTACCCCACATGGGCAGGTCTCTGAAGGGAAGGAGCACTATTTGAATTTTGGAAAAGTTTTTTTGTCAGCTCACCCTCACCAGCCTATTCACAAAATCCTCCTTTCAGGCAGGGTCACGGCTCAGCAACCGCCACAATCAGATCCAAGGGAAGAGTAGAATACCCAGCGATGAGGAACCGTAGCACTTCAGAAAAAAATATCCATTTATTGAGAAATTATTAAAAAATGTGTCAAAGATAGAGTTTACAGGCAGTCAGATCAGTCCTATGGACATTAAGAACTACGCGTTTCGGCCTATGACGGAGCCTTAATCATTATCATGATCTCTGAAGTGCTACTGTTCCTCATTGCAGGGTCTTCTACGTTTCCCTTGAACTATTTGAATTTTGGGACACAAAATGTAAAGAAATAGATTGTGGGCACCATGTCACATTTGCAGGGCCCCTATGGTGCCTACACAGTAGAAACAGTCGAAGGCCCCCAATTAAGTGAGTATTTTGAACTCACAGATACTACACTGATTTTTGTAATACTAGGTAATCATATTGAAAAGTTTCTTTTTTTTCACAATGATGTTCCTTTAGCCCCAAATTTTTCATTTTTGCTTGAGATAACATGAGTCAGTGGACCCTACAGTATGTTACCTACTTTCTTCTGAGTGTGGCATTACCTCCATGTAGTCAAAAGTTCTCTTGCGACACACGGCAACGCTGAGAAGAAGTGGCACTTGGTACTTAGGCATGAGGTACCAAAGCAGCAGAAATCCTAAAGAGTGACCCTATTTTGGAAACTAGACCCACTAAGGAATTCAGAGTATGTTGAACTCATAGATGCTTCACAGAACATTTTACACACTAAAACTTATATTTTACAAAAATTAATTAGTTTTTTTTTCGCCATAACTCATTTTTTTCCAAATGAGCAAAATTAGAGCTTCTTTTTTGTGGGATAGTTTGGCACTTTCATTCATACCATTATTTTTACATATGACTTTCTGAACGCCTTTAGTTTAATTTTTTGTGCTACATTTGTTAGGTGATTTTAGTATTTTATCTGGTATCCGCCATATTGAATAAATAACACAACAATTTTATAGTCTAGACAGTTCCAGTTGCAGCAATATCAATTATGTATACTTTTTTGTTTATTTTTGTTTTAATGCAAATTTTGCACTTACCCCTTCACTTCCCGGGAAATTTTCATTTTCATTTTTTGTTTTTTGCTCTCCTGCTTCCAAGACCCATAACTTTTGTATTTTTCCATCAATATAGACATATGATGGATTGTTTTTTGCAAGACAAGTTGTACTTTTAGATGAAATCATTTATTCTACCATATATTTTACAGAAAATGGGGGGAAAAATTCCACATGCGGTGAAATTGCACAAAAAGTGCAATTACACATTTGTTTTTTTATTCACCATGATCACTATATAGTAAAAGTGACGTGACTGTGTGATGCCTCTGATCGGTACGAGTTTGTAGATACCAAACATGTATACATTTACCGTTATCTGAGTGGTGAAAAAAAATTCTGAAGTTTGAAAAAAAAAAATTGCACTTTTTGCGCCTTGTTCTGCAACCGTAGCGTCCTCATTTTTGGGATCTGGGGCTGTGTGATGACTTATTTATTGCGTCTTGAGCTGACCTTTCTAATGATACCAATTTGGGGGTGGATGTGCTGTTGTGATCGCCTATTATTGCATTTTGTAGCAATGTTGCGGCAACCAAAAAAAGTAATTTTGGCGTTTGGACCTTCTTTCCCGTTACGCAGTTTACAGCTCTCATTAATTGATTTTATATGTTGATAGATCGGGCATTTCTGAACACGGTGATACTAAATATGTGTATTTTGGTTTTTTTTTTAATACTTTTATTTTGAATGAGGAAAAGGGGGGTGACTTTATTTTTTAAGTAATTCTTGTTTTTACACTGCCCCATAGGGCGCCACAGTGCTGCAGCATCTGATCGCTTCTGCCATGTCCTAATGAGCTGTAGCGCATCGGTACATGGCAGTTGCTTTCACTTTCAGTGGTTGAAAGCGCCTGCCAACCACTGAGAGGAAGTGCTCTGTGACATCATCGGGTTCACACCAGGACCTGGGGCTATCACGTGAGCACCGGGAAATATTATCGTGGGATCTGGGTGCAAGCGGGGAACATGCTGTGGAGGTTTTGGATCCCGCTGTCATTAATCCGAACGGTGCTGAAAGCCCAACAGCTCAACTGATGAGATCAGCTGAGATGTCGGGTGTTTGATATGAGCTTGCGTTGAAGATCACATCAAACATTGGGACCTGACCCAGGATGTCCTCCTACGTCATGGGTCGGGAAGGGGTTAAAGGCTAAATAGGTTTTCATGGTTTTTGTGCACTTTTTATGTGTTTTTTTTTTTTTTTTTACTTTCTTAGACATTTTATTTCATGTGTTTTTTTACTTTTTCACTTAGTCTCACTGTGGAAAATGAATATATTTTACTTTGATTACTGGTTTCATGCATTACAAGACTCGTATCCTGCAGTGCAGAAGACCTGTCGGTGACTCACTGGCAGAGCCTGTTAGACCCTGCTTATAGAAAAATATTACAGGACACCATGACCTTGGGATACCATGGGAATGACCGGTATCTATGGTTACAGTCACTGGGGGTAAACCTGTGGCACCCCAGGGGTTAATGTGCCACAGTAACATCACAAGGGTTAACTCCCCACACAACACTGGACACTGTACTAGCACCTCTAGGCCCAGAAGGGGGAGCTCAAGCAGCTCCCTTATATATATTCTGGTCTGAGGAGAGGAAGTGGGGAAGAGCAGAGTGGTGGGTGAAGCTTAAGTGGCACCTGCAAGAGGGGGAGGAGCTAATGTTGTTTACCTCAGAGTGGTAGTGGTTAGTTAGTTGGAGCTGGAGTTGGAGTTAGTGCAGTTCCTGGGAGCACTGAGGAAGAAAAGACTGCTGGTGTAAAAGGGGCTGCCTTAGGCCTCTCCACAACCTGCTACTCCACTTCCAGGCCTGGCCAGGGTCTGAGGGAAGGAGTAAGAGAAACAGGAGAACACATCTGGGAGACTGAGTTACCCCATAACTCGCCCCGGAGGAGCGCACAGACCGGATACCGGATCCAAAACTGTGACTGACACACGCAGCACAGTAAACACTGGGATAGTGGAGGTTGTATATCTACACTGTACCTCAGCAAAGCAACACGGCGGGCCAGAAGCACACGGAAAGGCTCAAGTTGCCTAGCAAAGAGGGTACCTGTGAGGAGAAACAGGGCCAACAGCTCAGCTAAAGCAGCAGCAGGGCCACACACAAGGCGCAGGAGTAGGAAGCTGAGGACCCGAAGAGGGTGGGAGCAACCCGGCCCCGGTACAGACTCCGTGGAAAGTACTTCGCCAAATATCATCTGCAGTAAAACCTTGGAAAACTACAAAACCGTGAATCTGTGTGATCCTTGCACTCAAGTCCTACTCTCCTCACCAACTGTCATCATCACTACTACCCCTATCCTGTAACATCCATAGCACTATCTATAGACTATTACTACCACTGCCCCAGGGAATCAAGCTCTACCCCCACAGAGACCCATTACATCCCAAGCTGCCAAACATCATCCCCTGAGGTTCTACAGCAGCGGTGGTCCCCATAGCAGTATCCCAGTCCGGCACCGAGTACCCCGTCCCAGTAGGCTTCACAAACCTATCAAAGGGGTCTTTAAAGCAAATTTTAACCAATTAGATGCCATTGTTGTGATTGACACCAGTATTTCCAGGGTTAATCATCCCCAATCAGTTCCAAAAGCATTTGAGACTGATTTTGCAGGATTTCACCTGTCATATACAGCTGTCACCCACAGAATTTTTACTGTAACTGTTTTCATACATCTGTGTCTGGTCTCCATGCTTTTTTGTATTATTGACTTCACCCTAATTGCTTTGTGCAACCATGTCTGCCAGGGATGTCAATCTGATTTTTTTTTTCTGTGCAAATTATCTTGGAGCGAAAGTTTTTTACAGGCTAACTGGAAAATGATAATGATAAAAAATAATTTTATACATTGCTGCAGCTCAGAATACTGAGATGACTGCATTAGCAACATTTTTTGAGGGTCCGTACAATAATAATTACCACATTGAACGATAACTAGGTTTTAGAGGAGGAAAATGAGAATAAACGTTGAAGCAAAAATATTATAGACATGATACACTGTATAGGGGGAATCTGCTATTGACACTGCTATGGAGGTAATGTCCCCCCAATTCTGTACTCATGTCCTGGTCTCATCCTGGTGTTTGTGTCCCTTATCCTGGGCCCATCCTGCTATATATGGCATTCAACATGGACCCATTCTAGTATGCGTGATTGTCATCCTGGTATATATGGTCCTCATCCTGGTCCCATCCTGATATATAGAACACAATCCTGGAATATATATAACCCTCATCCTGGTATACATGGCCCTCATCCTGGGGCATTCCTGGAGTATATGACCCAACCCTTGTATATATAAGGTCCCATCATGGTATATATGACCCGTATTCTGGGCCCATTCTGGTATATATGGCCCCATCTTGCTACCAGGGACATACGTCTGCTTTATTCAAAGATTTTTCCATGCCTGCACTATGTACTGTTGTCACAGTGGTCTGTGCTCTTACCAAAGAGCAAATGCTCCGATCAGAGCACAGACCAGTGTGACAATGGTTGATTGTAAAGCTGGAGTCCGACAGGGAAAAATCTTTGAATAAAGTATCAGTATGTCTACAGGAGCAGCGCTCACTCACTCCACAACACTAAACATAGTATCCTGCTCTGAGAAGAAGAGTGGAACAGTGTGACTGAGGGATTCTGAATCGGGTGCTAATGATTTGGCGCAAAGATAGAAAGCCCCAACACATCAGACTCTTGCCCACCGTGGAAACCTTCAAAATGAACCTGAAGACCCACCTCTTCCAACAAGCCTACAACCTACAATGATCCTCAGTCTACTAAATGACTGCATGACCAACTCTACCCTCTCCTAGTATATCCCCACCCATCCCTTGTAGACTGTAAGCTGTTGCGGGCAGGGTCCTCTCTCCTTCTTTACTTGTGTGAGCCTTGTATTGCTCATGTTTATTGTACTTGTCTATGTATGCCCCTTTTCCCATGTAAAGCGCCCTGGGATAAATGGCGCTATAATAATTAATAATAATAATAAAGAAAAAAGGATATCTGGCCGCCCACTTTTCTGTAAAATCATGAACTTTTTTTATTAACGGTTGATCTTGTTACATTAAAAACATTCATAGGAACAGACCCCAATGGTCCCCTGCCATACACATTTCGGAAGTTCCTTAGTTACAGGCATACATTCAATGAATATACAACCCCATAAGTAGCAAAACAGAATTGCGTCATTTCCGGCATCGGGTGACGTCAGTACACCCGCGCCGCTATGTAGGTTTCAAGCACCACATTGCGCAGGCGGCGTGGGTATACTGACGTTACCCGATGCCGGAAATGACGCGATTCACGTCATTACAGCCCCATTGCAACCCAGGCAGCGCCGAGGAGAGCAGGGAGGCGCTAAATACAATATAGAATATTGTATACAATAATACAATATGAATAGAAGATCACGCCTATTAGGGCGTGATCTTATGACGAAGATGGCCCGCCCTAGGGGCTAAAGAATATAGCCCCTGCTAATTAACATCGCTAATGAGTAAGTTTTAAAACGTTTTTCTGCACTTTCACAGGATGCTTTTCTGAGCCAAAAGGAGTGTGAGATTAGTGATCGGCTGCTGCAGGGACATGATTTTGAAGCTTAGGTGGCGTTTTGGAGGTGACAGGATCCCTTTAACTAATGTGCTGTAGAAGCTTAAAGAGTAACCATGATTTTAAAGTTTATTCATAAGTCAAAAGGACGCGTGAAGATAAAATACTGTATATGACAAAGTTACTTATCTGAGAAATCTGCTTTTTTCTCCACCAGGACTGATGTATAATTCTAAAAAGTCTTATGTCTGAGGTAAAATCTGTATTTAGTGAAGACTTTCCCATTATTGAGATAGGAGATGACAATTGTTACTGATAAGATTATTGTAGATGGGAGGGAGAGGAGGAAGGAGGAGCTAGAGGGAGAGCTACTCCCTCTTCCATGTATATAGAATATTATAAGCACCAACTGCCATCTCCTATCTCCGTAATGGGAAAGTCTTCACTGAATACAGACTGTACCCATAATTTGACAATTTAAAGATCAGTCCAGCAGGAGTAAGAATCGGATTTGTCTGTTAAGATATATTACAAAGTTGCTTATTTTCATGAGTACTATTGATTTATGAAATAAAAATTAAAATGACAGCTACATTTTAAGAGATATTTATTATTATCATAAGAAGAATTATGCTGGAAATATGTAATAAATTCCTGTACATTAAGAAATGTGCTTCAATGATGAACTGGACCAACTGTTGGAGATGGTAAACATTTATGTTCATTCATGAGCAGCAAATGAAATGACAATATTTAACACCCATCCCATCCTTTTTTAGAGAAGTTGGAAATGACACAACACATTTTTCTGACACTGGCAGAAATCCCCAGGATAAATCATAAGCACTAGTTTATAAAACTGCTGAAATTCCATTACAAGTGTTTATGGGCAATAGAGAAGCGCCATAGAACGTGCATTGTCCGGTCTCCAGCTCCAGGGCCTCCGAGATACAAAGAAATCCCTTTGGCCTATTTTGCTGATTGTGAGAAAATGAATACAGTCAAATTGTAAGGAAGTAATTTAATCTTACAGGCTTCTTTTGATTGAGAATAAATTATTTTCCTTGTGTGTTGAGAAACAGCTCAATGAAAGTATTTATAAGTATGTCATGTTTTGTCCTGTTACTAAAGATGTGCGGATGCACAGATTGGAGAACAACAGCAAAAAAGCCAAGCTGTTACATCTAAACATCAAGTCGTCAGTCCTTCACCTATGGGAGACATAGTCTGTGCAATTATTTAGTGTTCTGTGTGTTTAGTTGTGAGTTAGTGCAATGTTTTTCAACCAAGTATTGATCTAGTCCATTGCACTTCCAGTCATTTTGTTCATCTCTTATTAATAGTCTTTCAATGATCGTTGCCATCTGTGTGTGTGATCTTTAACGTGTCCTGTTACTGTGAGTTCAGTCCTGAAGTGCTCCCTATTGTTCATGCCAAAATGAGTTTTAAATCCCTATATGATACATTGGGTGCAATGGGATATTAGTATTTTACAATGAAACTTCCACAAAGAAATAAACTTAGTTCAGTAGAGCATATGCAGTGCACAGTAACAAGGTTCACATGGTTCACATCCTACGTATGTCATTGGTGGTTGTGCTCTGCCTTTGTAATAGGCATATAGTTATACATGGGTGGGTCTAACACCACCAATCACTGTCCCCTCACAGCCTTAATATTTGAAGGTGATGTAAGTAAATAACTTGGCATTCTGTAGAATTGAAGAGCTTTTATTGAGGCAACTATACAAGCATAGCAGAATTTTTTCGTTCCTTATCATTTGTGCCTTCTTCCGTGTGCTCTAAGTAAGTCACAGAGATAGGGAGAACCCTGGCAAGAAGTGAGTTTTCAATAACTACTTGGAATTTGTGCAGCAGTGTGGCACTATGGGAGCAACCGTGGTGTCCACCGCTGTGTATAATGGCGCCATTATTCCTTATGGGGGACAAAAAAACCACTTCCTGCTAGGATTCTCCCTATCTCTGTGACTTACTTAGAGCAAGTCCAAATGATAAGGACTGAAAAGTTTGTGTCGTGCTTGTATAGGACTTGGGAATTGGGCAGGCAGTTTTCCTCCTCTTGGCGGTGACATCCAAGACAGCTGGGTGCAGTTGAGGATTGAGTTTGGTAAGCCCTCCTTCTTGTTGGGTAAACAGGCATGCTGGACTTCCTTTTCTGGATCCCTATTGTTTCAGTCAGAGTTTCCTCATTACTCTGCTCTACAGGAAGTGGATGGAGATTTTTATGTATATTTCTCCTTCCACCTTTTATGAGCTTGTCTGTCATGCCATGGTGAGGGGAGGCCAGGCGCATCACACAAGAGGAGGGGTAAACCATAGAAGATGTAATGGAAGGCCCTGGTGAGAGGGAGAGGGTCACCACCTGAACTCATCTATGCATGAACCCTTAGCACCCTAATGACAATAGATGGGTCCTTCCCCCCATGAGTGACTATGTGCCTAGGCCCTGGCTGACCCTGGACTTGTCCTGACTAGCGAGTTGGCCAGCAAAATATCAATCCTACTATTTGCATAAAGACAACAAACAAGGGGAGCAGATACAACAAAAAGAACTCAAATTCTTCTCCAGAGGGGGACTCCACTGAATCCGCTGGAAAGATATCGCAGATTTTTTCAGAGACAAATCCTCTACAGTTTAGTATAGAATGAACAATAGCTGGCATAGGAGAAAGTAAGGAGTGGCTTTATTTGTCAGAAGGGAGTGGTATGTAGCTGAGATAACATCTACATGTTAAAGGGAACCAACAACCAAAAAATCCCTATCTAACCTATAAATATCTGTCCCTGGAGCCTTAAATGACTATTCTAACCATCCCTGACTGACTAAATCTACCTAACTACACGCACAATAAATCACTTTTTATACTTACCAAATTCTTGTCGGATGGGCGTTCCTCCAGGGTCTTTGTCAGCGAGGCGGGTCTCCTCGCTGCGCTCGCACCCGCCTCGCTGCTGTCTATCTTCTTCCAGGATTCAAATTTCCCACCCATCGCGTCCTCGCAACGAGCGGGTCACGTGCTGCAGGCCCCGTCTCACTTCCGCCCGCCGCGTCACTGGTACACCCAGGTTGGCTTCCGAGCATGCGCAGATGGCATGCTGAAGTCGGCCTGGGTGCGTCATAGACCCTGCGACGTTTCGGGCGGAAGTGACGCGGGGCCTACAGCATGTGACCCGCTCATTGCGAGGACGCGATGGGCGGGTAATTTGAATCCTGGAAGAAGATAACAGTGAGGCGGGTGTGAGCGCAGCGCGGAGACCCGCCTCGCTGACAAAGACCCTGGAGGAACGCCCATCCGACAAGAATTTGGTAAGTATAAAAAGTGATTTATTGTGCGTGTAGTTAAGTAGATTTTGTCAGTCAGGGATGGTTAGAATAGTAATTTAAGGCTCCAAGGACAGATATTTATAGGTTAGATAGGGATTTTTTAATGGTTGGTTCCCTTTAATTACAGCAAGATAGAAAAGAAACCTTAA
Source organism: Allobates femoralis (assembly GCA_033576535.1). Classification (NCBI taxonomy): domain Eukaryota; kingdom Metazoa; phylum Chordata; class Amphibia; order Anura; family Aromobatidae; genus Allobates; species Allobates femoralis. The sequence goes on along the minus strand of JARQOC010000007.1, from coordinate 33,729,550 downwards.
CCCCTTCAGCACCCAATTGAGTCAAATAAACACATGCTAACGAGAAACCATAAGTGGGCTCTAAAGAGAATCTTCTGATCCCAGATCCCCCTGAGGTTTTATCATTCCATGACACATTTGTAACTGTCTAGATAAAGGGGTTATTCAGAACTTCTATTATTTTTGGCCTAAGAACTAACAGGCAGGTAGTTGCTAAATGTACTGACTGGCTGTCAATATGATGTCAGTACCAAAGCCAATATTGGACCCACTCAGCTGTGTCAGAGAGTCAATGCTCGATCTGGGGTAGGTAACTAAAGCACGTTTTGTGTTATTTTAAAAAAAAAAAAAATCAAACTTCAGCGGGAGGCAGTTTTTCTGGAAAAATCCTGAACCCAAGCAATCCTAGTACTAAGTAGGTTTAAGAGGACATTGATGTAATGTTTACAGTGCTGGGTTGTAAAAGGCATCTCAGTTGTTGATACTTCAGTCTCAGAGACCAGAGAATCACACTGCCTCTGCCGGCTTGTCGTCTTTCAGTTGTAGTGCACCTTGGTGACATCTATTGCCCAGAAAAATGATGCACCCAGCTGTTTGCTCTCATGGTTGGTCAGAATCATGCCGCTACTTATTATTACCCATTATCCTACTGTCACGCTGGGAGTGGGGAAGACACCCAGCGTAGGATAACGACGGGGGGGGGGGGATCAGGAGTCCCTAATGCTAAGGGCACAAGAAGGAGACGGTGACCCCTAGACTTCCTAGAGCTGACCCTGTCTGCCCTGACGTCCCTATACAGTCTCCTCAACTGTCGCCGACCACGAACCTCGTCCCTCTCTGATCCTAGATCTATCTTATCTAAGGATCAGATGGAGAGGTTCACTAGACCCCTCCACTATCAACTAAAGACAAACACCAGGGAAGACAGACATTAGGGAAAAGGAAACACTTATCTGACAGCAGAACACCGCAACCTCCAGAATCTCAGCTTCTGCTGGAGCAAGGATAAAGTGTGCACAAGGAACTATCACCTGCACCGAGGAAAGGCAATGAACCTCCTTATAAAGGTGGAAGGAGTCTGCTGGGTCCTAGTGACCTACAACATTGGTGAATAAAACCAGACCGAGCGCAAGACCTCCACAGCCGTCTCCCCATAATAGAGAGATCTCATTACCTCTTCTTTCCATCAACACAGAAGGTAAATGCTCCAGAAAGAGACGGACCATCCTCCACCATTATGGCTGGTGGGCCAAACGCTGGGATCGTCTGCGCGTGGCCTCCACCCTGTCATCCGTGCCACCCGTGACAGTACCCCCCCTCCTACGAGTGGCCCCCGGACACTCAGGACCAGGCTTATCCGGATGGGAACGGTGAAAAGCGCGGACCAGCCTTGCGGCGGACACCTCCGACGCCGGCACCCACATCCGCTCCTCAGGACCGTACCCCCTCCAGTGCACCAAATACTGAAGAGAACGGCGCGACATGCGAGAATCAACCACCCTCGAGATCTCGAATTCCAGATTCCCCGCCACACAGATGGGCTCAGGAGGCAAAGGAGACGGGTTAGACGACGGCACATACGGCTTGAGGAGCGACCTGTGAAACACATCGTGAATCTTAAGAGCAGGAGGCAACGCAAGACGAAACGCCACGGGATTGATAACGGCGGTTATCCTATAGGGGCCAATAAACCTGGGCCCCAACTTCCAAGAGGGCACCTTCAACTTCACATCCTTGGTAGACAACCACACGTAGTCATTCACACATAGGTCCGGACCTGGCGCACGCTTCCTGTCAGCCATACGTTTGTACCTGTCACCTAAGAGCTTCAAGCTACGCTGTACACCCCGCCAAACCGAGGAGAGGGACGAGGTAAAACGGTCCTCCTCCGGAACTCCGGAAGGACTCGTACCGCTAAAAGTACCAAACTGAGGATGAAACCCATATGCACCGAAGAACGGTGACTTGCCAGTGGACTCCTGAAGACGATTATTAAGGGCGAATTCGGCCAAGGGCAAATAATTTGCCCAAGTCTCCTGATGGTCAGAGACAAAACACCTCAGATAAGTCTCCAAATTCTGATTCACACGTTCGGTTTGACCATTCGACTGAGGATGAAAAGCAGAAGAAAAGGACAACGTTATCCCCAAACGTGTACAAAAAGCCTTCCAAAATTTGGAGACGAACTGAGTACCGCGATCAGAAACCACATCGGAGGGAACCCCATGAAGCTTCACAATCTCACTTACGAACACCTGTGCCAGAGTCCGAGCATTAGGAAGTGCGGGCAGTGCCACAAAGCGAACCATCTTACTGAATCTATCTACTACTAAAAGTACCACCGTCTTGCCCGCAGACGCCGGAAGATCGGTGATAAAATCCATTGACAAATGTGTCCATGGCCTCTCAGGAATAGACAATGGCACGAGAGACCCAGACGGACGGGTATGCGGAACCTTAGCACGTGCACACACACCACAGGCGGATACGAATTCCGCTACGTCCTTCCTCAACCCCGGCCACCAAAAGCGACGAGACAAGAGATCGAAAGTGGCCCTACCGCCCGGATGCCCCGCCAGTACAGAGTCGTGATGCTCCGACAGCACCCTGAGGCGCAAAGAGAACGGCACAAAAAGCCTCCCAGAAGGGCAGGAGGCAGGGGCGCCCCCCTGAACCTTCAACACCTCCCCCTCTAGATCAGGGCAAAGAGCAGAAACAACCACCCCCTCCTGCAAGATGGGGACGGGACTCTCATGAGTACTACCACCCGGAAAACTGCGCGATAATGCATCCGCCTTCACATTCTGAACCCCCGGACGGTAGGTGACGGTAAAATTAAATCTCGTGAAAAACAAAGACCACCTGGCCTGCCGGGGATTGAGACGCCTGGCGGACTCAAGGTAAGACAGGTTCTTATGGTCGGTAATAACCGTGACGGGATGGACAGCCCCCTCCAGCCAGTGCCGCCATTCCTCAAAAGCCAACTTAATAGCCAACAGCTCCCTATTACCCACATCATAATTCCTCTCGGCCGAAGACAACTTCTTGGAGAAGAACGCACAGGGCACCCATCTCCCAGGCGAAGGGCCCTGCGACAACACAGCCCCCACCCCCACCTCAGACGCATCCACTTCCACAATGAAGGGCTGAGAAAGATCGGGCTGACAAAGAACAGGCGCGGAAGCAAAACAACGCTTCAGGGAGGAAAAAGCCTGGCGAGCAGAATCAGACCACTCAGAAAAATCCGTCCCCTTCCTAGTCATGTCCGTAAGAGGCGTCACCAGTACCGAATAGTTCTTAATAAATTTACGGTAAAAATTGGTAAACCCCAAAAACCGTTGCAGTGCCCGTAGATTGTCCGGCTGTTCCCAATCTAGCACCGCCCGGACCTTTTCCGGATCCATCCGGAAACCCAACGGCGACAAGAGGTACCCCAAAAAACGAACCTCCTGAACGGCGAAAACACATTTCTCGAGTTTAGCATACAGTTTGTTGTCCCGTAAGACCTGCAACACCTGTTTGACATGGGACTGATGCGTCTCCATATCGGGAGAATAGATCAAGATATCGTCCAAGTAAACAACTACAAATCTACCCACCAAATGATGGAAAATATCATTGACAAAATGTTGGAAAACCGCCGGGGCGTTAGTGAGCCCGAACGGCATTACGAGACTTTCAAAATGGCCGTCCGGGGTATTAAACGCAGTTTTCCATTCATCCCCCTCTCTGACCCTAATCAGGTTGTAGGCCCCCCTCAAATCCAACTTGGAGAACCATTTGGCACCCACAACCTGACTAAATAAATCAGGGATCAGAGGGAGGGGGTATGGATCACGGACAGTAATCCGATTCAATTCCCGAAAATCCAAACAAGGACGGAGGCCCCCATCTTTTTTTTTCACAAAAAAGAAACCAGCCGCAACCGGCGACGTGGAGGGCCTAATGTGTCCCGTCTCCAGACTTTCAGAAATGAAATCCTTCATTGCTTGTCTTTCGGGACCAGATATAGTAAACATCCTAGCTTTGGGCAGTTTAGCTCCGGGAACGAGGTTGATAGGGCAATCATATGCCCGATGAGGGGGCAAGTCTCGGCACCCCTTCTCTGAGAACACATCCTCATACTCCGATAGGAATGGGGGCAGAGATTCAGCAGATACCACCGAAAGGGATGTAGCCAAACAATTCTCCGAACAAAAATCACTCCATTCCACAATGTCCCTGGACTGCCAATCCACTACGGGATTATGTTTAATCAACCATGGCAAGCCCAGGACAATGGGAGCGGGGAGACCGTCTAAGACATAGCAAGATAACGTCTCCTGATGTTGGGATCCAACCGTTAACTTAATGTTATGTACGATATGTGTGAGACTACCCTGAGCAAGAGGGGCTGAGTCGATGGCATAGATACGGATGGGGCGAGACAATAAACAGCGGTTAAGCCCATGAGCGTGTACAAAACGAGCATCCACCATGCAGATCCCCGCACCACTATCCACAAACACAGAAATGCCTTCCGTTTTGCTCTCTAGCGCCACCTCTGCACTCAGGAGAAAATGGGAAGTACAAACGGAGGATACACACACCTCCCGCTCGACCACCTCCACACCCCCCATAGTCACCCGAGGTCCCGGCACCCCAGTCCGTTTAGGAGCGTAGGGACAGGCCCCGATAAAATGGTCTCCTTTCCCACAGAAAAAACAGACCCCCTTCCCCCTGCCCCGGGAGGCACCGGAGGAGAGCCTCGAGGCCGCCGCTCCTTCAAGCTGCATAGGTTCCTCCCCCCTCGGGAGAAATGACTCGCCCTCCGAGTGACCACCCGGCAACAAGGAACCACCATGAGAAGGGCCCCCAGTTGCAGGAGGTCTACCCCTCCGCTCCTGGAGGCGTCTATCCATGCGAATAGCCAACGACATAGCTGCCTCCAGGGACGGGGGGGTCTCATACACTGCCAGGGCATCCTTCAGTCTTTCTGAAAGACCCTGGCAAAAATGACTCCTGAGAGCCGGATCGTTCCACTGTGTGTCCATAGCCCACCTGCGGAACTCAGAACAATATGATTCCGCCGACCGAGTCCCCTGGTGGAGATGGCGCAATTTGGATTCAGCCAAAGAGACACGGTCAGGGTCATCATATATGAGGCCTAAGGCGTCAAAAAATCCATCCACAGACTGGAGACAAGCAGAGTCCTGTGGCAGAGAGAAAGCCCAGGATTGGGGATCCCCCTGCAGCAATGATATAATAATTCCTACCCGCTGCTGCTCATCACCAGTGGAATACGGCTTAAGCCTAAAGTATAATTTACAGGCCTCTTTGAACACAGTAAATTTGTCTCTGCCTCCTGAAAACCTGTCAGGGAGGGCAACCTTAGGTTCCGGTCTGGCCGGACCCACTGCTTGATTCCCCAAGACACCATTTTGCGGTTGTGGTCCCTGCAGAGCCGACCGAAGGTCCGCAACCTCCAAAGACAAGGTCTGCAGCTGCTGGGCCAAAGCAGACACAGGATCCATAAGGAAAGGAAAGAAAATCAAATCCTCCCCTTCCTTCACTTACAGTTATGGCAGGTGATAATGTCACGCTGGGAGTGGGGAAGACACCCAGCGTAGGATAACGACGGGGGGGGGGATCAGGAGTCCCTAATGCTAAGGGCACAAGAAGGAGACGGTGACCCCTAGACTTCCTAGAGCTGACCCTGTCTGCCCTGACGTCCCTATACAGTCTCCTCAACTGTCGCCGACCACGAACCTCGTCCCTCTCTGATCCTAGATCTATCTTATCTAAGGATCAGATGGAGAGGTTCACTAGACCCCTCCACTATCAACTAAAGACAAACACCAGGGAAGACAGACATTAGGGAAAAGGAAACACTTATCTGACAGCAGAACACAGCAACCTCCAGAATCTCAGCTTCTGCTGGAGCAAGGATAAAGTGTGCACAAGGAACTATCACCTGCACCGAGGAAAGGCAATGAACCTCCTTATAAAGGTGGAAGGAGTCTGCTGGGTCCTAGTGACCTACAACATTGGTGAATAAAACCAGACCGAGCGCAAGACCTCCACAGCCGTCTCCCCATAATAGAGAGATCTCATTACCTCTTCTTTCCATCAACACAGAAGGTAAATGCTCCAGAAAGAGAGGACCATCCTCCACCATTATGGCTGGTGGGCCAAACGCTGGGATCGTCTGCGCGTGGCCTCCACCCTGTCATCCGTGCCACCCGTGACACCTACTTGCAGCATATCAAGAACTGACTGCTCGCTGACCACTGACTGACTCATGACCTCTCCTTCAAAAAGTGTCATAGTAACATGACAGTCAGTGTTTTTTTATTTCACCTGTCAGTGATTTTGTTGTTTGTACCTGATCATGACTTGAGCTTATTTGCAACTTATTGTACAATTTTTTATTATGGAAGTGTTTTGATATGTTGAATAAAATCAATGCAGTGAGCGCCCTCCTGTGGCTGGTGAAGGTATACATCATTTTATCTAGTTACTCTTTGTGTGAAATAATGCTTCATATCATAAAACCAAAGCTCCAACCATGTCCTTGAGCTCTGGGCATGTGGAAATAAGTCTGATCACAAATTATAGGAGCACATCCTACATGAACTCTTTCATATGATAACTTGTCTGACTGTAATTCTCTTATGTAGTTGTATGTAGTAACCAACGCTTTAGCCCAGTGGAAATATTCCACATTCACAACTCTACAGATCTTGACCACCAGGAGCATGTCAGACATATAGAGTTAGTGCAGGTTCGCACCACCTGACTTGTGTCGATATATGACCGGTGATCAGCTACTTGTTTGTTGGACAGAGGTCATTTAATATCCTGTAAACGAGCAGACTGCATGTCCAATGCCAATAAACATCGGTATTTGATCATTCTGTGCACATCGATGGACAAAGTGATTTATAAACACCACTAAAGCATTAGTTTTTTCACCGCTGTAGTGGTGCCTTTAATGCAAGTCCCCCTGTCATATAAGCTCCTTCTGGCGGTTTCATGTCTTACCTACCTCGTTCCGGTTCTCCAGCACTATCTTGTTACCTGTATCATCAGACTGGTTAAAAGTCAGGAAAGTCACGGGCACTCAATGCATCTTATGGAAAAATTCATCCAGTTCCAAAGATTCTCCGGGGAAAAAAGACTTTATTAAATAAGGTAAAAAATGACCAAAGTACATGGCAATGTGTTTTGAGTGTGTGCACACTCTTTCTTAAGCTTGGGAAAGAACGCGTACTTGCTGGAAACACGTTGCCATGTATTTTGGTAATTTTTTACCTTATTTAATAAAGTCTTTTTTCCCTGGAGAATCTTTGGAACTGGATGATTTTTTTCCATTTGATGTTTCATATCTGCACGTTGGGACTGATGTCTTCCGGGCTTCTTTCCAAAACTGAGCAGTGAGCTGGTTTCCCAATTTCCCCATTCAGTGCATCTCTATGAGAGCCAGAACAAGGCCAGAATGAGGCTTTATAGAGATATATTAAGTTGTGACATCCGGTGCGCTCCATGAAACACTGGGGCTACTGGGTAGTCATTTTTTGCCACAGACTGACCAGAGCACTACTGGAAATGGTTAAAGCCACTGGAAGGTGAGTTTTTGACATGGGGCAGGGGACATAGACTTAAAGCACCGCTACAATAAAGAATAGACGTTGTTTTAAAAATCACCCAACAAACAAGCTTTTTGCTCTTTCACAATAATCATGGAATTTAACCTGCCTAGCGGTATTCCCGAGCCTGACTCGGGGTTAAAAGTTACTGCTAGAAGCGGTAACCCCGAGTCCAGCTCGGGCTTACCCGCGGTCGCGGCAGATGCGGTGAAAAAACCGCATCTGCCGCACTTGCCGCATAGCCGCCGCACTTGCGGCGCGGTTGCGGTAATCGCCATAGTAAGTATAGGGGGACTTGCGGCAGATGTGGCAAGTGCGGTTTTGCACTTGCGGCAGGTGCGGCCGTGAACAAAAACCGCACTTGCCGCACCTGCCGCAAGTGCAAAACCGCACTTGCCGCATCTGCCGCAAGTCCCCCTATACTTACTATGGCGATTACCGCAACCGCGCCGCAACCGCGCCGCAACCGCGCCGCAAGTGCGGCGGCTATGCGGCAAGTGCGGCAGATGCGGTTTGTTCACCGCATCTGCCACAACTGCGGGTAAGCCCGCTTTTAGCACAAAATTCCTGACCTATTGATAACGCCAGGGAGGTTAAATAGAGGTTTAGAAATGTGTGATGTCATTTGTATGGAAAGTTGACTTTTGTAATCAATAAAATAATCTTAAAACTATTAATTTCTCTCTGATATGAGATCACTATGATCAGGACTGTTCATTCTCGCATATCCAGCTTATCCCAGACTGAAGCATCTTTCAGCTTTTCTCCTGTCCTGAGAATCCCATTGTGGTCCTCACGACACGGTGAACTGCCATTGTGCACAGCACAGTTTTCCCTTTCACACCTGGCCTTTACTAATGCCTGCACAAAACTTTGACAGAATGTAACTTTTCTTCATTGTAACACAATAAATTCATTTTTATCGGTGTGTAAAATTCTCTCTCTCTCTCATCTGCTCATTCTGTATATGGAAACAAGTTCAAAGTCAGAGACAGGGGCTTGAATGAGGCTGTGTTTTATGTGGCATTTTAAAGCAGTCTTTGAAATTCCAACAGACTGGTTTCATTAAATGCATTCTCATTATATCTATTCCCCTCATGCCGAGTTCCTCGGGGGAATGGGAACACGAGCTATTTTCTAACTAACAAGCAACAAGCCTAATCTATTTGTCTGAGAGAGGAAATTTTGGTTTATATATTCCTTTTGCTTTGGGTTAAGAGTTTCTTTGAATCAGAATTATTCTGCTGTTTTAAGACTTCGGTGGGTATTATATATATTTTTTTTAAGTCTGGTCAAAATTGTTTGAGATAAAAGAGTTCAGTTGAAATGAAACAATTAACCCATTGTGTACATAATTGAGTCAGCACCCAAGCCATTAGTCCCCCAGGGACATCTAATTAGACTGTTTTATCATGGCTTATTTTCTACGTAAAATATTGTTTCGCAGATACTCTATCACAAGATAGTGTTTGTGAAAGAACTCGATGGATGTTTGGTGAAATGTTTTCTTCCACGTTCCGTCAGCAGAATAAAGACTACTTTTTAGACCCAGGCTGACCTGCACTCTCTTTAGAAATGATCGGCAGTGTGAGACTTTACTAATCTATTATTACATTTCCTGCAAATGGCTTTGCCCATCATAGCTTTTGCTAAATGATATACTTTCTGTATCATGTCAATAACAGACGAGGGATTCCTGTGATTATACTGGGCAAGTGAGCCAGAAGGGGCAGCCACCCAGTAGTCACAGAGTAAGTCAGAAGGAGTGAGTAAGGGAGCATTTACACAGGCCAATTAATGGGAAATCACAGGAACGCTCGCTCAATAAACTTGCACTCTAAACTAACTGACAAACATGCAATAAGGCTGGAGTCCCACTGCCATACAACTCATGCAGGGATCGCTTCAAAATACCTAGACTGGACAGCGGCTTTTCTGACCTGAGCATGTCAATTTCATTCATTGCTATGCAGCTGACATGCTCAGGTCAGGAGAGCTGCGGCCGGTCCAGCCAGTGCAATGTGATCCTCGCATGTGTTGTACACTAATGTGACCCGTAGCTTAAAGGGAACCTGACCCCTCCAAATCACCCCCAACCCTATTAATACCTGTCCCTGCACCCTAACATATCAGTATTAGTGCTCCTTTTCTATAAAAAAAGAGCTCTGTAACATTGGAATAATCAACAATATACACTTACAAATCTGAGACTTCTTGTCCAAGAATACAGGGCGTACCCTGTGAGACTCTAAGCCCTCCCTAGGTGCTCATTTTCACACCCCGAATGATCCACCCTCTCTCTGTCTGTGCTGCTGTGATGTGGAGCTGAAGGCAGGACTAATGATTGCCTTCTGTGAGTGATAGAGAGGGGGGAGGGTAAAGCCTGCACAAGCAGAGCACACAGACAGAGAGAGGGTGGATCCTGGAGCCTGCAAAACAGCCCGTTATAATCACCAATGAGTAAGTATTAAAAGTTTTTATGCACTTTCACAGGATGCTTTTAGGAGACAAAAGGAGTGTGAGATTAGTGATAGGATGCTGCAGGGACATGTTTTGGTAGCTTATGAGGCATTCTGGAGCTGACAGGATCCCTTTAAATGTGTAGTATGCTCATTCATTGGTTGAAAGGCTTCTAGGCTTGCATAAAAAATATTTCTTTTGTGGCATACAGGATATGATCTTCCGAACACAATGATTTTTATGCACACAGAACAATCATGGTCACTAAAGTTCTGTACACGTGAAAGTGTGACTGCCAATTGACTTCAACTTAGCCATCTGTCAGTGTGCTGTATAAAGATACTACTCACAGTATAGTAATCAATGACTGTAACCGCTCTGTGGACGTCCCTATGAATGAAAGACGATGGTCACAAGAACGATATATTTTTATTTTCTCCACTAGCCGCAATTTTAGTAAGGTAGTCAGGCATCATTTTAATGCTATTTATTTCCTGATTAATCCTATATCTGCAGTTAGATAGCATTTTTGCTCGTGAAAGTTTACCTTCAAGTCTATTGTTTCATTTGTGAACATATAGCAAGGTTTTTAAGCTGTGTGGGCTGTGAGGTAGCGCCCAGTGGAACCCACTTGGCACAGGGAAATGACATCAGCGACTACATTTCAACGGAACATAACCAGCAGATTTTTGTTTTTCTGTCATTAACCGCTTTCATCACATAAAACATAACACCGTATTTACATTTTCATATGACATAACTTCTACATTAGTACATCACATGACATTACATTACAGGACATTCACATGAGAATAAAGGGGACCATATCATGACTTATTGTTGGTCCCAATGGAGGTTACCTCCACCTAACACCCTGACAGCGATCATTCCCCATCCTATTGCTCACGAGTCATCACACATGGTACTTTTCATGAACCATTATGACTCACTCATGAAACAGCATTCATGGCATTTTTACATAAACCAATATGCTACATACTCAGGGCCCACAATAGTAACAGGAACCCTGTCACTCAGTACACACGAGACCTCCACTGATCCACCAGGATCCGGGACACTTGCATCTGGATCAACAGGACCATATGATGACTCACTCAGTCAGTCCCAAAGTCAGCTGTGACCCCTGGCCCTTGAGCCGTACTCTGTCTCTCACACCGCACATCTGACCGCCTGGCCCTTGAGGTGTCCTCGGTCCTCTTCACTTATATGACCATCTGGCCCTTGAGCCGTACTCGTCCCTGCACACTGGCTGGCATGCACACATAACGTGCCACCGGCATGGAGCTGGCAGGCTCCCTTCACTTCCCCCACCAGGGACGGATCACTTTCAGAACATCCTCAAATGGCAGTGGTCTGGACTGCTCAGATTCCCATCGTCCTCTCTCGCCCCTTGGCATTGCACGTGGCACTCAGTCCACCATTGCATATGTGGACTGCTAGCTTACCGGGCACCAAACTGGGTCTAGCAACCTGAGTTACCGGGGTATACCAGACATCCCCTAAGGGCTCCTTCCGGACATGTTTCGCCCCACGTCCGGACCAGCGTCCTTCTGGATCAGCCACGGTTCCCCACTCTAGCAGCCATAACAACCTGTTCCCAGCCACCTGTATGGAGCTGACAGGCTCCCTTCACGTCCTCACATCGCAGAGCTCAGGACTGCTCTGATTCCCATTCATCTCTAGTCTGCCTCACACAGACACCTGGTTAGCTGTTATTGTAGCTGCCACACCCACCTGACACACCCACACCAAGTTGTTAGCATTTGGCACACATTGCTCTCTCAGACGCTCATTGGTCTCATGATTCCTTCAGCTATTAACTCACTGTGTTCCTAAGCCAACAACCCATGTGATGCACCCTGGCCAGGGGTCACATCACCACAGAGCTCAATAGGATATCCAGGTAGTTGAACATTGCATTTATTACTAATGTTCATGCTACAGACCATTATCAAAACTACATCAGGAATACAGAACAATCTTGTATTACACTGTGCTGTGTTTGGTGGTGTACCTCTTATGGATGCCCCTTGGTGGTGTGTTTTGTAAGCTCTTTGCATGTACAACGTCTAAACAACAAATCACCTATTACACTAAAATGTTGGGGAAAAAAAAGCAATAACTTTGAGAGTATTTTACCCATTATTTTTTTACTTATAACATAAGCAGATCACAGACAACTAAAGTCATTTCAAATGGCAACTTTATGGCTTTAAGAAACACTAAAAGAAATCAAGATAAAAAAAAATGTGGTAGTCAGTAAGGGTAATTTTTTTCAGACCAAACAGAGGAAAAAATTATGGAATCATGAAAACAAACACAAAAGAACACTCCAATACATTACTAGTATTTTGTTGCACCACGTTTGGGTTTAATAACAGCTTGCAGTCTCTGAGGCATGGACTTAAAGAGTGACAAACAGTGCTCCTCATCAATCAATCTGGCTCAAACGTTCTCTGATTGCTGTTGTCAGATCAGCTTTGCAGGTTGGAGCCTTGTCATGGACCATTTTCTTCAACTTCCACCAAAGATTTTTTATTGGATTGAGATCTGGACTATTTGCATGCCATGACATTGACCGTATGTGTCTTCTTTCAAGGAATGTTTTCACAGTCTTTGCTCTATGGCAGGATGCATTATCATCTTGATAAATGATTTCATCATCCGCAAACATCCTTTCAATTGACGGGATAAGTAAACTGTCCAAAATATCAATGTAAACTTTGGCATTTATTGAAGATGTAATGACAGCCATCTCCCAAGTGCCATTACCTGACATGCAGCTCCATATCATCAACGACTGTGGAAATTGCATGCAATTTTGTGACATTTAACGCTACCCTTGGGTTTGTGCCATGTCTGTGATCTGCTTTTTTTCTACAACATTAAACAACTGAATGAACATCCCTGAGCCAGGTGATTCCATAATTTTTGCAGGGGTTGTATACGACACCTGTTGTTTCTGGAAGTGCCGTATTTCCTTCTTTTACATGAACTCCAATGTTAGCAAACCCCTTGACATGTTACAATTGACCTCGCAATCACTGGTGGCCACACATAGACAGACATCTCAGAGACATCTTGTGACAAAGGGTCACAATATCACATTATTTAGAAAGCTAATCTTCAGCACTTACCAGTATGTTGGGCCAACAGAAAAGGTAAAGATGAACACGGCCGTAATATAAAAGCCTGAAGTCAGGTTAGGTGTCATGTCCACTTCATATCACGTTTTGATCTGATCCGGGGCTGTCCATCGTGAACCGAATCAGATTTCGGCCCCATAGTATGCTATGGGACCGGATGGAGCCAGATGGCAGCTACCTGCCATCTGATTTCCATCTGTCCAGGAGAATCTGGGAGGATTCGTATTTTTCTCCCAGACACAAAAATGCTGCATGCAGCATTTTTGTGTCCGGGGGAAAAAAGCTGATGCTTCCAGATCCTCCCCATACGCTGCGATCTCGCGCCCCCTTACATGGGGGTCTATGGCGCCGTATTGTACCGGAGCTGCAGTCGGGAGCTTGGCGCTAAACTTCAGCACCACGGAGCTGTTTCCTGCTGACAGTTCATGAGCTGTGGTCCTGAATTATCAGCAGTTGCGGCTGCCAATGAGCCATCCAGCTGGACACCGGACCGGAGGGCATAATTAGCCCTCCGGTTCTGTGTCCAGATCCGGTCTGGGCCTGTCAGGTTCACCCCTGACAGCCCCGGATCAGATCTGGCCGTGGTGTGAAGCTGGCCTTATCCAGCCATTCAGCTATTCCTTCCTTCAAAACCAGAGGGAAAAATACTTCAAGGAAACTGATGTGGGAACTCATTTCATAGTTTTTAATGGGATCATTCTCTCTGGCACATTACAGCTGAATTTGATTCTGCAATGGATGCTGGACCATTGCACAAAAGGTACAACTTTGAATCGATTGTGTTCAGCTATGGCTTAAAGGGACAAGTCCTGCTTAATCAGTTTGGTGTCCTATAAAATAAAAAATAAAAATCAATACTTTCCTCCTGCAGCTGTGCCATTTCTGCTATTCTCAGCACTGATCAAATGCAACTCTTCAGGGCCCATTACACACTTCAATGTCTCAGCGATCCGACTTGACCTGGATCGCTTGATGTTCAATGATCACTGCTGAGATGTCACACAAACAAATATCGTGAATGATGGAGCAATGATTCCACGACAAGTGAACGATATTTGCCGTCGTTTGGTCACCTACGTGCTTCAGTTCTAAATAGGCGAAGTTGTAAACGAGATCGTTGGAAAGGTGTCACACACAACGATGTTGCAGGTTGACCAAACGACGGACGACTGATTTATGGTCCTGTTTATAAACCTGTGATTAACGATCAGCTGACTTATCGTTGGTCGTATCTACGTGTCACACGCAACGACGTTGTTACGACATTGTTGCTCCACCCCAAAAGCCATGACATACCAATAATATCGTTAACAATATCGTAGAGTCTAACGGGCCCTTTCCGTCAAAGTGGATGTTGGCTTCAATGGACTACTGAAGAACTACAGACAATTGGGCTACTCACAAGCTTCAGAGATCAAGCAACCCAACAATGTAATGTAAAATGATAAAATTGGTGGCACTTACTAACAAACACGTGTGAATCGGTGCAAACTTAATAGGAAATATGCTCTAAGGATGGCTTCACACTGCGGCGTGATCCGGTCCGGGGCTATCAGGGATGAACCTGACAGCCCTAGACTGGATCAGCACACAGAACTGGAAGGCCTATTTGCCCTCCGGTCCGGTGTGCAGCCGCTGATAGGTCAGGACTGCGGTACTGGTCTAGAGGCCTTAAGGTGATTTAAATTTTTTATTGGCAGGTTCCTGCCTGCCCTTAAATTGAAGGTCTTTTAACTAGGAAAGCGGTAAAAGCAGTAAAAAGATACGAGTGGATGCTGGCTGCTGGGTTCACATAAAACTGGTCCTTATATTTAAAAATTAAGATACTTTAAGTATAATATTTCCTTAGAAGACATATATTTCCTTTAGCATGTCTAACTTCCTATATTTAATGTCCGCATACCTTAGCGTTTCAGAATGCAGCTGTTATTTTGTTACAACAACATAATGTGACCGATAAAGATTAGCAGAGCCCACATTGTAGAAGCAGGACTTCTGCAGGAGGGGAGTAGTGATTGTTTTTATGTTATATGAGGCATTAGGGGACTACGTTAAGTTGTCCAGTGGTGGGTAAACCCATTATTTTTTTAAATGAAAAATGATCATAGCCCATCATTCTACTTGTGGGATCGGTAATATAGTATACCATATAGAGCTTTCATAGTGGTGGCACCTTGTCCTACATACTAGATGGTTGTCTCCACCAGTCCAAGAACCTTGGACTTAAAAATGAGCTTTAATTGTTAAATCTGCTGGTGGTTCACTGATCCCTGGACATTACACTGTGTCAAGGTGAATTACATTTCTAAATACTGAAGACTGTGATGTTTTGCATTTTTAAACAGGATATTTTTTTGTTTTCGGTCCATTGCGCCACATCACAGTAATTCCAGGCAGATTATAAGGGCCTGCAATACACAGGCTTACTTTACAGTAAATCGGGAATGACAGCTTTATATATCTGCATTATTGAGTAAGGTACTGTGTATACCACATCCATGTACACTAGGGTACACACCATGCTGCTCATTTCATATGAGAACAAAATCAGCAATGCAGATCTGACATGTTGCGCTAACACAAGCACTTCAGCCGTCTGTGATATTGATCTTTCTAAGAAACAGATCATTAGATCGATACAATTATAACTGACCCAAAGAAAGGTTACCCCAGGGTTATTCTCATGCCTTTATCATACAGTGCAATCGTGATCAATATGAATTAGCAAAAGAAGATCATTTAAGATGATAAATCATCATCCTTTAAGTGAAAGGTGGTAAATGGCCTTTATTTGTAATAGAATGTAGCAAATGAATGCATAACTGCACTGGACATCTATATTCTCGCCACATAAACAGCCATTATTGCTTGCAATACAAGTTCCTGAAACCTGTATATTGTAAGTGACCCCCAGCAGAGACTGCACACAGACTGGAAGTTACTATGTAATTATATGGCTAGGAATTAGAGAACTGGAGGAAATAATATTTTACCCCAAAACGTCTAATGATGAACATTCATCTTATATAAAAAAAATAGTATATTTGGGGCGGGATTAAAGAGGTTTTCACTACTAATGTGATCCCCTTTCATTTGTCCTCACTATCCCTATCACATTCCCAATTTACTCCTACATATTTTGCTCCTGTAAGCTGATCTCTAAGATACTTGTACCTTTATTGTTGTAGCTTTAATCCTTCCGGTCTGGGGACTGGATTCACACACACTGAGCAGGGCATGTCACCGGTGAGGGTGGGGCTGTCTGTGAGTGACAGGAGTCTGGGTATAAATGCTCAGATCACATTTCACTCTCCTCTCTGCTGAAACTAGTGACTTGCCCTGCTTAGACTGGCTTCACACTGCAGTTTTTTCCCTGATCAGGTTCCATCCCATTTGTGTGCCAAAACCAGGAGTGTCTCCAAAACACAGAACAGGTGTCAATATTTCATTTATACTTTTTCTCTGCATGTTCCTCTCTGGGTTCCTCTCCTGGTTTTGGCACCCAAACCTGATCGAACCTGATCAGGAAAAAAACTGCAGTGTAAAAGGGGCCTAAGGTGATATGAATCCAGTCTCCAAACCAGAATGGTTAAAGCTACAATAACAATTAAAATATCTGCAAACTAAGAGATATACATATAGGAGCAGAGTAGATAGCATATGTATATTGAGATCGTGTTAGTTAGGAATAGTATGGACAAATGAACTGGGATGACATTAGTAGTGGAAAAACCTCTTGAAATTATTTCTGAATGTGCTATGGAGCCTGATCAAGTCTGTATACTTCAATACTGAAATACATCATCAATGACTATCTAATCCATGACACTATGATAGTCTACTATCTAAAGGGTGCAAGTTTTTTTTCATGATACTACAAGAAAAGTATCCTAAGAAGTAAGGCCGGCTTCACACTGCGTGTGTGATCCGATCCGTGCCTGTCCGCTTGAGGCAGACAGCCGCGGACCGGATCAGCACACAGGACTGGGGGGCTAATTTGCCCTCCGATCCTGTGTGCAGCGCACACAGTTCCTGCTGCTGATAGGTGAAGACCGCAGGCGCCGCGGTCCTGACCTATCAGCGGCTGCAGCTGCGTGCGCTGCACACAGGATCGGAGGGCAAATTAACCCCCAGTCCTGTGTGCTGATCCGGTCTGCGGCTGTCTGCCTCAAGCGGACAGACACGGATCGGATCACACACGCAGTGTGAAGCCGGCCTAAGTGTTTGTTTAGGCAGATTCTGTAGATGATAAAAAAAAAACAGATGTAGCCATTTTTTAGATGATCAAGATTAATTGTAAAGTGCTGCGTAATATGTTGGCGCTATATAAAGAAAATTATTATTATTACTTATTGCTTATATAGCACCATTGTGTTCCACAGCACATGACATACATTAGCATTATTGTCTCCATTGGGGCTCACAATTCGCTATCAACATGTCTTTTAGAAGTGAAACCCACGTAAACACGGGGAGAGCATACAAACTCCTTCCAGATGTTGTCCTTGGTGGGACCCCAGCACTGCAAGGCTACAGTGCTAACCACTGAGCCACCGTGCCGCCAAAATGTAACAATGTACAAAGATATCATAAAGAACAATATCTGGTGCAGAGGAGTATACTGTAATTTCACACCTAACAATACAAATTCCATAACTTTGTTTTGCTAATTTAACTTTCTGCACCATAATAATTTTTTTGTGTAGTTTAATGGGGTTGTCCGTCCTTTGGGTACAAGTCTGCAGTCATTCTATATCTATCTGTTACACATTTCCTTGTCAGTGACTGCCAGGCTCCACATGTACTGCCACTTATGGTAATTAATTGTGTAGATGCTATGACAAGTTGTCATAGAAAGAGCTTCACATAAAATGAAAGCCATCCTTATGGCAGATTCAGACAAGCATCAGGAACGAGTTAGTGCAAACATGCAGGCAATGACCTGAAGAACGAGCCAGATGCTTGTACATTGGGCCATTGGAACGTGAATACCTGAGTACACAAGTGATGTGTTGCCTATAAGGATAATATCATGTGCACATAGACATGTTGTCTGACTGTTTTGATTCATCTCTTTCCTATTGGGTCATTTTCCCTATATTCACTTTCTTTTTCATCCAGAGTGACTTTGTGACTGCAGACTTGTGAGCCTTTATAGCTCGCATACTGAGCACAGTGAGGAGTCCGCGGCTCAGGAGCAGGCGGTCATGTGACCACAAGTGTGTGATTTGCATATTTCTGACCACATTTCGACTGGGTGAATTCGACCTCAGGATTTGGCTCGTTCATCGGGTCATTTCCCATATGTTTTCACAAAGTCCTTCCTGATATTTGGTTCTGGACTCACTCGATGGACTCTTGGAAGGAGGGAAGGAAAGAAACAAAAGTGTATATATGGCAAATCATCTAATAAAGAATTGTGATTCTGTAAAACTTGAGGTGTTATACCTCTCTGATATAGATTACCTATCTATAGGTTGTTATCAATATCATAACCCTGAACCTTCACCAGCTCCCTAATGATTTCAGTGCTTCATCATCAGCCTCTACTGTGGTGTCTAGGGCCCATCCTCAGCCTTCCCAGTGACGTATATGTCCTCAGCCTCTCCTGTGATGTCTATGGCCTGAGCAAACCTGAAAAAGCAGTTGGGAAGCAACGTGACCAAAATCACCTAACATCACAGCCACGCCACGCCACACATCACAGCCACGCCACATCACGCCCCAGCCACCACAGTAGGGGGAGTTGATTGTTTAACCAAATATAGTAAGGTAGTTTTCAGGTTGATAATTTTGTGCGGCCCCGATTGTGGTAGAAATCTCCAATTAGCCCTTGGCAGAAAAAGGTTCCCCACCCCCTGCTTTAAAGGGAACCTGTCACGTCATTTGTCAATACTAAAGTGCCCACAATGTCATGTTATGATGCAATGTACATCACTAACATGGTGTTCTGAATCAATACATGACAGTATTCATGTAAAAAAAAAACACAATTTTTATCATATAGATATGGCAATCAGACTAGTTCCCTGGATCAACGCCCTATCAAAGAATCTAGTATGTATAACTGGTAATATTATAGTTTTCAAGAAAGGCATCCAGGCCCTTCTTAAATGTTAGTATTGAGTCACTCATTACATCATCATGTGGCAGAGAGTTCCATAGTCTCACTGCTCTTACAGTAAAGAATCCACGTCTGTGATTATGATTAAACCTTCTTTCCTCCAGACTAATGTGAGCCCTCACATAGCTCCATATGTACAGTATGAGCCTCAACAGGAGCTCCCTTGGAGTTTAGCTGTAATTCTGTATTGCCGGTAGCAGAGCTCTGGCTTACAAGACAACACATTCTGAGGAGGGTACTCTGACCATGAGCCCCCTCAGGTGGTAGTCCTTTATTATAATCTGTGGCATTTCACAGGTTAACAATTTGTTAGAGACCTGTCCTGGCTGTAACATACAGGAGAGAAGGACAGGCCAGACAGGTGCTGGTAGTGGGGGACTCAATTATTAGGGGAATAGATATGGCAATCTGTCACAAAGACAGGGATCGTCGAACAGTGTGCTGCCTACCTGGCGCTCGAGTCCGGCACATCGCTGATTGGGTTGACAGATTACTGGGAGGGGCTGGTGAGGACCCAGCGGTCATGGTGCACATTGGCCCACATGACAAAGTTAGAGGTAGGTGGAAGGTCCTTAAAGATGATTTCAGGGAATTAGGCTGCAAGCTTAAGGCAAGGACCTCCAAAGTAGTATTCTCTGAAATACTGCCTGTACCACGTGCCACACCAGA
The DNA here is from genome assembly GCA_033576535.1 of Allobates femoralis. Taxonomy (NCBI): domain Eukaryota; kingdom Metazoa; phylum Chordata; class Amphibia; order Anura; family Aromobatidae; genus Allobates; species Allobates femoralis. The sequence goes on along the minus strand of JARQOC010000007.1, from coordinate 33,709,523 downwards.
GAGGCAAAGGGAGATTAGGGAGATAAATAAGTGGCTCAGGAATTGGTGTAGGAAGGAGGGGTTTGGGTTCCTGGAGAACTGGGCCGACTTCTCTGTTGGCTACAGGTTCTATGCTAGGGACGGGCTGCACCTCAATGGGGAGGGTGCAGCTGTGCTGGGGGAGAAAATGGCTAGCAGGTTGGAGGAGTGTTTAAACTAGGGATTGGGGGGGAGGGTATTCATTGTATAGGAGGGGAAGATAGTGTAAATAGTAACCTGGGCACAAGTAATAAAATTGGATGTGGCATGGGGGTGGTGTTATAACAGTCAATCTAGTAGGAAGGAATAGAGGTAAAGAGAGATGCATAAAGTGCATGTACACTAATGCCAGAAGCCTCACCAACAAAATGGAGGAATTAGAATTGATTTTGTTAGAAAATAATTATGACATGGTGGGGATTTCGGAGACTTGGCTGGACGAGAGCCATGACTGGGCTGTTAATTTACAGGGCTATTGTCTGTTCAGAAATGACCATACAAATAGGCGAGGAGGAGGTGTATGTTTATACGTAAAATCATCCTTAAAACCCATCCTGCGTGATAATATAGGTGAATCTAATGGAAATGTAGAGTCCCTGTGGGTGGAGATAAGGGGAGGGGGAAAAAATAATAAATTACTGATAGGGGTTTGTTATAAATCCCCAACAATAATGGAAGTGGAGGAGAATATCCTCATAAAGCAAATAGATGAAGCAGCGACTCAGAGAGAAGTCATTATTATGGGGGACTTCAACTACCCTGAAATACATTGGGGATCAGAAACCTGCAGTTCCAGCAAAGGTAATAGGTTTTTGAAAACTATGAGAGACAATTACCTTTCACAACTGGTTCAGGACCCAACAAGAAGGGGGGCACTGCTGGACCTAATATTAACCAACAGGCCGGACCGCATATCAAATATACGGGTTGGAGGTCACTTGGGTAATAGTGATCATAACTTAATAAGCTTCCAAGTATCCTTTACTAAGACGTGTAGTAGAGGGGCCACAAGGACACTAAACTTCAGGAAGACAAATTTCCAACGGTTGAGAGGTGATCTTAGTGCAATAAATTGGGACGATGTCCTGAGACATAAAAGTACACAACACAAATGGGAGATGTTTATTAGCATCCTGAATAGGACCTGTGCACAATATATAACCTATGGGAATAAGCATGCTAGAAATAGGAGGAAACCACTATGGCTAAATAAAGCGGTAAGAAGTGCAATATGTGACAAAAAGAAAGCATTTAGGGAATTAAAGCAAGTAGGTAGTGATGAAGCATTATTAAATAAATACAGTAAATTAAATAACATTTGTAAAAAGCAAATCAAGGCAGCAAAGATTGAGACAGAGAGACACATTGCCAGAGAAAGTAAAAAGAATCCCAAAATATTTTTTAACTACATAAATAGTAAGAAACTAAAAAATGATGGTGTTGGCCCCTTTAAAAATAGTCTGGGTGAAATGGTGGATGAGGATGAGGAAAAAGCCAATATGCTAAATGACTTTTTTTCAACAGTATTTACACAAGAAAATCCCATGACAGACAATATGATCAGTGATAACAAAAAGTCTCAATTAAATGTCACCTGCTTAACCCAAGAGGAATTACGGCATCGTCTAAAAATCACTAAAATTGACAAATCCCCGGGCCCGGATGGGATACACCCCAGAGTGCTGCAGGAATTAAGTACTGTCATAGATAGACCATTATTTTTAATATTTAAAGATTCCATAATAACAGGGTCTGTACCACAGGACTGGCGTATAGCAAATGTGGTGCCAATATTCAAAAAGGGGACAAAAACTGAACTTGGAAATTATAGGCCAGTAAGCTTAACCTCTACTGTGGGTAAAATCCTAGAGGGTTTTCTAAGAGATGCTATACTGGAGTATATGAAGAAAAATAACCTCATGACCCATTATCAACATGGTTTTACGAGGGATCGTTCCTGTCAAACTAATCTGATAAGCTTCTATGAAGAAGTAAGTTCTGGACTGGACCAAGGAAATGCAGTGGATGTGGTGTATATGGACTTTTCCAAAGCTTTTGATACGGTGCCACACAAAAGGTTGATACATAAAATGAGGGCAATGGGGATAGGGGAAAATATGTGTAAGTGGGTTAAGAACTGGCTTAGTGATAGGAAACAAAGGGTGGTTATTAATGGAACACACTCAGAATGGGTCACAGTTAACAGTGGGGTACCACAGGGGTCAGTGTTGGGCCCGCTTCTATTTAATATATTTATTAATGACCTTGTAGGGGGCATACGGAGTAGAATCTCAATATTTGCAGATGACACTAAACTCTGCAGGGTAATCAATACAGAGGAGGACAATTTTATATTACAGGAGGATTTAGGTAAACTAGAAGCTTGGGCTGCTAAATGGCAAATGCGCTTTAATGGGGATAAATGTAAAGTCATGCACTTGGGCAGAGGAAACAAAAGGTATAATTATGTGCTTAATTGTAAAACACTGGGCAAAACTGTCACTGAAAAAGACCTGGGTGTATGGGTAGATGACAAACTCACATTTAGTGGCCAGTGTCAGGCAGCTGCTGCAAAGGCAAATAAAATAATGGGATGCATTAAAAGAGGCATAGATGCTCATGAGGAGAACATAATTTTACCTCTATACAAGTCACTAGTGCGACCACACTTAGAATACTGTGTACAATTCTGGTCTCCGGTGTATAAGAAAGACATAGCTGAACTAGAGCGGGTCCAGAGAAGAGCGACAAAAGTCATTAGAGGACTAAGGGGTCTGCAATACCAAGACAGGTTATTAAACTTGGGGTTATTTAGCTTGGAAAAACGAAGGCTTAGGGGTGATCTTATAATAATGTATAAATATATGAGGGGACAGTACAGAGACCTTTCTAATAATCTCTTTACTCTTAGGCCTGAGACTGGGACAAGGGGGCATCCTCTACGTCTGGAGGAAAAAAGGTTTAATCATAATCACAGACGCGGATTCTATACTGTAAGAGCAGTGAGACTATGGAACTCTCTACCACATGATGTTGTAATGAGTGAGTCACCACTAACATTTAAGAAGGGCCTGGATGCCTTTCTTGAAAACTATAATATTATCAGTTATACATACTAGATTCTTTGATAGGGCGTTGATCCAGGGAATTAGTCTGATTGCCGTATCTGGAGTCAGGAAGGAATTTTTTCCCCCAATGTGGAGCTTAGTGTTGCCACATGGTTTTTTTTTGCCTTCCTCTGGATCAACATGTTAGGGTATGGGTTGAACTAGATGGACTTAAAGTCTTCCTTCAACCTTAAAAACTATGTTACTATGTTACTATGTATACACAAAGTATTTATGTATTATGGAGCGACCTTGCTTCTCATGCTCCCCATGACCTTGCTTCTCATGCTCCATACATGTATGGCGGATGTGGATAAAGGGTTAAGGAGGATCTGTCATGCCCTTAAACACTATTATCCTGGAGACATAGGGTTAATCTACAGGCTAACAGTGTTAGGCTACCTTTACACGCCGCAACCGCGGTGAGAAATCTGACCGGTGATATGTCGCCCCGGCACCATCACCGTGAAATTGCCTCGCAATTGCGGCGTGTAATTGGGGAATTTGGCGGCGATAAAAAAGGTTGCGCCTGGTTCCGATTTCACAGCACTGCTCCAAAATCAGAGGCAATCATGAAGGCGAGATTTCCGGCTTTTAGCGTGTGAAGGGGCAATAGGGATGGAATCTGCGTTGCCTATTGATTTCCCGTAGGCGTGCCACAGTGTGCTGGAGTCCGCGCCCAGTCAGCGATGATTGGTGGGGGCTACAGTGTTTCCATTGGCAGTCACTTGACACTGCGCCATATTTGAAGAGCTGTCCATTCACCACCACACAATGGCAATGGCTTCATGTATTAGCCAGCCTTCCAGCACGGCTGCCCAAATCATGACGCTATTGCATTGTCTAATCAGTGTGTTTGGGGCTCGTTATACTCCAGTCTGCCACGCCTATGTACTTGCGGCGCTAAACATGTACGCCCACATTCCTTTGGGGATTGCGGTGTGTGAAGCCGCAAGGGAACTCCACCGGATTGATTCCGCTGTGGGGTAGGCAATTTCCGGGGCGACACATCGCCTTAGGTTGAGGGCGAAATTGCGGCGTGTAAAAGCGCCATCGGCGATCTGAGGCGACCATAAGAAACGTGCACGCGCATGTTAGATTGCCTTCTATCGCTGCCAAAAATTGCGGCGTGTAAAGGTACCCTTAGACAGGTGCCCAACTGCTGTACTGAAAGTGCAGTTCATGGAGATAAAAGAACTTTACTCCTGCTGGGATTGGCTGTAGCCTAGATTGACCTCATTATAATCCGCCCCTGCATGTGGGAGGTGTTCCAGTCACAATTTTCTTTATAAGTCAGTCTGACTGAGGGCCTGGAGTGCCCTGATGATGTCACGGCAATATCTGAGTAAATCCGGAGCTTGTGCACTGACAAACAGCTTTCCAGGCATGTGTACTGAATCTGGGTGTATGTCCCCAGCTTCATTTCCTTTCTGAGCATGAGTGAGCGGCTACATAACATTTATATACTGATCGCCCACATCATTAGTGAATGGCTTGCACACTCACAATGACCTTTTTCCCTCACGGCAGCCTCGAGCTTTCAGTCATAGGAGTGGAGCCAGCGCAGCTTCAGTCAATGCTTAGTGCATAGTGATGTAGCCGTGCCAGGGCCCTGACTGACAGCCACCTCATCATCTTACATGACAGATTCCCTTTAAATATACAATATTATACTGTCTTACCAGCTTTTTGGATTTCTCGTCAAAGCTCTGTGACGGCAGAATAGTGCTTTGCTCACATCCACTAATCATCTGATTGACTATGCACACACTAAGGCTGCCTTCACATTTGCGTATGGGAAGGCAGCGTATGCTGCGTTCCCATACGCAGTCAAACGCATGCGCACTGCGTTCCTATGTTTAACAAAGGAACGCATAGTGCCTGCGTTTGCTGCGTTCAGGTGCGGATGCGGAAGATATCTGCTCCCTCCAGGGTCTCCCGTCTGCACCCGGGACGCAGCATGTTGCATTTTTTGTGCGCTTGGGGACCTTGAAAAATCAGCAAGCGTCCCCAAGCGCACAAACAATGCATTGGTGTCAATGGGTCCGCAGTGTTCTGCGCTTGACAGCGCAGGAGAACGCTGCAGACCCATTGAAATCTCTCCCGGTGGCTGCCGGTGATGTCACAGGAGATCACCGACGGACACCGGAAGATCAGCTGAGCCTCTTATGATCTCCTCCTCCCCGCCGCCGGTAATCTGCTAGCGGTGTCGGCGGGGAGCAACAGCTGATGTGACAGCTGTTTGAATCTTCCCGCGCCGACATCTCCTCTCGGTGTCGGCGCGGGAGATTCAAACAGCTGTCAGATCAGCTGTTTCTCCCCGCCGACACGTCCTGGAGCTTACTGGCGGCTGGGAGGAGGAGACCTCTGCCGCTGATCTCCGCCACAGGCCCACCCCCGGACACCGCCGATTGGCTGCCCAGGCTCCATAGTGATGTGTCCGCAGGTGGACATTCTCCGCTGCGGACACATCAAAATGACCCTGCTTTTGACTGCGCTTGTGTCTGCACGTCATCAGCATGCAGACACAAACGCAAATGTGAAGGCAGCCTAAGTGTTACATGTCAGTATCATGGTTTATTATGCTCATGCTCACTGCCTAGACCATATATACGAAAGGCATTAATGGTGAGATCTCCCTGCACTAATTCTGTGTCATAAAACCCAGTATTTTTACATTCTGGAGTGTGTGGGTTTGTATTATGAAACATAACTTCTAAACCTGAGAAACTGTAGTTTGATCATTGGACCATGACATCCACGGGCAACATTCTTGCATCCTCATTCTTCTCTTCTTCCTGTGTTCTGCATCTCGCCCTCCGTGGGAAGATGTTTCCATGGCAACTCTATCCTTTATGCTTCTGAAATTACACTCTCTTTAAATTGTTAACCTATTAAGGTATAAGCAGGAGAGGATTTTGGGTCCCTGTAAAACTGTAGTGTTACTGTGCACATAGCAGGATCATATATCAGGGTCACAATTATGCAACTGATATTTGCATTATACTGCTTTATCCTGTGTAAATACTGAGAAATATTACCGTATATGAAGTATTAGTACCCAGCAGCTTGGTCTGAAAACCTTGGGTATGCAAACCTTGCCCAAAGGCTGTTTGCTGCAGTTTTGATAAAAATCACTGTGCTGCAAATCTACCAATTCCCTTAGGTTACCTTTACACGCGGCTACATTTCTAGGGTGGCTACAGGTAACTTACTGGTTGCAGAGAAATCATGGAGACATGATTCCATTTGTACACAGCAACAAGATAGAACCTTGTCTCCATGATTTCACTGCAACCAGTAAGTTACCTGTAGCCACCCTAGAAATGTAGCCGCGTGTAAAGGTACCCTCAATGCTAAACTCTTTATAACCCAGCCCATATCAATGATTGGCAGATTTCTGCCTATGCATGGTGTACACAGAAATCTGCCAATCAGAAAACGGGGCAGGGTGATACAGAGTTCATGAATATGGAGGACTACAAGGCAGCAGGTTTGCTACTCCAGATGGGTGAACTGCTTGGACAGGAGCCATGCAAATCACTACTTGCCTGACACATTTATGGCTCCTTTTTTAAATACATGGGTGAATATTATAATTGTGATATTGTAAAGAGGTGGCTGATACCAGAAAAAGGATCCTGCCCTTGAAGAGACCAAACCTATTGTTCAAATGTAGATGTTGTTGTGTGATATTTAATATGAAGCATTTCTGTAACGTTATGTTCGTAGGTATCAGGGACAGACAGATCATTGGTGCATACTGTGGGGCCAAAAAGGCCCAAGAGGTAAGGGGACCATTTTCACATCTAAAGTAGCTGGAATTGTATATTTTGAAGAGCTATAGGACTGCAAAGGGGCCTAGTAAACTATTCTTGCATAGGGTTCTTTTCTGCCTGCTTCTGCCAGTGGTATAAAAAGTAGCTTGATAAGTATAATGTATAGCAATTAATATGTGTAATGTATGTGTGGAGCCCACTGGGACGCAGTACTCGGTACCGGACCGGAGTACTGCTGGGGATGTCACGGAGGTCCTGGTCCGAACCGTGTTCCGGGTTCTCACAAGTAAAAGGGGATATATACAATAGAAAATGTTTGTCGTGACGCCACCCACGGGTTGTGGTCAATAATAGGACCACTGCTGCAGTGCTGCTCTGCCAGGAGGATGGATGGATGATGGGGCTGCAGCCAGATGGATGAGCCCGCCGAGGGTCATGCTGCTCCTGGCAGAATAAAAGGTATGATGCACAGTTCAGAATACCTGAAATCAAACACAGACACTCAGGCAGGGTTCACCGGGTTTACTTGTAAGTCCTTCAAGCAGTTCACATCAATCCTCAGTACAGTTCTCAACACAAGTTACAGTTCAGTTAACTCCGGTAACACTGAGCCCTCTGCAGCCAGGCTGTCACTCTGAGACCCCTCACTCCTTCTAATGTCCTTTCAGGCTGTTCTCTCCCTCTCTGTTCTCTCAGCGGGTAACATGGTGGCAGCTCAGACCCTTGTGGGTCCTCTGGTTGCTGTTGTGCCTCCAACCCTGTGTTGGGAACTCCAACCTGTAATTAGAGCTTCCCATCGGTTTGTCTGGGAAGCCGGTCTGGAACTCCAGTTCCCCTCAGAGCCGACACTCTGGTGTGTGCCTAGTCTGCAGTAACCATATCTTCCAAGGTGTTACCAGGCTCCATCTAACCCGTGTGATTCCAGCACAATTAGGGAAAACTACTCCGCCGGTAGTTGGTCGGTGCTGCCCTGTTCCTCGGACCCGGTGATTCCGGTCCGGTCTCTTTCCTCACACTCCCCTGGGATGCCAGCTATGGACGAGCTTTCTCTCCACGGTTTCTATGACTCTGTGGATTCTGCGTCTCCAGGGAGCCCAATCCCACCGGGATGTGTCACTGTCTGTCTGTTCTTGTCTGCTCGGCTCACTCTGGCCTACTAACTCCTTCCTCCTCTTTTTCTCTACTTGAACTCTCTTTCACCTGATCTACATTCTTCCCACCCACTTTCCTCTAAATCCACCACCCCTTGCCCGCCTAGAGTCCCGGGCTCCGGGCTGGGTGCCGCCTTTAGTGGGTGTGTGTGTTCTGTGAGGGTGGTTGGTGCACAAACTGTCTATCTTTCTGCCTGGCTGCAGTTCCCTATGTGGCCGCCCTGAGCGCAGGGGCGCCACATATCTATAAGGTCTAGTAGTATTATAGATATAATGCATAGTGATGTTTGCTAATGCAAAGAATAATGTAAGGTATAAGCAGAGTTATGGCCCCTTCACACGCAACGACGCAACAACAATTCTGACAACGATAACGATGTGTAGATATCGCTGGTGCGTCATTTACAGATCGCTGGTAAGATGTCAAACAGGCATCTTACCAGCGATGTGAAAAACGACTTTAGTAACGATCCAGAATATACCAAGGTCGTTGTGAATTTTCTGTTCCATAGCATTGCATTGAGATCGTTGTTCATTATCTCTGTCAAACACAACGATGTAGCGCTCCCAGCGGGAGCGCAACGATGCAGGAATGACCCAGAGCTGTGTGTAACGATCAACGATCTCACAGCAGGGGCCAGATTGTTGGTGTGTGTCACACAGAACGACATCGTTAGCGGGATCGTTGTTGCGTCACAAAATCTGTGACGTTACAACGATCTCGTTAGCGATCTCGTTGTGTGTGAAGGGGCCTTTAGTTATGTTACTTAAATACAAAAGTCTTAATATTGTACTAACTCTGGAGCTAGCTCAGGGATATTTGTAAGGTTGTGGTTTTTGTAAGAAAATCCCACAAAGATTGTGTTGCTTCTTATACACCTATGGTAAATTTCATGTGTGAGCTTACCTATTGTATTAGACTGACTATAAGATTATATAGAAAAGGCTTAATGCTACACAATACCCCTATTTTGTTACAATATCATTAATTGACTCAAAAGGGCTTTGTTAAAAACTATAGCATGTTAGAGTATTTTACTGAAAATAATAACACAAAAAATTCCATTAAAGTAAACCTGTCACCTAAATAAACCACCCCAGGCTATCACTACCTGTCCCTGCACCTTCCTAATACTATACTAACTATCCCTCTCTGTGCTAAATATACCCTGCAAATGTGTAATAAATGCTTTTCATCACTTACTCATTAGTATGTAAATGAACTGGGGGGCTACCGCTGCTAGCCTCCCTGGGCATCCTCTGTGTCCCGTGACCGCCTCCTGTGTAATTTATCTTGACCCGATGGGCGTGATATTGACTTCCACATGCGCGCCCCCCAGCCTGGCTCGCTCCGCTCTGCAGAATGCCGGGTATGATGCCGAACATGTCATTTCTGGTCCTCCGCAGCCGGACTTCAGGCTACGCAGTATACATGCTCTATACAACACATTACGTCATCTGTGATGAGCTGATGTAATGTGCTCCACAGAGCATGCTTCATGTCGGGCTGTGGAGTACCGGATATGACTCGTTCGGCGTCATACCCGGACCTCTACAGACAGCTCCGAGGTAGGCTGGGGGCGCATATTTCAATTTCAATATCATGCCCATCGGGGCTTGATAAACACTACAGGAGGAGGCGAAAGGGACCCAAAGAGGATGCCCAGGGGGGCTAGTAACAATAGCCCCTCTTCATTATAATACTAATCAGTAAGTTATAAAAACTTTTTATACAACAGTCACAAAGCACATTTAGGAGAGAGAGGGATAGTTAGTATAGTAATAGGAAGGTGCCGGAACAGGTAGTGATAGCCTGGGGTGGTTTATCTAGGCGACAGGTTCACTTTAAACATTAGAAAGTGGACAATACTAAAAATGTATACATGTCCTTTTGCATTAACATTAAAAATCTAAGAATCCAAAGCAATGTTCAGCATTCTGTGTTTTCTCTTGCTGGTGTGTAACATTTTGGTAGGTCTTCTCCTACACAGCAAGCCATTGGCCCGTATGTTTGGTACTAGATACAGGAGCTGGATACAGGTGCATCCTAATCAAATCATTTTGTTGAAATGAATGTATAAGCTTACATTTAGGGCTATCTCTACCACAATTTATTTTGAAAGAAAAACCTACAAAAGTAAAAATTAACAGTCATTCTCTTTGTGCAAGTAATCGCCAAGCCGCACCCACAGGCCCCCAAAACATGCCTATTGGCACCAAACATGCCTACTAGTCCACCTGCCAACTTCCAGTCATTCACTCTGCAAGTATGCCCATTTAGAAGAGGTAAAGTTTTCATGGTTACAAGTGGCAGCATAAAACTTGCAAGGTACATGTCACATACACTGTATATATGATGCAGGCACTCCATCTGTCACTTTCTGTTTATAGTGTTAAAGTGTCTGGAAAGGAGAAAGCGCAAATAGGGTATACCTGTGTGGTCAGGAGGAGAACAAAATAGGATATTGCTCACCTTTTCCAGGTTGTGGCAGACACAACCACACCAAACAACATATGCGGATTTTAATCCTGATGGCTGTCTGCAGCAGCTCCCCCAACTTCTAAAGTGATAAGTAGGAAGACAGTGGAACGGGGTATCCAAAACACGATACCGCCTGAAGAAAATATTCACTTCCAAAACTCGGAAAATTTGATAGTGATTTTTTATTTTCTACGCTTTTCGGGGGTACATACCCCCTTCTTCAGGAATAAAATGTACATCTGTGATTTTTGTTCTGAAGAAGGGGGCTTGTACCCCTGAAACGTGTAGAAAATAAAATATCACCATCAAATTTTCTGAGTTTTGGAAGTGAATATTTTCTTCAGGCAGTAGCGCGGTCCGGATACCCTGTTCCACTGTATTTGTGTTTATACTGTTGGCCCCAGTCTGGCAAGTCTAGTCTTCCTTCATTATAAACTCCAGGATGCCATCATACACGTGGTTCCCACAAACCTACAGTTCTACCTTCTAGATCCTGGCCGAACAACTTCATCTGGGCCCCTTCTTCCTTCTGCTTCACTTCTCTGATATTCTGGCCTTTTCTGTCTAGATCTGAACTGTCACTTAGGCCTTGTTCACACATACCTGCGTTTTTGGCATTCTCTGCGTTTTTTAGCTGTTTATAAAAAATGCAGATGCATTAATGCATGGTACACTTAAGTGTAGCTGCGTGTTTTAACAACACATGCGTTTTTTTTCACCAATCCAAAAAACACTGCATTCAGTATTTTTTGGGTGCTGTAAAAAAACGCATTGGTTGTTTAAAAAACTCATGCGTTTTTTTAACATGGGGCCCTATGGGAAACGCATGCGTTAACGCAAGGCACAGATAAGCACCTGCGTTAATGCATGCGTTAACGCATATGCGTTTTTAATGAAAAAATGACTAAGTCCAAAAACGTCTCAAAACGTTCAGAACCACAGGGGACACTATGTGGCACCCTTAGAAAAACTGATCAGTTTTTCTAAGGGCTAAAAAAACGCATTGGTATGTGTGAACAAGGCCTAATTCAATTACTTTCTTATGGCCACTTTACACGTCCCGATATCGGCGTCCAACTCCGACCAAAAGTCATGTGGTTCGTGCGTTGGCCCCGATATCGTTCGTGCGTTGTATGGTATAAATGACCAATACGATGCACGAACGATGTCAAACCGATATCGGGGATGGAATGAGCGTGCTATTTAACGGGCCGATATTGGATGGGGTTGGAGCCGGATCGTGCTGTGTAGCCCAACTACGATGTGCAGTACAACATCCCCTATCCTCTCCATGTTAAATAGTCATTCCTGGGTCGGCCGTACAAGGGGGGCGTACACATCGTAGAGATGTTGGCTGCCGATATCGCTCTGTGTAACATCTCCTATGCGATCTTGGAATTCTGCCCAGAAAAAGCGCGCTCCCACGGCGTTGGATACAATATCGGACCGACGTTGGGACGTGTAAACCCACCATAAGGGTTTGCTACCTTGAGAAAGTTCTCCTTGCACACACAAGCAGTAGGTATGCACACCTTCAATCATCCGCTGTCTACTATCTTCCTTTTTCTCACTGTCCGAAAAACAGGAGCTCACTCCTTTCATCTTCCCAGCAATTTCTCCCATCATCTGGGCTCACTAGCTGCTAATTCTTTCCTTCCCAGCTATTTAGCCTGCTTCCTCCCCAATGGGAAACATTGCATAAAATCATATTAAACATTGCACAGCAAACAATACATTGAATTATTTCTTGGAAAATACACGAGTTTCTTCATGGGGTTCGGGAGTATTTCTTCTCCAGTTACACTCTTACAAGTGTCAGTTTTGCTCCATTAAGGGCCCTTTCACATCAGCGTTTTTTTAAATTTGCGGCAGATGCGGTGAAAAAACCGCATCTGCCGCAACTGCCGCATAACGGTTCCACTTGCGGCACGGTTGCGGTTTTTTCCATAGGAAGTATAGGGGGACTTGCGGCAGATGCGGCAAGTGCGGTATTGCACTTGCGGCAGGTGCGGCAGAGAAAAAAACCGCGGCTTACTGCGGTTTTTTTCTCTGCCGCACCTGCCGCAAGTGCAATACCGCACTTGCCGCATCTGCCGCAAGTCCCCCTATACTTCCTATGGAAAAAACCGCAACCGTGCCGCAAGTGGAACCGTTATGCGGCAGTTGCGGCAGATGCGGTTTTTTCACCGCATCTGCCGCAAATTTAAAAAAACGCTGATGTGAAAGGGCCCTAAGTCACAACTATGATTATTTACTTCAGCGTAGTTACATTTCTAGTGGAGGGAAATCATCTCAGACCAATGTTCTCAGCCCTTACAATCCTTTACACTGCAGCTCTGCCTGATCAGATCAGGCACTTTTTATAAGCACCAGCTCACAACCAAGTGCTCATTTCAATTACAATAAGGGTAAAATGATTATAAACTACCAAAAGCTAATCTACCAGTGAGAAAAAGATTGTAAACTAATTGTTACAAATGTACTAAGGCAAATGAGACTCAATAGGGAACCCCAGAATTCCCCTTCAGCAGTACAGATATGCTCATTAGACACAAAGTATGGCTGCCTGTCTATACATTAATTGACATATAGTTGGCAAACGTACATTGCTTTATGTGTCCAACCACCAAAGCTAATACAGTCCAGGGTATATAGAAAGGGAGATAAATCATATGATCACTGGTAGTACTGACACTGTACACACAATGTGGACACCAAACTATGAATAATTGTATGCGTGGCACCCCAGGGTTCATGTGCCACAGTACCACCACAAAGGGTTAACTCCCCACACAACCCACAACACTACACTAGCGCCTCCAGGCCAGAAGAGGGAGCTAGAGCTGCTTCCCTATATATTCTGGTGTGGAGAGGAAGTGGCAGTTAGTTCAGTGCGGGGCAGCACTGAGGAAGAAAGACCTGGGTGTAAAAGGGCTGCATTAGGCTCACTCCACTATCCAATCCCAGGCCGGCCAGGGTCTGAGGAAAAGGAGACAGAGCAGAGAAGAACACACCTGGGAGACCGAGTCCCCTGAGACTCACCCCAGAGAAGCGCATAGAACGGATACCGGATCCGATTCTGTGCCTGACACAAACAGCACAGTGAACACCGGATTAGTGAAGGTCCCACATCTTCACTGTACCACAGCGATGCAACACAGCGGGGTCAGGAACACAGAATAAGACTCAAGTTGCCTAGCAAGTTGGTACCCGTGAGGGGAGAAAGGGCCAGGCAGCTTAGCTAAAGTGGCAGCAGGGCCACACACACAGCACGGCAACAGGGAGCCAAAGGACCCGGCCAGGGTGGGAGCAACCCGGCCCCTGTACAGACTCCGTGACAGTACTCAGCTGAATACCATCAACAGTAAAGGGCTTGGAAAACTACAAAACCGTGAGTCTGTGTAATCTTTGCAAACCCTGTTCTCCCTCACAAACTGTTTTCACCACTACTGCCCCGGGGAGCCAGGCTCTGCCCGTGGAGAGCCGTTACATCACAGGCTGCTAGCTATCATCCCTGGAGGTTCTGCAGCAGCAGTGGTCACCCTGACCACATACCACGGGTGGCGTCACAACTCTATCCCCTGTAAATAACCCCCAACCTTTACTTGTGGGCTTGGGAAACGGTCCGGACTAAGACCGCCGTGATAACCCCCTGTGACACCCCGGTCCGGTATCGAGTACCTCGTCCCAGTGGGCTCCACATATGGGAATCTTGGGGAGCATTAAACATCATGAAATGGGACATTTATGAGAGCAACTGTGAAACAATTTGTACCTGAATGAGCTTTTTTATGAACATATAAAACCAGTAATGTAGCTTGTAGGTTTTGGGCTTCAATGCAAAGTCAACAACAGAGCTCCCAACAAGCACAGATATTTAATAGTAGTAGTCAAAAGGACCATTTGGGCCAACTAGTCTTCAAGTCTCAGTGCAAATGCAACCCCTGCACCTATCATAATTATCCCTGTGTATAAAGTATGTCTAGGAAAGGGGAAAAAGGGAATGGAATTTGGCCATGCTAGTCAATGAGTTAGTCAAAGATAATCTGATAGGGTCACACAACTGTATTTTCTCTTATAAGAAGAAATCCCTTTGATTATGTTAATCACACTCAGGTCATAGTGTGATCATTGTGACAGAGTATTATCCAATGTTCTCAAATATAGAGAAGATGGAAAGAAATTTTTTTGCTGCTGAGAAAAAACGTGTTCATGTCCCTATTGTGTTTCTCATGGACTCACGTGGTTTACATGGACACACGGTGAAAACATGGGCATGTAAAGATAACCATAAATTATAAGCGTACGTGTGGGATTTGTGAAAGAAACATAAGTCACATGTACCAGATACACTGACATGTGAAGGAGGCCTAAAAGGCCCAGAATACTCAGACGACAATGGGAATAAAATATGATACAAAATTGGTTACCTTTGACCAGGAGACAGCTGGTGTCTAATAGTCTTTACCCAACCTATCTATGTCACTATAACATCACGCAATGGGCGCTTTGTTTTTTCTGTGCTGGGTTGCTGAGGGCAGAGTCTATCACAAATGATAAAACATCTATACATACAACAGTTAAGTGACATTTTTGACAAAAAGCAACTTGAAGCAATGGAGTTTTTTGCCATTTCTCCCCCTTGGCTGTTCTTTATTCCTTCAAGAATGCTTAGATAAAAAGACTTCTGGAAAAAAAAAACTATTTAAAAAATTGCCCCCTAATGCCATTAATAGCTGTATACTGGTTTTGAAGCCATGTCTGAAATCAGTCTAATGGCTCTTTCATAAATCGGTGCAATTCGGTCAATGTTGGAAAGCCGAGTATATTTCTATGCCATTATCACACTCAGGCCAGGGCACCACCCCCAGCAGGGGAGCCTTAAAATGTTCCTTAAGGCTGGAAACACACTATCCGACTCACATGCCAGTCTCTCGGACGAGACTCGGATCAGTCACCCTGAACGGCCTCCCTCCTGTCAGAACAGGAGTGTCAGCTGCTTGTGTTATTGTGAAGCATCACACTCCCGTCCTGACAGGAGGAGACCATTCAGGGTGACTGATCCGAATCTCGTCCGAGAGATTCGCCTGTGAGTCGGATGGTGTATTTCCAGCCTAAGGGTATGGACACACTGGCGTGAAAGTCGGACAACTGCAATGCGAGTTTTTATCGCATTGCAGTCGGACCAATGTTATTCAATGTCCCAGAGCACATTTGCTAGTGTCGGACATTTTTTTTTTCTCATCCGATTGACGGACGAGAAATAAATCGTAACATGTTGTGACAGTACATGCGAACTCGCCAATGCAAGTCTATGGGTTCGACAAAACACACACAGACTGCACTCGGACCATCCGACTCGGATACGGTTTTTCACGGCTGAAACTGTTGGCAGTTCATATTAAGTGCTCATAGGGAGGCGTCACATGACTACTCAGTAAGTAGAAGGCGGCAGTAATCTGACTACTGTTGGAAGTAAGCCCCCACGGATACAACATGGCCTACCACATTAATGTGGAAATGATCATTGTCCTTGTCCAGGAGAGGCCTGAGCTATAGGACCCTAGAGACCAAGGGTATGATGACAGGAGGAAGAAGGATGCCTCCTAGACCTACATCACAAGGCAACTCTTCCCCTGTTTAATGACAGCTCATGGGATGTCCAGATCAACCTTGGTAATGTATCATTCCTAAAAATTTGCAATAGAAAGGTGATTGCACTAGAGGGGTCAGTGTGTAATGGGTGCTGTCTGTTCACATGGTGATCAATGGTTTTTTAAACCATGCAGTGGACATTGTAGCTAAGCGATGGTGTAGTTGCCGGGACCAATACCGCCGGGAGCTTAAAAGAGTGCCACCCTTTCCTTGTACCTGTTATGTACCTGAGACCGTA
Source organism: Allobates femoralis (assembly GCA_033576535.1). Taxonomy (NCBI): domain Eukaryota; kingdom Metazoa; phylum Chordata; class Amphibia; order Anura; family Aromobatidae; genus Allobates; species Allobates femoralis. The sequence goes on along the minus strand of JARQOC010000007.1, from coordinate 33,693,093 downwards.
TGTATTGGTATATCAATATCCAGGTCATGATAACTGTTGTGTTGGAAACACAAGTGTATTGATTGTTGTAATTTGTTCAACCAAAGAACTAACACCAACTTGAGGCAGACTTCTGCATCGGAGTCAGAGCCCCACATGCTGCAACCTGCAGATTCTGGTGACGAGGGTGTGGGACCTTTGTTGTCCATGAAGAGCCAAAGGCATCATCCAGTGCTGCTGTCCCGGACTCGCGGTCATCTGAGGAGGCATCACAGGGGCCACCATTAACAACTGGCCATCTCCAGCCATCAGGGGAGCAGGGACAAAGTGCTACAGCCACTTTGCCACGGCCTACGTCTCCCCTTTAACCACCGGTGATACGTCGCTCAAGATGTCGGAGGCAGTTGTCATCATCAAACCTCCGGCGCAACGTCGACACGGGGATCTTGCAGTACCTTGCGAGGACTGTGAGCGATGATGGGGAGGAAGCATTTGCACGCAGACTCAGCAACTATTAACGTGACATTCCGTGCCCACTGAGGCTGAATGCAAGGGCTGCCATACAAATAGTCCTGGATGCTTGTGTGCCACCCAATGATTGGTGTTCAATTTGCTAGAGCAGTCGCAGAACTCTCCAGATAATTTACTGGACAGGACAAGCAGCCAACAACCAACAGTACCGTCAGCCCCAACATCCTCACTGCCCTCGCATATTCGTGGAAGACCTCCAATACCTTGTCCACTGTGGCCCCCATTTTGGCAAATGCTCAATTTGCCAAATGTCCCGCATGTCTGCCTCATGCCACCCACCGAACATGACAACACTGCAAATCCTAGGGCCACACAGAACCAAGCTGGTATGTTGGGCAGTGTCACACAATCCTGACACCAGAAGGTCTGCCAAACACCACAGACAGCACAGAGTGGTACTCTGGACCACAGTACAGTGCACCATGTCAGCAGACAAGTCTGCTGCACCAGGGTGGCAATATAGCGCAGAAGAGGAGTGATTTTGCGTGCATGCCACAACCCATGAGACACCACACTGAAGCAGCTGTAGGCAGACAACAGCAGGATGACATGGGGCACAGTTTGCCAACATATAGGCCTAGCGTATCTTGTCAATAGGCCCTAACGTGAAGACCTACACCATGCTATAGAGATGTTGAATACTCAGGGTAGCCAGGGAAGTGGACAAGGCCACACACAACCCAGACCACTCAATCTACATCAACATGTAGGGGTGTTTTGGGTGAGTGTACCTTTTAAATGTGGCGAATTCACATATACTGTGTTTGTTATTTTAATTTGTTGCATTGTACCACTAGAAAAAACATCGATATATTTGGCTCATATGTAAATGTAGTGTTTTTGTTTAAGTTACATCATTAACATGATTTTAAAAAGCCTCAAATGCATCTGTGCATTACTTTTCTGTTACGATAAAAGAAAATACACAATTACTTTGTTAGTGTACATGACATGTTATCAGTCACACAATGCATGCAGGAGGGCAACATCAAACCAGCTATATTGATGATGTTCTTAAGCGTACACAATGTACGGCCTACTAACAAAGTCATCATGATATAGCTGTCAAAAGTAGTAGAATTACAGTGTACGTGACCATACAGGCTCCGCAATTAGCCACGAGAACTATGCAGCAGGAGGAGCAGATGGACCCCCCCGCCTCCGACAGACACATTTGGGTATGGAGCACCATGACGCCGGGAAATGACCCAAGGAAAGAACACCCGCTCAGTGCTGTTTAGCGTCAGATTGTTCTCAATTCTGTAGGCAGCTGCAGACGTACAAAATACGGCTTACAGACAGGATAGTGGGTGACCCCAATGCACACATGATCTGGGCAACAAATAGCCCTCATTGCCACACAACATGTATCTGACAATTGACACACATTGAAGGCAATTTTCAGGCTAATTACTCTAAGAAATTGCATGCTTGCGCTGATGGAACATGGACCACACAGGATTACAGTCGGACAGCTCTCGGATGTGATCTGAGTAAATGTCGGACAGTTGCATAGCAGTTGATGCAAAACGGAGTAAAAAAAGGACGACACTCGTACGACTCTCGGGAATGACAATCGGACCGCATATTTTCATGCCAGTGTGTTTCCACCCTTAAAGTGAAGATCTGATTGTTCTAATGTTGGGCAAAGTTGTCAAAAAAGGATACTTTGAATAAGCAAAACTCTAGGGACATATCCCCTTTAGATTAAAGACACCTGGCAGTATTCTGTCTAATATGCTGTCAAACACCATGACATTCATTCATTTATTTCTTTTTGGTTGTTACTTGTCAGGAATACATTTCTTAAACATTGCCATTGACTGTCAATAGTGGCAAAGGTTATCTTGAGACAGGCAAACCCTAATTTATCCTGCTTGGACTCTCATATTAATGTGTCCTCATGCTCACATTCCTGGATGTAATGTTATGTTATGATTATTACAGACAGTGATTTTATATTGTATGCCATTTGGGGTTTGACACGTTATGAAAAAAAGGAGTACTGTTAGTATTCTGCATTAGAAGCTGCACAGCACAGGATCCCATTTACTGTTTCCTTCATTGTAAAGTAATCATCTCACTTCACCCTTATAAGCAACTGCAACTAATGAAGACAGCCACCAGGGAGTAATTGTATAAATGGCTGCAACTTCTATGTGTGATTTCAGGAGCCCAAATGCTGGAAATGTTAAACTCAGGAGACGCTCATCAAATTGCATCTTCTTTAGCTGCTCACAAGCGAAATTACTGAATGTAAACAAAAGTTCCATTCTCCATCTCATTTACCTTCCAGCTGCTATTAACCAAAAGGCCAATAATAGTGATCGGGAGCAGTGTTCCTAACAATAACTCTACTATACTAACAAAATACAGTGAGATAAAAACATATAGGACAGGAAAATCACAGCGATTTAGAAAGAGGGTATTATTTGTAGGTGTCAAGATGTCATTTAGATACTCCCCAAATAGTGTTTCCTCCATGAGATGTGCCTGCTCCCCTCTCGTCTATGCTTTGTCTACAGGAGGATGGAGAAAACTAAGTACAATTTCCGGCAGTTCCAACACAAAAAATAAAAAGCTATATGCAGTATATCACAAAAGTGAGTACACCCCTCATATTTTTGTAAATATTATATCTTCTCATGGGACAACACTGAAGATCTGACACTTTAATACAATGTAATTTAGTCAGTTTACAGCTTGTGTAACAGTGTAAATTTGGTGCCTTCTAAATAACTCCACATACAGCCATTAAAGTCTAAACGCTGCTTACAAAAGTGAGTCCTGCACACCTTTAAGTGAAAGTTACTAAAGTGTACCAAAAGCGTCAATATTTTGTGTGGCCACCATTATTTTCAAGCACTGCCTTAACTCTCCTGGGCATGGAGTTCATTAGATCTTCATAGGAGCCACTAGATTCTCCTCCATGATGACATCTTAGAGCCCCCCTGCCGCCTGAGCCTCAATTGAGGAGCAGGGGGGGAAGGGTGCTATCAGCGCCGCAGGGCTATCTCTACAGCAGGGGGAGAGTCTGTGTCTTGCTGCAGCCGGGGGCGCCCGTTAAACATGAAGCCGCTATGTGGAGATGGCGCCGCCCCCTTCTACACAGCCGCTCCCCCTGTGGTGTTTAAGGGATCACTCTGTCCAATGGACAGTGCGGCCCTGGGTGGATGTTAGAGACCTTGTACTCCTCCACCTTCTGTTTAAGCATGCACCCTAGGTGCTCAATAAGGTTTAGGTCTGGAGACAGTCCAGCACCTTTATCCACAGTTTCCTTAGCAAGGCAGTGGTCATCTAGGTCTGTATGAGGTCACTTTAATGTTGGAATACTGCCCTGCGATCCAGTTTCCAAGGGAGGGTGTGGAGCCCACTGGGATGGGGTACTCGGTACCGGACCAGGGTACTGCTGGGGATGTCACGGAGGTCCTGGTCCGGACCATTCCTGGGTTCTGACAAGTAAAAGGGTATTTACAAGGATAATGTTTGTCATGACGCTACCCATGGGTTGTGGTCAGTAATGGGACCACCGCTGCAGCGCTGCTGCGCTGCTCCCAGGAGGATGGATGGATGATGGGGCTGCAGCCAGATGGATGAGCCCGCCGCGGGTCGGGCTGCTCCTGGCAGGATAAAAGGTATATTGAACAGTTCTTATACCTGGAATCAGACACGGAACTCAGGCAGGGTTCACTGGGTTTACTTGAAAGTCCTTCAAGCAGTTCACAGCAATTCTCAGTACAGTTCTCAACACAAGTTACAGTTCAGTTAACTCCGTAACACTGAGCCCTCTGCAGCCAGGCTGTCGCTCTGAGACCCCTTACTCCTTCTAATGTCATTTCAGGCTGTTCTCTCCCTCCCTGTTCTCTCCACGGGTAGCATGGCAGCAGCTCAGACCCTTGTGGGTCCTCGTGGTTGCTGCTGTGCCTCCAACCTGTTGTGGGAACTCAAACCTGTAATTAGAGCTCCCGTCGGTTTGTCTGGGAAGCCAGTCTGGAACTTCAGTTCCCCTCAGAGCCGACACTCTGGTGTGTGCCTAATCTGCAGTAACCCTATCTTCCAAGGTGTTACCAGGCTCCATCTAACCCGTGTGATTCCAGCACAATTAGGGAAAACTACTCCGCCGGTAGTTGGTCGGTTCTGCCGTGTTCCTCGGACCCGGTGTTACCGATCCGGTCTCTTTCCTCACACTCCCCTGGGATGCCGGCTATGGACGAGCTTTCTCTCCATGGTTTCTATGACTCTGTGGATTCTGCGTCTCCAGGGAGCAAAATCCCATCGGGATGTGTCACTGTCTGTCTGTTCTTGTCTGCTCGGCTCACTCTGGCCTACTAACTCCTTCCTCCTCTTTTCCTCTATTTGAACTCTCTGTCACCTGATCTACATTCTCCCACCCACTTTCCTCGAAACCCACCACCCCTTGCCCGCCTAGAGCCCCGGCCTCCGGGCTGGGTGCTGCCTCTAGTTGGTGTGTGTGTTCCGTGAGGGTATTTGGTGTACAAACCGTCTATCTCTCTGCCTGGCTGCAGGTCCCTATGTGGCCACCCTGGTTGCAGGGGCACCACAAGGGATTGTGCTCTGCTTCAGTATGTCACAATATATGTTAATTGTCACTTCAGTGAGGAAGTGGAAAACTCTGATGCCACAATATATGTTGGCATTCATAGTTCCCTCAATTAACTGTTCCTCCCCACAGTCGACAGCACTCATGACACTCCCACATACTGGCGGAGAGAGACGAAAAGGGGCCCTTGTGCAAGAACAATATATTGGCCTATTGCAGTCCAAGAGCTCATCATACTGCATAATACCACCTTTCGTGGAGGTAGAAATGAACCCTTTTACTTTGGGGCCCCTGTCCAATGATATGAATGTCCACCCCTGCTCCAACCACCGTGCTTTTCTGTAGGCAGCACACACCTGTCTCTGTACTCCTCACGTAGTTGCCTCCACACGCTTGACACTATCTGGACTAAATAAATTCATCTTGGTCTCATCAGATTACAAAATGTAACCCATTTCTTAGTCTGCTTGTCTTTAGTAAACTGTTTGCATACTTTCTTGTGCATCATCTTTAGAATAAGCTTCCTTCTGGAATGACAGTCATGCAAACCAATTTGATGCAGTGTATGGTCTTGGCACTGACAGCCTAACCCTCTACCCCTGTAACCTCTGCAGCATTGCTGGCAGCACTCGTACATCTATATTGAAAAAGACAACCTTGTCATATGATGCAGAGCAATACTACAAAAATGCCAAAGTGAGCTGCCAAATGAGAATAAAGGGAATGAGGTTACCCCACAGGTATCTACACAAATATGACTCCTCAGCCATACTTTCTTTGCTGCTATGCAGGCTTGTTGCACCTATATTTCCATACTGCATGCTCGCTCCTTATGCTTCTCTATTTCTGTCAGTTCCGTAACTTACAGTTTTGTGGCTAACCCTTTAATATCCAGAGAGAGAGGAAATTATAGAATGGTTAGAGTTGGAAGGGACCTCCTGGGTCATCTGGTCCAACCCCCTGCTCAAAAAGGAATTACTAAATCATCCCAGACTGATGACTGTGCAGCCGCTGTTTGAAGACTTCCCCTCTCGTGGTAGATTATTCCACTTGTTGATCACCCTCACTGTCAAAATGTTTTTTCTAATATCTAATCTGTGTCTGCTCCCATCAGTTTCATCCCATTGCTTCTAGTCTTTCCTTGTGCAAACGAAAATAAAGCTGATCCCTCTACAGTGTGACAGCCCTTGAGATTTCTAGACAGCTAGTAAGTCTCCTCTCTGTCTTCTTTTTTGCAAGCTAAACATTCCCAAATCCTGTAACCATTCCTCATGGTTTGCAGACCGGTCACCATTCTGGACGTTCTTCTCTAAACTTGCTTCAGTTTGTTGAAGACTTTTTTTTACCGTAACTTTGTATAACTCCTGAGGAAGTGAGAAGTTCTCACGAAACGCATAGAGTAATAAAGAACAGTTTGGATAATATTTGGATCGCCTATTGTCTGGAGGCAGCGCAAGAAGAAATCCCTTTCTTTTACTTTGGAGATCATCATAAGGATGTTGAACAACACAGGGCCCAGGACAGAGCTTTGTGGTACCCCACTTGAGATATTCTTCACAGTTTGATCTAATAAATTATTGTACCTCAGCTCTGAGCCTATCCTCTCTCAGCATCACTTTTTCCTATTCATGCACAATGACATCATTATGTGTATTTTCTTGTGCTGTGATGTCACTATGAGCATGGTGACATTTTTATGCACGTGTAGTCTGGTGCTGTAATATCATATGCATTATTTTATCTGTAACACGCTGTGCATTATCCCTGTATTTTTAATCACTTTTATTATTTCTGTGCCTTCTTAATTGTAGATTATTTTACACTAGCTGGGTGCCCGATGCACATGCATCGGGATTCTAGAAGAGCGAGTCTCTGACTCGCAATGGCCGCTTCGCGGCCAATGCTTCGCGCTGCTAAGGCGACTCGCCATGCCCGCTGCGCGGGCATAGCGAGTCGCCTTAGAACTGCTCGCAATGCCCGCTGCGCGGCCAATGCTTCGCGCTGCTAAGGCGACTCGCCATGCCCGCTGCGCGGGCATAGCGAGTCGCCTTAGAACTGCTCGCAATGGCCGCTGCGCGGCCAATGCTTCGGGCGTATCCACATGACCACACTGACTCGCAGTGCGAGTGGACTCAGAAGGGCAAAAAACCATTCGCAATTATATAATAGATGGCAATATCATTTTGTGAAATATTGTCTTGCTGTGACGTCTTTGTGCATTATGCTGGTACTGAGACATGAATGTGTACTACATACAGCTATTGCAGGGGTCGCTATTCTATTGCCCCAGAGGCACAGCTCGCAAATGTCTGCCAGTTTGGTGTGTTGGCACCTCATCTAGCATCTACTTATGGATAGAAGGTCTCCAGATCGTGACTCTTATGAGTAGCCCAAAACAGTAGAGAAGATGTGGATGTGAATATATCTGCAGGGTAGAAGGGGGAGAGAAATAAAACATATAGTAAAATAAAGATAGGATGATACTGTTAGATCGAGAGGAGCTTGAAGCTGGATGTGATAGTGTCATGAGGGTGGGGGGCTTGGCAAGAGAATACCAAATGAGGGTAATGTGGGAACCCTTGGATGTAATTATTCTTCCTATATGAGCATCTCAGTATGCTTTCTGTGGTGGAGCTTTTGCTGTTATCATACTGGTAATTGTGGGCTCTGAGTGTTACTACTGTAAGGATGGGGGGCTTGGGCCGCAATCCCCAAAGGAATGTGGGCGTACATGTTCAGCGTGGCGAGAACATAGGTGTGCCAAATTGTTGTACACCGCGCCCCAAACACAATCATTGGACAACGCAATAGTATTATGATTGGCCAGCCTGCTCTGGAAGGCTGGCTAATACATGACTCCATTGCCATTGTGTGGTGGTGAATGGACAGGTGTTCAAATATGGCGCCCTGTGAAGTGACAGCCAATGGAAACACAGTAGCCCCCACCAATCATCGCTGATGGGGCGCAGTGTCCAGCACTCTGTGGCACGCCTACAGGAAATTAATAGGCAATGCAGATTCCATCGCTATCGCCCCTTCACACGCCAAAAGCCGGGAATGTCGCCTTCATGATTGCCTCTGATTTTGGAGCAGTGCTGTCAAATCAGAACAAGGCGCAACCTTTTTGATCGCCGCCAAATTCCCCAATTACACGCCGCAATAAGGAGGCAATTTGGCAGTGATCATTCCAGAGAGAAGTCTCTTCGCCAAAATTGTCTCCTGTGGTTGCGGCGTGTAAAGGTACCCTAACAGGAAAGATGGACTCCTGTGTGCATTGCTGTAAGAGGAAAGATGGACTCCTGTGTGCAGTGCTGTAAGAGGAAAGATGGACTCCTGTGTGCAGTGCTGTAAGAGGAAAGATGGACTCCTGTGTGCATTGCTGTAAGAGGAAAGATGGACTCCTGTGTGCATTACAGTAAGAGGAAAGATGGACTCCTGTGTGCATTGCTGTAAGAGGAAAGATGGACTCCTGTGTGCATTACAGTAAGAGGAAAGATGGACACCTGTGTGCAGTGCTGTAAGAGGAAAGATGGACTCCTGTGTGCATTGCTGTAAGAGGAAAGATGGACTCCTGTGTGCATTACAGTAAGAGGAAAGATGGACTCCTGTGTGCAGTGCTGTAAGAGGAAAGATGGACTCGTGTGTGCATTACAGTAAGAGGAAAGATGGACTCGTGTGTGCATTGCTGTGAGAGGAAAGATGGACACCTGTGCGCATTGCATTCCAAGTCCATATCAATATTTCCAAAGAGTCAAATGTTCAAAAATATATAATTGAACAGTATCAGTATATAAGATATGTCCGTCCACGTATATAAAGACAGCACTAATAACCACCTGTTGGGTAAACACTAGGCACTGAATGATGACACAAGGATTATCTTATAGGAGAGCAAAAATAATTCAAACAAAAAACACAAACCACATGAATCAATTGCATGATTGAGAATGATAATAAAGTAATAAAAAAACACAAATGTGACTCCTGTGGGTCACTATGTGGATTTAAGGCCACTTTACACACACCAACTTATCTGTCCAACTTCTGAACAACTTACTGGTTGCAGTGAAATCATGGACACATTGTTCCATTGTACACAGTCACAAAATGGAGCAATGTGTCCATGATTTCACTGCAACCAGTAAGTTGTTCAGAAGTTGGACAGATAAGTTGGTGTGTGTAAAGTGGCCCTTAGATCAATATGCAAAGTGTGTCTATCCAGTGGAAAACTACTGAAAATAACCTGTGGAATAAACTCAGGTCATTAATGATGACCAAAGGTTTGTTTTTTTTGGAGACAGAAAAAAACTGAGGAAAAAAACACAAGCAACAAGGTCAATTGTATTGTTTGCAGTTGTAGTTAAAGAAATAAACAAACACAAATATGACTCAGAGAGGGTCACTGAGTGCCTGAGATTAATGATGCAAAGGGCTGAGATGCACCTATGAACAAACTACAAAAAATATGAGGCAATACACTCAGAATTCCGATCCTATATGACTGTTACACACAAGTGTTAAAGATACAATGTGATGGAGGAATGAAATCTCCCATTGAGTGTAGGGACACACTTCAGTTCCTGATCAGTTTTCCTGATCAGTGTTCATCAGTTTATGTGCCAAAACCAGGAGTGACTCCAAAACCAGGAGTGACTCCAAAACCCCCCACAGGTGTCAATCTTTCAATTATACTTTTTCTCTGCAAGGTTCACTCCTGGTTTTGGCACATAAACTGATGAACACTGATCAGGAAAACTGATCAGGAACTGAAGTGTGTCCCTACCCTAAATCACTGCCTAGGGGAAAACCAAGGTACAGGTGGTGCTGTAAAGTGCATTAGACAAAGGTTTAGTTACCAAGCATGCCAGTCAGGCATGAAGATGAAGCTGGGCAGACTTCTCTGTGTATTGCGGTAAAGGTACCTTCACATGCGGCAATAATGCTAGGCAATTTCACTAGCAATTTACTGGTTGCAGTGAAATCATCGACACATTGTTCTATTTTGTGGCCGTGTACAAATGTAACAATATGTCCATGATTTCACTGCAACCAGCAAATTGCCAGTGAAATTGCCTAGCAATATTGCCGCGTGTAAAGGTACCTTAAAGGGATCCTGTCACCCCCAAAACACCTCCTAAGCTATTAAAAGCTGTCCCTAGAGCATATTCACACTTACCCTACACTCCTTTTAGCTCCTAAATGCAGCTAGTGAAAATGAAGATAAATGTTATTACACTACCTCATTAGTGATGATAATTAGTGACTATTGTATGCATAGTCACCCTGGCAGGCTGTCCCTCTTCATGATATCACGCCTCAATAGGCGTGATCTTCAAATCAGATTCAAATGCGCCGCCTCCCCGCTCTGTCCTGTGTCGGCCGGGCTGTAGTGGGGCTGGGTGACGCGAATCGCGTCATTTCCGGCGGCGGGTGACGGTATGTACACCCGCGCCGCTCTGTTAGCTTCAAAACGCGCACTGCGCATGCGCAGTGTGGGTCTTGAAGCTAACAGCGGCACGGGTGTACATACGTCACCCGGCGCCGAAAATGATGCGATTCGCGTCATACAGCCGCACAATGCAGCGGTCCGGCTGGCATAGGACAGAGCGGGGAGGCGTGCATTTGAATCTGATTTGAAGATCACGCCTATTGAGGCGTGATATCATGAAGAGGGAGAGCCTGCCAGGGTGACTATGCATACAATAGTCACTAATTATCATCACTAATGAGGTAGTTTTATAACGTTTATCTTCATTTTCACTTGCTGCATTTAGGAGCTAAAAGGAGTGTAGGGTAAGTGTGAATATGCTCTAGGGACAGCTTTTAATAGCTTTTGAGTGTTTTGGGTGTGACAGGATCCCTTTAAGAGGAAAGAGGGACTCCTGTGTGCATTACTGTAAGAGGAAAGATGGACTCCTATGTGCATTGCAGTAAGAGGAAAGAGTAACTCCTGTGTGTATTACAGTAAGAGAAAAGATGGACTCCTGTGTGCATTGCTGTAAGAGGAAATGAGCGGTACCTGCTGGACGAGAGGCGCATTTGAGTAGAGAAGATCACTTCTATGGGGTGATATCATGAAGAGGAAACCAGGTGACTCCATGTCAATTATCATAAGGGGTGGTAAGAAATCTCATTTATGCTGCATTTAGGAGGTAAAATAGGTGGACTCTCTGGGTGCATTGGTGCAGGTAAGAGGAAAGAGGACTCGTGTGTGCATTACTGTAAGGGAAAGATGGACTCCTTGTGCATTGCAGTAGAGGAAAGATGACTCTGTGTGTCATTGCTGTAAGAGGAAACAGGGACTCCTGTGTGCATTGCTGCAGTAAGAGGAAAGAGGGAATCCTGTGTACATTACAGTAGGAGAAAGAGGGACCCCGTGTGCATTGCAGTGAGTGGAAAGATGGGACTTCTGTGCGCATTGCAGTAAGAGGAAACAGGACTCTGTGTGCATTACAGAAAGAGGAAAGAGGGACTCCTGATTGAGAGCATTCTAGTAAGGCCGGCTTCACAGACAGAATCAGGTCCGAGGCTTTCTGGTGTGAAACTGACAGCCCCGACTGATTTTGCGGTAATGTTGCCCTATGGTGATGGATGGAGCTGGATGGCAACTATCTGCCATCCGGTTTCCATCTGTTCAGGAGGATCCTTGACAATTCGGATTATCCTCCCAGACACAAAAAGTTGCTTGCAACGTTTTTGTGTCCGGGGTTAAAAATCTGCCCAAATTGGATCCTCCGGGAATCTGGACAGTGGCGGCTGCAGTTCAGTGTGACTATGCTGAACTTCAGCACCAGGAGCTATCCGCTGGGTAGTGGTTCAGCACCATTTCAGCAGGGGATAGCTCCCTCAGCTGTGCTCTGCAGAATCCAGCTACAAACAGGACCTAGGGCATATTAACCCTCCGGTTCTATTTGTCTGGAGCTGTCAGGCAGTATTATTGCAGGATTGCTGAGAGCTGTATTGCAGTGAGAGAAAGGGGACTCCTTGTGCATTACAGTAAGAAGAGGGACTCCTGTGTGCATTGCAGTAAGAGAGAGGGACTCTGCTGTGTGCATTGCAGTAAGAGGAAAGGGGATGGGACTCATGGTGCATTTACAGTAGAGGAAGAGGGACTCCTGACTGAGTGCATTGTAGTAAGAGGAAAGAGTGACTCCTGTGTGTGTTTTGCAGTAAGAGGAAAGATGGACTACTGTGTGCATTACAGTAGCAGGAAAGAGGGACTCCTGACTGAATGCATTGCAGTAAGAGGAAAGAGGGACTTTATGTGTATTGCTGTAAGAGGAAAGAGGAACTTCTGTGTGTATTGCCGTAAAAGGAAAGAGGGGCTTCTGTGTGTATTGCCGTAAGAGGAAAGAAGGATTTCTGTGTGCATTGCAGTAAGAGGAAAGAGGGACTCCTAAGTGCATTTCAGTAAGAGGACAGGACTCCTGTGTTCTTTGCAGTAAGAGATATTCCTGTGTGCTTGGCAGTAAGGGAGACTCGTGTGTGCTTTCCACTAAGAGAGACTCCTGTGTGTATTGCAGTAAGAGGAAAGATGGACTCCTGTGTTCACTGCAGTAAGGCTATGTGTCGATGTTTATAACATGAGAAAAGGAGCCCAAAGCATACTCGTTTCTAGCCCAAAAGTAATAATTCAACTAGTAGGTGCAACGGGCATAAAAGGTTTATTAGCACTAGATGAACATATAACAGACCAGACCATAACATACAATCATATGACCAAGTACAACAATATTGTGAGGGCAGACAGGACTGTATACTAACCCATAAGCTGGGTGAACATGAGGAGTTTTCTGTATAGTGTATACCAGAGGGTCATCGCAGTAATTAACAGGACAAGAGGGCTAGCACTTGTAAACACCATGTTGTCAACCCAGCATATATCTAGTAATGGTGCCACAATCCTCCTAAGCCATAAAGTGCTCAATGATACCATCTGTAATACACTCACCCATATCAAGCCCAGATGGGGGTATACAGAGCGTGTCTGGGGAAACCCCAACAATACTGTGAGGGCAGACAGGACTGTATACTAACCCATAAGCTGGGTGAACATGGGGATTTTTCTGTATAGTGTATACACATGCTTCTGACTCTTCTTCAGGGGACAAGTGAGGGGGGAGTGCACAAAGAAGCAACTCCTCAGGTACAGATTGGTAGCAACTGTATAGGGAAGCACCACCGATGTTGCAGATTTTCTGTGATTTTCGCACATTTTTCCAGGCATATTTTTGACAAATCCACAGTGCAGCACATTCCATGCAAAGTGTATGGGAAATTGGAAGTGTTGTGCCCATGCTGCCATTTTCTCGTGGCCAAAATGGTAGCATTTTCTCAAGGAAAAATCTGCAGTATGTCAATTCCTTCAGTGTATTTTGCCATAATTTCACTCAAAGGCTCAATGTTAACATCTAAATACACAGCAAATACGCAGCCCTGTTCACACAGTGAGTATTTGCTGAGTACTTAGTGCAGATTTGGTGCAAATTGTGCGCTGATACATGGGGCTCTGCTGTATATTTAGTCATCAGCACAGGTACTGCAGGCAAGTACTGCCACCCAACCCCAGTCTAGTTTTACCTGGCTGATAATCAAAATACAGGGGAGCTTTTTTTAAAAAAAGATATATATTTTTGAAATAATTAAAAAAAAAAAGATGTGTAGCTTCGCTGTATTTTTGGTTTCCAGCCAGGTAAGACTAGGCAGCTGGAAGCTAGAATCTTAAGCATGGGGAGGCCCAAGCGTTTTGGGCCCCCCATGCTGCAAATTGCAGCCCGCTATTGTCCCAGAAAATGATGCATTCATAGAAACACCATTTTCTAGCTCTGTACCCGACTCTTCCAACTGCCCTGAGGTGGTGGCAGACTGGGTGAGATGGGATTAATGTCAGCTTTATATTGCCTGGCACTAAGCCCGAGGTTCATAATGTCGGGCCAATATTAGACCCGGTCATTATGAACGTCTACGTGAATAATACACCACACTGTGAAAAATAATTTAGGTCTTCTACATACTGTATAGAGAAGACACCCCAGCAGTACTTTTGTTTTCACTACCTGACAGTGCAGGGTACTGATTGGTTAGGTGAGAGGCTTTGATTGTAGGTGTCAGGGGTACTGTTTCTCCATACGGAAACCTCAGCTGGTATAGAAAAGCTTAAAAGCCAGACAATGCTTTATTAATCCTAAAGTTTCTTTTGCACTGTATTAAAAAACATTTTCAGGAGACTGATTTATTCATGTTGCTTTTATTGTTTCAACTGACAGAAAAATATCTTAATAAATGACACGTTATAATATGTCATTTTCAACAATGCCATATCATAATTGTAGAAAATATTCTCATATTACAATTCCGGAAGGACATGCAAGTTGTTTCTTTAGGGAAGGGGTGGGGAATTCCAGGCCTCAAGTGCCGCCAACAGGTCATGTTTTTAGGATTTCCTTAGTATTGCACAGGTTATAATTGAATCACCTGCTCTGCTGATGAGTCCAACCTCTGTGCAATGATAAGGAAATCCTGAAAACATGACCTGTTGGTGGCCCTTGAGGCCTGGAGTTCCTTACTGCTTTAGAGGGTTGTTATTCTTCTCAACTTCCCCACCAATAGTGACACTAACTCACCATCTTGAACGCTTATGGCTCCAGGTCAAAACCTACAGTGCTACTGGCTTAGGATGCAAGTGATGTTGACCCATTCTTTGGTTACTTGATCGGTGAAGCCAGGTGAGTAAAACAGAACCTCATTAGATGCCCAGACAATGACATGACCACATACCTTAACTCTACCATCAATCACCGGCTTCACTGGTTAGGTGTCCAAAGAAGGGGTTGTTATAACATCGAGTCCCAATTGAGATCACCAGAGGGACCTATGCTAGAGCCAAGGGGTTCATACTTGTGATGGTAGATTTATTATTTTATACCAAGAGATGCCTATCAGTGAATGTTTATTTAACCTTGACTTTCTTTAGACATATGTTTTAACTGTAGTGACATTATATTCTTTGCTTTTTTTTTAGGTATTTAATTAATGTAACATTTGAAGGACGGAACCTCTCATTTAGTGAAGATGGATACCAAATGCATCCAAAATTGGTTATTATTCTTCTCAACCAAGAAAGAAAATGGGAAAGGGTATGTTTTGGGATCAAATGTCTTGTGCTTTTAGAGATTTATGTTGACCTTCCAGTGACACCCAGTCTACAGCTGTTATGGTATGGCAGAAATGTTGCTGGTTAACAGAGGAAAATCTACACCACATGTAGTGTATTAGACTTATTTTTATTAAAGGGAATCTGTCAGCAGGTCTTTGCATGTTGTAGGCAAAGAGATCCTGAAACTAGCAATGTGTCATATACATTACTCGCAGAAGCTGTTTTGTCACAATCAAAGCACACAGTTTTGGGCTTGTAGCAGAGCTTGAAAGCTGCCCCAACTCACACCAGGCTCTGTATAAAGATTGTGCATTGACAGTAAGGTGTCAATCACAGCAGGGGCCATGCTGGACTGCCGTGCTCGTGACATTCTAGTCCTATAATGTTAATCCCAGAGTGATATAACCTTTATTTACGTAAACAATAGCACAGACCCCGATAAGAGATGCACAGTTGACTTTTGTTTTTAACCACTACATAATACTGTCCTCAGCTTACATAGCAAAAATCTGCTGACAGATTCCCTTTAACACTTTTTCTTTCCCCTAGCAGAGGTCAGAGCTTTGTCATAGTGGTTTGTATACAACTAGCCATGTCTCTCCGAGGATCTGTTGCTTATACCCGATCACATTAGTTTCAGTGATCATTAGGGGTCTTGGCACCAACATCCTACTTATTGAAATCTTCTAACATGTCACTCTCTCATTGATTCACATTGTCAATAATTGATTCAGTTAATGCTTATAATTTCTAGTTTTTCTGCTAATATAAAACATTCTAATTTAAAGTTAAAGTTTGTAGCAGTTGTATATTTTTTCCTATTTGATCATTCAGTAGCTGGTTCACCAGACAAAATCATCACTTGGCACCTATCGATTGTATGCTTTTGTTTTGTCAGTGAAAGGTTAATAATTTTGGTTTTCACAGAGACGCTTTGACAACTAGTTGACCAAAACATTTTAGGCTACGATCACACATTTATTGCACAGGGGCTTTTTGCAGCGTTTTGCACCCATGCAAAAAAGCGCCGTAAAAAAACACGGTGCATTCACACACTGTGTTTTTTTATGGGCTCACGTCTCCCCCAAAGCGCCGGGGAGAAGTGATGTCACACAGCAGGGAAGAAAGACTCCTCCCCTGTGTGACATCTGTGACAGCCCCTTTTGGGTTTCGTAGTGCATTAATATACACTGTGAAGCCCAAATTAAACTAGTCCAAATGTGTTAAAAATAATAAAAATTGAATACTTACCCTCCGCCAGGTGTTTGGGGAGCCAGGAGCCGACATAACCGCAGGTACCGACCTTCCAGGACATATCAAGATCGGTGATTGGTCGCTCGCGGTCATGTGATATGCGCGTCATATGCACATCACATATCACATGACTATGAGCGGCCAATCACAGATCTTCCAAAGCCCTGGAAGGTCGATACCTGCGGTTGTGTCGTCTTCCAGCTCCCGAAAACACCCGGCGGAGAGGTAAGTATTCAATTTTTATTATTTTTAACATTATTTAGATTACTTTAATTTGGGTTTCGCAGTGTATATTAATACACAATTAAAACCAAAAGGGGCTGTCAAAAAATGTCACACGGGGAGGATTCTTCCTCTCCTGTGTGACATTATATCTTGCAGTGTCAGCATATTCCCGCTGGAATTGCGCATTGTCTGAACGGCGATGTGTAATTCCAGCGAAAATATGGGAGAAAGTGTGGGCAAAGGTGCGTAAAGAATTGACATGGTCATTTTTTTTTACCACGCACTTTCTCCCATGAAAGCGCTGCATATATCTACGCAGCGACTGTACGGCAAAAGTGAGTTTCCATTCACTTTTCCAGCAGACACAGATGCACTTGCACTTTTTTGAAAAGCGTGCGCAAAAAAGCACACAAAAAAGCGCAGTGTGTGAACATAGCCTTAAACTTGATTTCAGTAAAAATGACAAAATAGCCTGGAATACCTGGCATGATGACCTGGGCAAATCTGGATTGGTTTTGCTTTCATAAGTGGCACTTGGTCAGACTAAAGGTACAGTCACACCTTACAACATCGGCTGCGATGTTGGAAGCAATGCCGCGGGTGCGCACTCGCTTCCGCCATAGCAGCCTAGCTATCACACGGCAAGATGTTGCCGGTGATGGCGCTGTGATGTTGGTGCTGCGATCGTTCTCTGGGCTGGGATCAACCCAGCAAGCGATCCGCTGCAATGCAGCGAATAGGTTGGATCGGCCGTGACATCGCTATTGCGGTGTCACACCGAACGATGCCGCAGGTTGTTTAAGTTGAAGTTGACAGGTTTTCCTGTATGCAGGAAAACCTGTCAACTCTGACTTGAATAACTATTGTTGAATTGTGCGTTTACATGCAACGACGCAACAAGAATGTCGTTTCAACATCGTTCCTGATGTCCCTTTTGGACAACATCGGAAACGATGTTGAAAGGTGTAACGGGGCCTTAACAGTCCTGAAGTGTGGACTATTAGGATTTGATAGTAGATAGATGTTACAAATATAATAATAATTTATTCATTTATATAGCGCTATTAATTCCATAGCACTTTACATACATCAGTAATGCTGTCTCTCTGGAGCTCACAATCTAAATATCCTATCAGTATGTCTTTACAATGTGGGAGGAAACCGGAGTGCCCGGAGGAAACCCACGCAAACACGGGGAGAACATACAAACTCCTTGCAGATGTTGTCCTTAGTGGGAATTGAACCCAGGACTTCAAGACCCCAGTGCCGCCCAAATTACCTGATAAGGCCCAGTTACACACACATAATTGTGCAGGATTGTTCACAGATCTCTGGTTGCAGTGAAATCATGGACACGTTTTGTGGCTGTGTACAAATATAACAATGTGTCCATGATTTCACTGCAACCAGAGATCTGCCAACAATCTCTGCACAATTATCGTGTGTGTAACTGGGTCTATAGAGTTTCTTAAAATGTGGTTGCTCTGTAGGATTGCTGAACTATTTTAGATAGCGCCACAATCTGGTTTTGTTCAGTACAAGTCTGTTTCAACAGTCTGATTTCCCAGCTCACGTTTCTTCACGAAACATGACCCAAATACTCGTGCATCTGTTTATTGCATCTCTTTAAACTGTCCATCACCGGCAAACTCTCCTGTCATCAGCACAGGCTCATACAGTTCAGAGAGAGGGTGATTAAAGAGGACAGCAGGAGAGAAGGAAGGAAGGAAAAATGAGAACAGTATCAAGATGAAGCCGCTATTCAGGTCTAAGCATCCATCGGAAGCTGTTCTCTTCTGGTTTTACAATCATGATTTCCATTTTGTTATATTATTTGTAATACTGTGATCTTGAAATCATGTAAATTGATCAGCTCTTGGCTTATGGTGTATCACCTTGCTGACTTCTAATTCTTGACAAACATTCTGTATTTGGCATATTTTCATGATCTTTATTCAATCAGAAATCTATACCTCTAAAAATCATAGTTTGCCCAACTTAAATTGAAGGGGAACAATATCAAAATATTTAAAAAATATATATATATCAATAATATTATTAATAATATGTGTGGGCTTTTAGTGTAACTGCCTACTTTCCATTACCTCGAAATTAGTAAAGATATGGGATTATATTCAATTGAATTAGTTAAGGGTCTGTTTCTAAAATTGTAGTCTCTGCCAAAAGCACACAATTGGGGGTCTGTACAGTTTGTTTCTTTTACCTTTTTCTGATTAACCCTTTCACCCCCACACAATTTTTTGTTTTTCATTTTTGTTTTTTCCTCCCCTGCTTCCAAGAGCCATAACTGTTTTATTTTTCCGTCAATATAGACATATGATGGCTTGTATTTTGCGGGACGAGATGTACTTTCATATACAATAATTTATTTTACCATATAGTGTACAGGGAAATTGCAAAAAAATTCTAAATGCAGTGAAATTGAAAAAAAAGTGCAAAACACGTTTGTTTTTTGCGTATTTTAGTCGCCATGTTCACTATATGGTAAAACCGATGAGACAGAGTAATGCCTCAGATTGGTTCGAGTTTGTAGACGCCCAACATGTATACCTTTATTGGATTTTGTAAGTCTCTAAATTGCTTTATTGCACTTGTAAATTGCTATATACGCTCAGACAGGGATGGTTGAGAAAGTTGTTTGAGGCTGCAGGGACAGATATTCATAGGTTAGGAGGGCTGATTTAGGTGACAGGTTCCCTTTAAGTGGGACATAAAGACTATTCATTATAAAGTGATAGATACTGTACTGCAGTTAGGCCGGGTCACACTAACGAAATATTGCATTGCACTCAGCCCTATGTTAAGTAGTTAGGCCATTTAGATGTACTATTTTTTACTCAGCCCTTTTGAACTGAGGAAGAAAATCACAACATGCTGCGATTGGCAGCGAGTCTCGTATCATATGCAACCCGTACAAGTCTATGGGTGCGAGTGAAATATGGGACTGCACTCGGATGTCACCTGAGTGCGGTGCGATATACGTCGAGGCCGGCAAAGGAGGAGATGGAGAGATTATTCTCCCTTCTTCTCAGCACCTGTGATCCGATCACAAGATGTGAGCACAGTATGACACTCAGTCACACTCACAGCAGAGCCAAAGCCGAGTGTCATTAGTATATCGCATTAGATGCCATACACTAATGTGACCGTAGGCTGTGTGCCCACAATGAGGTATAGATGAATTTTTGATGTAGGCATATTTTCAGTGCATCAGAAACGCAGCATCTTACACTTCCAGTAAAGTGGATGGATTTATAGCAATCTCCTGCAGCTTTATTTAAAGCATGACACACAACAAAAGACAAAAACCAGAGTGTCAAAAACGTGATAAAAACGCATATAATAAAATACATTTAAAAGTCAATGAAAAACTCAAGTAACCTAAATTCCTCAATAGTTGCAGCAATACTGCAAAAAATCTGCAACATCCACAAATTCACCAAATACTCATTGTGGTAAGGCCGGCTTCACACCGCGGTGTGATCAGGTCCTGGGCTGTCCGATGTGATTCGGACAGCAGCGAACCCGATTTGTAAACACAACTGGAGGGCAAATATGCCCTCCGGTCTGGTTTGCAGCCGGAGTCCTCAATTGCAGCCGCAACTGCTGAAATTTCAAAATCGCTCCTAGCTGGGAGCTAGCCGCGGTTCTGAAATCACAGCAGGGGACAGCCGATGGTGCTGAAATTTAGCAGTGCTCGCTGCTAAACTTCAGCCGCCGGTGTCTGGTTCCCGGATCCTCCCGGATCTGGCCATAGACTCCCATGTTAGGGAGCGCCGGATTGTCCCGGATCCAGGAGGATCTGAGAGAATCCGATTTGGGCAGATTTTTCGCTCCGGACACAAAAACGTTTTTGTGTCTGGGAGGAAAATCTGAATTCACCCGGATCCTCCCGTGCAGATGAAAACCAGATGGCAGATAGCTGCCATCCGGTTCCATCTGGCCCATAGGGCTGCATTACAGCAAAATCTGGTCCGGGGCTGTCCGGTTTACACTGGACAGCCCCGACCTGATTCTACAGTGGTGTGAAGCAGGCCTAACATAGCCTAAATGTCAGAATGAGGAGACAAAGCCTGGAGTTGTTCTGGAAGAGGAGAAGGTGATAAAGAGGAACATGTGAGCCCATAGCACATCGAGAAATCAGCAGTAATGATCAATATCAGCCCTGAACACATGAAATCCTGCAGGATGGGCTGCAGGGGTTCCATAGCTTCATTACCCAGTGGTATCAAAACTTCAGAAGAAAATTATTATAAATGATGTTTTTCTGTGTTTATCAAAGCTCTAAAATGCATGGAAACTATAGAACTGTATCTTACCCTTTGAAGTCCTGGAATATAATAAGATACCGTGAGTGTGCTCTCGGGTTTAGGTTCCAATTTTTAAAGTAATCATATACAAAACAGGTGACGCAATGTTTTAGGCTTAGTTAGATTTGGTTCTGTTGATGGCTCTATTCAGATGTAATTGACCAGGTACTGGAAGCATCGTGCACAGTTTGGCTACGTCTCAGTGGTAAAAGAAATCTGTCAGCAAGCTGGTATGTAAGCTGAGGGCAGCATGATGTAGGGGTTAAAAAATGTCAACTGTGCATCTCATCAGGCTGTGTGCTATTGATTACTTAAACTAAAGGCTTTAACACCTGGTGATTACCATTACAGGACTAGTTTGTGTGGCTCCCCTGCGAACGGTGGCCACAGTAAGGTACAGCAGCTGGGACAGGTAAGCTAGCCACCCCACACCAACACCCAGCACATCCCCCAGTCCCTAGACCCAGTACTTCATGTCAGTCACGGGATAGTGGGGGAGCGAAGTGAAGGGTGGAAAACCAGAGAAAAGACCAAAAAGGGGTTGGAAGAACTAGAGCTAATCCTAGGGACACTAAGTTGGGAAGGCTCGAGGAGTGAGCACAGGTTTGTGTTCCTGGCGAGCTGTAGAAGGAGAAGGGACTGAACTTCCAAGCCGAGACACCCTAAAGCTAAGAAACTGTAACACCTGGGAGGAAGAACCCTGACCTGTCGACCTGTGCCACCAGATGGCCGTTCCCAAGCTAAGTACTGAGGAAGGACAGAGAGGGTCCACAGCACACCCGAACAATAGGGACACTGTGGGACCAGGCCGTCACCAGGGAGCCAACCCTGTTGACATGGCAGGGTGCTGTATGCCACAGCCATAAATTAACCACGGGGTGAAGGGACTGTATGCCCGGAACCCAACCCCTGGCATAGAAACGGAAAGTCAGTCATATAGGGCTAGGAGTCCCGAAAAAGGAATGTCCGGAGAAGCCCATGACCGCTGGCCCGGAGGATGTGTGCGGGACAGAACACAGCGGCCCGAAAGGCATATTATGGGGTGCCCTAGCAAACCGTCCCAGCTGCTAACCGGTCACCAGGACCGTTAGTGAACTGCTGTAAAGTGACTGTGACTGTCTTGTAGTGTTCGAAGAGCAGTGGAGTAAAGTAACCAGTGAACTCAGGACTTGTGTATGAGATTTATTCGGGTTGCAGCTGCAGAGGCTCGCCTGCAGAGCCACACACTGGATTTCCCGTCCACAGTGGAAACTGCCTGAGAGGCTAAGCGCAGCATACAAACACTTCACTTTCACACCTGTTCCTGGGGAATCAAGCTCTACCCGTGGATGGCACAACATCCCAGCTGCCAACCCTCATCATCCCTAGAGGCCTGGACGGCAGCGGTGGCCCACACTGGCCACAAACCATGGGTACGTCACAAACTATTCATCATAAACTTTAACCCCTTCTCTTTGTTTTATCTTCCCCTTTTTTTTTGCCGCACCTGGGACCACGGAGTTGGGTCACATCACCGTGACAACCCCGCAGAGACCCTCGTGGACACACCCTCTCTATTGAGAACTTGTGTGGGCAGGGGCACCTCTCTCAGCTCTGCTGTATTCATAAAGCTAAATGTAAAACCTTTGATTGTGTCAGAAGAACTGCAACCAGTAATCCAATACTGCTTTCACATCAGCGTCTTTTCGCTGTTCGCGGCAGATTCTGCACTTTGCCACAATCTGCTGCCTAACGGAACACTTGTGGCAAGACTGCATTCAGCCTCATTCATTTCCTATGGGACTTGCGGTCATGTACGGCATTTGCGGTTTTGCACTTGCAGTGAGTCAAAAAACAGCGACTGGCTGCTTTCTTTTGACTTACCGCATCTGCAAAACCGCAAGTGGCCATACATGACCGCAAGTCCCATAGGAAATTAATGAGGCTGAATGCAGTCTTGCCGCATGTGTTCCGTTAGGCAGCAGATGCGGCATAATGCTGGATCTGCTGAAAGGCCGAAAAACGCTAATTTCAAATCAGTGTTTTTCGCTGAATGCGGCAGATTCGACAGATTTATCGTCTCTCCTGCCTAAGGGGCGACTTGTGGTACACCTGCAGCAAGCCCCCATTCATTCTCTAAGGGGCTTGTGGCAGGTGCAGCAAGTGCGGTTTTCCTGCAATCCGGCAGTTAAGGCCGGGTTAATAAACACAGCTGCAGTTTTTTCTGCACGCTGTAAGAGCCAGTTTGCTGCAAAACCGCACCTGCCGCAAGCCCTATAGAGAATGAATGGGGGCTTTCTGCAGGTGTACCGCAAGTCGCCCCTTAGGCAGGAGAGACGATAAATCTGTCGGATCTGCTGCATTCAGCAAAAAACGCTGATGTGAAAGGGGCCTAAGTTAAACATCTTTGCAGTTGACATTCTTTGCCTATAACATGCTGCTGTCAGATGAGAAGCAAAAACCTGCTGACAGATTAACCCTTTTCCACAAGTGTCATAATGATACTGTCAAGTTTTAAATGGTCATTTTAAAAACAGCCCTTTAAATTCTAAATACGTATATGAACTATGACAGTAAATGCCTACATTCGCTTGGAGTGTATCATGTGCAGTTTTCAATTTCTTTGAAATGCAAATGTTTGATGATTGCCCTATTTCTACACATTGCATTGCTCCTTTATGTTAATGCCCATTTTTGCAAGTCTTTGGCAGTATAACTGCATAATATCAATTTGCATCTGTTTGAGTGCAATGACAGACATGAATGCTGATGATGTTTTTCTAACCTGACTCTCGGTTTTCTTGCATTTCTGGGCTTTCTTTGATTCTTCTTACCCCCCTTGATACACTGATTCTCCACCTTTTATTCTCCTTTCTGCAGTTCCCATTCTTTCATTCACTTGGCAGGATTCCCAGCCTGCATATGTGCTCTTAGTAACGCACAGGGCTGTTTTTTTTTATGGATTTGTCTTGCCAATTGGCAGTCATCAGGATTGACACTTTGAAAAGCCTTTAATTGACGGCTCTTAATGTTCTATCAGATCATTCAGAGTGGAATAACAAGGCTTCAATCCCATAAGACCTTGCTCGGTTGCTTTTACATGCTGAACAGAGCTGTCCTTGTAGCAGTGACATACAAACATGATGTATATGGCAGTCTGAAATGTAGCTGTCAGATACACATTGCATGTGCGCTTGCTGTATCCTCAAAGGTTATTCCCAGTGTCTTCTGAACCAGCCCAGCCATCTATGATTGGGGTGGTATCAACTATAGAGCTACAGTATATTTACAGAATAGGGACCTAATACATTAAATCATTTTCCTTGATGATATTAAGTCTCTCACAGCTTTTGATTATGATATATAAAAAGGATTCATCTTTCAACTGACTTTGTAAATAATCTGTCGTGCGTGTGTGTATATGAGGAATATACCATTGTTGACCATTCTTTTTAGCAGTTATTCCCTTTATACTGGAAGGCTCAGCAGGTCCTCCTTGTGTCTTTCTTCTCTTGTTTCCCCCAGTTCCTCTTCATTTGTGGAAGGCTGACAGCTCTTAAACAGGGATTTGATAGACATTGCATTGCACAAGCTTCCCCACTTCAGCAGGTCCCAAGAGAACCCTCTTACCATTTAACACCTATACTCAGTGGTGTAACTCGAGTGGAACGTTTGGGCCTGGGCCCCCCTTCTCTTATGTTGGTCAGATGTATGAGCCTTGGTAGTGTTCTAAATCCTATAAAGACAAGCAAGTTGCCCTCACACCCATTCATTATGTAGGAAAAGCTGAACTGCCCAATCAATGACTTCCAATGAGGTTGGGGTCAAGTTTAGGTCCAGAACAGAACTGAACGTTTTATGAAGTTCGATGAACTTCCACAGGTCCCTTCATCCCTCCTAGTGAGTCTGACTTCATTTACCTCCTTGTATGTCTGATGGGTTTCTACTATCAGCTTCACAAAGACTCGTGAATTACCAAATGCCCTGACATTGTTAGCCAGTGAGCTGGAGATTTATAAAATATAACCAGGGTGTATTGTTATTCTGCTAAACTGCACAGAATCTACAGTATAACCCAGAACACATTATCCATTGCTTAGAAAGAGATGAAATAATGGATGACGTGTCACATATAAAACCCTGATAAATATGATCCAGTATATGCTACATCCTAATTATGAAGACCTATATTCTCCATTGCTAACAGCTTCCTCTAGATATGTGAATGGTTTTATAGATGTGAAGTACAATGCATCCTCGTCATGTGATGGAGAGAACATAGGGTGCTGCTTTTCTAAAGTAGGAGGGAAATACAGAAATGTGTCTGGTGGGTGGTAGAAAGCTGGCATGTCTCTCAAATCCACAACTCATTAATGCTCTCCTGAAAAAGCAGCCAAGGAGAACAACATTTACCACCAAGTCTACAGAGAGGAGCCAGCGAATTACATTATCAGTGAGGCTGAAAGAGAAGCTGTGGAGACACATCACATCACTTAGCCCTTCCTGCCCATCACACCATCAGGGCTTGTGTAGCTCTCTATTAACTTCAGGGGAGGGAAAAACAAACACAAATTATTCATTACTCCACTTCTATGTAGAGGTATAGCTCACACACCGTGATTGAGGAGCAGAATCCGCCACCTATTACATGCAATGACTTCACACTATAAAATGTAGAATAATATTATAAAGTAAAGTATTTATTTAAATATGGTCCGGTTTAACATTAAAACGTAGTTATGCTCCCTCAACATAGCCAATTTGCTGTACTGTAATTCATTTTTGTAGTTTATGCGCAGTTGACCTCCTTTGGTGCGGTTTCCAGTATATTAATAATGCACTTTCAGGCATTTTACTCTTATTTTTGCCACATTCGTATTAGCTTGCTTTGGACCAGTTCTTAAAGGGAATCTGTCACCCCACTTGACGTATCTAGCCTATTAATATGGGCATACATGTTATAGACTTTTAGATATTGATATCTGTATGCCTCATATCAGATGCATTCATGTGGAAAAATCATCTTTTAATCTTCTATGTAAATTAGATCTTCCACTTTGTTTGGTGGATGCCACCTGGAAGATATCACTTCCTTTCTTGCTTCATTAAGTTAAAGCTGGGGGGACAACAAAAATGCAAAATAGGGTCTTATCCAATAAACTACAATAAATTGAGGCCCTCCTTGTCGGGTTGTGCAAGTTACAACCCCCTTGGTAGCATGTAATGGCTGCCGCAGACCCACGTATAGTTAAGTTATAGTTATAGTTCAGCTATGTTTTTCTTATATATCTGAGACCAGAATTGTACACTGTATTCTAAGTGTGGTCGCACTAGTGACTTGTATAGAGGTAAAATGATGTTCTCCTCATGAGCATCTATGCCTCTTTTAATGCATCCCATTATTTTAATTACCTTTGCAGCAGCTGCTTGATACTGGGCACTAAATATGAGTTTGTCATCTACCCATACACCCAGGTCTTTTTCAGTGACAGTTTTGCCCAGTGTTTTACAATTAGGGCTCGGACACACTCTCCTAGTTACATGCGAGTCTGTCTGATGAGACTAGGAAGAGGTTGGAGTTGTGACCCTGACTGGCCTCTCCCTCTCTGGACAGGGAGTGTGGAGCTGCACAAAACCACAATCAGCTGACAGTCCCGTCCAGACAGGGAGAGGCCGTTCAGGGTGACTGCTCCAGCCTCTTCCGAGTCTCATCTGAGAGACTCGCATGTAACTAGGAGTGTGTTTCCAGCCTTAAGCACATAATTATACCTTTTATTTCCTCTGCCCAAGTGCATGACCTTGCATTTATCCCCATTAAAGCTCATTTGCCATATATCAGCCCAAGCTTCTAGTTTACATAAATCCTCCTGTAATAACCACCCTTTGTTTCCTATCACTGAACCAGTTCTTAACCCACTTACACATATTTTCCCCTATTCCCATTACTCTCATTTTATGTATCAACCATTTGTGTGGCACCGTATCAAAAGCGTTTGAAAAGTCCATATACACCACGTCGACTGCATTTCTTTGGTCCAGCCCAGAACTTACCTCTTTATAGAAGCTTATCAAATTAGTTTGACAGAAACGGTCTCTCGTAAACCCATGATGATATTGGGTCATGAGGTTATTTTTCTTCAGATACTCAGTATAGATACAGTATAGCATCTCTTAGAAAACCCTCTAGGATTTCACCCACAGTAGAGGTTGAGCTTACTGGCCTATAATTTCCAAATTCAGTTTTTGTCCCCTTTATGAATATTGGCACCACATTTGCTATACGCCAGTCCTGTGGTACAGACCCTGTTATTATGGAATCTTTAAATATTAAAAATAATGGTCTATCTATGACGATACATAATTCCTGCAGTACTCTGGGGTGTATCCCATCGGGGCCCGGGGAGTTGTCAATTTTAAAGATTTTTAGGCGGTGCCGTACTTCCTGCTGGGTTAAGCAGGTGACATTTAATGGAGAGTTTTTGTTATCACTGATCATGTTGTCTGTCATGGGATTTTCTTGTGTAAATACTGTTGAAAAAAGTCATTTAGCATATTGCTTTTTCCTCATCCTCATCCACCATTTCACCCAGACTATTTTTAAAGGGGCCAACAAATTATTTTTTCGTTTCTTACTATTTATGTAGTTAAAGAATATTTTGGGATTTTTTTTACTTTCTCTGGCAATGAGTCTCTAAGTCTCAATCTTTGTTGCCTTGATTTGCTTTTTACAGATGTTATTTAATTTTCTGTATTTATTTAATGCCTCATCACTACCTACCTGCATTAATACCCTAAATGCTTTCTTTTTGCCACTTATTGTGCCCCTTACAGCTTTATTTAGCGATAGTGGTTCCCTCCTATTTCTAGCATGTTTATTCCCATAGGTATATATTGTGCACAGATCCTATTTAGGATGCTAATAAACTTCTTCTTTTGCTTTTCGTATCTTTATGTCTCAGGATCATCTCTCAACCGTTGGAAATTTGCCTTCCTGAAGTTTAGTGTCCTTGTAGCCCCTCTACTACACATCTTATTAAAAGATACTTGAAATCGTATTATTTTATGATTACTATTACCCACATGACCTCTGACCCGTATATTTGATATGCCTGTTGTCCAGCCTGTTGGTTAATATTAGGTCCAGCAGTTCCCCCCTTCTTGTTGGGTCCTGAACCAGTTGTGAAAGGTAATTGTTTCTCAGTGTTGTCAAAAACCAATTACCTTTGCTGAAACTGCAGGTTTCTGTTCGCCAATGTATTTCAGGGTAGTTGAAGTCCCCCATAATAATGACTTCTCCCTGAGTTGCTGCTTCATCTATTTGCTTTATGAGGATATTCTTCCATTATGTTGGAGATTTAGACCAAACCCCTATCAGTAACTTATTATTTTTCCCTCTCCCCTTATCTCCACCCACAGAGACTCTACATTTTCATTAGATTCACATATATATTATGTAGGATATTATTATGTAGGATGGGTTTTAAGGATGATTTTACGTATAAACATACCCCTCCCCCTTGCTTATTTGTACGGTTATTTCTGAACAGACTATAGCCCTATAAATAAATTGCCCAGTCAATGGCTCTCGTCCAGCGCTGTCTCCGATATCCCCACCATGTCATAATTATTTTCCAACAAAATTAATTTTAATTACTCCATTTTGTTAGTGAGGCTTCTGGCATTAGTATACATGCACTTTATGCATCTTTCTTTACCTCTATTCCTTTTACTATATTGACTGTTCTAACCCCACCCCCCATGCCACCCCAATTTCATTATTGTGCCGAGGTTACTATTTACACTATCTTCCCCTCCTAGTACAATGAATACCCTTCGCCCCTATCACTAGTTTAAACACTCTTCCAACCTTCTAGCCATTTTCTCCCCCAGCACAGCTGCACCCTCCCCATTGAGGGTCCCTAGTATAGAACCTGTAGCCAACAGAGAAGTTTGCCCAATTCTCCAGGAAACCAAACCCCTCCTTCCTAAACCAATTCCTTAGCCACTCCAGTTGCCTCTCTGGTGTGGCACGTGGTACAGGCAGTATTTCAGAGAATACTACCTTGGAGATCCTTGCCTTAAGCTTACAGCCTAATTCCCTGAAAACATCTTTAACACCTTCTACCTACCTCTAACTTTATCATTTCTGCCAATGTGCAACATGACTGCTGGGTCCTTACCAGCCTCTCTCAGTAATCTGTCAACCCGATCAAAGATGTGCCGGTACTCGAGCGCCAGGTAGGCAGCACATTGTTCGACGATCCTTGTCTTTGTGACAGATTGCCCTATCTGTTCCCCTAATAATTGAGTCCCCCACTACCAGCACCTGTCTGCCTGCCCTGCTGTCCTGTTCTCCACCTTACTGGAGCTGACACTCCTCCTGCTTTCAGAGGACATGCCTTGCTGCAGCAGTGCTATCCCTGTACTGACACCCCCTCATCTGCCAACTTAGCAAATTTATTGGGTTGTGCCAGATCAGGACTAGCCTCCTTGGCACTCTTCCCTCTACCCCACCTTCTAAATGTCACCCAGCTAGCTGCCTCACTGTTCTGCAGCTCCATGCTTCCATCCTCCCCCACATCTATCCCAGTGAGCAGCAGATTCCTTTGCATGTTGTCTGTGGATCTCAGTGTTGTCAGCTGCTCATTTAGATCCAGTATCTAGGCTTCCAAATGCACAATGTGCTCACATCTTACATAGCAGTATGCACCCTCGACCAGCTATTCAAGGATTGCATACATGTGGCAAGATGTACACTGGATGGCATTGTCAATTAAGGAGCTCATTTCCTAATGGGGATTGCACTAGACAGAGATGATAAATAAAAAGAAATGTAAAGTATTAATAAAATACAACCAGCAATTCAGTAATTCCTCCCTTCAAACTCCCTGAATCCAAAGTCACTGAATCACAAGTCACACACTTCCGTTCGCACTTACGCTCCGGTCATGCTCAGCTCACATCACACTCACTAAGGAAGAAGATTTAAAGAGGTTTTTTTCTTTTATTTTTTCCCTTTAGCAGAAATCCAACCTACAGCTCAATGCACTTCCAAAGGACTGGAAGCCCCAAACAGCTGCTACTTATAAATCCTTAATTATGAACCCCCACCTTTAATTAACCCCTTGTGAGTATAGCTACATCACAGGACTTAAGTGCAATGTAGTTAACCCTTAAACTTACAGATAGTAAAACAAGAGACTATAAAATTGTAGAGAGAAAAAAAAGTTAAAGCCCAATAAAATTAAAAAGGTAGAAAAGAACTCAGCAATTCACAATTCAGCAATTCATAATTCAGCAACTCTCAGAAATTCACACAGGTATTTGTTGCAGGATTCCCAAATACCTCCTCACTGAATCGCAAGTTACACACTTACTTCTGTTAGCACTTATCGCTCCGGTCACACTCAGCTCATGCCACGCTCGCTACAGGAAGAAGATTTAAAGAGGTTTTTTTTTCCCTTGTAACAGAAATCCAACCTACAGCTCAATGCACTTCCACTGTTCTACAAATTTTCAAAAGTTGTCAGGTTCAGTTATTTCTTAATTATTTTGCCCCCGGAATTCAAATGAACATTTTTAGTTGACTCTTGTTTCTATGATATCAAAGAGTTTACCTTTACCTGCTACATATAATGAATATAGATGAGTGAACCTTCCCCGAACATGTTCGCCAATTTCAAATTCAGAACAAACATTGCAGATTCGCTTCGGTATTGGAAATCTGAACAATTTATCGGCGAATGCTTCTTTGTTCGGGAAAGAAGTTCGAAATTTAAAATGGCCCTAAAACTTTCCCTGTAGTTCGGGGTCAAAATGCTTGCCAGAATACCAGTTGCCGGGAACAACACCCAACCTTACGGTTAGGAGTATTCTCGTCATCAGGGCTATTGACTTGAATCAAGCTGTAGTATTTTTTTAAGCATTAAATGAATTTTTTAAGTTTCCTGGAGTTTACAGGTGTTTTGACATCTGCAGGTTGTGAATTTTGGAAACAGTGCCAGATGTGGCAGCAGCCATGAAGTCCAGGAAGTTTACAATGTCCTTAAAACATCTGTTTAAGAGAGTTTAATATTTTGTAGTGAATTTAAAAATATATATATTTTTTATTCATTTATTTATTTGGGGGGAGAGCAAGCCTTTATTATTGTAGACGGTCAGTACTGTGTAAGGCCATCTCTTCTACAGATATGTGAAACCAATTAATATAAAAATAGCATATGGTCATTATATGCTTCACACACATGTTCTTATAGGTCTGTTCACATTCATAAAACACCATACTATGATTATTGCTTCTTGAAAATGTGCAATCACTGTTTCATTTAATTAGTTTACAATACACATTTTTGTTATGTGCATTATGGACAAATGTGTTATATGTATAATTTATATTGAAGTTGTCCTTACATTGCTGCAGTGCCCCTAGCTGTATTCAGCATTCCAAATGAATTGGTGAATTGGTGACCTGAATAAAGTTATTTGTTTTTATCATTATGTCTCCAACAAATTTGTCAGGCTTCCATAATCACTGCAACTAGTACCTGCACAAACCAGTTGTAACTTGTAACCTTGTGTCATGGAGAATTGGATGTGTGGGTGACGTTACTTCTGCAGCCCACCGCATGCAAGGTTAATGAGGGGAACCAGGCAGCAAGATTCTGCAAACAATAAGATCTACTAGTGATTAATTGTGTCTGACTCAGTCCTGGCAGTGGAAAAGGTGGGCCCGCAGGAAAAATAAACAGGGGTCACCACGGAGTTCAGCATTTCAGCGGCATATTACTGTAGGTCAAACTAGCTACTCTGTTTGCTACACCATGATTCACTTCACTTACTATCGTGTTTCCCTGAAACTAAGACCCCCCGAAAGTAAGGCAGGGTAGGGGGAACGGGGGGGTCTGTTAATATAAGGCCCCCCCCCGAAAGTAAGGCCGCTGGGGAATATAAGGCCAGTACCTGTCCCCCTGTGTGTCCAGGCTCCTCCAGTGTCCTTGCAGCTGCAGCCGCGCTGGTGCAGATAGGGTTAATCACAGCCGAACATGCTGTGTGCCCAGCCTTAAGTCTCAGCAGCCCGGCTCCAGCTCTGATTGGCTCCTAGGAAGCAGTGGGCGCGGCCAGATGACGTCGTGGGCTCGTCATCTAGCCGCGCCCACTGGTTCCTGGGAGCCAATCAGAGCTCGAGCCGGGCTGTTGTGATGTCAGGCTGGGCAGAATTCAGCAAGGGCTCACAGCATGTTAGGCTGTGATTAACCCTATCTGCACCAGCGCGGCTGCAGCTGCAAGGACACTGGAGGAGCCTGGACACTCTGGGGGACAGCAAGGAGCCACACTGAAGGCCAGGGGAGCTGGTAAGAAGCAGTGTGTATGTGTATGTGTGTGTTTGTAAGTGTATGTTTGTGTGTAAGTGTATGTGTATGTGTATGTCTGTGTTTGTAAGTGTATGTGTGTGTGTATATTTGTAAGTGTGTGTGTATGTGTGTATGTTTGTCAGTGTGTATGTGTATGTGTGTGTGTATGTTTGTAAGTGTGTGCGTGTGTGTGTATGTGTTTGTAAGTGTATGGGTGGGTGGGTGTGTGTGGATGGGAGGCTGGAGTGGCTGGGGCTGCCAATATAAGACCCCCCCGAAAGTAAGACAGGGGGACACTTTTGGCCACAAAAAGAATGTAAGACCCTGTCTTACTTTCGGGGAAACACGGTACCATGTGCTGGCATTACGCAGTTTGGTGATGAATCCTCCGCAAGACATGCCTGATCTGGAGGAAAAGGTGATCGTCATCAACACCCAGTGGCAGAGGGTGGGTCATCAGAACCCAAACCAGAGCATCCTGCAGAGGAGATGGATACATATGTGATCTGGAGCCCACAGCACTACCCACATTGGGCTTCAATAGGGTGCGGATACAGTGCTGGGCTCTGATGCCAGAGAAGGACCTGAGAAGCTCACAGTCACAATCAGGTGATGGTTTCACTATGCCATCTGGGACCAGGCACACCAGATGTCAGACTGCAGCAGACCTTCATCATGCTTTGCTGTATTTCATATGCAGTCGATGCTGCAGCCAGTAGATAATTAATTCCACCAGGACCAGCAGCATGAGGATGAGTAGGCGGTAGGAGAGGCAGAAGGCCCTGTTTCCCAGCAGTGTGTATGCACCTCACCAGGGTTCTTAAACTAGGGCAATACCATGTGGGGACCTCCACCCCCTTCAAGCAACTATACGACACAACATTAACCACTTTGTCTAACTCCTATCTCCTTTATTGAGGAGATTCATTTTGCAGACTACATGGCCTGGGACTGGTTGTATGGGCCTAAATGCCAATCACTTCTACAACCAGTGTAACTGAGGCAAGGTGGTGGCATTCTTACAGGATAGGGGGTTTGGTTTCCTAGTGGAACAAGGTACTGGGCATCCATATAATGTCAAATGATCCACTTTGATCCCATACAGCCCATATCTTGTCCTATAGAAGGGGGACATGCGGATATGTTGTTCTGATTGAGTCAGGAGTACTGCCCAAGACCACAGGACATGCACCCAAACCCACAGGGCATGTCGGTGTTCGACAAACTGCTCCTGTCTAGCCTATAGGATGTGATCGTCCCATAGTCCCCTGATCATTTTCTCCAGTGGTGGCCACGATGGATTGTTCTGGGGGAAGGTGGTGTCGTAGAATGCCTAAGCAGGAATAATCTTTGCTATCCCCCGAGACTGTGTACCATCACCAATGCCGACCTTCAGCCCAGGCAATGCTGAAAATTCTAGAAGACAGTATTAATGCCAAGTATAGTGGACTATCCTAATAGAAGGCATCTTGTTTGGTCAATGACCCATCCCTTAGTTTGCATTTTGGCTAGAGATGTTTTTTTTTTTTTTAGTTGTTTTTTTTTTTCACTTCTTCCTTGACCGAGGCCTGTGTTTTTGTTAATGTTATGTTTCCCTTTCCCACGTTTTGCACTTTTTGCACTTTCCCCTGCTGGATAAGTGTAAAAACAACAGGGGTGGGGTACAAGAGGCGCAATAGTGCCCTATCACTAGCGACACTAAAGTGTAAAGGTGGATGCTATGGATGCACTCACCTGGTTCAGTTGTGTGACCCACAACAAATAAGCTGCTGCAGGACCTCCACTGACCACTCGCACGTGGAAAAACGTCCAGAGAAAAGTTGGGATTGAAGAGGTGTATCACGGTCCGCGCTGCCATACCCAAAGAAACACTCACATGGAAGGCGGTATTTCAAAAGCAGAATAAAGGAAAGAAACCGCTTTTGAAATCCCGCCTTCAATGTGAGTGTTTCTTTGGGTATAGCAGCGCGGACCGTGATACACCTCTTCAATCCCAACTTTTTGCTGGATAAGTGGGCATGCATGCAGCCTTTGGGGTCCAACTCAAAGACCTTAATGGATTCTGCCCTAATGGCCTTCATGGACTATCCACCACTTTAATAGTCTGTGTGCTACTGATCCCTGTGAGACTTTTTATGTATCTATACTATGTATATTCCTATGTTTGTGTTTGAGACTTATAGTTTGTGTGTTGGAGTAAAGTTTTTTTAGTTCACTCCTTGGGTGTTGGTTGGATTGTTTCTGTAAATTTTGCTTTGATACTACCCTACAGAGACTGGTGAACAAGTCACAGGCCTCTTCCCTGACAGTCAGAGGTATGAAAATGCAAGACCCTACACACACTCCAGTAGAACAGGGTGGCCAAATGCAGTCCCCAAGGGATGAAAACTGTGCATGTTTTCAGGATATCCTCCCTATATATTGCGGTCTTATATCTAATGTATGTAATACTAGTTAATCCTGAGGAAGGGGCCAGAGAGCCCTTAAACATGTAGACTAATAAACCAATATTATATTTTCACCATCCGATGTCTAATGGAATCTGTGGCATGGTCATTAACCTTTTATCCACAGTCTGCTTTGTTTAGGATATCCTTAGCATATCACAGGTACAGCATCACACTTGAGTGATAAAATTATCATTGGTACATTGTTAAGGAAATCTGAAAATTTTCACTGTTTTAAGACCTTGTGGACTATAGTTGGCCACCCCAGCCCTAAAAGTCTCTGTGGAAGTAGCCAAGGGGCAAGAGGATTCCTCAAGCCCATCACCACAACTGTGGCTCTTCCTGGACCCTCTTAGGCTTTGTACCCACGCTGCATTGTTTGATGCTTTTGTTGACACACATTTTGAGAATCTTCATTAAAATCTGCACGTTTATCCTGATGCTAACAAAGTTATGACAGGTGCCGTGCCCACGTTGCTTTATTTTTCTTGCACAGTGATTCAGAGTTCTTTTTTTCTGCCACAAAATCTGCTCCAAATCTGCAAGAAGAAAAAAGCATGTTTGCACAGCACTTCTGAACTCTCAGACTTTTGCTGCTTAAGGAGAGACATGCAGATTTTGATGTATATTCTCAAAATCTTTTTCAAATGAAGCATCGAACTACTTACTGTGGGCACGGGGCCTTACAACAATATGGTGGTGTCATGTTCTCAGAATGCAATCCCCATATGATTTGAGAGGAAGCATGCGTGAGAGTGAGACAAGCAGTTCCATCACAAACATTACTGCCCTTCAGACTTGAGGGGCCACACAGGGGTTATTCCACAAGTTTGAACTGTGCTGCACTCCCTGACGTCACCGCTCCTCACACGCTCTGCCTCATGGTATCAGCGAGATATATTCATTACATCTCACGCAATATCACAGCTCTTGCGAGACAGTTAGTGTTACTAGCACTGATGGTACTGAAGTTATCTCACATCATACAGCAGGATTCCTGATGCTTGATACCCACTGTGTAACCTGAGAAATACTCAGGAAAGTCATGAGCATGTCTGAGGTTCATGAGCAGGTCCAGAAGCGTGGTGGGTGTGACAGTGGCGCTGAAGCTTGCTAAGTAATAGTGTAGGAAGCTAATGTCTGTTTGAGCTTTGAGTAAAATGGTTTGAGCTTTGTCTGGCAACTTTTGGGTCCCTTTTAAGGTGTCTTCCAGGCCCTTGATTTTGTCTCCTATTGATTTTAATGGGGGGTTTGGATGTTTGGCGAACTGTTCTTTGAACAATTCGGCAAATATATGCCCATTTGGCAGACCGAACCGAAACCAAACATCAAAAGGTTCGCTCATCTCTGATAATGAAAGCATAAAAGTTTCAGTACTTTGAAATATTATTATTTTTGCAAATATAAAGGTGAAGAATATTTTGTTACGGCCATTCACTTATATTAATTTAGAAAAAACTTAGCAACAATTCAACACTATTGCAAATTATAATCAGTTGCAGAAATTGCACTCCAAGATTTGCTCCTCATTCAGTGATATTTTTCTCCCTTGTCTCTTTTACTCTGCATCGGATCATCTGTTACAATTGATTCAACAGTATTCTGCATGCATTAATGGATTCTAAATACTTGATATCTTTTCACCATAGCCGCAAAATCTTGATGAAATCTCCCACCGTAATCGTCACTTACTGCTCTGCAGTTTGGTAGGGAGGAGTCTAGATGGGAATGTAAAAAATGAACCTTACGTACATGTTACAGCCAAGATACTTATATGTTTTAAAGATATTTTCTACCAACTCTTCATAGTTATTCTGCTCTTGATTTTCCCCCAAAATTGGTTATCACTAATGCGAATGCTACCCATAAAGCCTTTTTCTTTCCATGCAACAAAGGAGAAACTCCTCTTCTTGAAGAAACTTACCAATCTGAGGTCCAATAAAGACTCCCCTTTAACATTGCTTCACTCAAACTAGAAAATATATCAATAAAATACTTGGACACTTTTGCATTTTTTATCCATTACATTTACAGAGTTCTTTATTAGGCACAACTTGATATACAAAGGTGATAACAAAATAGTACATATGTCAGCAAGTGCAGGCCATTTTTACTCCTTGACAAAAGTGAATGTTGGAGAGGCCAGGCATTGAAGTTACCACATTTCCATTATGCAGCAAGATGGCTTTTAGGCTTGTTTTGGATGATTCGATGAAGGGCATCCATTGCTCTTGATTATGACTTCTCTTCAGAGCTTCCATTAAACTGTTGAAGTTGTTGTTGTAGTTGCTACAAGATCACTCTCCATGGAGAAGTATTGGACAAAATCTTTATCACAGTTGTGGAACAAAAAAACCTGAACATCAACTGCTAAGAGATTCTATGCTGTAGCCTGGACCTAAGAGCTCAGCCTTACTCTTGATCAGATCCAAATCTCTAACCAGATCATTCAGTTCACTTTGTTCTATAAGGTGTGGTTCAGTTGAGGATGTTTGACTGTAAGTCTGGGACATAAAAGGTAGTTGCCACCAAGTGCCCTCTTCCTTACTTGACTTGCCTGACTATGTTTCTGGTGCTTATGGAACTGGCATTCTCTGTGTTATGGGCCTATTGCACATGGAATGTTTGGCCTTTGTGACGCAACGCTGACTTTGTACATGTAGAAAAAAATATATGGTTTGTTAATGCAAGAATGAGGCATATCTGAAAAAAATATCAATATGTTAAGAAACGAAGCTAAGAAATCCTAAAACTGTTTACCTTACACAGAGAGCATTAATAAAGTTGATGATGCAACTGTAATTAGGATTATGTCATGTTAGAGTTGGCATTTTTTGGTTGGTCACCCTAAGATGATACAATACTGAAGGCTCAATAGACTAAATAGAGGACGTAAAAGACTAGCTACTAACAATGCAATAATTATGATGATAAAATAATAAAGATTACAATTTTTATAGGTCTGTTTGAAAGGTGACATAAGTAAATACCTTCTCTGAATCTTGAAAGTTAGAGCCAATCAGCAAGATTAAGGAATCATATTTGCTTTCAGCACCCCAAAAATAGTTAAGTTCAACAGTTTTCATCTCTGAATCAATTTGGCTGTAGAAGTGTGTTACATTGAGCTCCTCCCTGCAGATGTATCTCCTTTTCTATCTTATGGCTTCTCCCATTGAAACAGTCCCCCACATGTTTTCCTAGTCAGAATAGCGCTTTATACTAGTCCTCCAGGTATGGCTAATACAGAGCCTCTCCGCTCCCCTCCTTTTAGCTGCTTTGAGTCCCACAACCTAAAGTTCAGCTCTAAGCTTCCGATTGCATTCATTGTGATGGTTGAACACGCTTCCGATGTCTCCTCTGGACATATGTACTCTGGCCATATAAGAAATTAATAAAGTTGACGTTGGCTAATGAACAAGGACCCACTCCCCTTTCTTCTTGTATGCACAGTCTCAGTATGCAGATTTTACTTACTTACCAACTTTAGACTCCTAAAAGCTCAACTCTCCAGAAACAGGATTTACTCTCCCACTAGTTCACTTGCAGCTTCTTCCACCACTTAGGCTGCCCTATAGTTAACTTTGTTATCTCAACTATCTAAACCCCCCCCCCCCCCCCCATCTCCAATCAGGGACATATTTCACACAAATACAACTAGTCAATAAATTATATCACAAAAAGTCTTTAGATGAGGTGTTCAGACAGCTTCTCATTCTTTACAGCTAGTGAACTTTCACAGTGCTGTAGAAGATGTTTCCATCCTATCAATTCATGGTTTTAGTGGATTTTATACTGCTTAATACAGCAGTATAATTATGTGGAAAGTAGAGTTTGATTGTATTGTGTAGTATTAATACAGTTATGCCAAGATAACGTGTTTTGAACACAGGAAAAATGGAGTCAGTAAAGTTTATTGCTCTATACAAAAAATATTTGCAAGATGCCTTGGTGAACACGCATTTCTTAAAAGGTACCGTCACACGCTGCCATATCGCCGGCGAGATGGCTGGCAATTCCTGAATTCGGCGATGTGAAACCACATCACAAGTGGGTAGTGGCGTGTGACTGGGTGATTCTACGGAGAGAAATCGCTGGTGGAGCGTCGCCTGATTGCCCTGCACTGCAGTGAAATCAGACGATATCCATCAGGAGATTTAAGCGCTTCGTGCCGTGTGACAGGGCGACAGCGACGTACACACCGATCCCGAAATCAATCTCGTAGGCGTGCTTGGATGTTGTTTTTTCCGCACCATATCTGCGGCGATTGATGGGTGATACTGCATTCTGATTGGCTGGCCGTGCCCGAGGCGCCTTATTTGATGACCCTTATGTTCATGCAAGGCTCACCAATGGAAACACAGTTCCGTCCACCAATCGCAGTGATAGGGGTGCGGTGAAACACACTCTAGCATGGCCCTATAGTAACAGTATCCCACATTGCTGCTACGATTGTGGCGTGTGACGGGAAGATCGCTTCCGGTCTTCTGCAGGCAATTTCCGTAACGCAGGATCGATGAAGATCGCACGCGAGATCTCTGTGTGACAGTTTCACAGCGATCAGAAAAAAGTGCCCGAAACGTGCGCACTCACGTCAAATCACCAGCGATATGGAAGCCATATGGCGGCGTGTGACGGTACCTTTAGAGGAGAGGTTGATGTCAATGTAGTTACTAGCAGGAATAAGGATTCAGTTATCATTTTGTGTTGATGAATTAACAAGACTGAGAAGCCACAAGTTCTGATCAACAGAGAAATATTGGGCATCAATTTTATTTTATTTTTACAAACCATTAGTAAATCCACAAAATAAACACAAAGTTTAATAAATTATTTTGTTGTCTTGCACCTTGATAGAATTGTTGTTCAGTATTTAAATCATACATTTACGTTTGAGAAACTTCAAAATGTAATAGATACTTTTCATTAGTTATTTTTAAATGGCTATGGTGCTGGATTTTGGACCTGATGTTTAATTTGCCCACCACGCCCTCCCCACGAGCCATTAGCCTTTTTATGAATTAACTAGCTGTGAGCCCGATGCAAATGCATCGGGATTCTAGAACGTGCATAAATTTGCTTATAATAGTTATAGCTGGTCTGAGTACTTTTTGGGGGGTGTGAGGACTTTTTGGGGGGGTGTTGAATACTTTTTGGGGGGTGTTGAATACTTTTTGGGGGTTGTTGAATACTTTTTGGGGGGTGCTCAATACTTTTTGGGGGGTGTTGAATACTGTTTGGGGGGGTATTAGATTAATTTTTTTAATTTAATTAGTTAATGTAATTAATATATTAATTTTATATATTATTTTTTTTTGTTGTTTTTTATTATTATGTTTTATTTTATTGTGTATTATTTATATTATTTATTATTTTTTTTTTTTTAGTATATTTATTATTATTAAAGTTAAAAAAGCGCACTTGCTGCACCTGCCGCAAGTCCCCCTATACTTTCTATGGGGATTACCGCAACCGCGCCGCAACCGTTACACTTGCGGCGCGGTTGCGGTAATCCCCATAGAAAGTATAGGGGTACTTGCGGCAGGTGCGGCGGCTGAGGTAGCGACTCGCAATGGCCTCGCGGCCATTGCTCGCGCTACCTCAGCGGTAAATCGCTAAGTTTGTGGCCGAGCCTATGGTTCTATTTTCGGCCAGCGACTCGCTGAGTGTGAGTGCTGAAGATCCGATACATTCATGAGCCTAATGAGCGGCTGAACCTGTGGGGATGAGTGCTTTGCTGGGCTAAACCTGAATGGTGCACAGGGGGTTAATCACATGTCAGGTCTGTGTGTGAGTGAAGATGTGCTGATTGACTCACTGGGTTGCAGCTGGGAGTGAGTAGGCTGGATAGGAACCTGCCAGGTGTCTGAGTGAGGAGAGGATGATTCAGAAGTTCAGAGCACTGCCATGTGAAGAGGTGCTGGAAGTGATCCGTCCTCAGTGGGTAAGTGATGGGAGCCTACCAGCTGATGTGTGCATGGCAGCCAGTGTCCAAGGGCCAGGCGGTCACAGCTGACTTTGGGACATTGAGGGGGGGGGGGGCTGTGCGGCCATTGAGAGGGGGAGTAGTAGTAGTAGTAGTAGTAGTAGTAGTAGTAGTAGTAGTAGTAGTAGTAGTATAATAATGCACTACACAGCGACTCGCAATGCACTACACAGCGACTCGCAATGCACTACACAGCGACTCGCAATGCACTACACAGCGACTCGCAATGCACTACACAGCGACTCGCATGGATCCCCATTCAAAGTATAAGGGGACTTGCGGCGGCTGAGGTAGCGACTCGCAATGGCGTCGCGGCCATTGCTCGCGCTACCTCAGCGGTAAATCGCTAAGTTTGTGGCCGGGCCTCTGGTTCTATTTTCGGCCAGCGACTCGCAATGGCCGCTTCGCGGCCATTGCTCGCGCGTGGTGACGTCACATAGTGACATAGCCACGGCGTTTTCGGGGGCCGACACGAAAATGCCTACGGCAATTATAGAGTAGATGTCCAGGACTCAAATGCACATTTCGGATGAGACCTCACTCATGATATGTAAGGATGGAGCAAGCCACTGACGCTTCATACTGTGACTGGTTAATACAAGGAAAATATCCTGCTGGCCTAAGACACCAGTGATTGATATTTTATGTTATCATTTAGTCTGAGATCTAAATAAACCCAGATTCTTCTTTACAAGTGGCTCTTCTAGTTTTACTCCCAATAGAATATATATAACATTCAGATTAATAGTACCTGGATGCATTACTTTACATTATCAACATTGAAGCTCATTTGAGAGGAGAATACAAGAACACTCAGTTTCTCCAAATCATATTAATTTATGAAACACTTTCATAACTTACAATACTACATAGATTGGTGCCATTTATCATAAACAAAGCTACTAATTTTATCTTCTATATAATTGTTAAATAAATTGACCAATAGCAGACCCAGTATTGAACTGTGGTTACACCATCTATTGGGGACCAAAGTAAAAAAACATTTACCACAACTCTCTGGATAATGCACTTAAAAGGAACCTGTCAGGTCCCTTATGCTGTCCAAACCAACCATTGCACATCAAATTTTCTTTCCTAAGCAGCCCTGTATAACATCATTCGCTAAAATCAATGTGTTAAAAAAAGCATTTATCATCTCAATTTTTTGGTATACTAATTAGGGCTTTGAGTAGTCAATGGAGCGTTATTTCTCCTAGTTGGCTCACTTTGCATGATATCACACCCCTGTGGGCATGATAACATGCTTTCCCTGAGCTAGCTTCTCAAAATCTTACGCCTCTGAAGCTGGGTGTATGCAATCCCAATTTCAGAGAGGCACATAGATCTACTGGACCTCAGACAGCGGCGCACATACTATAGCAATAGCTACAGTGTTGGCCAAAAGTATTGACACCCCTGCAATTCTGTCAGATAATACTCAGTTTCTTCCTGAAAATGATTGCAATCACAAATTCTTTGGTATTATTATCTTCATTTAATTTGTCTTCAATGAAAAAACACAAAAGAGAATGAAGCAAAAAGCAAAACATTGAACATTTCACACAAAACTCCAAAAATGGGTCAGACAAAAGTATTGGCACCCTTAGCCTAATACTTGGATGCACAACCTTTAGCCAAAATAACTGTGATCAACCGCTTCCGGTAACCTCTGCCATGTTTGACTGTAGGGACCGTGTTCTTTTCTTTGAATGCCTCTTTTTTTTCTCCCGTAAACTCTATGTTGATGCCTTTGCCCAAAAAGAGAGAACATTCTTCCAAAACGTTTTAGGCTTTCTCAGGTAAGTTTTGGCAAACTCCAGCCTGGCTTTTTTATGTCTCGGGTTAAGAAGTGGGGTCTACCTGGGTATCCTACCATACAGTCCCTTTTCATTCAGACACCGACGGATAGTACGGGTTGACACTGTTGTACCCTCGGACTGCAGGGCAGCTTGAACTTGTTTGGATGTTAGTCAAGGTTCTTTATCCACCATCCGCACAATCTTGCATTGAAAGCTCTCGTCAATTTTTCTTTTCCGTCCACATCTAGGGAGGTTAGCCACAGTGCCATGGGCTTTAAACTTCTTGATGACACTGCGCACGGTAGACACAGGAACATTCAGTTCTTTGGAGATGGACTTGTAGCCTTGAGATTACTCATGCTTCATCACAATTTGGTTTCTCAAGTCCTCAGACAGTTCTTTGGTCTTCTTTCTTTTCTCCATGCTTAATGTGGTACACACAAGGACACAGGACTGAGGTTGAGTCAACTTTAATCCATGTCAACTGGCTGCAAGTGTGATTTAATTATTACAAATACCTGTTAGGTGCCACAGGTAAGTTACAGGTGCTGATAATTACACAAATTAGAGAAGCATCACATGATTTTTCTAACAGTGCCAATACTTTTGTCCACCCCCTTTTTTATGTTTGGTGTGGAATTATATCCAATTTGGCTTTAGGACAATTCTTTTTGTGTTTTTATTTCATTGAAGACAAATTAAATGAAGATAATAATACCAAAGAATTTGTGATTGCAATCAATTTCAGGAAGAAACTGAGTGTTATCTGACAGAATTGCAGGGGTGTCAATACTTTTGGCCAACACTGTATAGTATGCGCGCCGCTCTCAGTGGAGCCCAGCGCTTTCATTCATAAAACTGTACAGCAGCTGTCAGGAGTCAGCTGCTGTACATAACTGATTTCACCATTATATGCCCACCTGAGTGGGTGGAAGGTCTCTAGGGGGAGTGGGCACCCCCTAGAGACATTATAGAAACATTTATTAATCAAATTAAAAGTTTAAACAAACACAGAACAGTTTGCTCATCCCTGCGGGGATGAGCAAACTATCCGGTAACCTGATTGCTCAGGATTACACATCCAGTTCCCGGATTGCTGCTTGTCGGAAGACAATTGCGTTCACCGCATCCTGATCTTTTTTTTTCTCTTTACTGCAAACTGCACTGACACTGCAAGGAAAAAAAGCATCACTGGCACAAGACTTTAGAATTCTCGTAGACCTTACTGGGGGAAGGATGCACGTGCAGTTTTGTGACATAAGGCAACATGAAAAACCCAACAAAAACACATTAAAAAACTCAACGTGGGCACATAGCTTTACAGTTCCAGCAAAGTGGATGGGATTCATAGATATCTCCTGCTTATATTTCTTCTATTATACTCAGTGTAAACTGACCTGCGGTATGGGTTTCAAAATCACAGCAAGTCAATTTCTCTTGTGGGTGTATTTCTCTTGTAGGTGCACCTTGTGTCTATAGGTAAATTAAAGGCTTAATAGCAGTAGGCAGAGGCACAGGAGTGCTAATAGTTGTTACACAGTCAGTGAAAACAAAAGCAAGGCATAGCATACTACACTGCCCCTGAACAGCTATCAGCGGTGGGTCAATTGCAGTCTGGGCAGCTGGGATTCATTCCCCAGGACCAAGAATACCCCCTACATTCGTTTTGCTTGTTAAATGAGGTGCATAATCTTGTGGATGCCTCTCCTTGGGCTTACAGGACCTTAAATGACATCAGGGCAGCGGGTCACATGACCCCGATCAGCCAATCACGGAGCAGTAATTGGCACATGTACACGTGCCGCCAAGGTCGTAATTGTATAACAACTATTAGCACTCCTGTGTCTCTGCCTACTGCTATTAAGCATTTGATTTACCTATAGACACAAGGATTGTTTATATGTAGGCTCTGCAGCTGCATTACTGCTTTATATCTGACTGTCTTTTTTACAAACACTGCAGGTTGACCTGATATTTCTTGTGACCGTGTCTGATAACAATG
The DNA here is from genome assembly GCA_033576535.1 of Allobates femoralis. Taxonomy (NCBI): domain Eukaryota; kingdom Metazoa; phylum Chordata; class Amphibia; order Anura; family Aromobatidae; genus Allobates; species Allobates femoralis. The sequence goes on along the minus strand of JARQOC010000007.1, from coordinate 33,648,495 downwards.
AATGTTTTTGTGCATTTGCCAAAATATGCACCCCTGTAATATATGCTATTGGTAGTGTAGAATAATTATAATCATGGGAATTATGTGTATCTGGTAGCTGCATTGCAGCATCTAGATAGTTTAGATTGTTGTATCACTTGTTGGATCATTGTGTATACCATCTGCAAGCTGTAACTGTCACCACCATTATATCCTACACTATTATGTGTTTTATGTAAGAGTCTCTGTCCTTTTGATACCACTAAAATTGTCCTTTTTGTAAGCATAACATGCTCCACTTTTTCTCATGTATGTATGCATTTAAAGCATGAAGTACCAAGAAGAGCGAAAAAACGGCAGCATAAAAAAATGCGGAAAAAATGCTTGTTAAAGTGCACATAAAAACACAATGAAATAACGCAAGTAACCTAATGTACATAACTGGGGAAGAAATTCTGCAACATTAATCTCCCCAAAAGCTCATTGTAGGGCACTACGGTTTTCTGCTGTCAGGTTCTGTCTGGTGTTTTGCAGGAAGTACCGGACAGAACCTGTCAACTCTGGAAAAACAGAATGGGAGGGCTAAAAGCAGCACCCGGCATCTGGCAGCCGGTCTGATTTTATATCGGATCCGGCGCCCATAGACTCCCATGTTATGGGGCCCAGATCCGGGAGGATCCGATTTTGTCAGACTTTTGCCTCGGACACACAAATGCTGAAAGCTGCGATTTTGTGTCCAGGGCAAAAAATGTGACGGATCCTCCCAGACAGGGAAAAATGGATGGCAAATACCTGCCATCCGACTCTATCCGGCCCCATAGGGAAACAATGGAGCCAAAATTGGATACGAGGCTGTCCAGTTCACACCGAACAGCCCCGGATCCTAAAAACCGTGGTTTGAAGCCGGCCTTATACTCTGCATCAATGTAGTCAATGGCCCCATCAGCACATTGCCCAAACTCTGCCTTGTAGACATGAGCCCCTGAAGCTTCTGAATGTAGTACCAATTGCTACATGAACCCAGCCTGGTTTTGGCCACATGAACTGGAAATTGCTGCTATATTGGAAATAATGGAATTGTATGTCTAGAGTTGTGCTTATAAAGCTATTGTACTTGTCTACTTTTATTTTCTGTCTGGTTGAGGAAAACAACTTACGCCAACTGATCTCCATACAAGCATGCATAACATACAACATATCTATAGCGTCAATTTTGACATTATACACCTCTGATGGAGCTAGATGTTCAGCATTTTGACAATCCAGCTGGCTCTCTGCTTTTATTCACTAAATGCCCTTTCAGAGGCTGTAAATAATTCAGGAGATTACTGCTTAAAAGAGTAAAAATAACACCAGGAACATAGAAACACCATTTAGAGCCCTGCCAGCCGCCGCCTCCTTACCTGAGAGCAGATTTCATTTTCCATTTGGCAGGTTTATTCTACCTACATTTGCAAACTTTCCCTTACATTTTACTTTTAGTACATTAAAGTGGTATTGACTAACAGGTAAATAGTGGATTTAAAAATTGTCAGATTGTAAGAATCTGCAGGACAAATCCACACTGACTCTGCAAAAGGTTTATCCACACTCTTAAGGTACCGTTACATGGTGCAACATTGCCTGCGATGTCGGATGCAATTCCGTGAGAGCGCGCTTGCTTCCGAAATCGCCTGCTGGCTCTCAAGGTACCGTTACAAGTGGCAATATTGCATGCAATTTCACTAGCAATTTGCTGGTTGCAGTGAAATCATGGACACATTGTTCCATTTGTACATGGCAACAAAATAGAACAATGTGTCCATGATTTCACTGCAACCAGCAAACTGCAAGTGAAATTGCATGCAATGTTGCGATGTGTAACAGTACCCTAACACGGCAAGATGTTGCCGGTGAAGCCACGGCGATGCAGCGGAGCCATAACCCGCTGCGCTGGGAACAACCCAGCGAGCGATCCGCACAATGCTGCGGTATAGGCTGGATCGCCGGTAACATCGCTATTGTGATGTTACACAGCACGATCCAGCCTTATCGCTGGAGCAACATCGCCAGGTTGAAGTGCGTGATGTTGCACCAGCAACTTATTGCAGTTGCGTCATGGTCTGTAAAGGCCGCTTTACACGTCACGATATCGCAACGCAATTACGATTAAAAGTCACGTGGTAGGGGCGTTGCAGTTGATATCGTTTGTGTGTTGTGTCGTGTAAATGGGCAACACAACTCAAAAACGATGCAACTACAATATCGTTTGTGAATTGTGCATGCTCTTCAACCGTGAAATATTGGCTAGGCGATGTGGCAGGATCGTGCTGTGTGACAGCGCAACTACGATTTGGAGCGCAACTTCCCCCATTCACTCCAATGTTAATTGGTCGTTCCCTGAGTTGCTCAGGCGCAGTGTTCAAGAGGGGCGTACGACATCGTAGTTGTGTTGCCTGCCGATATCTCCCTGTGTAACATCTCCTGTGCGATTTTGGACAAGTGCCAAAAACGTGCGCTCTGCCGTGAAGTTGTATGCAAGCGACGTGTAAAGCGGCCTTAAAGGTACCGTCACATGTAGCAATATTGCATGCAATTTCACTGGCAATTTGCTGGTTGCAGTGAAATCATGGACACATTGTTCTATTTTGTTGCCGTGTACAAATGGAACAATGTGTCCATGATTTCACTGCAACCAGCAAATTGCCAGTGAAATTGACAGTAATATTGCTGCATGTGACGGTACCTTTACAGAGCATGATGCACTGAGATGTTGCTTGCAACTTCACTGACTCAGCAAATCGCCAGTGAAGTTGCAAGCAATGTTGTACCGTGTAACGGTACCTTTAGGCTATGTGTGCATGTTGAGTATTTGGTTGCAAAAATTTGTGCACCAAATCCGCATCTCTTGGTAGAAAAAACTTTTTTTTTTTTACACTTTATGTGTTTTTGATGTGTTTTTTATGCATTTTTGCATGTGTTTGTCATGCATTTTGCGGTGCAAAAATCTACAAAATACTGATGGTGGGTTTACACATCCCGATATCGGCGTCCAACTCCGACCAAAAGTCACGTGGTTAGTGCGTTGGCCCCGATATCGTTCATGCGTTGTATGGTATAAATGTCCAATACGATGCACGAACGATGCTAAACAGATATCGGGGATCGAATGAGCCTGCTCTCCAACGGCCCGATATTGGATGGAGGTTGGAGCCGGATCGCGCTGTGTAAACGCCCAACTACGATGTGCAGTACAACTTCCCCTATTCTCTCCCATGTTAAATGGTCGTTCCTGGGTCGGCCGTACAAGGGGGCGTACACATCGCTGGTGCGTTGGCTGCCGATATCGCACTGTGTAACATCTCCTATGCAATCTTGGAATTCTGCCTAGAAAAAGCGCGCTCCCGCGGCGTTGTATCCAATATCGGACCGATTTGGGACGTGTAAACCCACCATAAAAGAGTTGACATGGTGCAGATTTACTTGCGCACAAAATATGCAAGGCAAAAGTAAGGGTACCTTTACACGTTGCAACATTGCATGCAATTTCACTTGCAACTTACTGGTTGCAGTGAAATCATGAACACATTGTTACATTTGTACGCAGCAACAAAATGGAACCATGTGTCCATGATTTCACTGCAACCAGTAATGGCCGTTTTACACATCCCGATATCGTCGTCCAACTTCGATAAAAAGTGACGTGGTTCGTGCGTTGTCTCCGATATCGTTCGTGCGTTGTGTGGTGTAAATGTGCAATGCGACGCAAGAACGATGCCAAAACGATATCGGGGAAGAATTGTGCAGGCTCGATATTGAATGGACGATCTGGCAGGATCGTGCTGTGTGACAGCCCAACACCGACTTGGAGAGCAACTTCCCCTATTCACTCACATGTTAAATGGTCGTTCCTGGGTCGCTCGTACAAGCTGGCGTAGACATCGCAGTTGTGTTGCCTGCCGATATCGCCCTGTGTAACATCCCCTATGCGATCGTGGATTTCAGCCAAAAAAGTGCGCGCTCCCATGCTGTTGTATCCAATATCGAAACGATGTTGGGACGTGTAAAGTGGCCATAAGTTGCAAGTGAAATTGCATGCAATGTTGCGACGTGTAAAGGTACCCCAAGAACCGAACAAAAAACTTCAGTATTCTCATCGACTTTGTTGGTCATAAGGATGTGTTTGCAGTTTTGTGACAAACTGTACTCAAAAACATATCAAAATATATATATATTTTTTATTTATGTTGTATGTTTTTGTTAAAATTACAATGTTCTGTAAAAATAAAAAAAATTTAATTTGCCTCCTAAAGAAAAAAAATGCACTTTGTGCTCTGTGCCTTATTCTGTATAGAGGTTGCAAAGTATTCACTGATCTCAGGGAGACCAGTCAAAAAAAACACTGCGGGCAGCTGGTTAAAGCGCTCAAACACAGTGAATTCCTAGGCACATTGCCCCCTGGGAAATATGAATATGCAAATAGAGTCTGTGGAGCCTAGGTTAGGAGTCTCAAACACAGGACTAGCTATATATCCCTCCAGGGAAGGACCCAGCCAAGGGGTGGCTCCTTGCGGAGAACACCATAACCACCATATGAAGTGGCCCTTTAAGTCAATATCCAACTCTTTTACAAGTTTACAGATATGACAAGGGAATACCAAGGCCAGGTTCTCCGCAAGGAGCCACCCTTGGCTGGGTCCTTCCCTGGAGGGATATCTGGCTAGTCCTGTGTTTGAGACTCCTAACCGAGGCTCCACAGACTTTATATGCATATTCTTATTCTGTATAGAAGCTTTTGCATGCATGTTTAGAGGCCGTTGGACATTCTGCATGTAGGTGTGGTATGAAGGGCTCAACTCACAAGCAGCAGATGTTGAAATTCAGCGTCACACGCTCAGATATCTGTGAATGAGATCGTTACCTATGTCACGTGACCGCGATCCTTCCAACATTGTTTGGTGCGTTGTCACACACAAGGATATTGTTACCGATCCTAAATTTGGCAATGCTCCAGCTATTTGGAGAAGAATGTATGAACGATGTTAAACAGCGGCAGGAATAAGAGAAATATGAACGACATCGTTTCAAAAAGGTGTCACACTGAACGATGTTGCTTCTTCCAGGACGTTAATTGGACGACGAACAATAGATTTCAGGTCAGGATCTCAAATTTTTGATGAACGTTCCAACGATTTTTCCTTCCTATATCATTAGTTTACACGCAACGACGCACTAACATATCGTTAGAACAATCACAAATCCGTGACGTTTCAACGATATCGTTAACGAGATCCTAGCGTGTGAAGCGGGTTTAAGACCAGCTTCACACTGGCAGCACAAGCAAGTGAATGCATGCGTTCAATGTATGTTATTGGAAATGTGCCCGACCTCCCAATCAGTGGTCTGATTGTTATGATATTATTTGTGAGTTTTAAAGTTGCAAAATTTGGCGCAATTTCACTCTGGTCCCTCCCCCCTTCCCCGATGTATTTTTGGCACCAAGACAGGAGAAGACATTTTTTTACGTCAATTTGATTGATTTGGCACCAAAATTGATAACTAATACCACAAGTCACAAAAAGGCAAGTGATTTAAAAAAATAAAGACAAAAGAACAAATGTTGAATTGGGGCCATTGTTTAAGCCCTTAAGGGCTGGGTACTTTTTCATACTTCTGCGTTTTTATTTTTACCTCATAAGCATTTTGTGCTTTGAAATGACACCATTCATATTGCAATATAATGTATTAAAACTTGGGAAAAAAACGTTGCAAGTACAATAAAATCTTAAAAAAGGCATTCCTGCTATTGTTTTTTTTAGTATTTTGATTACATGGCATTAACTGTGCAGTAAAAATAACCTGGAATTATGATTGTATAGGACAGTACAGTATGATTGCAGGGATGCTAAACATATAAGGTTTTTAGCTATGTTTTAGTAATTAAAAAATTCTGGGCAGCTCACATCTGCTGCTTCATGTCAGCAGAGCAGCTCTTCTTCTAAGGCTGCCTTCACATAGCGGGTTTGATCCGATCCGTGGCTGTCCGTGTAAACCAGACAGCCCTGGACCGGATTTTGGCCCAGAGTATCCTAAGGGGCCGGATAGAAGCCGGATGGCAGCTCTCTGCCATCCGGTTTCTATCTGTCCCGGGACAATCCAGGAGAACTCAGAATTTTCTCACGGACACAAAAAGTTGCTTGCAACATTTTTGTGTCCGAGAGGAGAATATCTCCTCTAATTGCTACTCCTGGATTCTCTCGGATTCGCCCGATCCTCCTGGATCCGGGGCAATCCGGTGCTCCCTGACATGGGAGCCTATGGGGCCGGATTGCCTCGGTCCGGCAGGATCCGGGAACCGGACACCAGCGGCTGCACGCCGCTGTTGTTTCAGGACCGTGGCTAGCTCCCCTGCGAGCCACGGTCCTGATTCAGCAGCAGCGGCAGCTGCGTGCGGCAGCACACCGGACCGCAGGGCATATTAGCCCTCCAGTTCTGTGTGCTGATCTGGTCCGGGGCTGTCCGGTTTACATAGACAGCCATGGATAGGATCAAACCTGCTATGTGAAGCCGGCCTAAGCTGCTCTGTTGATGAGGCATCACTGCTGATGTCATGCTATACTGATTGAGAGCTGACTCCCTGCAGCTAGGCATTGGAAAGCTACTTATCATTGAGCATAGCATGACATAAGCAGTGATGCCTCATCAAAGGAGCAGAACGGAAGAGAAGCTGCCAGTCTGTGGGACGCATGCTCCAGAATCACCAGTAAGAGCGGTTGGTGACCAATATGTGTCGGCAGAGAATACTGCTGGGCAGAACAGGCAGGTAGCTGGGAACTACTTGCCTGTTTGTTCTTAGGCCCTTAGTAAAGTATAAAATAGCCCTGGTTGCATTTAAATTGCATGCACATTTCTTGTAGGCTGTACCATTTGATTACGAGCTTAGATTCACCTGCCAGGCACCCATAACCTTCACATAAATTAGCATATCTGTATATATGTTTAAAAATCCAAACTGAGTGATTTCATTTTTGGGCAAATTTTGAGGGTATTTTTAAACTTAGAGATACATAAGGTTATAATACTGTTGAAAAAACTGCTTTTCATCACTGGCTAGTGGCTGTTTGACCACATTGACGTGAGGTGTGCTTTGCACTGTGTATACTGTCTCTATCTGTGTCATGCGTCATTGTCTGGATTTGTCTGAGCTCACTTGAGAAACCATTTTCTATAGGCTGGGGTTACACTGAAGTATGACTCGCGTGAGAATCGCATGAAATTGCCAGGACCATCCACGGCTCTTTTGACCTGAGCAAATCAGCTGCATAAAAATACATGAAGCTGTCATGCTCTGGCCAGCAGAGACACTGACCAGTATGGGCATTTTCATGCACTTCTCATGCAAGTCATAGGCTAGGGTCACACAAGCCCATCCGTTTTTTTAAGCCCTTAGAAAAATGGGTCAGTTTTTCTAAGGGTGTCAATAGTGTCCCTGAGGTCCTGGACGTTTTTTGGAAATTTTTGGCTTAGTCATTTTTTTTCCAAAAAACCATTAACGCATGTGTCTCCCAAAGGCCCCATGTTAAAAAAAATGCATGCGTTTTTTTAATGCTGCCAGCAGCGTTTTTGGGGTGCTACATAAAAACACATGCGTTTTTTGAAAAACACAAACACACATGCGTTAACGCATATGCGTTTTTGAACTTTGAAAAAAAAATGAGAAAAATGATGCCAAAAATGGATTTAAGGCAAAAACGGATGGTATGTGTGACCCTGGCCATTCAGCAGTGTGACTCCAGTCTTACCACAAGTTTTCTACACTGCAGACCAAAAATTTGGACACACCTTCTCATTCAAAGAGTTTTGTTTATTTTCATAACTATGAAAATATTAGATTCACACTGAAGGCATCAAAACTATTAATTAACACGTGGAATTATTATAAGTGTGAAACAACTACTGAAAATATGTCTTATATTCTAGGTTCTTCAAAGTAGCCACCTTTTGCTTTGATTACTGCTTTGCACACTCTTGGCATTCTCTTGATGAGCTTCAAGAGGTAGTCACCAGAAATGGTTTTCTAACAGTCTTGAAGGAGTTCCTATAAATGCTTAGCACTTGTTGGCCCTTTTCCCTTCACTCTGCGGTCCAGCTCACCCCAAAGTATCTCGATCGGGTTCAGGTCTGGTGATTGTGGAGGCCAGGTCATCTGGCGTAGCACGCCATCACTCTCCTTCTTGGTCAAATAGCCCTTACACAGCCTGGAGGTGTGTTTGGGGTCATTGTCCTGTTAAAAAATAAATGATGGTCCAACTAAATGCAAACCAGATGGAATAGCATGCCGCTGCAAGATGCTGTGGTAGCCATGCTGGTTCAGTATGCCTTGAATTTTGACTAAATCCTCAAAAGTGTTACCAGCAAAGCACTCCCGCACCATCACACTTCCTCCTCCATGTTTTACGGTGGGAACCAGGCATGTAGAGTCCATCCGTTCACCTTTTCTGCGTCGCACAAAGACGCGGTGGTTGGAACCAAAAATCTCAAATTTGGACTCATCAGACCAAAGCACAGATTTCCATTGGTCTAATGTCCATTCCTTGTGTTCTTTAGCCCAAACAAGTCTCTTCTGCTTGTTGCCTGTCCTTAGCAGTGGTTTCCTAGCAGTTATTTTTCCATGATGGCCTGCTGCACAAAGTCTCCTCTTAACAGTTGTTGTAGAGATGTGTCTGCTGCTAGAACTCTGTGTGGCATTGACATGGTCTCTAATCTGAGCTGCTGTTAACCTGCGATTTCTGAGGCTGAACTTATCCTCCGCAGCAGAGATGACTCTTGGTCTTCCTTTCCTGGGGTGGTCCTCATGTGAGCCAGTTTCTTTGTAGCGCTTGATGGTTTTTGCAACTGCACTTGGGGACATTTTCAAAGTTTTCCCAATTTTTCGGACTGACTGATCTTCATTTCTTAAAGTAATGATCACCACTTGTTTTTCTTTACTTAGAATTTGTATTATGGTAAGAAAAAAGCAGCTAACAGTCTATTCAGTAGGACTATCAGCTGTGTATCCACCAGACTTCTGCACAACACAACTGATAGTCACAAACCCATTTATAAGGCAAGAAATACCACTTATTAAACCTGAAGCTTTGGGAAAGGAAGGTGTACCACAGTCCGCGCTGCCAAAATCTTCCGCTTGTAAATAATGCAAGTAGCCGATGTCCAAATCAAACCTCTCTTTTATAAAAGAGAGGTTTGATTTGGACATCGGCTACTTGCATTATTTACAAGCGGAAGATTTTGGCAGCGCGGACTGTGGTACACCTTCCTTTCCCAAAGCTTCAGATTTCGTCTACCCGTGTGGAGACCGGTGGAAGTCCAGCAGCAGCCATCAGGATACTCATCCTATCAGGTCTACTAACCAGTTGTGGGTGGCACAACTGGAATAGGTGAGTGACCATTCCTTACTCACCTGCTTTGATTCAGTGTCGAGTGATAAGGGCACTATTGCGCCTCTCGTCCCCCCCCCCCTTTCTTTTCACTTATTAAACCTGACAGGGCACACCTGTGAAGTGAAAACCATTTCCGGTGACTACCTCTTGAAGCTCTTCAAGAGAATGCCAAGAGTGTGCAAAGCCGTAATCAAAGCAAAAGGTGGCTACTTTGAAGAACCTAGAATATAAGACATATTTTCTGTTGTTTAACACTTTTTTGTTAAGTATATAATTCCACATGTGTTAAATTCATAGTTTTGATGCCTTCAGTGTGAATCTACAATTTTCATAGTCATGAAAATTAAGGAAAACTCTTTGAATGAGAAGGTGTGTCCAAACTTTTGGTCTGTACTGTATGACTCCCCATGTGCTAGGTATTTGTCTCATTTATGTCTTTTACTTCATTTGCTACCATGGACTGTGCTTGCAGAGAGCTTCAGCCTTGCTTATTTTTGAAGATACTTCCTTTCGTATTGTGGTATCACTTGTGCCATCCAACCTGGTTTACCAATTTCAGCACAGTCCAAAAAATAAGGCCCATGTTTGCCCTATTCATATAAAAAATGTAAGGTGTTCGTGATTTTTTGGGAAGCTGAAAATATACAGATTATTTTACTGTAATTATCATTACTCTACAGTTTCCAGTGAATGCAGATGATGTCTTCATATCAGAATTATGAGCTGTAGACATGGATCAGTTATAATCACAATCATTTATTACGATTTTACAATGTGTCTGTTAAAGGTATTGTTCGTCCGTGATTTTTGTAATAATATGTCCAGAAAAAAATAAAAAATCAAGTTGGCAACCCTTCATCCATCATCTTTATCTTTTGTCAGTTTAGCAGCCTCGCAGATTTGCATGCATTTCTCTAAAATCCGATTCTCTATCTGTAATCTGACTGTTTAGCCTGTCTCTAAATGAGAATTTTGGATGAATTTACACAGTGAATGATCCAGGGATCATGTTAACATTATAAGATTGGAATACTTAATTCACGAACTTCTAGAATATGTCAACTTTTATACTCTAATCAGTGAGCTCCTTAGTGGTAACCTCCAGTGGCGTAACTTCAGGCCTCTGGGCCCCGATGCGAAAGCTCCAACGGGGCCCCCAATGATTGCAAATCTTTAGTAGTATTAGTCTTTTTCTATGGGCCAAAGGGACATTTGGGGCCCCCCTAGGCTGCAGGGCCCGGGTGCGATCGCAACCCCTGCACCTATTGTAGTTACGCCCCTGGTAACCTCTTCACCAGTGCTGTTACAGAAATGGCAGACACAGTCTGAAGAGGGTGTTATCCAAGAACAGCCCACGGGCCCCTTTATGCGTCTGCGACAGAATCTGCTTGCTGCTTTGGAGGTAGAATTGGCTCCCTGACCTCTTGCATTCCTCCCAAGTTTAAAAGAACAGAAGGTAGGAAAAATCATGTGCATAGAGTGCCCTGGCACGTTTTTACCATGCCCATAGTCACACTCGAAGCCACACACATTTGCCATTTCTTTCTACCCTGGCAGTAGGAGATGTCAGTGGAGTGGTGGCAGTGAGGGACATTCAGCAGACACCCAAGAATATAGGGCATAGACCCAAATATAGAACTCTACCACTGTGTCTGGTATGGTTGGATAAGAGATGAGTGGCGTGAGTCACTGTAGTCCGGTCCAAGTCAGTGATACATGGCAATTGGATGGAGGCTGCGTATCTCTTACATTCAGGTCTTCCCAGCACACCTTTTGATTACTCAAGACTAGCGCAGTGTCATCTATGTATTATGTTCATCTCTAGTTGTGACCTATGTTTCTTTCATTTGTTTATTCATTTATAGTTGTAGGTAGTAGCCAGACTTTTCTCATTTTTAGGCTGGAAACACACTATCCGACTCACATGCGAGTCTCTCAGACGAGACTCTTATCAGTCACCCTAAATGGCCTCCCTCTGTCAGGATGGGAGTGTGATGCTGCACAATAACACAAGCAGCTGACACTCCCGTTTAGAGAGGGGGAGGCCGTTCAGGGTGACTTATCCGAGTCTCATCCGAGAGACTTGCATGTGAGTTGGATAGTGTGTTTCCAGCCTTACGTAGCTTCTGTCACGTCCTACTGACGGACTCACACGTGGACCCACTGGACCGCGTAAAGCGGATGCTGATACCGGGTGATAGAGAGGCAGACAAGTACCGTAGAGTCAACAGGTTTATTAACCAAAGCAGAACAGAACAAAACCCACGCCCCTGGAGAGGGCCACACGGTCGCAGCACAGGAAACCCAGCGAGGGAGACCCCGGAGCGCTTGACCCCTATACAGGGATACCGCCGGGATCAGCCTCGAAGGCGCCAGTGAAGTGAACACGAGTGTTCAACCGACCCCAGGCGACGTGGTAACAAAACAGCAACCGGGTAAACAACAAGAAGCGGAAACCGAGAACACAGAGGACCCGGAACACGGGGAACCAGGAACACAGGGGAATCCAGGAACACAGGGAATCCCAGGACCACGGGGGATCAGGAGCCGGGCGAGAAGCGGTGATCAGCTTGAAGAGATCCAGGAGACCATCCAGGAACACGGTGATCAGCCAGGAGCCGGCAGGAACGAGATCTGGAGGAGGTAACACAGAAAGATCAGGTAACAGACCAATTAAGGCGCGACCTGACAGACCAGTAGTGGCAGCTTCACTAAGGAGAAGGTTGCCCTGGCCCCGACTGATTGGAAACAGGAGGTTTATATCAGAACAGGGCCGTCCTGATTGGCAGGACACAGAGACCTGGTGATTGGCTGAGGGGAAGAGCAAGCTCCCTGCAGTCTCTCCAGCAGAAACTGAATTGGAGACAGTTTCATGTGCTGAAGCAGTGGTACCGGAAGTGAGAGGAGCAGTGTTGCTCCAGCAGAGGGAGTAAGGGCAGCAGGCTGCGGGCACGGGCGGCAGACCCCCGAGGGGTAACAGCTTCACAATATGACATTTAGCTTATTTTGTGTATGAAAGGTCATGTTCACATACTGAATAATTCCGGTTATTGTATTCTTTGCATTCTGCATTTTTTATGCCTTTCCCCCTTATTTGATGCATTTTTGGTGCAGATATGAAGCTGCATTTTTAACTGTTCTTTATTCAGAAAACAATTGATTCTGCACAAAAAAGCACCAAAACCACACTTTTCATCAGAATGTTGACACACAGTTTTATTAAATTGGAGCCCAAGTACACTTACAAAGAAAGAGAAAATAACATTTTTAAAATTAGTAAGGAATTTACCGTACATTTTTGCAACTGTTTTATATCGTATTTTAGTATTTTTATTTGAACAAAACTATCTGATTACTTCTTCCCCTCTAGAATACAGGGACATAGATATACACTGCTATATACAGATGTATCACTATGTAGCTGTATATAATCTACTTCTAGCTTCACTCCCTGAAGTACAGCTCAAAATGACCAAATCCTCCTATCTTCCTCATTGTGGTCTGTGGCTCACTGTCGGAGCTGCTTTCTGTGAACAAAGTTGGAGCTGCTTTCTGTGAACAAAGAAGTACATGATTTTGAGTCTTGGGGAGACCAAAGAAAAGAATAGATTATTTAAACTATGTTTATGTGCAGAGAGATTCTGGCCTTGCCCCCCCCAAATGGAGGAAGAGCTACAGAGTCAGAGAGATGAGAGAAATTCAGAACAAAACCCTGATGTGCCAGGACAGTGGGACTGAACCCTGAAATCGGGATAGTACCACTGAATCCAGGACAGATGAGAGCTATGCCTCTTGGGACCCTGTGCAGTTGTACAGATCATACCAATGGTATGTTGGCCTCTGCCTCCGATTTGCTGTAGTTAAAATCTATAGTATTAGGCAGGGCTCACAACATGGCCCATGGACAGCATGCTGATATTAAAGGAGTCACCACAAAAAAATGTTTGGGTTAACTGCTTTTCAGTTGTCCTCACGCTCTTCGTCCAGATGGGACGATGTAGCTATGCTACTAGGAAGCATCCTAAGAAAGGATAATGAATATTTCAAACCAAAATGTTGAAAAGATAGAAAATTGAAAAACTGACTTTAGGGGACTGTAGACACAAAATACTTTCCAATGAGATTCTGACTAGCCTGGGTAAATTAAATAGACACAAGGTCAAATACATTGAGACCATAAATTTTATCAGATGTTCAGGTCCACTTTGAGAGCTGACAGCATACCCTGCATGTACACAAGTATTAAACCAATGGTAGGGACACACTGGCGTTAAAAAAATCGGTCTGTTTGTCATCCAGGAGAGTCGGACAAGTGATATCCGTTTTTTGCTCCATTTGGCGTGCAACTGCTATGCGAGTGTGCGTTTTTTTTTTCTCAGATAACATCCGAGCGCTTTCCATGTGACATCAGTGAGGTGTCCATGTGTAATGCGATTTTAACATGGCATTTCTCCTGTTGTATAAAGTTAGAAAAGAGTAGACAGAATGGATTGATTGAATAGAATACACAGTTAGGTAGATGCTAGAATAGCTACATGGGGCTCACTTGTATCCCCCTGCTACTTCCTGGGCCGTCTATTAAGCTAATTGCATATTCACTGCACTGTCAGACAAACAGCCAATCAGAGAAGCTCACACTGTTTGAGAGCCTCTGTGATTAACTGTCGTAGTCAGACTGGATTTCCTCAGTCTGGACAGAGATTCTGCTTGGTTGCCATACACATTAGTGTATGGCAACCAATCTGGTGTTATAGGGGTCTTAAATAAATAAATATTTAATTAAAAAAAAAAGTGAGGATTTGCAGTATTTTTTAGTAGTATTTTTTAGTCTAGCACAATGAAAGCAGTCAGCAGCGAACTGCCTTCTCAGCTGCCTAATTTCCCCTTGGCTGGTAAAAAAAAATGTGTGGGCTCTGCCCTATTTTTTCTGGGAGACAGAAGAAGGTTGATGCATCTATGTTCCTGGTGAAATTTCATGGTCTGGAACGTAAACAGGTCTGGAAGCCAGAAGAGCAAGAGCAGATACTGCCTTGGATGGCTGATAAGGCCTCCACGAAATGTTCTAGCAGCACCCAATCATCCGTGACCACACAGTCTCCTAGAATAGTTTTTGCAGTGCCCAATGTGCAGGTATAGCCATAGTGTCTCCAATAAGTAGCCCATGGGACTGTATTATGGTTGATGAAGGAAGGAGGGTCTCATCACAAATGCTTTTTTTTTTTTTGGTAAATCAATTTTTATTGAAAGAATATGAATAAACAAATAACAACACTGTGGTTACACCACAGATATATGAATCATCTTTTAAACAGCTCCCAAATATATTTGTATACATACATTGAGATGGAGCTTAGTAAGTAGAGTGGGTAATGACCATCTAACCCGCTGATTGTTTATTGGGGAAAAATAACAGGTTAAATGCATATAAAAACTGAGAGAGGAAGAACATAAGAAGAAAAGTGAAGAGAAAGAGGGTAGGAAAGACTCATAATCCGTAAAGAATGTAAAACTAGAGTAAGAAAGAGGAAAGATTAGCAAAGGACTGAAGGGACTAGGTAGACAAAGGCCTAGATAGGCTGAACCTGCTCAACCTAACATATTCTTGAGTGGGTTATACTGTTGAATATATGATATATTCATTCAATTGTTCTTGTCATCCCCTGTGAGCCATATACGCATCTCTGGAGTCTCTCGATACATTATCCAAGGGGACCAGATTTTGCAGTGTCTGTCTATATGTTGTGGATCAAACATCGAGAAGTTGGTAAGTTCCTCCAATCTGCACACTTTGTTCAACTCCTCCATTAAATCCATACGTGAGGGACAAATCATGTTTCCAGTGGGTTGAAATTAGGTGTCTAGCTCCGGTTAAAAAATGCCTCAATAGACCTTTTTTAAATCTGGATATAGACATGTTTGTGCAGTTCAGGAGAGCCAGCTCTGGAGTTAGTGTTATATTGTCGGATGTTACTCTTTTATATAGGTCCGCCAACTCGGCCCAGAACACACCAATGAGCGGACAGCTCCACCAGATATGGAGATAGGAACCCACTCCCCCACATCCTCTCCAACACTCAGGTGATGATTCTGGATATATTCTGTTTATGTCTGCCGGGCATCTGTACCATCTCGCCACCACCCTGTAATTTCTATCCTGGGCATCTGCCGATATAGAAGCTTTGTTGGAAAAGGTAAAAACAGTTTCCCACTCATGTGGGGCAAGAGGTCTCTCCAGGTCTGACTCCCACCTACGCACAAAAGGAGGATCCCTAGAAGATTCTTCTATTTCAGTAACTCGAAACCAGTTATATAGAACTGATACCGTATGCTCCCAGGGCACACCCTCCCTACATCTCCGCTCAAATGCAGTCAAGGGGCGAAATACTAAGTCCTGCTTGAGAGATTTTATATAGCTTACTAATCTGGCATGTAACAACCAGGCGTCAGGTGACGGTTCCTTATCCGGGTACATGGCGTGTAGAGTTTTAACACTAACAGGTGTCAAGTAGTTGAAAATTGTCGGGTGCGTGTCCTTAGGAATGTTCAGAAAAAGAGACCTACCTTTTTCAACTGGAAATTGAGGGTTCCCAAAAATAGGTGTCATTGGGCCCGGCCAGGACGTTAGATGTAGATGGGGATTGCGACTGCGGAGAAAAATTTGCAGTTGGGAGGTGACGAACGGGCACCCCTAGGCATAGTCGCGCTCTCCCACCACACCAGGGCTTGAGGGGGGTTATCCGAGAACAGAGACTCTGCCTCCACCCATCGTTTCTTGTCTGATTGTCTAAACAAATCCAGGACACACCCCCCCAGGGAAGCTGAGTGATAAGTTTGGAAGTCTGGTAATCCCAGACCCCCCCTTTTTATGGGTCTGCATAGGATGCGGAAAGAGATCCTTGGCCTTTTATGTGACCATATAAAGTTCAGTATTTTTGATTTTAATCTTGAAAAGTAGGCCGCAGGGAGCCTAAGGGGGATGGTCTGGAAATAGTAAAGGATACGTGGGAGGAGATTCATTCCTACCGCATGGATCCTTCCTAACCATGATAGAGATATTTTATTCCACTTCATCAGATCTGCCTCCAGTCTAGACATCATTGGAAGGAAATTCAATCTATAAAGTTCTGTAGGGTCACGAGTTATTTTGATGCCAAGGTAGGATAGGGAGTCTCCTGACCACTTGAATGAAAAATCCTCTTTCAGGAGTTGAGCTACCAGGTGAGGGAGTGATACGTTAAGTATCTGTGATTTGGACATGTTAATTTTTAGATTGCTTAAGAGGCCATAATTACTTAGTTCAGACATGATGTTTGGTATGCTGATCAGGGGATTCGTGATATACAGGAGGAGGTCATCAGCAAATAGGGCTACTTTATGCTCTCTTGCTCCTCCACCTACTCCCCCAATAGAGGGGTTGCCCCTGAGCGATGAGGCCAACGACTCCATACAGATTATGTATAGGAAGGGGGACAGAGGACATCCCTGCCTGGTACCATTCTTAATTGTGAAAGGCTCAGACAGGGAGCCATTGACTCTGATACGTGCTGTGGGATTAGAATATAAAGCATTGATACTGTGGAGAGTGGGGTCCGCAAGCCCCAAGTAACGCAGAGACTCCATCATGAACCCCCAGTGTACCCTGTCGAAGGCCTTCTCTGCGTCCAACGACAGGATACACATGGGCAGTCCACGTCTCCTGGCTCCATCTATTATGGCAATGGATCTGATGGTATTGTCCCTCGCCTCACGCCCAGGGACAAACCCCACCTGGTCAGCATTAATTAGGTCTGGAAGATAAATTTTTAGTCTATTTGCTAGCATTTTAGAGTAAATCTTGATGTCTATATTGATTAGGGATATAGGGCGGTAGTTCCCATAGAGAGAGGCATCCTTGTCTGGCTTTGGGATGACAACCACATGCGCCATCAGAGCCTGTGACGGAAATGTTTCACCTCCTGCTATAGCGTTGCAGACCTCAAGATATTTGGGGGCCAACGTCGTCTGAAACCTTTATAAAAGCTGACGGAAAAGCCATCAGGGCCTGGGCATTTCCCCACCTTCAAAGATTTAATACATTCTTCGATTTCATTGATCGAGAATTTGCTGGCCAACGCATCTATAGCGGACTTCGGTAAAGTAGGCATTCCACATCCACCGAGATATGCGGCCATTTTCTGTCTTAGAGAAGGTAGGGGCATGTCTTTGTAAGGTCCCTTCAGATTATATAATTCAGAGTAAAACTGGCGAAAACCTGCCAGGATGTCTCTCGTCTTGTGAACCACCTTCCCTGCAGAGTCTCTCATATGTAGTATCGTATTCCTATTCTCTCTGCGGTTTAGAGCTCTGGCTAATAGTTTACCCCTTTTGTTGCCTAGATAATAAAAACGGGAGTTAAGTCTATTTTGGAATAACCTGTCCTTAGCATCAAGTATGTTTAAGAGTTTATGTCTGGCGGTAGAGAGGGACGCTAGCGTCTCTGGGGAAGAGTCTATCTTATGTTGGGCTTCAAGGGTAGAGATCTGTTTCAACAATTGAGTTATTTCGCTTGCTCTGGATTTTTTAAGACGTGATCCATGAGAGATGAAGAGCCCCCTGAGGACACACTTGAGGGCCTCCCATTTTGTCGATGTCGGGGAAGGGTCTGTTTTGTGGACCTCAAAAAATTCAGAGATGGCTTTTTCGATATCTGCAACACATGTAGGGTCACGTAATAAATTCTCATTTAGACGCCAGGAATATTCCCTAGGCGTGTCCTCACAAAGACTCAAGGATAGGTATACTGGAGCATGGTCCGACATTATAATGTTGTCTATTTCTGAACGCAGGTGGGAGTCCAACAGGGAGTGGGATATGTAGAATCTATCAATTCTAGAATAGTTGGAATGTACTGACGAAAAGTATGTATAATCTCTGATTTCTGGATTTAGTATGCGCCAGGCATCTACCAATGAGAGTCCCTCCCATTGTTTCCCAAGGCGGTGGAGAGACGGTACAGATTGGCTAGACTTACCCCTGGAGACATCCAGAACAGGGTCAGCTGGGTAATTGAAATCCCCTCCTAAGATGATCTGGGCCGAGTCAGCGAAGCCACGTAGTTCCGACTTGAATCCCACTCCGAACTGTCGTATCCTCCTATTTGGGAAGTAGACATTTGCAATTACATATGTGCGATTGGAAACTGATACCATGAGAAATATATAGCGACCTGATGGGTCTATTTTTTGTTTCAATATAGAGGGGACAAATGACTTGTGGAATCCAATGGACACCCCCTTTGATTTCGACTCTGGATTGGTGCTATGGAACCACAGAGGATATAGAGGTGATTCGCATTTGGGCACCGACCCAGAGCGAAAGTGGGTTTCCTGTAACATCAGGACGTGCACTCGTCTTTTGTGAGCTGAGTACAGGACCCGACGCCTTTTTTGCGGGATATTAAGCCCTCTCACATTGAATGAGCAAAATTTTAGATCAGCCATATTCATCAGCTACCACAACGCCTGGTGCAGAAGCAAGGTGCACTTTGTCCCTAGAGAAGAAATTAGATAGGAAAGCAAGTAGGAAAGCAGAGAAAGGAATTAGGGTGAGGGTAAAAGTTATATACACATTACATATCAACTGTGTCATAAAAAACACGAGACTCGTCTTGTGCGAGTTAAGACAGAACAACATCTGTCTTGCACACATGGGGGTTTCGGGAGCCAAAGAGGTGACCACTCCTGCCTCCCGCTACATCCCAAAAAAACCGCTTTAACTGAAAACTGATAATTAACATTCAACACTCAACACCGCCGGTCATTAATATATATATCGGCTCATCAATAATTGGGATTGGGATGAGGGTAAGGGAGAGATGTGAGGAAAGGGAAAGAGGGGGGACATAGATATACACTGCTATATACAGATGTATCACTATGTAGCCTGTATATAATCTACTTCTAGCTTCACTCCCTGAAGTACAGCTCAAAATGACCAAATCCTCCTATCTTCCTCATTGTGGTCTGTGGCTCACTGTCGGAGCTGCTTTCATGTGAACAAAGTTGGAGCTGCTTTCTGTGAACAAAGAAGTACATGATTTTGAGTCTTGGGAGACCAAAGAAAAGAATAGATTATTTAAACTATGTTTATGTGCAGAGAGATTCTGGCCTTGCCCCCCCCAAATGGAGGAAGAGCTACAGAGTCAGAGAGATAGAGAAATTCAGAACAAAACCCTGATGTGCCAGGACAGTGGGACTGAACCCTGAAATCGGGATAGTACCACTGAATCCAGGACAGATGAGAGCTATGCCTCTTGGGACCCTGTGCAGTTGTACAGATCATACCAATGGTATGTTGGCCTCTGCCTCCGATTTGCTGTAGTTAAAATCTATAGTATTAGGCAGGGCTCACAACATGGCCCATGGACAGCATGCTGATATTAAAGGAGTCACCACAAAAAAATGTTTGGGTTAACTGCTTTTCAGTTGTCCTCACGCTCTTCGTCCAGATGGGACGATGTAGCTATGCTACTAGGAAGCATCCTAAGAAAGGATAATGAATATTTCAAACCAAAATGTTGAAAAGATAGAAAATTGAAAAAACTGACTTTAGGGGACTGTAGACACAAAATACTTTCCAATGAGATTCTGACTAGCCTGGGTAAATTAAATAGACACAAGGTCAAATACATTGAGACCATAAATTTTATCAGATGTTCAGGTCCACTTTGAGAGCTGACAGCATACCCTGCATGTACACAAGTATTAAACCAATGGTAGGGACACACTGGCGTTAAAAAAATCGGTCTGTTTGTCATCCAGGAGAGTCGGACAAGTGATATCCGTTTTTTGCTCCATTTGGCGTGCAACTGCTATGCGAGTTGTGCGTTTTTTTTTCTCAGATAACATCCGAGCGCTTTCCATGTGACATCAGTGAGGTGTCCATGTGTAATGCGATTTTAACATGGCATTTCTCCTGTTGTATAAAGTTAGAAAAGAGTAGACAGAATGGATTGATTGAATAGAATACACAGTTAGGTAGATGCTAGAATAGCTACATGGGGCTCACTTGTATCCCCCTGCTACTTCCTGGGCCGTCTATTAAGCTAATTGCATATTCACTGCACTGTCAGACAAACAGCCAATCAGAGAAGCTCACACTGTTTGAGAGCCTCTGTGATTAACTGTCGTAGTCAGACTGGATTTCCTCAGTCTGGACAGAGATTCTGCTTGGTTGCCATACACATTAGTGTATGGCAACCAATCTGGTGTTATAGGGGTCTTAAATAAATAAATATTTAATTAAAAAAAAAAGTGAGGATTTGCAGTATTTTTTTAGTAGTATTTTTTAGTCTAGCACAATGAAAGCAGTCAGCAGCGAACTGCCTTCTCAGCTGCCTAATTTCCCCTTGGCTGGTAAAAAAAAATGTGTGGGCTCTGCCTATTTTTTCTGGGAGACAGAAGAAGGTTGATGCATCTATGTTCCTGGTGAAATTTCATGGTCTGGAACGTAAACAGGTCTGGAAGCCAGAAGAGCAAGAGCAGATACTGCCTTGGATGGCTGATAAGGCCTCCACGAAATGTTCTAGCAGCACCCAATCATCCGTGACCCACACAGTCTCCTAGAATAGTTTTTGCAGTGCCCAATGTGCAGGTATAGCCATAGTGTCTCCAATAAGTAGCCCATGGGACTGTATTATGGTTGATGAAGGAAGGAGGGTCTCATCACAAATGCTTTTTTTTTTTTTGGTAAATCAATTTTTATTGAAAGAATATGAATAAACAAATAACAACACTGTGGTTACACCACAGATATATGAATCATCTTTTAAACAGCTCCCAAATATATTTGTATACATACATTGAGATGGAGCTTAGTAAGTAGAGGTGGGTAATGACCATCTAACCCGCTGATTGTTTATTGGGGAAAAATAACAGGTTAAATGCATATAAAAACTGAGAGAGAAGAACATAAGAAGAAAAGTGAAGAGAAAGAGGGTAGGAAAGACTCATAATCCGTAAAGAATGTAAAACTAGAGTAAGAAAGAGGAAAGATTAGCAAAGGACTGAAGGGACTAGGTAGACAAAGGCCTAGATAGGCTGAACCTGCTCAACCTAACATATTCTTGAGTGGGTTATACTGTTGAATATATGATATATTCATTCAATTGTTCTTGTCATCCCCTGTGAGCCATATACGCATCTCTGGAGTCTCTCGATACATTATCCAAGGGGACCAGATTTTGCAGTGTCTGTCTATATGTTGTGGATCAAACATCGAGAAGTTGGTAAGTTCCTCCAATCTGCACACTTTGTTCAACTCCTCCATTAAATCCATACGTGAGGGACAAATCATGTTTCCAGTGGGTTGAAATTAGGTGTCTAGCTCCGGTTAAAAAATGCCTCAATAGACCTTTTTTAAATCTGGATATAGACATGTTTGTGCAGTTCAGGAGAGCCAGCTCTGGAGTTAGTGTTATATTGTCGGATGTTACTCTTTTATATAGGTCCGCCAACTCGGCCCAGAACACACCAATGAGCGGGACAGCTCCACCAGATATGGAGATAGGAACCCACTCCCCCACATCCTCTCCAACACTCAGGTGATGATTCTGGATATATTCTGTTTATGTCTGCCGGGCATCTGTACCATCTCGCCACCACCCTGTAATTTCTATCCTGGGCATCTGCCGATATAGAAGCTTTGTTGGAAAAGGTAAAAACAGTTTCCCACTCATGTGGGGCAAGAGGTCTCTCCAGGTCTGACTCCCACCTACGCACAAAAGGAGGATCCCTAGAAGATTCTTCTATTTCAGTAACTCGAAACCAGTTATATAGAACTGATACCGTATGCTCCCAGGGCACACCCTCCCTACATCTCCGCTCAAATGCAGTCAAGGGGCGAAATACTAAGTCCTGCTTGAGAGATTTTATATAGCTTACTAATCTGGCATGTAACAACCAGGCGTCAGGTGACGGTTCCTTATCCGGGTACATGGCGTGTAGAGTTTTAACACTAACAGGTGTCAAGTAGTTGAAAATTGTCGGGTGCGTGTCCTTAGGAATGTTCAGAAAAAGAGACCTACCTTTTTCAACTGGAAATTGAGGGTTCCCAAAAATAGGTGTCATTGGGCCCGGCCAGGACGTTAGATGTAGATGGGGATTGCGACTGCGGAGAAAAATTTGCAGTTGGGAGGTGACGAACGGGGCACCCCTAGGCATAGTCGCGCTCTCCCACCACACCAGGGCTTGAGGGGGGTTATCCGAGAACAGAGACTCTGCCTCCACCCATCGTTTCTTGTCTGATTGTCTAAACAAATCCAGGACACACCCCCCAGGGAAGCTGAGTGATAAGTTTGGAAGTCTGGTAATCCCAGACCCCCCCTTTTTATGGGTCTGCATAGGATGCGGAAAGAGATCCTTGGCCTTTTATGTGACCATATAAAGTTCAGTATTTTTGATTTTAATCTTGAAAAGTAGGCCGCAGGGAGCCTAAGGGGGATGGTCTGGAAATAGTAAAGGATACGTGGGAGGAGATTCATTCCTACCGCATGGATCCTTCCTAACCATGATAGAGATATTTTATTCCACTTCATCAGATCTGCCTCCAGTCTAGACATCATTGGAAGGAAATTCAATCTATAAAGTTCTGTAGGGTCACGAGTTATTTTGATGCCAAGGTAGGATAGGGAGTCTCCTGACCACTTGAATGAAAAATCCTCTTTCAGGAGTTGAGCTACCAGGTGAGGGAGTGATACGTTAAGTATCTGTGATTTGGACATGTTAATTTTTAGATTGCTTAAGAGGCCATAATTACTTAGTTCAGACATGATGTTTGGTATGCTGATCAGGGGATTCGTGATATACAGGAGGAGGTCATCAGCAAATAGGGCTACTTTATGCTCTCTTGCTCCTCCACCTACTCCCCCAATAGAGGGGTTGCCCCTGAGCGATGAGGCCAACGACTCCATACAGATTATGTATAGGAAGGGGGACAGAGGACATCCCTGCCTGGTACCATTCTTAATTGTGAAAGGCTCAGACAGGGAGCCATTGACTCTGATACGTGCTGTGGGATTAGAATATAAAGCATTGATACTGTGGAGAGTGGGGTCCGCAAGCCCCAAGTAACGCAGAGACTCCATCATGAACCCCCAGTGTACCCTGTCGAAGGCCTTCTCTGCGTCCAACGACAGGATACACATGGGCAGTCCACGTCTCCTGGCTCCATCTATTATGGCAATGGATCTGATGGTATTGTCCCTCGCCTCACGCCCAGGGACAAACCCCACCTGGTCAGCATTAATTAGGTCTGGAAGATAAATTTTTAGTCTATTTGCTAGCATTTTAGAGTAAATCTTGATGTCTATATTGATTAGGGATATAGGGCGGTAGTTCCCATAGAGAGAGGCATCCTTGTCTGGCTTTGGGATGACAACCACATGCGCCATCAGAGCCTGTGACGGAAATGTTTCACCTCCTGCTATAGCGTTGCAGACCTCAAGATATTTGGGGGCCAACGTCGTCTGAAACCTCTTATAAAAGCTGACGGAAAAGCCATCAGGGCCTGGGCATTTCCCCACCTTCAAAGATTTAATACATTCTTCGATTTCATTGATCGAGAATTTGCTGGCCAACGCATCTATAGCGGACTTCGGTAAAGTAGGCATTCCACATCCACCGAGATATGCGGCCATTTTCTGTCTTAGAGAAGGTAGGGGCATGTCTTTGTAAGGTCCCTTCAGATTATATAATTCAGAGTAAAACTGGCGAAAACCTGCCAGGATGTCTCTCGTCTTGTGAACCACCTTCCCTGCAGAGTCTCTCATATGTAGTATCGTATTCCTATTCTCTCTGCGGTTTAGAGCTCTGGCTAATAGTTTACCCCTTTTGTTGCCTAGATAATAAAAACGGGAGTTAAGTCTATTTTGGAATAACCTGTCCTTAGCATCAAGTATGTTTAAGAGTTTATGTCTGGCGGTAGAGAGGGACGCTAGCGTCTCTGGGGAAGAGTCTATCTTATGTTGGGCTTCAAGGGTAGAGATCTGTTTCAACAATTGAGTTATTTCGCTTGCTCTGGATTTTTTAAGACGTGATCCATGAGAGATGAAGAGCCCCCTGAGGACACACTTGAGGGCCTCCCATTTTGTCGATGTCGGGGAAGGGTCTGTTTTGTGGACCTCAAAAAATTCAGAGATGGCTTTTTCGATATCTGCAACACATGTAGGGTCACGTAATAAATTCTCATTTAGACGCCAGGAATATTCCCTAGGCGTGTCCTCACAAAGACTCAAGGATAGGTATACTGGAGCATGGTCCGACATTATAATGTTGTCTATTTCTGAACGCAGGTGGGAGTCCAACAGGGAGTGGGATATGTAGAATCTATCAATTCTAGAATAGTTGGAATGTACTGACGAAAAGTATGTATAATCTCTGATTTCTGGATTTAGTATGCGCCAGGCATCTACCAATGAGAGTCCCTCCCATTGTTTCCCAAGGCGGTGGAGAGACGGTACAGATTGGCTAGACTTACCCCTGGAGACATCCAGAACAGGGTCAGCTGGGTAATTGAAATCCCCTCCTAAGATGATCTGGGCCGAGTCAGCGAAGCCACGTAGTTCCGACTTGAATCCCACTCCGAACTGTCGTATCCTCCTATTTGGGAAGTAGACATTTGCAATTACATATGTGCGATTGGAAACTGATACCATGAGAAATATATAGCGACCTGATGGGTCTATTTTTTGTTTCAATATAGAGGGGACAAATGACTTGTGGAATCCAATGGACACCCCCTTTGATTTCGACTCTGGATTGGTGCTATGGAACCACAGAGGATATAGAGGTGATTCGCATTTGGGCACCGACCCAGAGCGAAAGTGGGTTTCCTGTAACATCAGGACGTGCACTCGTCTTTTGTGAGCTGAGTACAGGACCCGACGCCTTTTTTGCGGGATATTAAGCCCTCTCACATTGAATGAGCAAAATTTTAGATCAGCCATATTCATCAGCTACCACAACGCCTGGTGCAGAAGCAAGGTGCACTTTGTCCCTAGAGAAGAAATTAGATAGGAAAGCAAGTAGGAAAGCAGAGAAAGGAATTAGGGTGAGGGTAAAAGTTATATACACATTACATATCAACTGTGTCATAAAAAACACGAGACTCGTCTTGTGCGAGTTAAGACAGAACAACATCTGTCTTGCACACATGGGGGTTTCGGGAGCCAAAGAGGTGACCACTCCTGCCTCCCGCTACATCCCAAAAAAACCGCTTTAACTGAAAACTGATAATTAACATTCAACACTCAACACCGCCGGTCATTAATATATATATCGGCTCATCAATAATTGGGATTGGGATGAGGGTAAGGGAGAGATGTGAGGAAAGGGAAAGAGGGGGGGAGGGGGAGGATGGGTTGTGATAGGGAAGAGGGGTAAGGAAAGGTTAATCTACAGGGATGAGGAGGCTCTGGGGGAAGGGGAGCCGTTGTAGTCTAAAGGACCGAAATGAGTAGTCAGATTAAAGACTCAGGCCAAGACAGGCCAAGGCCATGTGGAAACATCATCGAAGACTTTCAAGTATTCGGATCCGCCTGATTCCGGGGTCTTCGCCTGTTCTGCCATCGGAGAGGGGGTGCAGGTAGATGATGGGACGGAGGCCAATCTGGTAGTTCAATTGAGGGAAGATCAAAAGTCTTCAGGAAAGCAGGGAGGTCCCCAATTCTACGGAATGAAGCTGATTTTCCATCCTTTTGGGCTAGAAGTTGGAAGGGAAAGCCCCATCTGTAGACAATGCCACTGTCCTTAAGGAGAGACAGGAGAGGCCTCAGACCCCTTCTTTGCTGCAGCGTGCGTCTCGCCAGATCTGGAAACAAATTGATCTCAGTGTCCAGGAACCTGATGGGACCTTGTTGTCTAGCCTCCTGCATAATAGCTTCTTTGGTGGTAAAATAGTGCAGGCGACAGATTACATCCCGAGGTCTAGCTTCAGCAGATGGCCGAGGGGCCAGGGCTCTATGAACTCTGTCCATAACGATCTCTGAATCAGTGGGTTCCCCCAGAATAGTGTTGAATAACTGTTGTACCTTGGATTTTAAGTCTATTGGGGAGATAGACTCAGGGAGCCCCCTTATGCGAATATTGTTCCTCCTATTTCTATTCTCCATGTCTTCTTGCCCATAAAGAATGTCCTCAATCATAGTTGTATGCATCTCCAATAACTCTCTGTGTGCCTGCAGCTCAGACAATGCACCCTCCTGCACAGCCTCCACATCTTCTATACGTGCAGTAAATTCTGTTTTGAGGGACTGCAGTTCTCTCCTGTATGAGCCCTCCAGCCTGCTAGCCAGCCTGTCTAGGTCCCTTTTTGTGGGAAGAAGTTTCAAGAGTTTACTTAGCTCGGTGGGGGGAAGATTTACAGCGTCTTCCATCTGGGCTGAGTCTTCATCGGAGTCTGGTTGCAGGGGAGTGAAGCGGCTGCCTCTATCACTGGATTCCCGCGCTCCGTTGCCTCTGTGCTGTGAGGACGCCGCCATCTTAGATCCGCTGTGAGTGTGGCTGGCGGAGCCTGAGGAACGGAGAAAGCGGTCTAGATTACCGCTGTTGCTGGGGAGGTCGGTGCCGGAGGCTCCCTGCGTCTTCCGTGCCTTGCCCATATGCGTGGGACCGGCGGTGGAGAGGTATTTATGGCGGTTTATGGGGAGTCAGGAGCGGAGCAGCTCAGGCGTGCGTCCTACTCCTTCATCAGCTGGCCACGCCCCCTGTCATCACAAATGCTTTTGATGGGAAATATCAATTAACGGAACACTGTTTTTAGCTTATCTGCCATGAGGTGCATGTGGCAGAAGCAGGAATTGAAAATGTGTAAGAAGAAGAAAAGGGGTTTGTATGGGAAGGGATGGATGTGATCACCAGTTACCTAAAATAATATTTTGGGTGACTTTAGGTTGGGATGCTTTCATCAGCAGGGCTTAAATAATCTTGCGAAATCCAGTCCTTGTTAAATTTTATCAGAGTCAGCCTGTCTGCATTCTCTGTAGTTAGCCGTGTGCGTGTATCAGTGATGATTGCCCCAGCAGCACTGAAAACATGCTCTGACATCACACTAGCAGCAGGGCAGGCCAGCACCTCCAAGGCATACAAGGAGAGGTCTGGCCAACTAGGCAACTTGGATACCCAGTAATTAAACAAAACAGAAATGTCAGGAAGGACACAGGTATGGTCACTAAGAGAGTCGTTAACCATCTTGTGCAACTTCTCCCTCCTTGACATTGTTACCGGTCCAGCTATCCCTTGCTAATGAGCCAGTTTATTGAAGATGGCCCAGTTTGTGGACATTTTTCCACCACCTCTTTGGACCTGCTGGGCATGCCTCTCCCTATTAATGCATGCTGTTGCACAGAGCTGGTTCCTCTGCTAGCAGTGGTGTATGAGGGTGATGTTGCCATCAAATGGAAAATGAGGAGAACAGCGGCACTCAGGAGATCTTTTTTTACATACCGGCTTTATTGTGCTTTCTCAGGTTACATCTTAGGTGCTGGGCAGGGAGGTACAGGGGGAGCAACAGTCCGTTTCGCGGACCTCCGCTTCAACTATATTCTTTAGTCCCCAGGGCGGGTTGTTTTGCTGGCTCCAGGATCCACCCTCTCTCTGTCTGTGTGCTCTGCTTGTGCAGGCTTTACCCTCCCCCCCCTCTCTGTCACTCACAGAATGCAAATAATTTGTCCTGCCTTCAGCTCCACATCACTGCAGCACAGACAGAGAGAGGGCTGGATCATTCAGGCTGCAAAACAACACGCCCTAGGGGGCTAAAGAATATAGCCCCTGCTAATTATAATCACTAATGAGTGAGTATAAAATCGTTTTTATCCACTTTCATAGGATGCTTTTAGGAGACAAAAGAAGTGTGAGATTAGTGATGGGACGCTGCAGGGACATGTTTTGATATTTTAGGAGGCGTTTTGGAGGTGACAGGATCCCTTTAACTCCATCTCATACAATGAGGATCCCAATGGGGAGATCACATGGGGAGACACATAGGGATAAAAAGAAGAAATATAGGGTAATGAGAAGTCCCCACTATAGGGACAAATGTAACCCATCCTCAGAACCCTTTCCATATGATGATGTTACCATGATACTATAATAAGATAATAAGGGTGATACGAAGATCATGATTGACAATAACATGTCTAAGAAGCCCTCATAGGCAAACTCGGCTGCAAAAAAAAAAAAACATAGTGGGGACTTCTCATTACCCTATATTTCTTCTTTTTATCCCTATGTGTCTCCCCATGTGATCTCCACCTCTCCCCATTGGACTCTATCCTCTATCCCCTCACCCCAGGATACATTAATAATGATATAATGATCTAATTTAATACTATATATGTAATCCATGGGTTTTACAAAGGCTTTTCAAATGCGTAACTTAAACTTATCCTCATAGTATAAGATGGAGTTAACCTGACATATGTAATCAATTTACAAATTAATTTAGGGAATTTGTCTTTATAATATATGTATGTGATGTTTTATAGTTGTACATAGTTGCCAATGAGTAAGGACGTTGTCCGAAACGCGTCTCTTATTTTGGACAAGTGGCTCCGGATCTTTTAAATTCATGATCAGATGCTACAGGTGACAACGCTGAGATCCATAGACAATATGGAAAGACGTCTGCTGCTCACTGAACAGCTGCTCAATGGGATAGATGTGGGGGAGGATGGTAGTATGGAGCTGCAGGACCGTGAGGTAGCCAGCTGGGTGACAGTTAGGAGGCGGGGTAGAGGGAAGGGTGCCAGGGAGGCTAGCCCTGATCTAGCACACCCCAATAAATTTGCTATGTTGGCAGATGAGGGGGGGGTGAGTTCAGGGATAGCACTGCTGCAGCAGGGCATGACCTCTGAAAGCCAGAGGAGTGTCTGCTCCAGTAAGGGGGAAAACGGGAGAGAAGGGCAGGCCAGACAGGTGCTGGTAGTGGGGGACTCAATTATTAGGGGAATAGATAGGGCAATCTGTCCCAAAGACAGGGATCGTCAAACAGTGTGCTGCCTACCTGGCGCTCGAGTCCGGCACATCGCTGACCGGGTTGACAGATTACTGTCAGGGGCTGGTGAGGACATTGGCACAAATGACAAAGTTAGAGGTAGGTGGAAGGTCCTTAAAGATGATTTCAGGGAATTAGGCTGCAAGCTTAAGGCAAGGACCTCCAAGGTAGTATTCTCTGAAATACTGCCTGTACCACGTGCCACACCAGAGCGGCAAAGGGAGATTAGGGAGATAAATAAGTGGCTCAGGAATTGGTGTAGGAAGGAGGGGTTTGGGTTCCTGGAGAACTGGGCCGACTTCTCTGTTGGCTACAGGTTCTATGCTAGGGACGGGCTGCACCTCAATGGGGAGGGTGCAGCTGTGCTGGGGGAGAAAATGGCTAGAAGGTTGGAGGGGTGTTTAAACTAGGGATTGGGGGGAGGGTATTCATTGTATAGGAGGGGAAGATAGTGTAAATAGTAACCTGGGCACAAGTAATAAAATTGGGGGTGGCATGGGGGGTGGGGTTAGAACAGTCAAGCTAGTAGGAAGGAATAGAGGTAAAGAGAGATGCATAAAGTGCATATACACTAATGCCAGAAGCCTCACCAACAAAATGGAGGAATTAGAATTGATTTTGTTGGAAAATAATTATGACATGGTGGGGATTTCGGAGACTTGGCTGGACGAGAGCCATGACTGGGCTGTTAATTTACAGGGCTATTGTCTGTTCAGAAATGACCGCACAAATAGGCGAGGAGGAGGTGTATGTTTATACGTAAAATCATCCTTAAAACCCATCCTGTGTGATAATATAGGTGAATCT
The DNA here is from genome assembly GCA_033576535.1 of Allobates femoralis. Taxonomy (NCBI): domain Eukaryota; kingdom Metazoa; phylum Chordata; class Amphibia; order Anura; family Aromobatidae; genus Allobates; species Allobates femoralis. The sequence continues at coordinate 33,618,262 of JARQOC010000007.1, read as the reverse complement.
AATGGAAATGTAGAGTCCCTGTGGGTGGAGATAAAGGGAGGGGGAAAAAATAATGGAAGTGGAGGAGAATATCCTCATAAAGCAAATAGATGAAGCAGCGACTCAGGGAGAAGTCATTATTATGGGGGACTTCAACTACCCTGAAATACATTGGGGATCAGAAACCTGCAGTTCCAGCAAGGGTAATAAGTTTTTGAAAACTATGAGAGACAATTACCTTTCACAACTGGTTCAGGACCCAACAAGAAGGGGGGCACTGCTGGACCTAATATTAACCAACAGGCCGGACCGCATATCAAATATACGGGTTGGAGGTCACTTGGGTAATAGTGATCATAACTTAATAAGCTTTCAAGTATCCTTTACTAAGACGTGTAGTAGAGGGGCTACAAGGACACTAAACTTCAGGAAGGCAAATTTCCAACGGTTGAGAGATGATCTTAGTGCAATAAACTGGGACGATGTCCTGAGACATAAAAGTACACAACACAAATGGGAGATGTTTATTAGCATCCTGAATAGGACCTGTGCACAATATATACCCTATGGGAATAAGCATGCTAGAAATAGGAGGAAACCACTATGGCTAAATAAAGCGGTAAGAGGTGCAATATGTGACAAAAAGAAAGCATTTAGGGAATTAAAGCAAGTAGGTAGTGATGAGGCATTAAATAAATACAGAAAATTAAATAACATTTGTAAAAAGCAAATCAAGGCAGCAAAGATTGAGACAGAGAGACTCCTTGCCAGAGAAAGTAAAAAGAATCCCAAATATTTTTTTAACTACAAAAATAGTAAGAAACTAAAAATTGATGGTGTTGGCCCCTTTAAAAATAGTCTGGGTGAAATGGTGGATGAGGATGAGGAAAAAGCCAATATGCTAAATGACTTTTTTTCAACAGTATTTACACAAGAAAATCCCATGACAGACAATAAGATCAGTGATAACAAAAATTCTCAATTAAATGTCACCTGCTTAACCCAAGAGGAAGTACGGCATCGTCTAAAAATCACTAAAATTGACAAATCCCCGGGCCCGGATGGGATACACCCCAGAGTGCTGCAGGAATTAAGTACTGTCATAGATAGACCATTATTTTTAATATTTAAAGATTCCATAATAACAGGGTCTGTACCACAGGACTGGCGTATAGCAAATGTGGTGCCAATATTCAAAAAGGGGACAAAAACTGAACTTGGAAATTATAGGCCAGTAAGCTTAACCTCTACTGTGGGTAAAATCCTAGAGGGTTTTCTAAGAGATGCTATACTGGAGTATCTGAAGAAAAATAACCTCATGACCCATTATCAACATGGTTTTACGAGGGACCGTTCCTGTCAACCTAATCTAATAAGCTTCTATGAAGAAGTAAGTTCTGGACTTGAAGAAGGAAATGCAGTGGATGTGGTGTATATGGACTTTTCAAAAGCTTTTGATATGGTGCCACACAAAAGGTTGATACATAAAATGAGGGCAATGGGGATAGGGGAAAATATGTGTAAAGAACTGGCTTAGTGATAGGAAACAAAGGGTGGTTATTAATGGAACACACTCAGAATGGGTCACAGTTAACAGTGGGGTACCACAGGGGTCAGTGTTGGGCCCGCTTCTATTTAATATATTTATTAATGACTTTGTAGGGGGCATACAGAGTAGAATCTCAATATTTGCGGATGACACTAAACTCTGCAGGGTAATCAATACAGAGGAGGACAATTTTATATTACAGGAGGATTTATGTAAACTAGAAACTTGGGCTGCTAAATGGCAAATGAGCTTTAATGGGGATAAATGTAAAGTCATGCACTTGGGCAGAGGAAACAAAAGGTATAATTATGTGCTTAATTGTAAAACACTGGGCAAAACTGTCACTGAAAAAGACCTGGGTGTATGGGTTGATGACAAACTCACATTTAGTGGCCAGTGTCAGGCAGCTGCTGCAAAGGCAAATAAAATAATGGGATGCATTAAAAGAGGCATAGATGCTCATGAGGAGAACATAATTTTACCTCTATACAAGTCACTAGTGCGACCACACTTAGAATACTGTGTACAATTCTGGTCTCCGGTGTATAAGAAAGACTAGAGGACTAAGGGGTCTGCAATACCAAGACAGGTTATTAAGTTTGGGGTTATTTAGCTTGGAAAAACGAAGGCTTAGGGGTGATCTTATAATAATGTATAAATATATGAGGGGACAGTACAGAGACCTTTATAATGATCTCTTTACTCTTAGGCCTGAGACTGGGACAAGGGGGCATCCTCTACGTCTGGAGGAAAGAAGGTTTAATCATAATCACAGACGTGGATTCTTTACTGTAAGAGCAGTGAGACTATGGAACTCTCTGCTACATGATGTTGTAATGAGTGAGTCACTACTAACATTTAAGAAGGGCCTGGATGCCTTTCTTGAAAACTATAATATTACCAGTTATACATACTAGATTCTTTGATAGGGCGTTGATCCAGGGAACTAGTCTGATTGCCGTACCTGGAGTCAGGAAGGAATTTTTTCCCCCAATGTGGAGCTTAGTGTTGCCACATGTTTTTTTTTTGCCTTCCTCTGGATCAACATGTTAGGCTATGGGTTGAACTAGATGGACTTAAAGTCTTCCTTCAACCTTAAAAACTATGTTACTATGACTATGTTACTATGTATATAACATTTGGTTCAGAAGGACTATATGAAAAAATTTCAAGACAGCAGCTGAACGCACCCTTGCCTTGACTTGGGGCACAGAGGGATTGCTCTTGACAACAGTTGACACATTTCACACTCTGCTCAAACCAGTATCCCTTAGTGCCTTTTAGTTGTGCTACATATCCACCTTCTTCTTCTGTGCTGCTGTGCTGGATATGCTGCCAGCGTTCCAGGTCGGTTCGGTGGTCTCATCATCGACCACCTCGTCGTCCATGTCATCTCCTTCCGTGTTGATATTGTCAGCTGGCCAGATGGCAACTGTGTGTCATCACCATCAGCCTCCACCTCTTCACCCAGTATATCACATGGATGAAAGTGGATTTTTCTGGCCATGGGTTTTCAAATATTTGGTCATGAACAGACGATACCTCTTCACGTTCCTCTTCAATGTTGCGCGGAGAGAGGCCAGAGCCAACGAAAGGATATGAACCAAACAGATCCTCGGAGTGGCCAAGGTTGGGGTCAAATGTTTCCTGTGACTCCTGATAGGGTGATGAACTAGGAACTGGTTGAAAATAGGATGACCCAGCATTCTCTGACCATTAATGGGCTACTTTTTGGAGACACAATGGCTATGCCTGGACATTATCTATAGGGGGTGAGACAATGCGCAAATAGGGTCTTATTGGGACATGTTTGATTCATTCAGCAGCGCGGATCCTGAGACACTTCGTCCCAATACAACTAATGCCTGGACATTGGGCACTGCAACTACTGTGCTAGTAGTCTTAGCTTCATAATTGTTTGGCCCTTGAGGCCTGCTTCCTTCATCAACCATAGTACAGCCTCTTGGGCTCCTTTTTGGAGACACTATGGCTATGACTGCACATTGGGCACTGCAAGAACTATGCTAGTAGTCCTAGTAGTCCTAGCTGCATAATTGTTTGGCCCTTGAGGCCTGCTTCCTTCATCAACCATGGTACAGCCCCTTGAGCTAATTTGTGGAGACACTATGGCTGTACTTTGTGCAGTGGCAGTGGAACAACAATGCCAGTAGTTTAAGCTTTATAATTGTGAAGCTCTTGTGGTGATGATGATGACGATGATGATGATGGGTAGCTTCTTCCTGCGTTAACCATCATACAACCCCAGATCGCTCTGGCGGATTGGGCAGATCGCTCTCTTTACACCACTTACACACTCAGCTGTCAGAAGATCTCCATTATAACTTGCTCTTACAGCAATCATGCACCCATTTCAGCCTTTTCCTCAGCCCCCAGACCACTTTTTTGGGTCCAGCAGACAATTACTCGCATTTCTCATTGACGAACTTTGGACTCGCTACTCGCACCGAATACCCGAGTATTACAATCTACTTGGCACGAGTATAGCGAGTCCGAGTATTTGACTACTTGCTCATCCCTAGTGCCTGATTTGGCTGCCTGGACCCACTCAGAACTGGACATGCCAAGGGGGATGTAGGCTGCGGCACAATCCCAGGTGAATTAAGTCCACGGTCCATTGATGGTTGCGGAACTGCACGACTGCACCTTCTACATGTGAAGCCACATCTGGAGGACATGAAGATGGTGTTGATGCTGCACATGCTGATCTCACATCTCCTTGTGACCCAGATGCCAAACATCCATCCTCCGACGATTCAGCACCACGATTGATGTGTGACTGATTTGCTGGAGCAGAGTGACCTCAGTGGTTACTGTGATATCTATGTGGAGAAATGGCATGCTCAGACCACGCAACAAATAAACAACTACACACATGTTAAACACTTTCCAACAATAAAAATACATACGGTCTCAGGTCGAGCACTGGGGCAAGGAAATCTAGCCGTTGAAAGCTTGCCAGAGAACCACTTGGGGGGCATTTGCTTTTTCCTGGCGAACTTCGCCATCTCTTTGTCACAGGATCAAATGTGTTGGTAAAAAAATGACAACACATAAGTATTGATCCTCAAAAACATACCACATGACAAAAATAACTATGTTACATTGCACAATGATGGCCGTAATATTTACCAAGATTGATTTGGACGTCCCTTGAACTGCTGTCATAACAGGTGAAGAGGCTGTTTGGTAATTTTGATCCTGGCTGACAGTTTGTTCCTCCGGTCTGCATAGCCAGCATGTCTTGGGTCCCACAATTCTGGCCTCTCCTGGACCAGTTCAATCAACTTCTCTACATTGATGTTGTGGGCCATGGTCCTCAGATTCGTTGAGGTGTGCTCAGTACACTTGCCACAATTTAGCACACGACTACTTCCTGGTTCTGGCGAACAAGCCTCATTTACAATATCCTTTCCTTTCTTCCAATTGCTGCAGCTGCCTAAAAAACGCATCTGTGTCGGATGGTCCATGTGCGGTCCGTGATTTTGTCGGACCCATATACTTGCATTAGGGAGTCTCGCACGTGAAACGCATAGTGTTGCAGCATGTTGCGATTTGTTTCTTGTAAAAAAAAAAAAACGTCCGACACTCGAAATGTGCTCTCGGACATTGAATAACATTGGTCTGACTGCAATGTGATAAAATCACGCATTGTAGCCGTCCGACTTTCACGCCAGTGTACCCGTGCCCTAAGAGTGTTTTCCACCTTCATGGCTTTCAGTGTTGCTTACCAAATAATAAGGCTACGTTGAGTATTTGACTGTTGAAATTTCTACACCAAGTCTGCATCTCCAAGCAAAAAAATGCACAAAAAACACAATGCGTCTTTGATGTATTTTTTTGCATGCATTTTTTGCATGCATTTTTCATGCATTTAAATATGAATAACACTGCAATATTTTACATGTCACAGTTTATGTCTGTAGCAAATCTGCAAAGGTAAAAAGTAACGTGCACAAAACTTCAGAATTATCATTGACTTTCCTGGCATAAGGATTTACATGCAGCCAGTGTCGGTCTTGTCTGACGGGGTTAAACGCCCGGTGGGCCCCACACCCTGCTGCTCCTGCTCCCCGCTGTCACTCTGCAAGTGGTGCACACAAAACACCACAGTCAGCAAGCCCCATCCATCAGGTGATGATGGGTAAGTTCGTGTAATACTGCGTATATAGTGTATATGTAATGGTGTGTGTATAGTGTATATATACTAGGGTGCCCATTATATTTAAGGGTGTGTATTACATAGTGTAATAGTTTATGTACTGGTGTGTCTGTAGTATATCGCAGCATAGGGGGGCCCCCTGTTTGGGGGGGTGATTGGCATCACCCAGGAGCACCTTGTTGAGGTGGTGACAGAGAGCCAGTGCCCAGGAGCCCCCTGTGAGGGGGGAGCAGAGAGGCAGCATACTATCACAGTGCAGGAGGGCCCCCTGTTTGGGGGGGTGATTCCGGTGCCATGGAGCCCCTGTAAAGGGGTAGCAGAGACACGCGCACAGGAGCCCCCTGTCGGGGGGGAGGAGGCAGAGACCAGTGCACAGGAGCCCCCTATTAGGGGAGGAGGGGGTAGAGACCATCGCACTGGAGCCCACTGTCAGGGGGAGGAGGCAGAGACCAGCGCACAGGTGCCCTGTGTCAGGGGAAGGAGGCAAAGACCAGCGCTCAGGAGCCCCCTATTAGCTGGGAGGAGGAAGAGACCAGCGCTTAGGATCCCCCTGTTGGGGGGGAGGAGCAGAGACCAGCACACAGGAGCCCCGTGTCAGGGGGAGGAGGCAGAGACCAGCGCTCAGGAGCCCCCTATTAGGGGGGAGGAGGAAGAGACCAGCGCTCAGGATCCCCCTGTCGGGCAAGAGCAGGCAGAGACTAGCGCACAGGAGCCCCCTGCCAGGTGGAGCAGAGAGTCTTCACACAGGAGAACCTGTCATGGAGAAGAACTGCAGAGAGGCCCGCTGTCAGGTGGGAGCAGAGATCCAGCACACAGGGGACCCTGTCATGGAGGGGAGAGCTACTGCATATATATATATATATACATATATATATATATATATATATATGCACAGCTAACAGCCTATACAGTATATATATTTTATAGGCTGCTGTCTGTGTATATGCGGTATATATATACACAGTCAGCAGCCTATATATTATATTTACACATCTAGCAGCCTATATTATATACAGGTGTATCTTAATGAATTAAAATATCATCAAAAAGTTAATGTATTTCAGTAATTCAATACATAAAGTGAATCACATATAATATATAGAGACATTACACACAGAGGGATCGATTTCATGTATTTATTTCTGTTAATGTTAATGATTATGGCTTACAGCCAATGAAAACCCAAAGGTCATTATCTCAGAAAATTAAAGTAGGGAGATTGAATGGTTAAAAACCGCGCTGCTGTATTCGACAAAACATCAAAGGGTGAATATACTGTAATATTGATTTATTAGTCAACATGTTTCCCTGAAACATGGCAATATGATATTAATTTGTCCTGGGGAAGGGGCCAGGGAGCCCTGAAACATGTTGACTAATAAATCAATATTATATTCACCCTTTGATATCTCGTAGAATATGGCAGCACGGTGTTTAACCCTTCATCCTCCCTACTCTATTTGCACCATGCTGGGGACTGAAGCAGCCATGATCTGCTTTTATAGTGGTTGTGACTCTCACAACCACACAAGGTGAAGCCTCTGATACTATTTAGGTAATATTTTACCTTTTAGACCCTTCATCCTCCCTACTTTAATTGTCTGAGATAATAACATTTGGGTTTTCATTGGCTGTAAGCCATAATCATCAACATTAACAGAAATAAACACTTGAAATAGATCACTCTGCAATGACTCTATATAATATATGTGTTTCACTTTTTGATTTGAATTACTAAAGTTAATTAACTTTTTGATGATATTCTAATTTACCTGCAACCTGGATGACGTTCCGGTCGGCGCATCAGATTACGACAGGAGGCGGGAATTTCAAAAGGAGGAGGATGAACAGAAGAAATGATGACGCCCAACAGGTCGTGCTAAAAGCCAGCGAGGGGGGGACAATGCAGACCGAAGCCGCCTGTTCAGTCTCCGGATGGAGACTACATGTAAGTTTATAAAGCATTTTTATGAAGCTTTACAGTGCACTTTTAGCTCAGAGAGGGATGGTTAGGGATCAGCTCACAAGGTGCAGGGACATAGAGGTAGCATCGAGGGGTAGAATGAGCTGACAGGTTCCCTTTAATTCCACATTGCTTTTCACATATTTACATCCTATCAGTATGTCTTTGGAGTGTGGAAAGAAACCAGAGGAAACCCAGCAGACATCGGGAGAACATATAAGATGTTGTCCTTGGTGGGATTTGACTCCAGGACCCCAGTGCTGCAAGGCTGCCAGGGCTAATCACTGAGCCACCTATATCATATATACACACAGCCAGCAGCCTATATATTATATATACACTGTGAGGCAGTGACCTGTGTCATCTACAGTTGTGGCCAAAAGTATTGACACCCCTGCAATTCTGTCAGAAATACTCAGTTCTTCCTGAAAATGATTGCAATCACAAATTCTTTGGTATTATTATCTTCAATTAATTTGTCTTCAATGAAAAAACACAAAAGAGAATGAGCAAAAAGCAAAACATTGATCATTTCACACAAAACTCCAAAAATGGGCCAGACAAAAGTATTGGCACCCTCAGCCTAGGGCTGGGCGATTTTGGAAAAAATCAAAATCTCGATTTTATTTAAACCTATGGACGATTTTCGATTTAAATCTCTATTTTTTTTCTATTTCTTTTTGCTTTTCTTTGATGAATAAAGAGAAAAAACTAAGAGGTACTGTATATACTCGTGTATAAGCCGACCCCCTACGTTTGCCCCCAAAACCTGGAAAAACCGATTGACTCGTGTATAAGCCGAGGGTGGACTCCAGCACAGGTATACAGCCCCCAGCAGTGTGGTATACAGCAGCCTCCCCAGTGGTATATAGCCCCGCAGTGCCCGCAGCCCCAGTGGTATATACAGCAGCAGCCCCATGTTACGCAGCGCCAGTGTGTATACAGCAGCAGCCCCAGTGGTGTATACAGCAGCAGCCCCCAGTGGTGTATACAGCAGCAGCCCCCATGGTGTATACAGCAGCAGCCCCAGTGGTATATACATCAGCAGCCCCCAGTGGTGTAAACAGCAGCAGCCCCAGTGGTGTATACAGCAGCAGCCCCCAGTGGTGTATACAGCAGCAGCCCCAGTGGTGTATACAGCAGCAGCCCCAGTGGTATATACATCAGCAGCCCAGTGGTGTATACAGCAGCAGCCCAGTGGTGTATACAGCAGCAGCCCCAGTGGTGTACACACCAGCAGCCCCAGTGGTGTATACAGCAACAGCCCCAGTGGTGTATACAGCAGCAGCCCCAGTGGTGTATACAGGCGCCCCCCCCCTTGCTGCCTTAAACCTGTAAAGTAAGAGATCATTATACTTATCCCAACACCGACGCCGCCGCCGCCATCGCGCTCCTCCGGCTTCATCCGGCTTCTTCCGGCTTCCTCATCCGGTGGGCTCAGGCAATGACGTCATTGTCTGTGCGCCAGAGGAGGAAGCCGGAAGAAGCCGGATGAAGCCGGAGGAGCGCGATAGCGGCGGCGGCGGGGATAAGTATAATGATCTCTTACTTTACAGGTTTAAGGCAGCAAGGGGGGGGCCCTATATACCCATGGGGGCGGGGGCGCGGGCGCCGCCATTTTAAATCGAATTAGACGATTTTGGTTAAAACCAAAATCGTGGCCACAGCAGGGGGCGAATTAATCGAATTAATTCGATTAATCGCCCAGCCCTACCTCAGGGTAATACTTGGTTGCACAACCTTTAGCCAAAATAACTGAGATCAACCACTTCCTGTAACTCCTTTATTGTTACTGTTGACTTTTTGGCAGCCTCCTACACCAATCTTCTTCTTGTCTTTTCAACCAATTTTGAGAGATGTCTAGTTTTACATAATGTTACTGTTGTGCCAAATTTAAGCCACTTTTTGATGACAGTATTCACAATATTCCTTCTCATATCTATAATGCTTTAGAAATTTCTTTGTGCCCTTCTCTTGATTGAAAACGTTTAACAATGATATCCCTTTGCTGTGTTGTTAGCTGTTTACAGACCATGAATTTTGCAGTATAATGCATCTAAGAATATTTTAGGGAAATCTTACTAGAACAGCTAAACTTTATGTGGGGTTAATTAGAATCCCTTTAAAAGATGCCAATGGTGTGCTGACTACTAATTAACATGAATTTACATGTGATTGGCTTATTCTGAGCACAACCAGTATCCCCAATTACAGTTGTGGCCAAAAGTATTGACACCCCTGCAATTCTGTCAGATAATACTCAGTTTCTTCCTGAAAATGATTGCAATCACAGATTCCTTCAGATTTCTCCTATTCCTGCCACTTTATGAGATCGTTCACTAAGGTTTGCGGATCGACGCTGGCGCAATGCCAAATTAGAGATCATTAACGATATCCGTGCGTGTAACATCGCACGAACGATCTCAAAACGATAGCGCGCTCACATGACTTTTCTAAAGATGTCGTTTCAGATATCTGAGCGTGTAAACCCACCCTTAACCCCAATGTGTTTGCTATCACCTGCTCCAATACAGTTTGAGATTTGGCATTTGGAAATTATCCGCTGGGAAATGTGGACCCAGTCTTCAGGGGTCAGTTCAGGCATTACTTCAGGCTGAAGACAGTCCCAAATTTGCTGGAAATATGCTTAGGAAATCTGTTCCATGCTGTGAAACCAACAAGATTTTCTTAAAAATCATGAAGGTCAAATAATATACAAGATGTAGTACTTTTTGATGTGGGATGTGTTCTTATTTGAATCAACTATTTGTAATAAAGCTAAAGATTTTGTAATGAAAATTATATTATTAATCTAACTTTCATGCTATGGGTTAAAAAAAAGTTACCGTATATGAAGTTGTTCTTGTGTACAGTAAGATTTTGATTAAAATCTTACTTTTAAAAGGAGGTGTACTTATTTATGCTGAGCACTGTAAATATGTACATACAAACATTACTCAAATACATATACTTTCTCCTTCTCTCTCACTGTATATTAATATATATATATATATTGGTGATGACAGCATCAAGATGCCTCTGGTATGGAGACACTAGTCACATGTATTGCTCAGGTGTGATTTTGTTCCATTTTACCACACTCTATCAGGGACCAAGTGTCTTTCGGTCCGCGCCGCTGCTCCAATGAGTGTCAAAAAACACTGGGGTGCTTTGAAACAAGATATCTTCAGTTTTATTTTCCAACGCGTTTCGGAGCTAACACCCAACACCCAGCTCCTTCCTCAGGGAATGACCCTGAGGAAGGAGCTGGGTGTTAGCTCCGAAACGCGTTGGAAAATAAAGCTGAAGATATCTTGTTTCAAAGCACTCCAGTGTTTTTTGACACTCATTGGAGCAGCGGCGCGGACCGAAAGACACTTGGTCCCTGATAGAGTTTCACCCCCACGTTGTGGAAGTGTGGTCCCGGCTGCGGCTGCTGTGTTTGAGCGATCAAGCTAGTTGTGGGCTTCACAACTAAATCAGGTGAGCAGTTTTCATACTGTATGGGATTTGATTCCTATTGAGGATAAGACCCTATGCGCATTCTCATTTTATAGATATTTTACCACACTAACACTCTTCAAATCCTGAAGGTTTTGTAGGCTCCTTCTATGAACTCTGAACTTTAGTTCCTTCCATAAATTTCCTATTGTATTCAGGTCAGGTAATTGGCTGGACCATTCTAGCACCTATATTTTCTTTCTCTGAAACCAATTGAGTTTCCTTGGCTGTGTATTTGGGATCATTATCTTGTTGAAATATCCACCCTCAAATCATCTTCATCATCCTGGTAGATGGCAGCAGATTTTTATCAAGAATCTCTTGCTACATTTGTCCATTCATCCTTCCTTTAATTAGATGAAGTTTGCCAATGCTCCAGTGCTGTATGCTAAAATACATTCCCACATATCCCCACCACTTAACTTCACTGTTTGTATGGTGTTTTTGGAATGATATGCTTTTGGCCTCCAAACATGGTTTGTATTATGGCATCCAAGGAATTCAACTTTTGTCTCATCTGACTAAGCTATATTCTCCCAGTATTTCATAGGTTTGTCTAAATATTGTTGAGCAAACGCACTCAAACATACTTTTTTTTCAGAAATGCAGTCTTGCATGGAACATGCATACATGCCATAGGGGTTGTGTGCACTACTTGTTGTTTTCTTTTAAACAATTGTACCTGCTGATTCTAGGTCTTTTTGATGCTCTCCGCACGTGGTCCTGCGCTCATTGAAAAACTCTTTTGATAATTATTTTCACTCCTTTGTCTGAAATATAGAGGGGAGCACCTGGTCATGGCTTTCAGATTATGGCCCCAACAGTGCTCATTGTAACTTTCAGTAGTTTAGAAATTCTTCTATAATCAACAACCATCAGTAAGTTTTGCAACTATAAGGTTGTGCACATATTGAGACAGCTCAGTGGTTTTAACCCTTAAGGAGATGTTTCTTGTGTGGCACCTTGGTAATGAAATACCTTTTTATCAGCCATCACTTGAATCAGCTGATATTACCATATATACTCGAGTTTAAGCCAATCCGAGTATAAGCCGAGGCCCCTAATTTTACCCTCCAAAACTAGGCAAACGTATTGATTCGAGTATAAACCTAGGGTGAGAAATGCAGCAGACTCTCATCATAGTACACAGCCCCTCTTATCATGGTAAATGACCCCCCATTACTGGTATATAACCCACCATCCTGGTATATAGAAGCCTCATCACTAATTTATAGCGCCCTCATCACTAGTATATAATCCCCATCACTGGTATATAGAGCCCTCATCACTGGTATATAGCGTCCTCATCACTGGTATATAGGACCTCCATCACCCGGGCCGCCATCAGGGGGTGACAGCCCTGACTGGAGTCAGGGGCCCTGAGCCCAGGGGGGCCCAGATGTGACTCCAGGGGGCGTGGCCTATTTGAGCAGGCTCCTCCGGGCCCCGTCCCCCATGTCTTGCAGGGTCCCCCCCCTATTAATCACCGCCGCCGGGCCCTGGAGTTGTGGGGAGAAGCTGCGGCAGGGACCGGTGGGCACCGCCATGTTCTTTGTGGCCGGCGCCCACTAACTGTACAGTCGGTCAGTAGAGGTTGAGACGTCTACACAATGGCTGCGGTCTCCATTTAGCCGTGGCCATTTTGTGGAAGTCTCAACTTCCACCGACCGGCTGTACAGTTAGTGGTGCCGACCACAAAGAACATGGCGGCGCCCACCGCTAGCTGCCGCGGGCCCGCAGCTACTCCCCCGCAGGCAGCTCCAGTCCTGCAGATGTGCCCTCCGGGCTCCGGCACCCCTGCTCCGCATCCACAGCTCCCCCCAATAGTAAGTTATGGGGGGTCCGGGGTAGGGATGGGGTAATGTACAGAATAGGGGGCCATATATAGGGAAGGAGGCTGTGGGGAGACAGGGTGGCTGTGGGGGATAGAGACAGGGAGGCTGTGGGGGATAGAGACAGGGAGGCTGTGGGGAGACAGGGAGGCTGTGGGGGATAGAGACAGGGAGGCTGTGGGGAGACAGGGAGGCTGTGGGGATAGAGACAGGGAGGCTGTGGGAAGACAGGGAGGCTGTAGGGAGACAGGGAGGCTGTGGGGAGACAGGGAGACTGTCAGGATGGAGGGATGCAGTCAGGATGGAGGGAGGCTGTTGGTATGGAGGAAGGATGGAGAGAGGCTGTCAGGATGGAATAGGCTATTGGGATAGAGGGAGGCTGTCAGGATGGAGGACCCCTGTTGGGATGGAGGAATGCTGTTGGGATGGAGGAAGTATGGAGAGAGGCTGTCAGAATGGAGGGACATTGTTGGGATGGAGGAATGCTGTTGGATGGAGGAAGTATGGAGGGAGGCTGTCAGGATGGAGGGACATTGTTGGTATGGAGGGAGGATATCGCGATGGAGGAAGGATGGAGGGAGGCTGTCAGGATGGAGGAAGGATGAAGTGAGGCTGTTGGGATGAGGAAGGATGGAGAAGGCTGTCAGAATGGAGGAAGGATGAAGTGAGGCTGTCGGGATGGAGGAAGGATGACGTGAGGCTGTCGGGATGGAGGAAGGATGGAAGGAGGCTGTCAGGATGGAGGGAGGCTGTCGGAATGGAGGGAGGCTGTTGGGATGTTGTCTATATGGTTGGCAGCCATCTCTATTGCGTACGGCCAGCAGTAGTCTCTATTGTGTATTCTCTATTGTGTATGGCCAGCAGCAGTTTCTATTGTGTATTCTCTATTGTATGTATAGCCAGCAGCAGTCTCCATTGTGTATACGGTCCGCAGCCATCTCTATTGTGTATACAGGTAGAAGCTGTCTCTATTCTGTATTCTCTATTGTATATACAGCTATTGTGTTTAGCGTTATAGAAAAGAAGTTGCAACACACAATCAGCGGTGTTTATTCACTCTTCGTGGGGTGGCGCTTCAACAGGCATATAGTCAACAGGCATATGGTGGACTATATGCCTGTTGAAGCGCCACATGCGGTGTAAAACGGCCATCGCCTTTGAGAAACCCCCATCTCCCCACCCGCACCATGTAAGACCACATGAAGAGGGAATAAACACCGTTGATCCTACGATGTTGCAACTTCATTTCTATAATGCTAACCGGAAGTGATGAACCGCTAACTGGAAGTGTGCACCGGGTTGTTTGAGCGCTCAGCAGGCTGAATGCCGGAGCGCTGGTGATCAGGAAGGGGGCACCCTGAAGCGATCTGCAAGCTGCAGCTCTCCAGAAACACCGTGGACAGATTTGTGCTGGCACCAAGAATCGTCAGAACCGTGACTGATACAGCTATTGTGTATTCAGCCCACAGCAGTCTCAAGTGTGTGTGTGTTATAACATATAATAGAGAGAGTGTAAAAAAAGGAAAAACAGCACAAAAAATAGAAAAAAGTGGACTTATTTGCCCAATGCGTGGCAACGCATTGGGCAATAAAGTCCACTTTTTTCTATTTTTTTTGTGCTGTTTTTTTTTTTTTTTTAATCTATTGTAAGGAACCATCTGGATTGCTGGTTGGGAAAGCTTTGCACATAAATTGAGGTAATTTTTGGTGCTGTTCCAATTTTTCACTATATATGTAATGTATGTTTGGGTGGAGGCGGATCTAGGGTGGAGGCGGAGCCTGGTGGAGTCTGGGCAGAGTCTCAGGGGGTGGAGGCTGGGCGGAGTCTCAGAGGGACCCCAAAATTTTGGCAGTCAGGGGCCCCGAAATTCCTAGTGGCAGCCCTGTCCATTACTGGTTTATAGTGTCCCTATCGCTGGTATACAGCCCCCCATCACTGGTATATAGCACCCCCTTCACTTGTATATAGCCCCCCCATCCTGGTATACAGGCCCCCCATCACTGATATACAGTCCCCTCATCACTGGTATACAGCCCCCTCATCACTGGTATACAGCCCCCTCATCATTGGTATACAGCCCCCTCATCACTGGTATATAGCCCCCTCATCACTGGTATACAGGCCCCCCATCAGTGGTATACAGCCCCCCATCAGTGGTATACGGCCCCCTATAAGTGGTATACAGCCCCATCAGTGGTATAAAGCCCCCATCAGTGATATACAGCCGCTCATCAGTCATTACAGCCCCCCATCAGTGGTATACAGCCCCCCATCAGTGGTATACAGCCCCTCATAAGTGGTATACAGCCACCCATCAGTGGTATAAAGCCATCAGTGGTATACAGTTCCCCATCAGTAGTATACAGCCCCCCATGAGTGATATACAGCCCCCCATCACTGTATACAGGCCCCCTTCAGTGATATACAGCCCCCCATCAGTGATATAATAGCCCCCCATCACTGTACACAGGTTCCCTTCAGTGGTATATAGCCCCCATCACTGGTTACAGGCTCCCATGCTGCCACACATAAAATAATAAACCTTGAACTCACCCTCTGATGTACAGCAGGCACCGTGCGTCCTCCCTCCTGTCTTCCTGTCTGTATGCCGGCATCTAAACATGTGACCGAAGCAGCAGCATGACGTCATCGCTGCTGCACTGGTCACAGCAATAGAAGCCGCATACAGACAGGAAGACAGGAGGGAGGACGCACGGTGCCTGCAGTACATCGGAGGATGAGTTCAAGGTTTATTATTTTATGCACGGCAGCATGGGGGCATGCAACCAGTGATGGATTGGGCGCGAGTATACATAGTATAGTGTAATGTGCTCTGCTCCCCCTGTCGGTGATGGACAGGGGGATGCAGTGCATATTGCACAACACTGAGCGGGGTCATGTGATCTCCTGCTCACTCTGCAGCCTTCCCCCGCCTCATCCAGCCCCCGGACACCACCCCTCCACCCCATACTGACTCAAGTATAAGCATAGGGGGTTACTATTCAGCACAAAAATTGTGCTGAAAAACTCGGCTTATACTCAAGTATAGAAGGTATTTTTCACTAAGTGGCAGGATTGCTTTCTCATTACTGATAAAATTCAGCCACTGTCATGACTTTCCATGGCTTTTTTGCACCTTTCTTCTGTGGCGCCCCAGCGACCAGGGTGGCCACATAGGGAACAGCAGCCAGGTAGAAAGCAAGAAAGTTTATATACTAAACACCCTCACGGACATCCCATACACCACTAGGAGGCAGCATCCAACCCGGAGCCCGGAACTCTAGGCGGGCAAGGGTGGTGGGTTTAGAGGACAGTGGGTGGGAACACATGTAGGTCAGGTGACAGAAGGTACAAGTAGAGGAAGAGGAGGAGTAAGGAGTGAGTAGGCCAAGGTTGGCTGAGCAGCACAGACATCAGGAAGATAGAGACACGTCCCGTTGGGGTTGAGCTGATGGAGACGCAGAATCCACAGACTCAGAGAAGCCATGGAGAGAAAGCTCGTCCATAGCCGCATCCCAGGGGAGTGTGAGGACAGAGACCGGACCAGCAGCACTGGGTCCGAGGAACTTGGCAGCACCGACCAACTACCGGCGGAGTAGTCTTCCCTATTGAAGCTGGAGTCACACGGGTTGGAAGGAGCCTGGTAGTGCCTTGCAGGAGAGGGCTGTGGCAGGCTAGGCACACAGCAAAGTGTCAGCTCTGAAGGGGACCAAAGATTTACCCGGGATCCCCAGATTCACCAAGGGAGCCCCAATTCCAAGTTGGAGTTCCCACAACAGGGGTGAAAGGCACAGCAGCAACCATGAGGACCCCAAGGGTCCGAGATGCTGCCATACAACCCGGAGAAACACTTAAGAGCAAGAATAGCCTGAAGGGACATTAGAAGGAGTGAGGGGTCTCAGAGTGACAACCTGGCTGCAGTGGGTTCAGCAAAACAGAGTAAAGTGACTGTAACTTGTGTTAAAGAACTGTACTGAGAACTGCTGTAAACTGTTTGTAAGAGCTGACAAGTAAACCCGGTGAACCCTGCCTGTGTGTCCGTGTTTGATTCCAGGTACCACGAACTGCTTGAAAATACCTTTTATCCTGCCAGGAGCAGCCCGACCCGTGGCGAGCTCATCCATCTAGCTGCAGCCCATCCATCCTCCTGGCAGAGAAGCGCTGCAGCGGTGGTCCCATCATTGACCACAACCCGTGGGTGGCATCACAACAAACTTTAATCCATTGAACATATCCCCTTTTACTTGTGTGAACCCGGGACACGGTCCGGACCAGGACATCCGTGACATCCCCAGCAGCGACCTGGTCCAGTACCGAGTACCAAGTCCCAGTGGGCTCCACACTTCCATGAGTTCAATACCTTTTTGTTGTGTCATTTCTCCTTATTACATAAAACTTAATTTATTGACATCGAAGGTTTGATATCTTTGCAACGCTTGTGGGATAGGGGAAGGAAGAAAGCCGCTCACCTCTAACTCATACATCCTTTGGATCCCGGGCTCCTGAAGGCGGCTGGTTTCCACCATAGACACTCCAGAAAACAATTTCTGACGATAAGTAAGGACTATGTCTGAAACGTGTCCGGCTAGGATGCTTTTTAACATGTTGTCACATCGCCATTGGACTCGGTGGCTGGTGTTCCTGCCTCGGCCGCTGTGAGGAGCCAGATTCCTTCGGCTGGTGGCGCCGGTGATAGGAAGGCCTTGTCCTCATATGGAACTGCTCCCGCGACGTCTGCCTCTGTCGCTGAGCGCCGCTGTGTTTCCCCTCTTGGTGGTGTTGGTCGCAGAGGAGCGGGCCCTGCAGAGGTGTCCGTTAGGCGCAGCCTGCGTTCTTCTGTCAGAGGTGGCGTGGGTGGAGCCAGTCGTGCATCTCCATCTGGCCTGGATCCAGGGGCGGTCCGGTTGAGGTCATCAGGCTGTGAGCTCCAGCCTATGGGAGGTAACCGCGCCCTTCAAATACATTGGAGCCTGTCTTGCAGGCCGCCAGATATAGTTTTGGTTCCCCAGTGATATAGTGTATGTTTAGTTTTGTCTCTGACCTTGGCCTGGATTTCTGACTCTGCCTCTGCCTATCGATTTTGTACCTCAGCTGCCCTCTTGGTTTTGCCCTTGACCTTTGCCTGGATTTTTGACTCTGCTACTGCCTGACGATTTTGTACCTTCGCTGCCCTCTCGGTTTTGACTCGGATTTCTGACTTCGTTTTTCGGGTCTTGATTTTCCCCTGGCGACCTCCCCGGCTCTGTTGCTCATAATAGGCAGCTACCCCCTGGGCTCCGCTGTAATTCCAGATCCCTGTATAGGGGTTAAGGGTCTCGGGGTTTCTCGGGGGGCTGCCTACCAGCAGCTCGGCCTCACAGGGGATGGTCGTCACACATGTATGTCTAAATAAAGGTCAAGGAAAACTTCTATGGACAAGTGGTCCTGAAATTTTTTTTCTGGTTTGATTTCTTTGCTTGTTGGATTAAATGGGTTGTTGAAATTCATGTCCATAACACGTTAAAAATATGTTTACTTAGAAAATTGGTGATGTGTTCAATACCTATATCCCCCTCTGTCTGTACGTATACATGCACACATATTCTGGACACAAATATCACTCCCTTCGCCTTATGCTTCTTCTTTACTTGGCTAACTTCTTTACTTCTTTAATTGGCCTCCTCCACACTTGGCTTTCCCCTCTCCAGTCCATCATTAATGCAGCAGCCAGGATCACCTATCTAGCTAGCCATTACTCCAATGATTCCGCGCTGTGCCAGTCACTGCACTGGCTGCCTATACACTATAGGATCAAATTCAAATAGCTTTTTTTCACCTACAAAGCTCTTCACAGCGCTGTACCCCCCTACCTCTTTACGCTCATCTATGTCTATCACCCCACCCGTCCTCTCCACAATTCTGCACATTCCTACCTCTCTACCTTCATCTATGTCTATCACCCCACTCATTCTGTTCGCTCTCGAGCGACTTTAGACTAACATCTGCACTAATCAGAACCTCCCACTCCTGACTCCAAGACATCTCCCGAGCTGCACCAAATCTCTGGAATGCTCTACCCCAAGAAATTAGGTCTATTAACAACTTACATAGTTTCAGGCGGTCTTTAAAAACATCTTTTTTAGGGTGGCTTATCATACTTCCTAGTCAAAGTCATTTAGACATGGCCTATTTGATCCACCAGTCTCAAAAGCATTTCAAATAATGGTTGGTTGCAACTTATGCAGCTCTTATCTATTCCCCATTCCCTCAAGATGGCCATACCAACATTGTAAATAAGCACCTGTACTTTGTGTCACCCCAACCTCATTGTTAGATTGTAAGCTCTTATGAGCAGGGCAGTCATTATTTTGCTTTAATTATTGTGTTCTTTGATAACTGGTACTTATGACTGTTTGGATATGAACCTCTGAATTGTAAAATGTTGTGGAATATATTGGTGCTACACAGTGGCGTAGCTGGCCTGCTCTGGGCCCGGGGGCGAGATCTGCACCCAGGGCCCCCATGTGAAGAGCGGGGGGGGGGGGGGGTGCTGTCAGAGAATTCTCGTGCCACCCCAAGTGGCGTAGCAAGTGTTTGTGGCGCCCTGGGCGGTGGAAAAATTTGCCGCAGCTGCCGCCCCTAAGAATTGAGCCAAATGGCCACTCTCCTCCTGAACTCTCCATCCTTCTGCACTCCCCATGCTCTATCTTCCTGCACCCTCCATCCTCCTGCACCCTCCATCCTCCTTCACCCTCCATCCTCCAGCACCCTCCATCCTCCAGCACTCTCCATCCTTCAGCGCTCTCCATCCTCCTGCACTCACCATCCTCTTGCGCTCTCTGTCCTCCTGCCATCCTTCTGTGTGCTCCATCCTCCTGCACTCTTCATCCTCTTGCGCTCTCTGTCCTCCTGCCATCCTTCTGTGTGCTCCATCCTCCTGCACTCTTCATCCTCTTGCGCTCTCTGTCCTCCTGCCATCCTTCTGTGTGCTCCATCCTCCTGCGCTCTTCATCCTCTTGCGCTCTCTGTCCTCCTGCGCTCTCTATCCTCCATCCTCCTGCACGCTGCATCCTTCTGCGCTCTCCATCCTCCTGCACTCCCCATCCACCATCCTGCAGCACCCTCCATCCTCCTGCACGCTCCATCCACCTGCGCTCTCCATCCTCTCTTGCATTCCCTGTCCTCCATCCTCCTGCACTCCCCATCCTCCTGCAGTCCCCATTCTTCTGCGCTCTCCATCCTCCTGCGCTCTCCATCCTCCTACGCTCTCTATCCTCCATCCTCCTGCGCTCTTCATCCTCCTGCGCTCTCCATCCTCTATTCCCTGCAGTGTCCATCCTCTATCCCCTGCAGTTTCCATCCTCTATCCCCTGCAGATCCCATCCTCTGTCCCCCTGCAGATCCCATCCTCTGTCCCCCTGCAGATCCCATCCTCTATCCCCTGCAGTTTCCATCCTCTATCCCCTGCAGATCCCATCCTCTGTCCCCCTGCAGATCCCATCCTCTGTCCCCCTGCAGATCCCATCCTCTGTCCCCCTGCAGATCCCATCCTCTGTCCCCCTGCAGATCCCATCCTCTGTCCCCCTGCAGATCCCATCCTCTGTCCCCCTGCAGATCCCATCCTCTGTCCCCCTGCAGATCCCATCCTCCAGCCTCCCTGTATCCTTCATCACCCTTGCACAGCCTGACACCCTCAGCACCCCTCTCTCACACACCTCTTGGGGGGGCGTTGCAGACTTACCGCGGCTGCCGTGTGCGTCTGCTGTAAGGAGGAGGTGAGGAGGGGCGGGCAGACTGCAAGACAGGAAGTCCCGTCTGCGTCCTCCCTCCTCTCCGGCCGGCACGGCAGCCGGCTGGCAGCACGGGGCACGGTGGCCCCCCAGGGGGCGGACAATGGGCCCCTGATGTCGGGGGGGCCCGGGGCGCTCGCCCCCCCTGCCCCCCCGCTAGCTACGCTACTGGTGCTACATAAAGTAAGATTATTATTTACTTGCTTTATCTATCTCCAGGTGTTTTGTGTTAGCAGCATTCCTCTTGTACACTGTGACATGGCAGAGGATGGGATTCATCTAATTATCAGGCAAATGTAGGCACATAATTGGCCATATACTATATGCTGATGACATTTCTACATCAGTGCTTCAGGATAGATGCAGAGGACTGCTGGGTCATAGCTTTATTTTAGTACTGTTCTATGGAGCGGTGATCCACATCTGCACCCAGCTCAGACATTCTCTTCACCCGTCTCCTTCTTTTCCCACCAGATTTTGGTGTGATTTGGGTACAGCAATATGCCGCCACCTTCTTTATGCCTCCCTAGGCATGTGGCTGTGTGTGCCTAAGTCTAAATATGTATATGCCTCTCAGAGTAGACTTAATTATTGTGTGGAAATCCTTACAGTCTATATAGAATGGGGTTCTATGGAAACAGCAAAGCAGTGTGCATAACAATGATTGTGTGCAGTTCAGACCAGTGAGAATGTATACATTAGTGTAGATGAATCGGGCTCATTCTGCATAATATAGCTTCAGTAAAATCGACTTGTATATACATAGGATATATATGGCTTGGAGCGCTGAGAACGTGACTGCTGCTGTCTGCCATGGTCTATTTGTTAGCTTTCAGCTACACAAATACAGGAAAACCAGATCACACATTTTCAATATTATCCTTAAACTGCTTGTTTCCTCCCCATAACTGCTGCCATAACCTCATACCCGCTTCATTTTGCCTCTCTTGCTTCTCCAGTCTGGCACAGACTCCTAACAAGCTGTTCCATGTTAATTTTAATTGCTTCTCCTGGGACATTCTTCAAACAAGACTGTTATCAGGCCCATTAGAGAACCCTAACATCTGCAACAGGTTCCTCTGCACTAGAATCTGCACAAGGAGATGAATTCAGCAGTGACAGGATATGCTTTGTTAGAATATACATGTTTGGATAGCAGATACTGTATACTTCACAAATAGCTCTAGTGATATTATAAAAAGACAATTGTCAGAGACTAATCCTTAATAACTATGCGCAGAATTGGGACTATTTTTCTATGATATTTTGTTTTCTTTCATAATTATACAGTAACCATCCCTAATTTTATAAATCAATAATACAAATGAAAATAAGTGTCAGTTTAATATATATCTTATCACAAAATCTGCTTCTGTGTCCTCCAGGGCTTAATTTTTCAATCTTAATATAGAGGTAAAGGCTATAAAATCTGCACCCAGTGAGGATGTGCTACAGACAGACACAGACATGGTGCTGGATGTTCTCCTGAAACAACAGTCACACCTTATGTATGGTCACAATGAAAATAACAAAAGTTACAGTGTAAGACTAAGGCTGGCTTCACACCACGGTGTGATCCGGTCCGGGGCTGTCCGGTGTAAACCAGGCAGCCTCGGACCGTTTTTTTGCCCCATAGTAGCCTATGGGGCCAGATGGAGCCGGATGGCGGCTCTCTGCCATCCAGTTTGCCATCCGGTTTCATCTCTCCGGTGGAATTCGGGAGAATTCGGATTATTCTCTCCGGACACAAAAATTATGCTTGCATCATTTTTTTGTACGGGGAGAAAAATCTTCCCAATTTGCCGGATCCCGGATTCGACCAGATTCTCCCAGAGCCGGGACAATCCCGGAGAATACGGATTATTCTCTCCGGACACAAAAATGATGCTTGCATCATTTTTTTCTCTAGGTAGAAAAATCTCCCCAATTTGCATGGGAGCCTATGGGGCTGGATTGCTGACACGCCACTGTTGTTTCAGGACCGCGGCTACTCCATGCTAGCCGCGGCTTGAAAAATCAGCAGCTGCGGCTGCAATTACAGCCATCTGGCTGCACACAGGACCGGAGGGCACAATTGGCCCTCCGGTTCTGTGTGCTGTTCCGGTCCGGGGCTTTCAGGGTCATCCCGGACAGCCCTGGACCGGATCACACCGTGCACTGACTCCGGGAGAATCTGGGTTCCGGCAAATTGGGGAGATTGTTCTCCCTGACAAAAAAATGATGCAAGCATCATTTTTATGTCCGGAGAAATAATCCGAATTCTCCCAGATTCCACCGGAGAGATGGAACCGGATGGCAGCTCTCTGCCATCTGGCTCCATCCGGCCCCATAGGCTATTATGGGGCCAAAAACCGGTCCGGGAGCTGTCTGGTTTACACCGGACAGCCCGGACCGGATCACACCGTGGTGTGAAGCCAGCCTTAGTTCACACTGGGCGTTTTAAATCCATTTTTATTGCCGTTTTTTTTTTTTTTGTTTTAAACTGTACCAAAAATGTATCAGTTAAACGGTCTGCCAGCAAAGTGAATGGGATTTTCAATGTGCTGTTCAGACGCTGTATACTTGTGACTGCTGAGTTAGTGGTGCAGAAAGCACATCCAGAAAATGAGCATGTTCATTTGTGTGGTGTTTTTCTGGTGCACTTTCTGCCCCACTAACATCCAATGACTAAGGCCACGTCACACGGTTCAATTTACTGAACGATATTGTTAGTGATCACATGCACGCGCGATCGCTAACAATATCGTTCACATCGTTGGTGAGCTGTCACACAGGCAGACTCACCAACGATGTGGACCAGCGAGAAAGCTGGTAACCATGGTAAACATCGGGTTACTAGGCGCCGTGCGGCACTTAGTAACCCGATGTTTACCATGGATACGAGTTCCCAGCATAGGCTGCGAGGCGCTGGGAGCTCGTTCATGCGCGATGCTGCGTGTCCACTGGCTGACCAACAACAGATTTGTGAACATGTTCACAAATCTATCAAACAATCAAACGATTTTTCAAAGAAAAATCGTTTGGTTACACGCAGCGACGCACAAACGATATCGCTTAAGCGATCAAAAAAGCAGGTCGCTTAAACGTATCGTCCAGTTAATTGATGCATGTGACGTGGCCCGTATCCTCCCCCGTGATCCTACAGTGAACCTGACGATGTCTTCCTCCGGTCATCAGCAAATCATGTCTGTGAGTAGTACAGTGCTCGAAGTCCTATGCACCATGTGACTCACCTGGTGCACAGGTCCTAAAGTACCATACTATTCACTGATAAGACCTGCTGGTGCCATGGAGTGTCTCTGTCTGCGTATCTGTATGTCTGTCTTTGTCCCCCAAAAATGGAGGAAAAAAGTCGCACAAATGAATGATGCATTTGTGATGCTTTTTTTGCGAAAAGAGGATCCGTTTTTGGTGCGGAAACTACACCTAAAACGGATCAATGAAAAATGGAGTACAAACGCTCTGTCTGAGTGTAGCCTAACTGTCAACTTGGGAGAGTATGTGTCCCTTTGGCCAGGTTCATACTTACAAATCCGTTTTTGGAAACATTTAAGACGATTTTTTCAAAATCCAAAAACGCATATGCGTTAACGCATGTGTGTGCATTTTTTTTAAAAATGCATGGTTTTCATGTGCAGCCCAAAATGCTGCTAGCTATTTTTGGTACTTTAAAAAAATGCATGCGTTTTCATGTAGCAGCCCAAAAATGCTGCTAGCTGCATTTTTGGGGTACTTTAAAAAAATGCATGCGTTTTTTTAACATGGGGCCCTATGGGAAATGCATGGCACATATAGGCACCTGCGTTAACGCATGCGTTAACGCATATGCGTTTTTAATGAAAAAATGACTAAGTCCCAAAACTTGCAAAAAACATCCAGGACCTCAGGGGACACTATTGGCAGCCTTAGAAACACGGATCCGTTTTCTAAGGGATTAAAAAACGGATTTGTATGTGTGAACCTGTCCTTTCTCTGTTTCTGTGTCTGGTCTGTCTCCAGTTTTACCTACTCCCTCCTCTCTCTATAGAATTGTATAAGTACCGACTGTCATTTCCTAACATAATGGTTACTCTTTAAGCCTTATGAGTCAGTAATAACTTTAACTGTTTTCTATGTGAATGAATATGAAATCCATGGCTTCTCTTTGTGTTCTCTCTCTTGCACATACCTCTGCAGTCCTTTTCTAAGTAATATGATGTCCAAGTGACCCTTATAATGTTGATGTCTTTCCTCAGTCGCTCAGTATTTAGCACTGTTGCTTTGCAGCACTTGCTTAAATAGTCTCACTAGAACCTTGAGTATTTTAGAAATTCTTTTTTAATCAGTGCTATTGGTATGTTTTCCAACAATAAGCTTGAAAAAGTCTTAAGACATCTCACTGGTTTTAACCATCATGAGATGTTTCTTGTGTAGCACCTTGATAATGTAATACCTTCTTAAGAGCCATTAGTCCTACTGGGGTCCTGCGTTCAAATCCCTACATCTGCATGTTCTCCTCTTTTTGTATGGGTTTCCTCTGGTTTCCTCCTACCACACTCCAAAGACAAAGTGATAAAGAATTTAGTTTGTGAACCCCAATGGGTACAGTGTAGATGTCTATAAAGCACTGTGGTGTTAATATAGTGCTATATAATTGATTAAAGAAAAATAAATATATTTTCAGTGAGTGCAGAGTTTCTGAATAATTAGAGACAGTACTATGGCCTAGAGGAGGCAGAGAGAGGTATCTACTGTGGTAAGTTGAAAAATTTATGTAAAGTAGATCGTTTGTAAAAACTATTCATGTTAGAACAATAGATAAGAATGATAGTGCAAAAAAGAAAGTGAAACCATGTCAAAATACTAAAGGAAATCTTTAATATATTAACAGTATAGACAGGGCATTCACTTGGATTACATATATTCTGCAACATGGGTATAAAGTGGTTATTTTACAGAAAAAGCCATTTATCAACTATACTGGCATAATTTAAAGTTTGAGTCAGAATAATGAATCTTCAGCTAGACTTTTACAGGTCCTATGGGCCAAATGGACCTTTTGCCCTCTCCCCTACTAGACTCCAGGGCCTGGGTGCAACTGCAGACTGTACACCTGGGGTACCCCAGGGTTTGTTTGCCACAGATACACCTGGGACAGAGAAGGATCTCCACATCAGGTAAACCTGCACACAATACCTTCCACTCCAGACCTGAAGGAGGAGCTCTACAAGCCGAGTTCAGGCGAGGTCCCCTATAAACTCAGGCCAAGGGGCGGAGTTAGTGAGTGCAGTTCCAGAGAGGACTGTGAAGACATCTTGGTGACGGAGCTGTGCTAAGCCTGTACCAGTGAACACTACTAACCTGCATGATGGACCCTAGAGCAAGGGTCGGAGGCAAGGAGTAGTAGTAGCAGGGGGACTGGAGCCACACAGGTTCACCCCAGAGGAACAGCGCCCAGAAACCGGACACCGGAGTCCATGACTGCAAAGGATCTATCAACCCAGCAGTAAAGGCCAGAGGCCAGGGAGACTTTAGATCTCCTGGCCACAGCAGCACTTGAGACACAGCCACTTAGCAGAGCCAGGGACTGCAGCGGATACCGCAGTGCCCCACAGCAGAGCCTGCCATACAAGTGAGGACTACAAGTGAGGGTCAGGGCTTCGCTTCAGACAGCCTGGGACCAAAACACACAAAGCGCAGCAGGGAGGCCTCATAACTCGCCAGGTGTGGAGATCCTGAACTGTTACCAGACCACCCGGACCCGTACCATCAGAGACTGTACCATTGATTATACCTGGTCAGCGGAGGGATGAATCTGGCCTTACAATAGCGCTGTCAACACCGTTTTGAAGGAAAAGTACTCAGGGAATGGTGGATTATCCAAGAACCTTTATTAGTGCATTTGTAAGGCCATGTGCACACATTTAGTATTTGTTTTTTTTATTTCAGTATTTGTAGCTAAAGCCAGGATTGGGATGATAAATACAGAAGTGGTGACGTGTTTCTATTATACTTTTCCTCTAATTGTTCCCCTCCTGGTTTTGGCTACTAATACTAAGGCCGGCTTCACACCACGATTTTTACCTGTCAGGTTCTGTCCGGTGTTTTGCAGGATGCATCGGACAGAACCTGACAGCCCTGGACAAACAGAATCGGAGGGCAAATATACCCTCCGATCATGTTTTGTGCCAGAATCATTCCTGAGCGCGGCTGCCGTTGTCCAGTGCTGAAATTTCAGCTGCAGCTCTTTCAACTGCTCTGTCCAGGTGCTGAACGAGTGTGGCTTGAATTTCAGAGCTGACGGTCATTCAGCACCCGGCGTTCGGGAACTGGATCGTTTTTTCTGCCAGATCTGGTGCTATCCGGCGCCCATAGACTCCCATGTTATGGGCGCCGGATCGTCCTGGTTATGGGAGGATCCCGTTTTGTTCGATTTTTGCCCCGGACACAAAAAATGCTGCGTGTTCCGATTTTGTGTCCAGGGCAGAAAATGAAATAAACCGGATCCAGCCGGACACACACCAAACCGGATGGCAAATAACTGCCATCCGGCCCCATAGGAATGCAATAGTGGCAAAATCAGATCCAAAAAAATGTGGGGTGAAGCCGGCCTAAGGTAAAAAACTCACCAAATTCTTCATGTGTGCATGTGGCCTTAAAAACACTGAGGTAAAATACACATCAAATATTAAACATGTACAGCTTCCTTGTCAGGTCCAAAAGATCTATGTAATAATGTATGCATTTTCTATTATAACTGGTGACAGATCCACTTTAAGGCTGGCTTCACACTTGCAGATCATCTGCAGCATTTTGCAGATGCATCTGCAAGTATCAGCATGCAGACCGCGGCCCTATGTTTATAATAGGGCGCACCGCGGTCTGAAAGCACTCATTCATTCCTATATGTGAACCGTCCGCAGGCGGATGCCTGCTTACAGATCACACACTCCTGCCCGCACCATGACGCGACATCTCACGTCCATGGTGCGGGCGGGAGTGTGTGATCTGTAAGCAGGCATCCGCCTGCGGACGGTTCACATATAGGAATGAATGAGTGCTTTCAGACCGCGGTGCGCCCTATTATAAACATAGGGGCCGCGGTCTGCATGCTGATACTTGCAGATGCATCTGCAAAAGGCTGCAGATGCATCTGCAAGTGTGAAGGCAGCCTTACAAGCAGAACAGTAAGCATGGTCGGTGTGTTAATATTTTAAACCAAAAACAGAGATATCTCTTAACGATCCTCACACCTTGAATTACACATTGAATCACTATTTTCTATACATCTTAATTCCTCTAAACAAACACATACAGTAATTATTTAGTTCTAGCAGTCTACAAATGGAACAGATAATGTAAATTTCAATTGTCAATTGCTTTGCAAGTATCCTGTGTTCAGGAGAAGGCCCATAAAACATAACATCCTGTTTCTCCACACACACAGGGTCACATTATACCCTATCCTGCTCCCACCTTCTGACGCTCTCTCTGCTGCTCCTCATTGAGGGCGACATATCCCCAAATCCTGGCCCTCCCCATCACATCCCCACACTCATGTCTAACACCCTGCCATGATCCTTTACTAGTTTTCGTAACCCTAATAACTTCATAACCATTCGCCAGCCACCTTAGTTTACACTTAGTCTCTGAGTCCATTCTCCCTCTCACATAGATAGCTTCATTACATGACACAGATGCTGCTGCCACTTTATATAATACCACAATAACAGCAGTGCTCAATTCATCCACCCACCTCACTCGCACAATCATCAGGCAACCCTGGCAGACCATTAATTTATGCAGTAGTATAGTTTTCTTTTAGATGGCCCCTTTGGGGAGTGCTCAGAAATTCCAAGGACCCATAATAGAAGAAGGACATGGTATTCGTGGGTAGCAGCAGGCAGTGTGCCAAGGGAAGGTGTAGCAAATATGAGTCAAATAGAGCAGGGGCACGGGTTCACGCGTATTGCCACTGTCTAGTGGCTTCGTCGACCCTTTGAAGCCGCTACACAGCGACGATACGTGTGGGACCGGGGCCCCTGCTCTATTTGGCTCACATTTGGCTACACCTTCTCTTGGGACACTGCCTGTTGCTTCCCACGGATACCCATCTTCCTCCTCACTACGGGTCCTTGGAATTTCTGGGTACTCCCCAAAGGGACAATCAATGGTAGTTGGGTGAGAGAGTTTCATTCCCTTATTATCTGCAGCTTGTGAGTGTTGTTACTCCTGCCTATGTTTGTGTACTTATATTCTAATACATGCATGGGCTAATTTCAGTAGCTTGATTATTATAGCCATTATTGACGGACAAAGCCTCTCTGTTTTATTTCTGTATTACCATTCTTGACTATTTAGACGATTTTTAGATTGACTTATTATTGCACTGGCTGTGTTTTTCAATTGAACACTGTTTTAGTGATTGGTTACCTGCAATGCCAATAGATTACTTTGTTTTCTGCATGTATTGAATATGCCATTGTTTCATATTGTATCAAGCTGGGGCCCCTCCCAGTCTGGGCAGTTGTGGTTCTGTATTGTAATTTTTAATTTATTTCAATTGTGTATTCTATGTGACCTTAATAAAATTGATTTTTCTATTGTATTTTGACCCAGTGGTGTGCCACCATTTTTGTCAATTCCTTCCCTCTTTTTTCCTATCCTGGATCTCGCCATATCTAACAGATCGGACATTCAACATTCCCTCTCCCACACCACCTCCTCATCTCACCCCCTATCTGTCGTGTTCCTCAAGGTTCAGTTCTATGACCCCTACTCTTCTCCATCTACACCTTCGGTCTGGGACCGCTCATAGAGTCCCACGGTTTGCAGTACCATCTCTACACTCATGACACGCAGATCTACCTCTCTGGACCTGACATCACCTCCTTGCTGACCAAAATCCTGCAATGTCTGTCTGCTATGTCATCTTTCTCTCTGTTCGCTTTCTGAAACTGGACATAGAAAAACAGAATTCATCATCTTTCCCACACCTCACTCTACCTCTCCACCAGACCTATCCATCAAAGTCAATGCCTGCTCACTTTTCCCAGTCATGCATGCTTGGTGCATATGGGTAATCCTCGACTCTGCCCTCTCTTTCAAGCCACATATCCAAGCCCTTGCCACCTCCTGCCGACTCCAAGTCAAAAGTATTTCCTGTGACATGCCCACTGCAGGGCCGAGGGTACTCTGGAACCGGGCAGCTTGTTGTTATTCACTCTTGTTCTTTTCACGGGACAGAAGGGGGCTGAGACCCATTCCTGTGACCCTGGCGGTGTTATTTAATAAAAGGGGAAGATAACAGGGAAAAGGGATTTTCGTGGCACCACCTGTGGTATGCTGTCAAGATGGCCACGCTGCTTCAGAACCTCTGGGACGGTGACCGGCAGCTTGGATTGTTTCTCTCCCCGCAGGTAAGGTTCAGTCCCCAGGGCAGTAGGATGGAGGAGTCAGTTCATACCTTGGCAGATGGTAATATTAGGTCATCGGCACCCTGGTGTCTCATGCGATCCCTGCAGCCGGTGGATGCTGGTAAGAAAAGTCTCACACATCACAGCTGGAATTCTGCTACTTTTACTCAGTTGTTTCAGCATGGCCGCCGGGTGCTTCCCTTGCCAACCTCTGGTTCAGCGTTTTCTCCGGAACCGGGACAGTGCAGTCGAGTCTCTCTTGGATTTCCTTTCTCTCTTACTAGGTGTTTCTATCTCTGGTGGTCTCTCAGCACTATAAGGTAGTCTCGCCACTCCTCTCAGCCATCTGTACACAGAGCTCAGGTACCAGATAGCCATGGGTGCTCAGTTGTACCCCTCCTGGATACTGCTCCCTAGTTCGGCTGCCTTCTCCAAGTTATGTCGGGTGTTCAGCTGCAGCTCCCCTTAGGAACTCAGGGTGTATGGTTCAACGGTTAAGGCCTAA
Organism: Allobates femoralis; assembly: GCA_033576535.1. NCBI lineage: Eukaryota > Metazoa > Chordata > Amphibia > Anura > Aromobatidae > Allobates > Allobates femoralis. Next base: position 33,587,588 of record JARQOC010000007.1, on the reverse strand, counting down.
AGCATCCGGACTGTGTTTAGGGCTGGTTCCCTGTGTCGCCCACCAGCTCCTCTGTCTCGCCAGATACGGGTGTACGGGGATCTATGTCTCGTTTCATACTCCAAGGGCTCCTTTCTTCCTCCACACCTTTTGGTCTTTCACTCCTGGGTGAGCGTCGTCGTGCTCCAGCCCACGGGAGTCAACACCACACCGCTCCTTTACTCCCGACTTCCACTCCACTCCTTTTCTCTCTCGCTATTGTCTCTACTCTCCACTTTCTCTCCCAGCTATGCTTCGGTCCTCCCTCTGGGTCCACCCACCGTCCCGGGGTCCTAAATTGTGTGTGAAGCTCAACTGCTCCATCCCAGTACCTGGAAACCAGAGGCACAACTCTCCCTCTAATGAAGAAGTGCAGTACCTCTTGCAGCGGCCTCCCCGATGGGGCGCCACACCCGCATCCGTATATTCCTTGGCAAAGAAACTGCAAAACACTCATGCTTGCACTCATCATCTCTCGCCTTGACTATTAAAACTCCTACTCTCTGTCCTCCCCTCTAGCACTCTCAAACCACTCCAAGATATCATAAACTCTGCTGCCCAACTAATCTACCTGTCTCCCCAATATTCCCCAGCCTCTCCTATCTGCCAAGCCTTTCACTGGCTTCCTGTTGTCCAGAAGCTCCAGTTCAAAACCCTAACTATGACATACAAAGCCATCAGTAACTTTTCTCCTCCATACATCTGTGATATGGTTTCCTGGTACTTACTTACACGCAACCTGAGTACTTCTCAAGTTCTCCTTCTCTCCTGCCCTCTTATCTCTTCTTCCCACAACCGCATACAAGATTTCTCCCAAGATTTCCCATACTCTGGAACTCTCTGCCCCAACACAACATACTCTCTCCCACCATGGAAAACTTGAAAAGGAACCTGAAGACCCACATCCTCCGATAAGCCTACAACCTGCAATGATCCTCAGTCTACTAAACTGCCGCATGACCAGCTCCACCCTTACCTACTGTATCCTCACTCATCCCTTGTAGACTGTGAGCCCTTGTGGGCAGGGTTCTCTCTCCTTCTGTACTTTATGTGTGCCTTGAATTGCTCATGTTTATTGTACTTATCTATGCATGCTCCTTTTCACATGTAAAGTGCCGTGGAATAAATGGCGCTATAATAATAAATAATAACATAATGGTAATTATTTTCATAAACCATTATGGAGCTTCTTATAATACATGTCATTTCTATTACTGCCAAAATCCATTAGTTCAAATATGGAAAGAGCTGAAATGAAAAAAGGGGCGCAACAGTGTGTATATCTGGCTAATTATCGTGTTAAACAGGGGAATAATAAAATCCGCTCACCTGTAAAGGTACCTTCACACACAGCAATATTGCTAGTCAATTTCACTGTCAATTTGCTGGTTGCAGTGAAATCATGGACACATTGTTCTATCTTGTGGCTGTGTACAAATGGAACAATGTGTGCATGATTTCACTGCAACCAGCAAATTGACAGTGAAATTGCCTAGCAATATTGCTGTGTGTGAAGGTACCTTTAGGGTTGTGAGACATCACAACTAGAGATGAGCAACCACCCTAGTGTTCGAATTCGATTCGTCGAATTGGGAATGTGTTTGTCGAATGTTCGTCAAACACAGTCGAACTCCATTGACAACAATGGCAGGCAAACACAAACACATACAAACACATAGAAAACACAGAGAAAACACCTTCTAAGGTGTCCAAAAGGTGACAAACTACTCAGAAGATACAACAAACACATGGAAAAGTGACAAGTACATATAAAAATGTGAAAAGAAAAGAGATGGACAAGTAAAAGGAGGAGGAGACACAGATATAGGCATATCATGCCCTTTAAAATCCGTTTTTACTCCAGTATTTGTAAGGCATCATGCACACAATGAGTATTTGGTGAGTTTTTCCTCAGTATCTGTAAGGCCTCATGCAGACTATGAGTATTGTGTCACATTTATGGGACTACAAGAAGAATCTCAATTTTTTCCAAAAATTTGGGCACAGACACCACTTAAGTAACATCAATTGTCCCACAGTTGCAAACTTTAAATGGTTACTTTTAGGTAAAAATCACAAGGCTTTAGCACCCCAGGATGACACAGGGGTTGAAAAGTCCTTGCGGATCCATGCCTTGTTCATCTTTATAAACGTTAGTCTGTCCACATTCTGGGTGTACAGACGCGTGCGCTTTTCTGTCAGCACACCACCAGCAGCGCTGAAGACACGTTCTGACAGAACGCTGGCTGCGGGACACGACAAGATCTCCAAGGCATGAGTGGCGAGCTCGGGACATTTTTCCAGATTGGAAGCCCAAAATGAGCAAGGCTCCGGTTCCCCAGTCATGACATCGATGTTAAGTTGGAGATACTCCTGTACCATCATCTCCAGGCGTTGACTATGTGTCAGACTTCTCGTGTCTTCAGGCCATGCAAATGATGATCTAAAAAAATTGTGAAATGAGGCCACAAAATTGCTGTTACCACCACCAGATACAGTGTTACTGGTATGGTGATAGTGATGATGACTCAGCAGGCCCACAGTTGACAAGTTGGGAACTGTGAGATTCACTCTGTGTACCACTGGTGTTTTGTGGAAAAGCCGATCTGAGATTATGTATCAGCTTCTGCTGATACTCCTGCATGCATGCGTCCCTTTATATGGCAGGAATTATTTCGGCAAATTTGGTCTTGTACCGGGGATCTAAGAGTGTGGCAGCCCAGTAGTCGGCATTACTTCTAGTTCGGACAATCCGAGGGTCATGTTGCAGATAGTGCAGCAAGAAGGCGCTCATGTGTCTTGCACATCCAGGAGGACCAAGTCCTTTTGTGTTGGTGGTGGGGAGCTGAGAATCATGCGTCCTTCCTCTGCCCTCTCCCCCCTAACCTCGCACAACAGAAATGTTATCAAGGTCTCCCTCATCTGCTGACTCTTCCATGCCCATCGCCAGTCCGTCCTCCATTTCTTCTTGGGCTCCTGCACCTTCCTCAAGAGTTTGATTGCTACCATGCGCCCTCGTTAATTCCTCTCCACCACCCTCCCATGCCTGCCGTCTTGGTGCTACCGACCATGAGGACCTTGGAGATGTTGTCATCCCTTACGCATAGGACTCCTCCTGTACTTCCTCCACCTCCTCTTGTCCCACACCTGACTCCAAATATTGTTTAGAGTGTGCTCCAGCATGTAGACAACCAAAATAGTCATGCTGATAATGGCATCGTCAGCACTAAACATCTTCGTCGTCATCTCAAAACTGTGCAGAAGGGTGCATAGGTCCTTGATCTGAGACCACTCCTGCAGCGTGACCTGCCCCATCTCTGGATCTCGTTGGGCCAGGCTATATGTCATAATGTATTGCACCAGGGCTCAGCGGTGCTGCCACAGGCGCTGCAACATGTGCAGAGTAGAATCCCAGCTTGTCAGCACATCGCATTTCAACTGGTGAACGGGCAAGCCGAAAGATTTCTGGAGCGAGGCAAGTCGTTGAGCTGCGGGATGCAAACGCCAGAAGTGAGCACACAGCTACCGTGCCCTATGCAGAAGCCCATCTAGGCCGGGATAGTGTGTCAAAAATAGCTGGACAACCAGATTCAACACGTGAGCCATACAAGGCATGTGTGTGATATTGCCCCGGAAAAGGGGCGCACCCAGGTTTGCAGCATTGTTGCACACGGCCTTCCTTGGCTGCAGGTTGAGTGGAGACAACCATTGCTGATACTCGGTCACCAGAGCTGACCACAACTCCTCAGTTGTGTGACTCACATTTCCCAGGAATTTCAAGGTAAAGACCGCCTGATGGCGTTGAGCCCTGCTGCCAGCATATTAAGGAGATGTGCAGGATTCCTTCTGTGCAGTTACAACGTGGGTGGCATCACCAGACAGACTTTGGGTGGAGGTGGAGGACCGAGATGAGGTTGAGGAGGCAGAAGCAGTGGAGGAACTTCTACCTATAGAGGATGGACGCACAACTTGTGGGGACGGAAAGACTTGGACAGCAGACCCTTCTCGAGCTCTCAACATAGTTAACCAGTACCCAGTCAGCGACCATGCTTACTGGTCCAAGGGTCTGTAGTGAAATGCACCCTCTCACACACAGAGTTTCTCATGGAAGCGGTGATGTTGTCTGCGACTTGCTGGTGTAGCGCAGGCACACCTTTCTTGGAGAAATAGTGGCGACTGGGCATCTGGTACTGGGGCACTGCGATGGACATAAGGTCTCGAAAATCCTCTGTGTCCACCAGGCGGAAAGGCAGCATTTCTGTAGTCAACAGCTTGCAGATGGTGAAATTCAAGTGCTTAGCTTTCTTATGGCTAGGAGGAAATGGTCTTTTACTTGTCCACATCTGAGGGACGGAGGGCTGGCTGCTGTGCTAAGACGGGGATGAGTAGGGTGTTCCCGGCAAACTACTGGTCTGTGAGGGAGGTGCAGGCGAAGTTGTAATGTTGCCTTCATCCAAAGGTGGTGCTCTCGATGTCTGAGAGAGCTCAACACCAGCAGCATTGTCCACTTGAAAACCAAGTGACGACCTGCTAATCACACTGCCTGTTATGAGTAAAGAGGTGGAAGGTCTGCGCCCAAGAGCATGTGTGACAGCTGTCCCCACAGTCACTGATGATGAAGACCATATGGATGCACTTGATGGGGCAGACGGTGGTAGGCCCGCCCGGCTAGCCCACATTCTAGCACAGTGAGCTTCCCACTGCAACTTGTGCTTCATGTCCATGTGGCGGTTCATACATGAAGTACTCAAGCTAGTGAGTTTTTGGCCTCTACTGAGAGATTGGTAACAAATCTTGCAGATGGCATGAGTTGGGAGATCCTTGGCGATGTCAAAAAAGGCCCAGGCTAGGCAAGGCTTAGAGCCCATGCGAGCTGCAGAGACACCACGACTTCTGCTCAGAGGCAGAGTTGTGGCTGCGGATGCAGTTGTTGATGTGCTTCCAGTACTCAGTCTATGTCCAGGAAGGCGCAACCTAACCTCGTCGTCGGTAGCATCCTCCTCCACTGACCTGATCGACTGGCTGACTGTGGGTTGACAGTAAGTGGGATCTCCAACCTCATCATCATCCTCTATGTTCTCACACCCCTCGTCCTCAGAGACAACCTCTTCCTAACTTGACCGAAAACTTAATTTGTCTATCCAATCCGGTATCTGAGTCTCATCAGCATCATCCTCCTTGTGTCCACCAAGAGTAGTTACTGTTAGGGAATGAGGGTATACGTGAAGGTCAGAACCTTCTTCATCCGGGCCTGGATCTGACTCACAAAGCTTCTGGACATCAGGGCAGATCATCAACTCGTCTGGACTCACTGCGTCTTTGGAGCAGACCTCTGATTCCCAGGCTATTGTGTAACTGAACAGCTCTGCAGACTCAACCATGTCTGTTACCCCAGACTCAGTAGGGCGGCTGGAGACTTGGAAGCTGGGAGAAATCAAGTGCGATTGAGCTGACACCTCAGATGACTGGAGGGTTTGTGATGTAGAAGTTGAGGTGGAGGAGAGGCCACTTGATGGAGCTCTTTCGATCCATTCAAGCACCTGCTGTTTTTGTGCCTCATTTACAAGTGGTATCGATGGTCCTGTCCGTAAGAAAGGGATCATATCCGATTGGCCACGTAAAGAAGTAGACATCTTACTTTAGCTGGAAGATTGTCTTTTTTCAGCAGATGTTAATGTAGCTTTAGCATCTACCCCACAGACACAAACTTTTTTTCCCTTTCTACCACGCCTACTCCCATTCCCACCAGCAGCAGGCCTTTTGCCATTCATTTTGTATGTGACAAAATTGGCAACTGTGCAGTTGTTGGACAAGAAAAAGTTGGATGTAAATTGAGCAGAAGTGACTGAACCAACACTGCTACTAGGCCCAAAGTGAGACCTGGGCAAGGTGCAGTTAAAAATGAGTAGGAACTACACAGGGGGTGTAGTTGGTTGTATCAGAAGTGGCCTACACTACTGGTTTTTGTGACACTGCTACTTGACCCGAAGTGAGACCTGGGCAAGGTGCAGTTAAACATTACTAGCAACTACACAGGCAGTGTAGTTGCTTGTATTAAAAAGGAGGAAAGAACCAGAAAGCATGTACAAATGACCGGGATCAGAGAAACAGACCAATAATTCAAAAAAATGTTTTGTAAATCTTTATTGACAATAATACAGAGAAATATGAGCAAAAAACAAAAACAGAATAAAAACACTTAAAATGTGTGATGGGAAACCACCAACACAGCAATGACTATGGCCCCAGATGTCATCAGAATAGCTGTATCATGAGACCCAAACATGGGTTTAAATATTTGATTAGGACCTGCTGGTGACTAGACTCACAGGAAGGCAAGCCTGCTGACATGAAAGAATGAACAAAACAAGAGATTCCAGGACAATATAGGTGGCATTGATCAAAAAACAAGAAAATCATGAATAGCAATCATCAAACCCAGTTGAAAGATGATGCAGCTCAGCTAATATTGAATCAGAATATATTGCACCAATGTACAAAACAGTGAGATGCGACTCATAGACTCCTGTGATAAAGTATAGTACAGGGACCTAATGTCCCTTATGGAGTAACAAGAATGAAAGTCACAAATGCTATAATGTCAGTCCTGCCTAGGAGCTAATTAAGGACAAAGTTCTGAGCTCAAAAACACAGGTCTAGGAGAGCACACCATAAACTGGAATGGTCAGTTCAGTTAATGCTGAGGCATCAAAAATCAATCACCTGTGAGCAGGGTGAGAAAACATGAAGGATAAACAAAAGTCAGGACAATGCAATACCAGTGCCTGGAAAAGGAATCAAAAATAAGTTATAGTCACCATAGCAGATCAGGAGACCAGGGGCACATAGCAGCAGGGACCGACGTGTATCGCCGCTCTAACACAACGGCTTCATCCTCGGGAAGCTGTGGGAGGAAGTGTTAGTTTCTGCCCATATATATAGTGCTATCTGTAATCATGATAAGAGTCACCTGTGTCTGCATGTGTGCAGTCTCTGGCCGTCAGGCTGGATGTGACGTATCGTAACTTAGAAGGAGGTGGGCGGGTAAATAGTGCTGAAAGTAAACAGAGGCTTAGCTCAGGACACAGCGTCTAGTTGCCTAGATACATCAGGCAACTGCACAGTTGAGACTGCAATCAAGATCTATGTAAGAGGAGGGGGGAGCAGCTCCGAGGGGAGAGATTAGTGACGTGGTGGATTGCAAAGCAAACCACTATGTCACAAGACCGGCCGGTCTTTTGGACATTGTGTATGAAAAACCCCCCACTAAAGGGGTTGAGAAGCAGACTGTACATGGGGATGCACTGATTGTAGTGAAACTAGAGTCTGTAAGGCCCACAGAAAGCAAGCCAAAAGGACAAACTACCTGTAATAACCTAAAAGGAGGCAAAAGTAGGACAAAACATGTCAGAAACAACATTAGAAATCCAAATTGATAAGCATGTAGAAAATAAATTGCGAAGCAGTAAACCTTGGAGAAAAGCTCAACAAGGATGCTGCGCAGTAAATAGACCTGGAAGCAATAGTGTACTAGTGCAAAGCAGACCCGCAGAGGATAGTATCAGCACAGAATAGTCCATGTCGCCCTTGGATACAGAAGTCCAGACTGATCGACTGATAGATAATCCAGAGTGGCCCATTTCCATACTGAGTAGAAAAGTCAAATCGGCTCATCCAAGGAACACCTGAGGGTCCAGGGTCAGTGTGGCAGAAAAGGGGAATCCTCGTTATTCATCCAATTACAAGAAAGGCAGTGATGGAGTATATTCAGGATTTCAGTTTCTGTGGAACACAAAGTACGATGTAAGGCAGGAAGAGAAATGCATCTCATTACTTCTTATAAAAGCCCGTGAAGAGCATCTCCTCATTTAGTCCTTTGGGGGCCAAACTCTGAAGCGTATAAATCCATCGTGTTTCCTTTCTCAGTAATGCATCCATGACCGAAGGTCTCCTGATATTAGTTAGTACCCTATCAACGACAATAACCTTTATCCCACGAGGTGAGCAATCATGGTGGTAGAGGAAGTGCTTAGCTACGGAGCTGATGGACTTACCTCGTTCTAGGTGTGCAGAAGCACACGTAATGTTCGAGATGTGATGCTGGATTCTCTTTCTAAGCTCTTGCGTAGTAATGCCAACGTAGACTTTCGGACAACTGCAGAGTAAGACATATACAACATTACGAGTTTTACAATTAGCGTAGTGGTTGGTCAAGATTCGTCCTGCTGGGGTACCCGTGACCATTTCCCTGGATGCCACAGTAAGCTGGCAGATGTTACACTCCCCACAAGGGTAGGTGCCAATGAGTCTAGTGCCCCTACCCAGAGGGGTGACTGGTCTGCAGAAATGGCTGGTCGTCAGTGTGTCCTTAAGATTTCTGGCTCTCCTGGCCACCAGTTTGGGCTTAGATCCCACAAGGAGCTCAATCTTTGGATCGCTGGTCAAAATTGGCCAGTTCCGATTGAGGGTCTTGTATATGTCTCCCCAGTGGTTATTGAATGTCGTAATGACACTCAAAAACTCGGGTGCTAGTTTACGCTTTGTCCTCAAAAGGACCTCTCTGTCTGTATCCACTGTAGACTTAAAAGCCTGAGAAATAACTTTTCTTGGGTAACCCCTTTTCTGAAAACGTAAGGAAAGCTCTTTCGCCTCCACACGGAAGGTTGTTTCTTCAGAGCAATTACGTTTGAGCCGAAAAAACTGCCCCTTCGGAATTGCATCCCGCATGTGTTGCGGGTGGAAACTTTGATAATGTAATAAGCTGTTGGTTGCTGTGTCCTTCCTATACAGGGAGGTCTTGATCTTACCTCCTTCCTGGCTGATCCTTAGATCCAAAAATGTCACATCTGTCAACGACTGTTGAGAAGTGAGAGCGATGTTCCACGTATTGATGTTTAACTGTGAGATGAAGGAGAGGCAACCATCCAAAGAACCTGTCCAGAAAAACAAGATGTCATCTATGTATCTATACCATTTAATGATATAGGTACAAAAATCCGGTAAAGCATAGACATAAGTCTCCTCCCACCATCCTAAAAAGAGATTTGCATAAGATGGTGCACACTTAGCCCCCATAGCGGTACCGGATACCTGCCTGTAAAAGATCCGGTCGAACGTAAAGAAATTATTCTCCAAGACCATCCTCAGTAGGTCAAGAAGGAAGGAGTCATGGAGTCTATCTCCAGTGGAACACCGATCTAGGAAATAAGAGACGGCAGAGATGCCCTGGTCATGATTGATACATGTGTAGAGACTCTCTACATCCATGGTGACCATTAAGACATCGGTTTCAAATTCCGGTAACTCACGTAGTTCACAAATTAAATAGGAGGAGTCTCGCACATATGAATCTAACTTAAATACATAAGGTTGTAGATAAAAATCTATATATGTGCACGGCCTTTCAAAGAGACCCCCTATACCAGCCACAATGGGTCTACCGGGTGGTCTGGTGAGAGATTTGTGAACTTTGGGGAGCATATACAAAGTTGGTACAATCGGGTTTTTGTTGACTAAAAACTCTTTTTCTTTTTTATTTATAACCCCCAGATCAAAACCATGTGAGACCAGACCATCCAATTTGCTTTTGAAAAAATCAGTAGGATCAGATGGTAACTTCAGGTAACAGGATGTATTATTCAATTGTCGATGGACCTCCTCCAGATAAAACTCAATAGGCCAAAGTACCACATTCCCCCCTTTATCAGCTTCCTTGATTAAAAAATCCCTGTGCCCTTGTAATTTGGACAAGGCCACTCTTTCATCGTGAGTCATGTTGTTGGACTGGAAGTTATTGATCTTTAAACGTCTGACCTCCTGTAACATTACTTCAAAGAACAGCTGTACAGGGGGAAAAGCTGAAAAGGGAGGAGTGGCTTGTGAAGGAACCCGATTAGTAAAGGGTTTCTTAGATTGGTTCATACCTGGGGTATCCTGATCCTGAAGAAGTTCTAGTAGATCCTTAAAGGTCGCTTTATCCAAGGAAGGCAGTGAATCCAGGGTGGAGGGACGCTGATACAATAATTTAAAGGTAAGCTGTCGGCAAAAGAGGTAAATATCTTTCGTTAGCTCAAACTTGTCGAGTCTATGCATAGGCGAGAAAGAGAGACCTTTTTGCAAAAGTCGATGTTCGACATCTGATAGTTGATAATTAGTTAAGTTGATAATTTGAAGGTTCATACTCACATCACTGCTGTTCTCCGTAGGATTCACCATCTTTTGCCCAACCTGGCGCCCAGTGGTAAAATGGGAGACCACTTGCCGGTCCGTGGGTTCCGATTGCGCAAATTTGGAGGACTTGCGTCTCCCCCTCCTGGTGGGTTGTCCAGATCTGACTCCTCGGATAAAAAACCGTCAGTATCTGAGGTGGATGGTGCCGATATAACGGAAGAGGAATCTCTTCTGTCACCAAATGGTCTGTCGGATCCCGTAGGTTTATCGGGTTTATCAGGTCTAGGTGGTTGATTAGGTTGTCTCGGTCTCCTCGGACGATTGGGTCGATTGGGTTTGTTTGGCCGTGGGTTATCCCTGTGTGTCCACCTATACACCCTATTGTCATCAAGGTCTTTTTTATCACGATTAATCTTCTGTTGCTTGCCTCTGATTATATCGTCCTCAAAGCGATCTATAATATCTTTCAACTTGGTTTTAAATGGAGCAATTTGTTTGGTCTGATCGAAATCTTTAAGTTTTGTCTCAAGACTCTTAATCTCAATCTTCAGTTTAGCCAGTAGTGCCTGGTCATGTTCGATCAGCATCTGAATGATGATGGTAGAACATTTGGATAGACCAGACTCCCACACTTGCTTAAAGCCTGCATCCACCTCCCATGCGGGGAAAATCTGCACTCTCAAACCTCTAGGTGCAACCCCCAGTCTCACATATTCTTCAAGTGCTTTGATGTTCCAATAAGTTTTGCACATGTGCTTGTGCAGTCTAATAAGCCTAGAGGACACTCCTTTGAAGGAGTTGTCATCGGCTGGTGGCTCTCTGGCACTAAAAATGCCCTCCTTATAATTATTCCATGAAGCCTCACGGGACTCTAAGTCCATTCCACTAGGAGGCAAAAAAAGGTTTCTCAAAAGCCCAATGTGCACACTCAAGAAAGCAGGTCAAAGGGACCGGCACAAAAACCGTATTGCAAAGAAAATGTGTTAGAGTGGCACTAGAGGGCGATCCACCAGTCACATGCTATACACCAATAATGAAAAGGAGGCGTATCCAAGGGCGACATGGACTATTCTGTGCTGATACTATCCTCTGCGGGTCTGCTTTGCACTAGTACACTATTGCTTCCAGGTCTATTTACTGCGCAGCATCCTTGTTGAGCTTTTCTCCAAGGTTTACTGCTTCGCAATTTATTTTCTACATGCTTATCAATTTGGATTTCTAATGTTGTTTCTGACATGTTTTGTCCTACTTTTGCCTCCTTTTAGGTTATTACAGGTAGTTTGTCCTTTTGGCTTGCTTTCTGTGGGCCTTACAGACTCTAGTTTCACTACAATCAGTGCATCCCCATGTACAGTCTGCTTCTCAACCCCTTTAGTGGGGGGTTTTTCATACACAATGTCCAAAAGACCGGCCGGTCTTGTGACATAGTGGTTTGCTTTGCAATCCACCACGTCACTAATCTCTCCCCTCGGAGCTGCTCCCCCCTCCTCTTACATAGATCTTGATTGCAGTCTCAACTGTGCAGTTGCCTGATGTATCTAGGCAACTAGACGCTGTGTCCTGAGCTAAGCCTCTGTTTACTTTCAGCACTATTTACCCGCCCACCTCCTTCTAAGTTACGATACGTCACATCCAGCCTGACGGCCAGAGACTGCACACATGCAGACACAGGTGACTCTTATCATGATTACAGATAGCACTATATATATGGGCAGAACTAACACTTCCTCCCACAGCTTCCCGAGGATGAAGCCGTTGTGTTAGAGCGGCGATACGCGTCGGTCCCTGCTGCTATGTGCCCCTGGTCTCCTGACCTGCTATGGTGACTATAACTTATTTTTGATTCCTTTTCCAGGCACTGGTATTGCATTGTCCTGACTTTTGTTTATCCTTCATGTTTTCTCACCCTGCTCACAGGTGATTGATTTTTGATGCCTCAGCATTAACTGAACTGACCATTCCAGTTTATGGTGTGCTCTCCTAGACCTGTGTTTTTGAGCTCAGAACTTTGTCCTTAATTAGCTCCTAGGCAGGACTGACATTATAGCATTTGTGACTTTCATTCTTGTTACTCCATAAGGGACATTAGGTCCCTGTACTATACTTTATCACAGGAGTCTATGAGTCGCATCTCACTGTTTTGTACATTGGTGCAATATATTCTGATTCAATATTAGCTGAGCTGCATCATCTTTCAACTGGGTTTGATGATTGCTATTCATGATTTTCTTGTTTTTTGATCAATGCCACCTATATTGTCCTGGAATCTCTTGTTTTGTTCATTCTTTCATGTCAGCAGGCTTGCCTTCCTGTGAGTCTAGTCACCAGCAGGTCCTAATCAAATATTTAAACCCATGTTTGGGTCTCATGATACAGCTATTCTGATGACATCTGGGGCCATAGTCATTGCTGTGTTGGTGGTTTCCCATCACACATTTTAAGTGTTTTTATTCTGTTTTTGTTTTTTGCTCATATTTCTCTGTATTATTGTCAATAAAGATTTACAAAACATTTTTTTGAATTATTGGTCTGTTTCTCTGATCCCGGTCATTTGTACATGCTTTCTGGTTCTTTCCTCCTTTTCATTATTGGTGTATAGCATGTGACTGGTGGATCGCCCTCTAGTGCCACTCTAACACATTTTCTTTGCAATACGGTTTTTGTGCCGGTCCCTTTGACCTGCTTTCTTGAGTGTGCACATTGGGCTTTTGAGAAACCTTTTTTTGCCTCCTAGTGGAATGGACTTAGAGTCCCGTGAGGCTTCATGGAATAATTATAAGGAGGGCATTTTTAGTGCCAGAGAGCCACCAGCCGATGACAACTCCTTCAAAGGAGTGTCCTCTAGGCTTATTAGACTGCACAAGCACATGTGCAAAACTTATTGGAACATCAAAGCACTTGAAGAATATGTGAGACTGGGGGTTGCACCTAGAGGTTTGAGAGTGCAGATTTTCCCCGCATGGGAGGTGGATGCAGGCTTTAAGCAAGTGTGGGAGTCTGGTCTATCCAAATGTTCTACCATCATCATTCAGATGCTGATCGAACATGACCAGGCACTACTGGCTAAACTGAAGATTGAGATTAAGAGTCTTGAGACAAAACTTAAAGATTTCGATCAGACCAAACAAATTGCTCCATTTAAAACCAAGTTGAAAGATATTATAGATCGCTTTGAGGACGATATAATCAGAGGCAAGCAACAGAAGATTAATCGTGATAAAAAAGACCTTGATGACAATAGGGTGTATAGGTGGACACACAGGGATAACCCACGGCCAAACAAACCCAATCGACCCAATCGTCCGAGGAGACCGAGACAACCTAATCAACCACCTAGACCTGATAAACCCGATAAACCTACGGGATCCGACAGACCATTTGGTGACAGAAGAGATTCCTCTTCCGTTATATCGGCACCATCCACCTCAGATACTGACGGTTTTTTATCCGAGGAGTCAGATCTGGACAACCCACCAGGAGGGGGAGACGCAAGTCCTCCAAATTTGCGCAATCGGAACCCACGGACCGGCAAGTGGTCTCCCATTTTACCACTGGGCGCCAGGTTGGGCAAAAGATGGTGAATCCTACGGAGAACAGCAGTGATGTGAGTATGAACCTTCAAATTATCAACTTAACTAATTATCAACTATCAGATGTCGAACATCGACTTTTGCAAAAAGGTCTCTCTTTCTCGCCTATGCATAGACTCGACAAGTTTGAGCTAACGAAAGATATTTACCTCTTTTGCCGACAGCTTACCTTTAAATTATTGTATCAGCGTCCCTCCACCCTGGATTCACTGCCTTCCTTGGATAAAGCGACCTTTAAGGATCTACTAGAACTTCTTCAGGATCAGGATACCCCAGGTATGAACCAATCTAAGAAACCCTTTACTAATCGGGTTCCTTCACAAGCCACTCCTCCCTTTTCAGCTTTTCCCCCTGTACAGCTGTTCTTTGAAGTAATGTTACAGGAGGTCAGACGTTTAAAGATCAATAACTTCCAGTCCAACAACATGACTCACGATGAAAGAGTGGCCTTGTCCAAATTACAAGGGCACAGGGATTTTTTAATCAAGGAAGCTGATAAAGGGGGGAATGTGGTACTTTGGCCTATTGAGTTTTATCTGGAGGAGGTCCATCGACAATTGAATAATACATCCTGTTACCTGAAGTTACCATCTGATCCTACTGATTTTTTCAAAAGCAAATTGGATGGTCTGGTCTCACATGGTTTTGATCTGGGGGTTATAAATAAAAAAGAAAAAGAGTTTTTAGTCAACAAAAACCCGATTGTACCAACTTTGTATATGCTCCCCAAAGTTCACAAATCTCTCACCAGACCACCCGGTAGACCCATTGTGGCTGGTATAGGGGGTCTCTTTGAAAGGCCGTGCACATATATAGATTTTTATCTACAACCTTATGTATTTAAGTTAGATTCATATGTGCGAGACTCCTCCTATTTAATTTGTGAACTACGTGAGTTACCGGAATTTGAAACCGATGTCTTAATGGTCACCATGGATGTAGAGAGTCTCTACACATGTATCAATCATGACCAGGGCATCTCTGCCGTCTCTTATTTCCTAGATCGGTGTTCCACTGGAGATAGACTCCATGACTCCTTCCTTCTTGACCTACTGAGGATGGTCTTGGAGAATAATTTCTTTACGTTCGACCGGATCTTTTACAGGCAGGTATCCGGTACCGCTATGGGGGCTAAGTGTGCACCATCTTATGCAAATCTCTTTTTAGGATGGTGGGAGGAGACTTATGTCTATGCTTTACCGGATTTTTGTACCTATATCATTAAATGGTATAGATACATAGATGACATCTTGTTTTTCTGGACAGGTTCTTTGGATGGTTGCCTCTCCTTCATCTCACAGTTAAACATCAATACGTGGAACATCGCTCTCACTTCTCAACAGTCGTTGACAGATGTGACATTTTTGGATCTAAGGATCAGCCAGGAAGGAGGTAAGATCAAGACCTCCCTGTATAGGAAGGACACAGCAACCAACAGCTTATTACATTATCAAAGTTTCCACCCGCAACACATGCGGGATGCAATTCCGAAGGGGCAGTTTTTTCGGCTCAAACGTAATTGCTCTGAAGAAACAACCTTCCGTGTGGAGGCGAAAGAGCTTTCCTTACGTTTTCAGAAAAGGGGTTACCCAAGAAAAGTTATTTCTCAGGCTTTTAAGTCTACAGTGGATACAGACAGAGAGGTCCTTTTGAGGACAAAGCGTAAACTAGCACCCGAGTTTTTGAGTGTCATTACGACATTCAATAACCACTGGGGAGACATATACAAGACCCTCAATCGGAACTGGCCAATTTTGACCAGCGATCCAAAGATTGAGCTCCTTGTGGGATCTAAGCCCAAACTGGTGGCCAGGAGAGCCAGAAATCTTAAGGACACACTGACGACCAGCCATTTCTGCAGACCAGTCACCCCTCTGGGTAGGGGCACTAGACTCATTGGCACCTACCCTTGTGGGGAGTGTAACATCTGCCAGCTTACTGTGGCATCCAGGGAAATGGTCACGGGTACCCCAGCAGGACGAATCTTGACCAACCACTACGCTAATTGTAAAACTCGTAATGTTGTATATGTCTTACTCTGCAGTTGTCCGAAAGTCTACGTTGGCATTACTACGCAAGAGCTTAGAAAGAGAATCCAGCATCACATCTCGAACATTACGTGTGCTTCTGCACACCTAGAACGAGGTAAGTCCATCAGCTCCGTAGCTAAGCACTTCCTCTACCACCATGATTGCTCACCTCGTGGGATAAAGGTTATTGTCGTTGATAGGGTACTAACTAATATCAGGAGACCTTCGGTCATGGATGCATTACTGAGAAAGGAAACACGATGGATTTATACGCTTCAGAGTTTGGCCCCCAAAGGACTAAATGAGGAGATGCTCTTCACGGGCTTTTATAAGAAGTAATGAGATGCATTTCTCTTCCTGCCTTACATCGTACTTTGTGTTCCACAGAAACTGAAATCCTGAATATACTCCATCACTGCCTTTCTTGTAATTGGATGAATAACGAGGATTCCCCTTTTCTGCCACACTGACCCTGGACCCTCAGGTGTTCCTTGGATGAGCCGATTTGACTTTTCTACTCAGTATGGAAATGGGCCACTCTGGATTATCTATCAGTCGATCAGTCTGGACTTCTGTATCCAAGGGCGACATGGACTATTCTGTGCTGATACTATCCTCTGCGGGTCTGCTTTGCACTAGTACACTATTGCTTCCAGGTCTATTTACTGCGCAGCATCCTTGTTGAGCTTTTCTCCAAGGTTTACTGCTTCGCAATTTATTTTCTACATGCTTATCAATTTGGATTTCTAATGTTGTTTCTGACATGTTTTGTCCTACTTTTGCCTCCTTTTAGGTTATTACAGGTAGTTTGTCCTTTTGGCTTGCTTTCTGTGGGCCTTACAGACTCTAGTTTCACTACAATCAGTGCATCCCCATGTACAGTCTGCTTCTCAACCCCTTTAGTGGGGGGTTTTTCATACACAATGTCCAAAAGACCGGCCGGTCTTGTGACATAGTGGTTTGCTTTGCAATCCACCACGTCACTAATCTCTCCCCTCGGAGCTGCTCCCCCCTCCTCTTACATAGATCTTGATTGCAGTCTCAACTGTGCAGTTGCCTGATGTATCTAGGCAACTAGACGCTGTGTCCTGAGCTAAGCCTCTGTTTACTTTCAGCACTATTTACCCGCCCACCTCCTTCTAAGTTACGATACGTCACATCCAGCCTGACGGCCAGAGACTGCACACATGCAGACACAGGTGACTCTTATCATGATTACAGATAGCACTATATATATGGGCAGAACTAACACTTCCTCCCACAGCTTCCCGAGGATGAAGCCGTTGTGTTAGAGCGGCGATACACGTCGGTCCCTGCTGCTATGTGCCCCTGGTCTCCTGATCTGCTATGGTGACTATAACTTATTTTTGATTCCTTTTCCAGGCACTGGTATTGCATTGTCCTGACTTTTGTTTATCCTTCATGTTTTCTCACCCTGCTCACAGGTGAATGATTTTTGATGCCTCAGCATTAACTGAACTGACCATTCCAGTTTATGGTGTGCTCTCCTAGACCTGTGTTTTTGAGCTCAGAACTTTGTCCTTAATTAGCTCCTAGGCAGGACTGACATTATAGCATTTGTGACTTTCATTCTTGTTACTCCATAAGGGACATTAGGTCCCTGTACTATACTTTATCACAGGAGTCTATGAGTCGCATCTCACTGTTTTGTACATTGGTGCAATATATTCTGATTCAATATTAGCTGAGCTGCATCATCTTTCAACTGGGTTTGATGATTGCTATTCATGATTTTCTTGTTTTTTGATCAATGCCACCTATATTGTCCTGGAATCTCTTGTTTTGTTCATTCTTTCATGTCAGCAGGCTTGCCTTCCTGTGAGTCTAGTCACCAGCAGGTCCTAATCAAATATTTAAACCCATGTTTGGGTCTCATGATACAGCTATTCTGATGACATCTGGGGCCATAGTCATTGCTGTGTTGGTGGTTTCCCATCACACATTTTAAGTGTTTTTATTCTGTTTTTGTTTTTTGCTCATATTTCTCTGTATTATTGTCAATAAAGATTTACAAAACATTTTTTTGAATTATTGGTCTGTTTCTCTGATCCCGGTCATTTGTACATGCTTTCTGGTTCTTTCCTCCTTTTCATTATTGGTGTATAGCATGTGACTGGTGGATCGCCCTCTAGTGCCACTCTAACACATTTTCTTTGCAATATAGTTGCTTGTATTAGAAGTGGCCTACACTACTGGTTTTTGTGACACTGCTACTAGACCCGAAGTGGGACCTGGGCAAGGTGCAGTTAATAATTACTAGGAACTACACAGGTGGTGTAGCTTCTTTCACAAGTGGGCTACACCACTGTGTAAGTGACACTGCTACTAACCCGAACATATTGGTCTAGCTGCAGCAAAAAAATGCCTACTTAAGACAGGTGGTGTAGCTTTCTTCACAGCAGTGCTACACTACCTGCCCTAAAGGATTCCCTGAGCTAGACTTGGCCAGATGCTGTGAAAAACACTTGCACAGTAGTGGCCCACACCTGCCTGGCAAAAACTGCTATAAACTGCTCTAACCTAGCCCTTAAAAGGGCTGAGATTACAACTAGTCCCTGCTTCTATGAAGTAGCCCTGAAAAGGGCTGATATTAAAACTAGTCCCTACTCCCTACTCCTATGAAGTAGCCCTCAAAAGGCCTGATATTGGTACAATTCGCACCCTCCCTCCCATCCCTACTCCCTAAACCTATCTATCTAACTTTATATTCGCTCATTAGCTGAATAAGAAGAGAGTTGACAATTTTCACTGTATAGCGCCCACAGCAGCAGCGGTACCGTTTGACACCGACTGCAGCAATGAGCAAATGGTGGTGATGGGAAAATGGCCGGGTCTTATAGGGCTAGGACATGTGACTTACACAGCCAAGAATGCCTGACCTTGCTTGTGTGCAAAAAATGCACATTGCTGTGTGTATGTGTGATTGGCTGACCGCCTGCACCGCCCCACTGTATCTGCAGTTAGGAGGAAAAAAATGGAGATCGCCATTATTTCTGCAGCACTGATCTAAATATCCCCCCTGCACACTATACACATAAACTGGATATTCACATTCATTAACAAGGTTAGGGTTAGGGTTAAGCTTTTGGTGAGCGAAGTGTTATTGAACATAATCTCGAACTGCCGAATTTGAAGCTAATTGTTCTAATTCGTCGAATGCCTCGAACATCGCCCAAAACAGCTCGAATTTGAGATTGGCGAACAATTCGAATTGAACACGGCTCATCTCTAGTCACAACCACTTTTTGCACCTTTGACAACTATAGATGTCAAACTATTCCACAGTCTGAAGCAGACCTCCCCCGATCTAGATCCAGAATTGTAGAGTGGAGAAAAGGGATACAAAGGACACGCTCCCGCTCCGAAATCAAATCCACATACACAGGCCGTATGAATTCAGTAGGTGGTGTTTATTCTACGCGTTTTGGGAATGATCACCTTCCTCAGGAATACCATAAAGATTGACACACGAGACTTACATCTCTTTATTGTGTCAATCTTTGTGGTACTCCGGAGGAAGGGGCTCGTCCCCAAAATGCGTAGAATAAATACCACCTACTGAATTCATACAGCCTATGTATGCGGATCCAGCATAAGAATATTCAGTTTAAAGCTATATTGGGAGTCAATTACTTGCCACTATGGAATAAAGTGACAACCCATTCTGATCATATGATATGTGTATAATTGACAGCATAGTATTTATAGTTTAAGGCATGTAGATAGGATTTATCCAGGAAAGACTAATCCTTTTAAAGGGTTCAGAAAATGACTCATTGTTACATGTAATTAAAGAATAGTGATTTTTTTTTTTTTCAAATGATTGTAATGAAAATTAATAATTTAGTGATTTTTTACAGTAACCACTTTGGCTTTTTTAGTCTCATTCATTTCTTCCTAAAAAGTTTTCAGTAAAACTCCTTATCAGCAAAGGCAGAAATAAAATGACTGATAACATTTTAATAAATAGGTCATAACACAGGATCCACCAATCACCATAGGTGATATCAAAGCTGATCCTGCTCTCTCCTTTGACAATGAGCTTTGTGCATGCTCATTAGATGCCTTAATTCAAAAGAAAAGGGTTTGAGTCTGTTCATTGTAGCTATGCACTTGCATTATTTTCTGGAACAATGGGCAGTTATTGTCTAAAAAACCCCAGTGGCCAGAGTGAAAGCTGCAAAATTCTTAATTTTTAATGGGGTTGTCCACTAGTCTCCAAACCCTTTTTGATAAAGATGTTCCTCTAACTAAATGTATAACAGCCAGTACTCACACCTGGTGCCGGTGCCATTCCAGTGATGTTGGCTATGGGTCTTCTGGGATGTTATGTCACTCAGGTCGCAGCTGATGAACAGCTGTTTCACCCCCAACCAGAAGAAGTTAGAGTTGCTGCTCTCTGACTTCCTCCGAATGTCAGTTTTGTCCAAAGAAAGCTTGGGTGAAGCTACTGGGGACAAGTGACATATCCACGTCTTGCGAGTCCCAGTAGACCCCAAGCCAAAATTGCTGAAACTGAACTGGCACTGGAGGGGAGTAGAAGGGTTTATTTTGTACATGAGCAGATATTGTAATTAAGAAGAGGTTGCCCAAGTAGTGGACAACCCCTTTAACACAAATTGTAACATGGTAAAAAAACATTACCTAAAATAAGAAAAAAAACTAATCGTTTAACACAGAAACATGATTCAAACAATAATTAATTTTCTGATTAAAGCTTCCCTATGAAAGACCCCTGAAAAATGACTTCAAGCCACGACACATAACTAGGGCATTAACATTTCCCATGACTGGAAGACATGTACTTTAGCTCTCTTTGATATGTGCCCCCTTTAAAATACAGGCAATGAGTTTGGAGCCAAAACGACGATTACGTAAAACATCCCTTAATGTTGTGAGCTACATTATTTTTACATGAGATTTTAATTTAAACCACTCTACTGCTTAATTAATGATCTGACCTGCGCACTTCTACACTTCATAGATCAGTTTTGACTGAGAACAGGCATTTTGGTGCTTGAAAATAAAATGTGGGATTTACTTTTGCCATTGGATTGACATTTTTATGGACAGTTTCTGCTTAGTTGTTCGATAGGATTCTGATTTTGTCCCTGTATAGGTTTTTATTTGGTGAATTGTTTGTTATTTATCATGATCACATGGTTATTAAATTTAATCCTTTTTTTCATTATTTTTCAGGTTGGCAAATACAAGGACCGTAGTCTACAAATGAAGTATTACGTGTGGCCAGTGTTTGAACTGTATCCAAACTCGGAGGAACATAAAGATGAACATCTAAGCATTGTCACGCTGGAGGAAGCTCCTTTTGTCATTGTAGAAGATGTTGATCCATTGAGTGGCACCTGCATGAGAAATACAGTTCCCTGCCGCAAGCAGATACGCATTGAGTATGTAGGAAATGCTCTCTTCATTGTTTAACTATCCCTATGCTATAAATTCAGGTTTATTGTGCTATTGTGTGCTGTAGATGGCCTGTAGCAGCTACTGTATGTTCTGTAAACTAATTTTGTAGTAGTTTTTACTGATGTTTGTAACGAAATTATAAAAGGATAGAATAGGTCAATATAAAGCCTATTACAAGTCTCCACTTCCCTATGCAATCAGCATCAGCCATTTAGGAAATTCAATTAGAAGATATTTGCTTATATGGTAGGCCTTTATTTTTTAGCATCTACTTGATTCTTTTTGATGACCAAATTGATCAAACCGCTTCTTTTTTGAGCATTATCCTGATTCCTGCAGTATAAAGTGGTTCACCAGGACTTGAGAAGGGACATCATTATTTGATTGGTCCAAAAAGAAAGATGGCGGCACTCAGCATTCCAATTTGCAGCTGTTGATTTAATGCAAAAATTACAGCAGCAGGTGCATGATACAGGGAGGGAGGTGCTAGGACCGACGGTGACCGCTTCGCGGGATGTCCCGCTTCTATGGGTCCGGTGTACATTTATTTGATTGGTGGGAGTTGGTTTTCTCTTCATTATCTACAGTAGGGTAATAAGAATCATATGGACCCAATGCAAAAATATGAACTAGGGCACCCACCAGCATGTTGGCGTTTATCAGAACTATGGGCACCTGTAATAATATCTTCCATCCTAGCCCCTACCTTGTGATAAGGTCCTACATCCTAAATAATGTCCCCTATCCAGTAAAAATATTCCTCGTCCTGTCTGAAACCTCTAATAAGGTCCTGTAGTAATGTCCCTTGCCTGGACCCACATTCTTTAATAATTTCCCCTTTTCTGACCCCTATCCTATAATAATGTCCTCCATTCTGTAACAATGTCCCCATCCTGGTGCATCCTGTAATAATGGCCCCTGTCATGGGCTTTCTATTTAATAATGGCCCTTCATCCTTTAATAAGGTCCACTGTCCTGTAATTATTCCTCATAATGTAATAATGTCCCCCATATTGGACCATTTATTCAGTAATGGCCTCCCAATTCTTTAATAACGGTTGTCAGACTCTAATAATATCACCTATTCTGCCCACCATCCAGTATTATTGTCCCCCATTCTTGCTCTTTCCTGTACCAATTTCCCCATCTTGTAATAATAGCCCCCATTCTGGAAAATTTATTTAATAATGTCCCTCATCCTGAACCCTATATTGTAATAATGGTCCCTATCCTCTAATGATGTCTCAAATCCTGACCCTCATTCTTTAATAATTTCCCACATGCTGGACCCTTTAATGTAATAATGTTCCCTCTCCTGGCGCTTTCTTCAAATACATTGAAGCATATAATTATAATAATAATAATAATAATAAAACTTTATTTGTATAGCGCCAACATATTCCGCAGCGCTTTACAATACAATAGTACGTATAAGAAAAATATACGATACAGAATGGTAGGTAATACAGAACAGTAGTTACATACAATAAACATAGAATCAATGTAGGAAATACAATAAAAAGGCAAAAAAATAAAGGTGACCCTACTCAAAGGAGCTTACAATCTAAGACGGGATGGGAACACAAAGTACAGGGGCTTATAACAATGAATATCTTATGTCTAAATGACTACTATTAGGGAGAAGGATAGGCCGCCCTGAAGAGGTGTGTTTTTAGGGAGCGTCTAAAGCTATGCAAGTTGTGGATGGTCCTAATTTCTTGGGGTAGAGCATTCCAGAGGATTGTGCAGCTCGAGAGATGTCTTGAAGTCGGGAATGGGAGGTTCGGATTAATGCCGATGTCAGTCCGAGGTTGCATTCAGAGCAAAGGGGATGGGTGGGGTGGTAGACAGAGATGAGGATAGAGAGGTAGGGAGGTGCCGCACCATGAATAGCTTTGTGGGTGACAATAAGCAATTTGAATTGGATTCTATAGTGTACGGGTAGCCAATGCAGTGACTGGCACAGAGCAGAAACATCTGAGTAACGGTTTGCTAGATAGGTGATCCTGGCTGCTGCATTGAGGATAGACTGGAGAGGGGAAAGCTTACTGCAGGGAAGGCCAGCTAATAAAGAATTACAGTAGTCAAGGCGGGAATGAATCAGGGCCACGGTGAGGGTTTTAGTTGTTTCCATTGTGAGGAAAGGGTCGAATTCTGTAGATATTTTTCAGGTACAAGCGACAGGAGCGGGTGAGAGATTGTATATATGGGGTGAAGGAGAGATCAGTGTCCAACATAACACCCAGACAGTGAGGCTGCTGACTGGGCGTTATCATGGTGCCGCACACCAAGAGAGAGATGTCAGGTTTAGGGAGGTTGGCAGAGGGTGGGACCAGAAGAAGTTCAGTTTTGGAAAGGTTGATTTCAGATAGAGAGTGGACATGATATTGGAGACTGCGGTTAGACAGTCATTGGTGTTTGTATTAGAGCAGGAGTAAGGTCAGGGGAGGAAGTGTAAAGTTGTGTGTCATCAGCGTAAAGATGGTACTGGAAGCCAAATCTGCTGATGGTTTGTCCGATCGGGGCTGTGTAGAGAGAGAAGAGAAGAGGTCCAAGGACTGAACCCTGAGGACCCCAAAAGTGAGGGGAAGAGGGGAGGAAGTGGAGCCAGAGAATGATACACTGAAAGAGCGGTCAGAAAGATAGGAAGAGAACCAAGAGAGAGCCGTGTCCTTGATGCCAATGGAGTGCAGCATAGAGAGTAGGAGATGATGGTCAACAGTGTCAAAAGCTGCAGAGAGTTCAAGAAGGATAAGCAGAGAGTGGTCACCATTATGTTTTGCTGTCAGAAGGTCATTGGTCACTTTGATAAGGGCAGTTTCTGTAGAGTGTAAGGGGCAGAATCCAGACTGCAATGAATCTAAAAGAGAGTGAGTGGCGAGGTAATGGGTGAGGGGGTGTAGACCAGGCGCTCCAGGAGTTTTGAGATGAAGGGGAGATTGGAGACAGGTTTGTAGTTATTTGTGCAGGATGGGTCAAGGGACGTTTTCTTTAGTAGTGGAGTAATAATAGAGTGTTTGAAGGATGAAGGGAAGATGCCAGTAGAGAGGGAGAGATTGAAGATTGTGGTTAAGTGACTGGTGACCACTGGAGAGAGGGTCTGGAGTAGGTGTGAGGGAATCGGGTCAGTGGTGCATGTAGTGGGAGTGAGGACGAGAGGAGCCTGGAAACTTCTTCTTCTGTGACTGGGTCAAAAATGGAGAGTGAGCCAGAGGGGATGTAGGGACAGATGGGAGTAACAACACTTGAAGGTTGGGAGCTGATTTCCTGACAGATGTTTTCTATTTTCTCTGTGAAGTAAGAGGCCAGATCATCAGCACAGAGGTCAGTGATAGGGGCCTGCAGTTTCGAACTGAGGAGAGAGTGAAAGGTGTCAAAGAGTTTCTTTGAGTTGTTGGCTAGTGAGGAGATCAGGGTGGTGAAGTAGGTCTGTTTGGCGACGTGAAGGGCAGAGTTGTAGGTTTTGAGCATGAATTTATAATTGATAAAGTCTTCTGGTGAGCGAGTTTTCCTCCATAGGCGTTCGGCACTCTTAGAGCATCGCTGGAGGAATCGAGTTTGTGATGTGAGCCAGGGCTGTTTTACTCTATGTTTGGAGGTTCTGAGGGTGAGGGGCGCTACTTGGTCCAGGGTACTTTTGAGAGTATCATTGTAGTAATTCACAGCCAGATTGGGGCAGGAGAAGGAGGAGATTGGGGACAGTGATGAGAGAAGAGAGTCTGTGAATGTATGAGGGTTAATGGTCTGTAGATTTCTGAATGTGTGATAGGTCGGACTATGCTGTGACGGGCAAGGGTTTGTGAGTGTGAAGGAGAGAATGTTGTGATCAGAGAGAGAAGGAGATGAGTTGTCTAAGGAGGAGGTAGAGCAGAGTCGGGTAAAGACCAGGTCAAGGCTGTTACCATCTTTGTGTGTCTCAGAGGTTGAGAACTGCGAGAGGCCGAGAGAAGTGGTTAGAGATAGGAGCTGGGATGCAGATGTGGAGTTGGGGCTGTTTATGGGGATGTTAAAGTCTCCCAGGATGAGGGTTGGTAATTCTGAGGACGTAAAGTGCGGCAGCCACGCGGAGAAGTGGTCGAAGAAGTGGGTGCGGTGAACCTGGGGGGCGGTAAACCACCGCTACTCTGAGGGGGAGGGGATGGAACAGCCTAATGGTGTGAACCTCAAAAGAAGGGAATGAGAGTGATGGAGCGGGGGGGGATGACCTGGAGAGTACATTGTGGGGACAGGAGTAAGCCAACTCCACCACCATGTCTGTTCCCAGGTCTCGGGGAATGGGAGAAGTGTAAACCGCCATAGGAGATAGCAGCAGGGAAAGCAGTGTCAGAGTCCTGGATCCAGGTTTCAGTGAGAGCCAAAAGGTTAAGAGAGTTAGTGAGAAAGTAGTTGTGGATAAAGGGAAGTTTGTTGCATGCAGACCGTGGAATCCAGAGGGCACATTTAAAAGAGGGAGATGAAGGTGTGCAGGTAATGCTAATGAGGTTAGTGGGATTTCTATGTGAGGTGGGCGGAGCGTTGAAGTTGGAAGAGGGTGGCCCAGGATTGGGAGAAATATCGCCTGACATGAGCAGTAGTAGAAAGAGAAGAAGCGAGTAATTTTTGGCTCTGTGACATTGTTTTTGTTGATGCAAGACCCTGGAATATGATGGGCTTAGCTTATTGAGTAGGGTGAAGAGAGTATGGGAGCAGGACATAGTAAAGGGAAGTAGAAGGGGCTGATGTGAATAAAGGGTGATGGAGGGGGAATGGGGCGGTAAAAGTGCATGACTAACGCATATAGATACAAAGACATTGGACTGAAAGACATTTTGATGTAATGGACTAAGAAAAGGTTTGAGAGTTAGTAGATGGGTAGAGTTGTTACCTTCTGGTTACATCTGGCTTATCTCTGGAATATCTCTGCAGTCCACTTTAAATATGCCACTTTGAAATGTCACAGAGGCCAAGGCACATAGGCCATAGAGCTTGGCAATTTATAATTTATAATGTTGTGTCAGCAGACAATATGGCAGGTATATAGAATGGAGGATCAGAGGAGAAAGAAGGAAACAACACACCAGGGACAATTAACAAATTACTGCTAAGAGAAAAGTTTAGGGCCGGATCAGCAGGAGAGAGAGACACAGGCAGGAGGAGAGAATATGCATATTTCTAAGGTACAAAGCAGAGGGGAGAATATGTCATACCATCAAAATACATGAAAGGCACACAGTGAGATTGGATACAGCAGAAATTAGATATAACTATAGCTGTGTCATACATCCAAATACATGAGAGGTACAAAGTCAGTTTGGGATACAGCAAATTAGATACACACTAATCGTGTCTACATCAAATACATGAGAGGCACACAGTCAGATTGGATACAGCAGAAATTAGATAAACCACTAGTAAGTCTGTGTCCATACCATCCAAATACATGAGAGGCACACAGTCAGATTGGATACAGCAGAAATTAGATACACCACTAGTAAGTCTGTGTCCATACCATCCAAAAACATGAGAGGCACACAGTGAGATTGGATACAGCAGAAATTAGATACACCACTAGTAAGTCTGTGTCCCTACCATCCAAATACATGAGAGGCACACAGTCAGATTGGATACAGCAGAAATTAGATACACCACTAGTAAGTCTGTGTCCATACCATCCAAAACATGAGAGGCACACAGTAGATTGGATACAGCAGAAATTAGATACACCACTAGTATCTGTCTACATCCAAATATGAGGACCAGTCAGATGGTACAGCAGAATAGATACCCTGTAAGTCTGTGTCCATACCTGCAAAAGAAGAAGATGATGATATACTGTCAGATCAGAGCATCACAGCATTGGGAAGTGTGGGTAATACATCTCTGGAATATCTCTGCAGTCCACTTTAAAAATGCCACTTTGAAATGTCTTACCTTTCCATGCTCTCGCAATGAGCCGTGCACTCTTCCTCCACTATAACCAGGAGGATAGCGACACATAACAGTGACGTCATGCTCCACCCATCACAGAGGACA
Source organism: Allobates femoralis (assembly GCA_033576535.1). Lineage (NCBI taxonomy): Eukaryota > Metazoa > Chordata > Amphibia > Anura > Aromobatidae > Allobates > Allobates femoralis. The sequence goes on along the minus strand of JARQOC010000007.1, from coordinate 33,560,323 downwards.
GGGCCTCTGATAGGCCAGCGACCACTATAGCTATGGCAATGCAAGGAGCTTATGCATCTTTGTGCCACAACATATTTCAGCTGAATGTGCATCTGAAGCACACACAGTTAAAAATGGGGCTGACTCCTTGGACCTGGCTGCAGTCGCACCCTCTGCAGCCATAAGGATTAAACCCCTTATTGTCTACTTAAGCACAGTAGACTTGTCTGCTTTGTACTGCAGTGCCTGTTACTGCAGCTCATCCCATCCAGTTCCAGCCATGTACATAAAAAAGCTGGATTAACAGGTACAGCTGCTCACATAGATGAGATGCTGTATCTGTGTAAAGGACTCTATTGTGCTAATTGCTGGGGTCCTGCAGGTCCAGTCCCTAATGATAAAGCATAAATGGTCTATTTTAAATACTGAATTATCAATTTACGTCATTTCACTTGTTACACACATAAAATGATTTTTACAATGCTACATATTTTTTTTTTTTTTCCAAAGCGTGCTTCTGCTTTAAAATTCATGGATTTTGTCAAGCTGTCTAACAATTCCTCAACAGCAGCTAACAGCATAACCAAAAGGTCTATCGATTAACCTTTTCAGCACAAAGTCAATAATATTATATGAGCACCATAGATGTTTGCAATGCAGCATGTCTGAATTTTCTCTGGAAGGAAAAAGTTAAATCTAGTTAAATAACAAAAGATTACATTTTAAGAAAAAAAGCAACAAAAAATGATTAGTATGACATTTAACATTGTTAAAATACAGGGTGGGCCATTTTTATTGATGCACCTAAATAACATGGGAATAGTGGGTGATATCAATTCCTGTTTGTGGCACATTAGTATATGGAAGGGGAAAAACGTTTCCAGATGGATGGTGACCATGGCGGCCATTTTGACATCGGCCATTTTAGATCCAACTTTATTTTTTTTCAATGGGAAGAGGGTCATGTGACACATCAAACTTATTGAGAATTTCATAAGAAAAACAATGGTGTGCTTGGGTTTAACGTAACTTTATTATTTCATGAGTTATTTACAAGTTTATGACCACTTATAAAATGTGTTCAAAGTGATGCCCATTGTGTTGGATTGTCAATACAACCCTCTTCTCCCACTTTTGACACACTGATAGCAACACCACAGAAGAAATGCTTGCACAGGCTTCTAGTATCCATTGTTTCAGAGGCTGCACATCTCGTATCTTCACAGCATAGACAATTGCCTTCAGATGAGTGACGAGGCAAACTTTTTTGTGAATGGTGAAGTTAACAAACAAAACCACCGCTATTGGTCTGACACTAACCCACAGTGGATAGATCCCTCCAAGACTGTTGGAACACAATGGTGTGTGGTATATCCGCCACACAAAAAGATAGTGGGGCCATTCTTCATCAATGGAAACCTCAATGGCATTGGATATCTGAAATTGCTACATGATTCAGATATCCAGTAGCATTGAGGTTTCTATTGATGAAGAATGGCCCCAAAATAATAGCAATCTAATATGATGAACCAGATTATTCACTGTTTTTGGTATAAATTATATTACCAAATGTTAATTTACCAGTTGTTGCAGTAGATTCTTAGAAAACCATCAGAATCAGCATTCATAGCAGTGTGGAGTTCAATTAGTGAGGTCAATCATTGTGTGAAGAAACAGGTTTGTGCATTCCTCCTTAAAAGCCTGAATCATTTGAGACATTGTTCAGAAGAATAACATACTTGATTAAAAAGTTGATTGGAGAGGGTAAAACTTATAAAGAAATGCAGACAATGACAGGCTGTTCAGCTAAAATGATCTCCAGTGCTTTAATATTGAAAGCAAAACCAGAGTGGTGTGGAAAAAACTGGAAGACTACTATTCGAATAGGTTAAAGAATAGCCAAAATGGCAAAGATTCAGCCAATGATCAGCTCCAGGATGATCAAAGACAGTCTCAAGTTACGTGTGTGTGCTCTAACAATTTAGAAGCTGCCTGTAGGAAGCTAATCTATTATAACAAGTCCCCACAATGGTCTACTCTTAAAAAAGACATGTACTAGAGCAGAATTAATTTGACAAAGAACACATCAACTGGCCTAAAGAGACAAGGACAAACTTTTTGTGGACTGATGATAGTAAAATTCTTCTTTTTGGGTTTAAGGGCCATGGTTCGTCAGACAAGAAACAAAAACAGAGGGGCGCAAATGAGAAGCACCTGAGACACTAAATTGGTCAGTGGTGGGTAGCAGTATTGCTCACCTTGGTGTGTTGTGCGCCTCCGCACAACACCAGTTATCGCTCAGGACTTTAGACTTCCAGATCCCGCCAGGCACTGTCGCTGTCGCTCCAGCGATCCTTTTCAGGATGTTGACCTCACGTGATCCAGGACCCGGAAACACGTCACCGCTGGTTCCCTGTAAATGGTTCCAGTCGCCCAGCAACCACAGGTCCTTTGGCTCCAGTGAATGGCTCCGGGTTAAAAGTCAATCTTCCTTCCCACAGCAGCTCCTGCCAGCCTCCCAATAGGGATACCAGTACACCATAAAGGATCACACGTGGAGACGTTTAAACAGCTAGTTTAAGAGATGAGATCTTTCAGTTATCCTAAGAAGAAGAATAAACTTACATTAAAAGAAAGAAAGGCGATTATTTTCCAATATGTAGGCCGCACGGTGCAGGAAATGCACATTCACCTGAACAAGCATAGACATAACATTAGGGTAGGATACCAACTACATAGTCTCTCTAGACACTTTAATGTCGTGCATCAAAGAGACCCGAGTAAATTGAGCCTTACCATTATAGACAAGGTGAACAGTAGAGGGAATAATCCATTGGCTAATCTAATCAAGAAAGTTTTTGGATCTACAAACTGGGGACTTTAAGTCCCGAGGGACACAATTTAACGCTGGATAATGTGGCTAAATAATCATGTTGGAAGATCCTTTTAGATTGCATTTATATTGGGGGTAGTGCAATATATGCACGTTAATAATGTAAAGAATTGGATAATATTGAAGTACAGTGGGACGTATAGTGACATAGAGACTTATATACATAGGGAAGGGAAGGATTGGGAAGGTTTTATATCACATATACACAAATTTTGGGGATGTGAGTGTATATAGTGGGTAGCGGTTAGAGAATGATGATAATTATGGTCATTTAATTTTTAACAATAATTCATTTTTAATTGGTTTTAATGTATTTTATATTTTATATGGACATTTACGAATTTATATGGAATTATATGTGTGTTTTTTAATTATGGTTTTTTATAACGCATAACATGCTTTTATAGGGTGTTTTAATGTATTATACATATCAACATATATTTTATTATGGGTTGTGGGAAGCCTGAGACCAGGGTATTAGGATCATCAAGGGTTAAATGTTAGAAATTCGCAATTAACCAATTAGACTCCTGGGGCCAGGCTTCCACTCCTTATATAAAGCATTTCTGTGATGAAGTCCCTTATATCACCTGAGGAAGACGGATGTAGACTGTCGAAACATGTTGTGGCGTATAGGGGACATCTTAATAAAGGTTTGGATGCTTTAATATAAGATTAGTAATCCTCTCCTTCTTAGCGCTCCATTAGACCGCCTTTTATTTTGTTTATATAGTTCGTCAGTCGACCCCCAAACTCTGAATTCAAGCCACAGTACACTCTGAAGACAGTAATGCATGGTGGTGCAAGCATTATGGTATTGGCATGTCTCTCTCACTATGGTGCCTGGGGCTTATTTACCACATACCAGGGATCATGGACCAGTTTGCATCTAATGTTTGAAGAGGTCATGTTACCTTCCGCTGAAGAGAAAATGTCCTTGAAATTGGTGCTTCAACAAAACAATGACCCTAACACACCAGTAAATGAACAAAACCTTGTTTCCAGTTCAACAAAATTGAGGTTATGGAGTGGCCAGCTCAATCCCCGCACCTTAGTCCGATTGAACACTTGTGTGGTGACAAGAAAATGCAGTTTCTGAGGCAAGTCCAACAAATGCACATACATTGTGGCATGTAGTCAAAGCATCCTGGGCTGGGATAACAGCTGACAGTTGCCAGAAGTTGATTGACTCTATGCAACATAGGTGTGAAGGAGTTCTAAAAACTGTGGTTATACAAATAAATATTAGGTTAGTACTGTAATTCACAGGAATGCGAAATCCTAAAAAGAAGAGTACATATTTTGTAAATACAAAGGCAGACACTGCTGTTTTTCTTAACAAACCTATGTTCATTTTTTATTTTCTGCAAAGTAGTTAAAAATTACTGTATATTTTGCTTTATAAGATGCACCAGATTATAAGAAGCACCCCCAAATTTGTGGCACAAGTTCCTCTGGGCTGGCACATGCCCTTCAGGGCTGTAACGCATCCCCCAGGGCTGGCACATGCCCCCCAGGGCTGGCATGCATCCCTCAGAGCTGGCACACATTCCCCAGGGCTGGCCCAAGTCCCCCAGGGCTGGAACATGCCCCTTAGTGCTGGCACACATCCCCCAAGGGCTGTCACACATCCCCCAGAGCTGTCCCACATCCCCCAGAGCTGGCAAATGCCACCCAGGGCTGGCACAATTCCCCCAGGCCTGACACACATCCCCCAGGGCTGTCCCACATCCCCCAGAGCTGGCACATGCCCCCCAGGGCTGGCACAAGTCCCCCAGGGCTGGCACACGTATGGCATGCAGACGCAAATGCACTGCAAACGCAGCGTATGCTGATGTGAACACAGCGGAGAATCTCCGAATGCATTCACATTAGTATGGTGCCCGGGCAGCCAATCAGCGGTCTCGGGGGCACAGCTGATCTCCCGCCGGTGTCAGCGCGGGAGATTTGAAGAAACATCTGATCTGACAGCTGTTTAAATCTCCCGTGCTGGCACCGAATAGGGTGATATCGGTGCAGGAGATAAGAAAGAGCTGATCGCTGCTTCAAATCTCTTGCCCCGACATCACCTCTTCGGTATCGGCATGGGAGATTTAAACAGCTGTCAGATCAGCTGTTTCTCCCCGCTCTCCCTGCCAACATCGGTGGGAGATCAGTGGTGGCTTTAGCTGATCACCGGCGGCCACCGGGAGAGATTACAATGTGATCCGCAGCATTCTCCTGCGCTGTCATTTGGAGGACACTGCGGATCCATTGACTTCTATGCGTGGTTTATGCGCTTGCGGGCGCTTGCAGATAAATCAAGTGCCTGCGACCGCACAAAAAATGCAACAGGGCTGCGTTCATAGTGCGCTCGGAGGGTGCACAAATTGTGCGCATCCGAGCCAAACACAGCCAAACGCAGGCACATGAGTTCTCATGTTAAACATAGGAACACATGTGCGCAAGCATTTGGCTGCGTTCGGTGCGCTGCGTATATGCCCAGTGGGGTTTTTATGTTGGTGAGACTGGGCAACGTCTAAGAGCAAGGAGGAGGTCTCATCGTCACACAATTACACACGAAAAAAATCAATTTTCCAGTAGCGGAGCATTTTTCTGGCCAGGGTCATAACATTGATAATATGAAGGTTTTAATTTTGAGGGGTAATTTCAAATCCCAAAAACATCGAAGAGTGTGTGAAACCAAGCTAATTAGAAGTTTCAATTGTATACAGAACGGACTGAACATCTCTGATGGTTTTATGGCTCATTACCACGTCTAAACAATGTAGTTCTAAGGGTACCGTCACACACAGAGATATATTGCATGCAGCTCACTGGTTGCAGTGAAATCATGGACACATTGTTCTATTTTGTGGCTGTGTACAAATGTAATCATGTGTCAATGATTTCAGGTCAACCAGTGAGCTGCATGCAATATATCTCTGTGTGTGACGGTACCTTTAAAGACACCAAGTTTTCTTATAAATTAGTGTCCTAAAGACTTTATGACCACTAGGCCTGCCTGATTGAAGATCCTCTCCAAGGCTGCTTTGTTTATTTAGCCAAATGTCCAGTCCTTATAATGTTTATTCAGTCAAATGTCCAATCATTTTAGTTGTGCATGTATATATTTTTAGTTTCATTCAATATCTTGTCAATCATGCCTGATGAAGAGACCTGAGAAGTCTCGAAAGCTCACCTTATTACATCATTTATTTTATTTTTGTTAGCCATTAAAAGGTATCATAACCACAAGATTTTTACCTTGTTTCTCACACTGAGAGCAATCAACATCGATAAATGACATACGGTAATTCATGAACTTTTATAGTCAGCACATAGTTAAACTAAGGTAATATGATATTATGCCTCTATTTTAAAAAGAGGATCATAAAAATCAAGGCAGGTGATGCTTTTTTTCATCGTGTCATTCTTCAGTCCTGTGAAACTATTACTACAAAATTTGAAGTTTCTATATATTGTTGAATCCATAAGAATTTGTACAGTGACAGAATTTTCACTACCTAAAATTTTCAAACGTGGACATCCTGTAATATTGAATTCTAAGCCATTACTACAGCCATCTTCAGATGTGGCTTGTTTGCAGTCGTTTCAGATTATCAAGCTGAGATCTGGCTGACTCAGGCCTTATAGAATATTACACTAGTACATAGTTGTAAGGCTGGAATCACACTGTCCGAGTGACATGCGAGTCACTTGGACGAGTCTCGGATGACTAACTCGGATTGGCTTCCCCGTCAAGAGTTAAATGTGGAGTTGCTTGGAAACACAAGCAGCTGACTCCCATTCAGAGAGGGGGATGTCTCGCCCCGGGCGAGGACCTTGGGGTACTCAGAACCGGGTCCACCCGTCATCATCTGGGGCTGTGGGATGTCACAGTGGCGTGACCCGGTCCATGATCCCCTCATCGGGCGAGCAGTAATAGGGGATTGTTGAGATGGATTAAAGGGAAAAATAAAAAAATAAAAATAAAGGAATATCATGACGCCACCCATGGAATGCGGCTAGTATAACTGCTGCTGCAGTCGAGACATCTGGGGATGATGGGAGTAGCAGCGTAGGTGGATCAGCTCTCCACGGGAAGAGCAATTCCCCAGGGCACACAAATAGTCTGTAGATAGGCTGGGATCGTTGGGGTGCAAGGACTTAGTGTACTGATGGAATGACAGACACAGGGGTAGCAGTCTCTTTTACCTTTACTGAAGTCAGTGAGCTCTAGCTGCTTGAAGCTATGCTTAGACTCCCTTCTTGCTCTGTGGCTGGGCCATATGACAGGCGACTAGAGCTCTTTCTGGGTCACTCTCCCTCTGGTTCTCCCGAGCTCACGGGTGCAACTGTGTATCCTGGCCTTCCTGGGTGTAGGAGCAATGTGAAATCACCCAGCCTCTGGTTTTGGTTGCTGGGTATGAAGTCTCTGGCGACCTCGGACTCCAGTGTCCTTACTGCACTAGGTGCTGAGGCGAGCTGGCACCGCTTCACTCCTCACACCTTTCCTCCACTTTCTCAGACACTTCCCGCGGGTCACCCACACGGGCTAGTCAGTCGCCTAGGACAAGCCTAGCGCAGCTACCATCCATAGGATGTCTTCTACAGTCCTTCGAGTAAATGAACTGCCTGACCCCCCCCAGACCACAATTTATAGGGGACGTGCCCTGAACCCAGGCTTTAGAGCTCCCCCTTCTGGCCTGGAATTGGGAAGGTGTTGTGTGCTTTACCTGAGGTGTGTGCCTTCACTTGACTCCAAGCTGTAACATTATGGCAACCTGACCTTGGCTAAATTCAGTACTCCTGGACTGAGGAAACACAGGTTAAATATATAAAAGCATAACAACGACAATAATTGATAAATAGAGTCTTAAAAGTAAAAATGACAAAAGCCAAGAAAAATTGATGAAAAAGCAGTCAGTGAATTGACCATCACAATATGTTGTGGCAGTTGTGGCAGAGAGTTTCATACTGTCATTGCTTTGGAGGTCATGAATCTTCATCTATGATAATGGTACATGGAAATTTTGAATGGATAAATAAAAGTTATATTTCACCCCACCACTAGACTGATCGCCGGAGAAACAAATGTCAAATATAAATATATATATATATATACACACATACAGTTGTGGCCAAAAGTATTGACACCCCTGCAATTCTGTCAGATAATACTCCGTTTCTCCCTGAAAATGATTGCAATCACAAATTCTTTGGTGTTATTATCTTCATTTAATTTGTCTTCAATGAAAAAACACAAAGGAGAATGAAGCAAAAAGCAAAACATTGATCATTTCACGCAAAACTCCAAAAATGGGCCAGACAAAAGTATTGGCACCCTCAGCCTAATACTTGGTTGCACAACCTTTAACCAAAATAACTGCGATCAACCGCTTCCGGTAGCCATCAATGAGTTTCTTACAATGCTCTGCTGGAATTTTAGACCATTCTTCTTTGGCAAACTGCCCCAGGTCCCTGATTGAAGGGTGCCTTCTCCAAGCTGCCATTTTTAGATCTCTCCACAGGTGTTCTATGGGATTCAGGTCTGGACTCATTGCTTGCCACCTTAGAAGTGCTTTCTCTCAAACCATTTTCTAGTGGTTTTTGAAGTGTGTTTTGAGTCATTGTCCTGCTGGAAGACCCATGACCTCTGAGGGAGACCCAGCTTTCTCACACTGGGCCCTACATTATGCTGCAAAATTTGTTGGTAGTCTTCAGACTTCATAATGCCATGCACATGGTCAAGCAGTCCAGTGCCAGAGGCAGCAAAGCAACCCCAAAACATCAGGGAACCTCCGCCATGTTTGACTGTAGGGACCGTGTTCTTTTCTTTGAATGCCTCTTTTTTTCTCCTGTAAACTCTATGTTGATGCCTTTCCCCAAAAAGCTCTACTTTTGTTTCATCTGACCAGAGAACATTCTTCCAAAACGTTTTAGGCTTTCTCAGGTAAGTTATGGCAAACTCCATCCTGGCTTTTTTATGTCTCGGGGTAAGAAGTGGGGTCTTCCTGGGTATCCTACCATACAGTCCCTTTTCATTCAGACGACGACGGATAGTACGGGTTGATACTGTGGTACCCTCGGACTGCAGGGCAGCTTGAACTTGTTTGGATGTTAGTCGAGGTTCTTTATCCATCATCCGCACAATCTTGCGTTGAAATCTCTCGTCAATTTTTCTTTTCCGTCCACATCTAGGGAGGTTAGCCACAGTGCCATGGGCTTTAAATTTCTTGATGACACTGCGCACAGTAGACACAGGAACATTCAGGTCTTTGGAGATGGACTTGTAGCCTTGAGATTGCTCATGCTTCCTCACAATTTGGTTTCTCAAGTCCTCAGACAGTTCTTTGGTCTTCTTTCTTTTCTCCATGCTCAATGTGGTACACACAAGGACACAGGACAGAGTTTGAGTCAACTTTAATCCATGTCAACTGGCTGCAAGTGTGATTTAGTTATTGCCAACACCTGTTAGGTGCCACAGGTACAGGGGCGAACCGTCACCCCCGGGGGCCCTGGTGCAGTAGAGGACCGGGGGGGGCGGGGCTACTGGCCGTCAGCGCGGCCGGAGGGGGGGGTGCCGTTGGCCGTCGGCGCGGCTCGGGAAGGAAGGGGGTGGGTGCTGCTAGGTGCCGCTGGGAGCAGCAGGGAACCGCAGGCACGATGCTCTCCTACCTGGGAGCCGTGCCGGTTGTATGCTAGGGGCCGGAGGAGCAGAGGAGAGGAGGGGCGGGATCAGGCAGGGGAAGCAGGAAGCTCTCTGCTTCCCTTGCCTGACCCTCCTCTCCTTTGACGGCGGCAGCACCAGCTGCACCAGTGTAGTTTCGCCCCTGCACAGGTAAGTTACAGGTGCTGATAATTACACAAATTGGAGAAGCATCACATGATTTTTCTAACAGTGCCAATACTTTTGTCCACCCCCTTTTTTATGTTTGGTGTGGAATTAATTCCAATTCGGCTTTAGGACAATTCTTTTTGTGTTTTTTCATTGAAGACAAATTAAATGAAGATACCAAATACCAAAGAAATTGTGATTGCAATCATTTTCAGGAAGAAACTGACTATTATCTGACAGAATTGCAGGGGTGTCAATACCTTTGGCCACAACTGTGTGTATATATATTGGAAGTACACTGAGCTGTAGGCTGATTTTCTGCTAAGGAAAAAAAAAAAATGTAAATCTTAGTTCTTAGCGAGTGTGACCGCGAGCTTCGTGTGACTGGGAGCGTAAGTGCGGACGGAAGTAAGTGTGTGACTTGTGATTCAGTGACTTTGGATTCAGGGAGTTTGGAAGGGAGGACTTACTGAATTGCTGGTTATATTTTATTAATACTTTGCATTTCTTTTTACTTATCATTTCTGTCTAGTGCAATCTCCATTAGGAAATGAGCTCCATAATTGGCAATGCCATCCAGTGTACATCTTGCCACATGTATGCATTCCTTGAACAGCCGGTCGAGGGTGCATACTGCTGTGTGAGATGTGAGTATGTTGTGCATTTGGAAGCCCAGATACTGGATCTAAATGAACAACTGACAACGCTCAGATCCAGAGACAATATGGAAAGGAGTCTGCTGCTCACTGAACAGCTGCTCAATGGGATAGATGTGGGGGAGGATGGTAGCATGGAGCTGCAAGACAGTGAGGTAGCCAGCTGGGTGACAGTTAGAAGGTGGGGTAGAGGGAAGAGTGTCAGGGAGGCTAGCCCTGATCTGGCACACCCAAATAAATTTGCTATGTTGGCAGATGAGGGGGGTGTGAGTTCAGGTACAGCACTGCTGCAGCAGGGCATGACCTCTGAAAGCCAGAGGAGTGTCTGCTCCAGTAAGGGGGAAAATAGGAGAGCAGGGCAGGACAGACAGGTGCTGGTAGTGGGGGACTCAATTATTAGGGGAACAGATAGGGCAATCTGTCACAAAGACAGGTATCGTTGAACAGTGTGCTGCCTACCTGGCGCTCGAGTCGGGCACATCGCTGATCGGGTTGACAGATTACTGGGAGGGGCTGGTGAGGACCCAGCGGTCATGGTGCACATTGGCACAAATGACAAAGTTAGAGGTAGGTGAAAGGTCCTTAAAGATGATTTCAGGGAATTAGGCTGCAAGCTTAAGGCAAGGACCTCCAAGGTAGTATTCTCTGAAATACTGCCTGTACCACGTGCCACACCAGAGAGGCAACGGGAGATTAGGGAGATAAATACGTGGCTCAGGAATTGGTGTAGGAAGGAGGGGTTTGGGTTCCTGGAGAACTGGGCCGACTTCTCTGTTGGCTACAGGTTCTATGCTAGGGACGGTCTGCACCTCAATGTGGAGGGTGCAGCTGTGTTGGGGGAGAAAATGGCTAGAAGGTTGGAGGAGTGTTTAAACTAGGGATTGGGGGGGAGGGTATTCATTGTACAGGAGGGGAAGATAGTGTAAATAGTAATCTGGGCACAAGTAACAAAATTGAGAGTGGCATGGGGGGTGGGGTTAGAACAGTCAATATAGTAAGAAGGAATAGAGGTAAAGGGAGTTGCATTAAGTGCATATACACTAATGCCAGAAGCCTCAACAACAAAATGTAGGAATTAGAATTGATTTTGTTGGAAAATAATTATGACATGGTGGGGATATCGGAGACATGGCTGGACGAGAGCCATGACTGGGCTGTTAATTTACAGGGCTATAGTCTGTTCAGAAATGACTGTACAAATAAGCGAGGGGGAGGTGTATGTTTATACGTAAAATCATCCTTAAAACCCATCCTGCGGGATAATATAGGTGAATCTAATGGAAATGTAGAGTCTCTGTGGGTGGAGATAAGAGGAGGGGGAAAAAATAATAAATTACTGATAGGGGTTTGTTATAAGTCCCCAACAATAATGGAAGTGGAGGAGAATATCCTCATAAAGCAAATAGATGAATCAGCGACTCAGGGAGAAGTCATTATTATGGGGGACTTCAACTACCCTGAAATACATTGGGGAACAGAAACCTGCAGTTCTATAGCAAAGGTAATAGGTTTTTGACAACTATGAGAGACAATTACCTTTCACAACTGGTTCAGGACCCAACAAGAAGGGGGGCACTACTGGACCTAATATTAACCAACAGGCCAGACCGCATATCAAATATACGGGTTGGAGATCACTTGGGTAATAGTGATCGTAAAATAATAAGTTTTCAAGTATCCTTTAATAAGAAGTGTAGTAGAGGGGCTACAAGGACACTAAACTTCAGGAAGGGAAATTTCCAAAGGTTAAGAGATGATCTTAGTGCAATAAACTGGGACGATATCCTGAGACATAAAAGTACACAAAGCAAATGGGAGACGTTTATTAGCATCCTGAATAGGACCTGTGCACAATATATACCCTATGGGAATAAGCATGCTAGAAATAGGAGGAAACCACTATGGCTAAATAAAGCGGTAAGAGGCGCAATACATGACAAAAAGAAAGCATTTAGGGAATTAAAGCAAGTAGGTAGTGATGAAGCGTTAAATAAATACAGAAAATTAAATAACATCTGTAAAAAGCAAATCAAGGCAGCAAAGATTGAGACAGAGAGACTCATTGCCAGAGAAAGTAAAAATAATCCCAAAATATTTTTTAACTACATAAATAGTAAGAAACTAAAAAATGATGGTGTTGGCCCCTTGAAAAATAATTTGGATAAAATAGTGGATGAGGATGAGGAAAAAACAATATGCTAAATGACTTTTTTTCAACAGTATTTACACAAGAAAATCCCATGACAGACAATATGATCAGTGATAACAAAAACTGTCAATTAAATGTCACCTGCTTAACTCAGCAGGAAGTACGGCATCGTCTAAAAATCACTAAAATTGACAAATCCCCGGGCCCGGATGGGATACACCCCAGAGTGCTGCAGGAATTAAGTACTGCCATAGATAGACCATTATTTTTAATCTTTAAAGATTTCATAATAACAGGGTCTGTACCACAGGACTGCCGTATAGCAAATGTGGTGCCAATATTCAAAAAGGGAACAAAAACTGAACTTGGAAATTATAGGCCAGTAAGCTTAACCTCTACTGTGGGTAAAATCCTAGAGGGTTTTCTAAGAGATGCTATACTGGAGTATCTGAAGAAAAATAACCTCATGACCCAATATCAACATGGTTTTACGAGGGACCGTTCCTGTCAAACTAATCTGATAAGCTTCTATGAAGAAGTAAGTTCTGGACTGGACCAAAGAAATGCAGTGGACGTGGTGTATATGGACTTTTCAAAAGCTTTTGATACGGTGCCACACAAAAGGTTGATACATAAAATGAGAGCAATGGGGATAGGGGAAAATATGTGTAAGTGGGTTAAGAACTGGCTTAGCGATAGGAAACAAAGGGTGGTCATTAATGGAACACACTCAGAATGGGTCACAGTTAACAGTGGGGTACACAGGGGTCAGTGTTGGGCCCTCTTCTTTTTAATATATTTATTAATGACCTTGTAGGGGGCATAAAGAGTAGAATCTCAATATTTGCAGATGACACTAAACTCTGCAGGGTAATCAATACAGAGGAGGACAATTTTATATTACGGGAGGATTTATGTAAACTAGAAGCTTGGGCTGATAAATAGCAAATGAGCTTTAATGGGGATAAATGTAAGGTCATGCACTTGGGCAGAGGAAACAAAAGGTATAATTATATGCTTAATTGTAAAACACTGGCAAAACGGTCACTGAAAAAGACCTGGGTGTATGGGTAGATGACAAACTCACATTTAGTGGCCAGTGTCAGGCAGCTGCTGCAAAGGCAAATAAAATAATGGGATGCATTAAAAGAGGCATAGATGCTCATGAGGAGAACATAATTTTACCTCTATACAAGTCACAAGTGCGACCACACTTAGAATACTGTGTACAATTCTGGTCTCCGGTGTATAAGAAAGACATAGCTGAACTAGAGCGGGTGCAGAGAAGAGCGACCAAGGTTATTAGAGGACTGAGGGGTCTGCAATACCAAGACAGGTTATTAAACTTGGGGTTATTTAGCTTGGAAAAACGAAGGCTTAGGGGTAATCTTGTAATAATGTATAAATATATGAGGGGACAGTACAGAGACCTTTCTAATGATCTCTTTACTCTTAGGCCTGAGACTGGGACAAGGGGGCGTCCTCTACGTCTGGAGGAAAGAAGGTTTAATCATAATCACAGACGCGGATTCTTTACTGTAAGAGCAGGGAGACTATGGAACTCTCTGCCACATGCTGTTGTAATGAGTGATTCACTACTAACATTTAAGAAGGGCCTGGATGCCTTTCTTGAAAACTATAATATTACTAGTTATACATACTAGATTCTTTGATAGGGCGTTGATCCAGGGAATTAGTCTGATTGCCATATCTGGAGTCAGGACGGAATTTTTTCCCCCAATGTGGAGCTTGTGTTGCCACATGGGTTTTTTTTGCCTTCCTCTGGATCAACATGTTAGGCTATGGGTTGAACTAGATGGACTTAAAGTCTCCCTTCAACCTAAAAAAAAAAACAATGTAATTAGCACGAAAAAATATGAGAGGCTAAAACTTAACCTTTACTAAACTCAAATTTAAAAGACAAGAGTTGTCAACCATACAACACATATAGAGCAAAAGTGACAGTGCAAAACCTGTGTAATGCTAAATAGACCCTTCTATCACACGGGGTCTATACAGAACAACCAGATGTCCCGTCCGCATCACCTAAGGATACTGGTTAGCATCTGTTTTCATTGTGGCTCTATACCCCACCAAGGCAGGTCATAAATTTCATACAATCACCTCCCTAGTGAGTTTGACGCATGCATCAATGTTAACAGCAGAATAATTGTATATAAAAGGAACAATCTCACCCAGCTGTCTTCACCATTCCACGTGTCACAGAGTCCTCAGAGCTCATAGATGACCTTTTACTTGTGCCCTTTCCAGGCTTATTAAGGCTCATTTATAATTATCAATTAGCCACCATGTCATCTGATCCGCTCCCTATCCCGACGCGTTTCAGATCCCTCTTCTTCAGGGGAGTCACGGTACATATACAGGGATTGGTACTTAATAGATAACCATCCCTGTGCAGATGATGGCAATGATGGTGTCTGTAATAGACAATTAATATCAATTGCAGTACCACCAGGTTAGCCTGTATTACAAATTGTGCAGACTACGTGCTGCATAGCATAGTTAGATCATACATAGGGTCTCAGGTACATTAGCACTTACCCAGTCTGGCCCCCTCTAGGTTTACAGTCGTCCACGCCACCGTCGCCTGGAGCTGCGTCTTTTCACATCTCCCGGGCGTCAACTGACGCGTCATGTGACCGGAAATGACCGTCACTTCCACTGTGGAACAAGCATGCATTCCACGCTCCATTTCCTGCTTCCTCTGAACAGGAGGAAGGTGACCAGAGTCTCCGGCACCTCCCCATAGTAGGTGGAGCTTCCCTCTTATGCTGGATCACTCATTCACAGCATTAAAGAAAAAGAACCTTTTCTATCTTCCAAAAGAGGTTCTTTTGATCTAAGTGAGTGACAACCACATTCAGTCACATCTGGTTTAACACTACTAATCGTGATTATTCATAAGGCCAATTTCTCCTGAGAGCAAGATTTGACAGATAGGCAGTCGCCATTACGTGCCACACCAATGGAAGCAGAGGCTGATGATATTAACTACAGAAGGAAAGGAAATATTTTTTATGAGATAGGAACACCTAATCATACCCTACCACTGGCCCTATCCTTCCCCCCATCCCTGCCTGTACACGGAGGTCCGCACCCTAAAAGAAACGCAAGTGCTGGGCACCCCCACTTTCGTCGACTTACCCTCCTACTTATCCCTCTTCTACCACCTTATAGAAAGGGGGAGAAGGACAGGGTTTCATTCAGACCATGAGATGCCACAGTGTCAAGGGTAAAGATCCAGAAGCACTCCTTCCTTAAGATCCTGCTATCCCAATCTCCGCCTCGAACAGGGGGGTGAATATGGTCTATGCCCATGAATCGGACACATTCCTCATCCCCTCCATGTGCTGAATTGACATGACGTCCAAGGGCGTACCATACTTCTTTTTGATATCCCTTTCGTGTTCCCATACCCTCCTCCTTAGTTCCCTACAGGACATTGGGCTCTAAATATCACACCTTTGGTCTTACAATTGATAAAAGATCTAATATCAAACGTTTTACCACTTACATTACTGATGAAGTTTTTTGTGGTGACCATTGATTGACATTTGCTGCAGTTCCCACACTTAAAGCAACCTTGAAGGCTGCTCTTAAGCCATGTACCTTGGGTAGTTAGATGACTATATACTAGTCTATCTTTTAGGGATCTTGATTTCTGAATGTCACCTGGGGTTATCGTAGGTATGGGCGGATATCTGGTCCTTCAGAATGAGTCAATGTTTAGACAGTGAAAAGAAAAATAGGGAGGGGACAAGAGCGCAATAGTGCCCTACTCCTATGCATCTTGTGTAACTGTGTATGAATAGATTAATACTGCTGCATCTTGGTGAGTTTATTTATACCAGCGCGCGACGTGACCACCCCCTTACACATTGTCTTAATGTTTAGACAGAATTTTCCTCACCTCCTCGGCTCCACTGGTGTAGGTTGCAATGAGATGTACTCATCTCCATCATCCTTCTTAGATGGTTTACATTGGAATTTCGATCTGTCAAGGTCTTTCACTTCTGCCATGCCTTCTTAACCACCCTATT
This sequence comes from Allobates femoralis, assembly GCA_033576535.1. NCBI lineage: Eukaryota > Metazoa > Chordata > Amphibia > Anura > Aromobatidae > Allobates > Allobates femoralis. The sequence goes on along the minus strand of JARQOC010000007.1, from coordinate 33,543,765 downwards.
TGGATATCCCTCTCCTTAAGCTTTGTTTTAGATCCGTCACTTGAGCTGAACTGTTCCTCATGTGAAAGTTCCTCCTCATATGTATCATCTGGCTTTTGGGATACCCTTTGTGACTTTTTCCCACCTTAACAACGAGTTCGTTGAGGTCTCTTTACGGTACGTACTCATCCTCAGTTACCCCTTCCGTCCTTTTAACCAGGACATCTAGGAATAATAGTGTGGTTTTATTCACTTCCGAGGTAAAGTGTAGGCCTATGGTGTTATAATTTAGACTCTCTACCATAGCCTGAAAAACTTCCTCAGTTCCTCTCCACGCCAAAAAGACATCATCAATTAATCGGACCCATAGAATTACCCTCTCTGTGTCTATTTGAGGGTTCTCCCCAAAAACGACATTTTCTTCCCACCAGCCAAGAAGCAGATTAGCATACAATGGGGCCATAGAACTCCCCATCGCGGTGCCCCATGAGCTGGTGGAAATACTTACCGCCGAATGTGAAGACATTCCTAGTCAATCAGAATTCCAGGAGCCTTATCACAAAGTCATTGTGTTTCTCGTACTGCGCCCCTCTGCTCTTAAGAAAATACTTCACTGCCTCCATCCCCTATCATGGGGTATAGAGGAATATAAAGCCTACACATCAATACTGCAAAGCAGCATGTCATCATCTAAGGTTACATCCTCAATCTTTTTTAGGAGGTCAGTTGTATCCCTAATGTAAGAATTCAGAGAGGTGACAAATGGCACAAAAACTACTAGAAAAAAGCAGCATCAGAAAACTTACCATCCATGCCAAAAACAGAAACCAAATGCACTTACAGGACGCAGTCAGAGCCCAATTGTAGAGCAAGCTCAGCTGCTGGCTGATAAAATCACCTCTACCAGCAAGATGTGGGAGGCGACCTGCCATGCATACACTGGGCTTGCATATAGCACCATTCACACTGGTACATATGATGCAGAGTGTCTGAAAGCTACCCAACCGCTCCGCTGCCTGAGCATTGGGCCGCACAGTACGATGCTTCTGCACCACTAGATGAATGGCGCCCCTATGGGCCCAAACTGCACCCTGGATGGATAAAAAAGTGCAAAAGTTTTTTATATGATAAATAAAAAACCTTTATAGATGGGATTTTGGTTCATGTGTTGGCCCAAGACATTTAAGCTGATGACCCACGATCAAGGGATCCCATGCTCACCAGTCCTAACAAAATTGTACAAAAACTACTAGAAAAAAGCAGCATCAGAAAACTTACCATCCATGCCAAAAACAGAAACCAAATGCACTTACAGGACGCAGTCAGAGCCCAATTGTAGAGCAAGCTCAGCTGCTGGCTGATAAAATCACCTCTACCAGCAAGATGTGGGAGGCGACCTGCCATGCATACACTGGGCTTGCATATAGCACCATTCACACTGGTACATATGATGCAGAGTGTCTGAAAGCTACCCAACCGCTCCGCTGCCTGAGCATTGGGCCGCACAGTACGATGCTTCTGCACCACTAGATGAATGGCGCCCTATGGGCCCAAACTGCACCCTGGATGGATAAAAAAGTGCAAAAGTTTTTTATATGATAAATAAAAAACCTTTATAGATGGGATTTTGGTTCATGTGTTGGCCCAAGACATTTAAGCTGATGACCCACGATCAAGGGATCCCATGCTCACCAGTCCTAACAAAATTGTACAAAAACTACTAGAAAAAAGCAGCATCAGAAAACTTACCATCCATGCCAAAAACAGAAACCAAATGCACTTACAGGACGCAGTCAGAGCCCAATTGTAGAGCAAGCTCAGCTGCTGGCTGATAAAATCACCTCTACCAGCAAGATGTGGGAGGCGACCTGCCATGCATACACTGGGCTTGCATATAGCACCATTCACACTGGTACATATGATGCAGAGTGTCTGAAAGCTACCCAACCGCTCCGCTGCCTGAGCATTGGGCCGCACAGTACGATGCTTCTGCACCACTAGATGAATGGCGCCCCTATGGGCCCAAACTGCACCTGGATGGATAAAAAAGTGCAAAAGTTTTTTTATGATAAATAAAAAACCTTTATAGATGGGATTTTGGTTCATGTGTTGGCCCAAGACATTTAAGCTGATGACCCACGATCAAGGGATCCCATGCTCACCAGTCCTAACAAAATTGTACAAAAACTACTAGAAAAAAGCAGCATCAGAAAACTTACCATCCATGCCAAAAACAGAAACCAAATGCACTTACAGGACGCAGTCAGAGCCCAATTGTAGAGCAAGCTCAGCTGCTGGCTGATAAAATCACCTCTACCAGCAAGATGTGGGAGGCGACCTGCCATGCATACACTGGGCTTGCATATAGCACCATTCACACTGGTACATATGATGCAGAGTGTCTGAAAGCTACCCAACCGCTCCGCTGCCTGAGCATTGGGCCGCACAGTACGATGCTTCTGCACCACTAGATGAATGGCGCCCCTATGGGCCCAAACTGCACCCTGGATGGATAAAAAAGTGCAAAAGTTTTTTATATGATAAATAAAAAAACCTTTATAGATGGGATTTTGGTTCATGTGTTGGCCCAAGACATTTAAGCTGATGACCCACGATCAAGGGATCCCATGCTCACCAGTCCTAACAAAATTGTACAAAAACTACTAGAAAAAAGCAGCATCAGAAAACTTACCATCCATGCCAAAAACAGAAACCAAATGCACTTACAGGACGCAGTCAGAGCCCAATTGTAGAGCAAGCTCAGCTGCTGGCTGATAAAATCACCTCTACCAGCAAGATGTGGGAGGCGACCTGCCATGCATACACTGGGCTTGCATATAGCACCATTCACACTGGTACATATGATGCAGAGTGTCTGAAAGCTACCCAACCGCTCCGCTGCCTGAGCATTGGGCCGCACAGTACGATGCTTCTGCACCACTAGATGAATGGCGCCCCTATGGGCCCAAACTGCACCCTGGATGGATAAAAAAGTGCAAAAGTTTTTTATATGATAAATAAAAAACCTTTATAGATGGGATTTTGGTTCATGTGTTGGCCCAAGACATTTAAGCTGATGACCCACGATCAAGGGATCCCATGCTCACCAGTCCTAACAAAATTGTACAAAAACTACTAGAAAAAAGCAGCATCAGAAAACTTACCATCCATGCCAAAAACAGAAACCAAATGCACTTACAGGACGCAGTCAGAGCCCAATTGTAGAGCAAGCTCAGCTGCTGGCTGATAAAATCACCTCTACCAGCAAGATGTGGGAGGCGACCTGCCATGCATACACTGGGCTTGCATATAGCACCATTCACACTGGTACATATGATGCAGAGTGTCTGAAAGCTACCCAACCGCTCCGCTGCCTGAGCATTGGGCCGCACAGTACGATGCTTCTGCACCACTAGATGAATGGCGCCCCTATGGGCCCAAACTGCACCCTGGATGGATAAAAAAGTGCAAAAGTTTTTTATATGATAAATAAAAAACCTTTATAGATGGGATTTTGGTTCATGTGTTGGCCCAAGACATTTAAGCTGATGACCCACGATCAAGGGATCCCATGCTCACCAGTCCTAACAAAATTGTACAAAAACTACTAGAAAAAAGCAGCATCAGAAAACTTACCATCCATGCCAAAAACAGAAACCAAATGCACTTACAGGACGCAGTCAGAGCCCAATTGTAGAGCAAGCTCAGCTGCTGGCTGATAAAATCACCTCTACCAGCAAGATGTGGGAGGCGACCTGCCATGCATACACTGGGCTTGCATATAGCACCATTCACACTGGTACATATGATGCAGAGTGTCTGAAAGCTACCCAACCGCTCCGCTGCCTGAGCATTGGGCCGCACAGTACGATGCTTCTGCACCACTAGATGAATGGCGCCCCTATGGGCCCAAACTGCACCCTGGATGGATAAAAAAGTGCAAAAGTTTTTTATATGATAAATAAAAAAACCTTTATAGATGGGATTTTGGTTCATTTGTTGGCCCAAGACATTTAAGCTGATGACCCACGATCAAGGGATCCCATGCTCACCAGTCCTAACAAAATTGTACAAAAACTACTAGAAAAAAGCAGCATCAGAAAACTTACCATCCATGCCAAAAACAGAAACCAAATGCACTTACAGGACGCAGTCAGAGCCCAATTGTAGAGCAAGCTCAGCTGCTGGCTGATAAAATCACCTCTACCAGCAAGATGTGGGAGGCGACCTGCCATGCATACACTGGGCTTGCATATAGCACCATTCACACTGGTACATATGATGCAGAGTGTCTGAAAGCTACCCAACCGCTCCGCTGCCTGAGCATTGGGCCGCACAGTACGATGCTTCTGCACCACTAGATGAATGGCGCCCCTATGGGCCCAAACTGCACCCTTGATGGATAAAAAAGTGCAAAAGTTTTTTATATGATAAATAAAAAACCTGGCATCAATATTTCGTCCACATAAATACCCAGATTTTGTGTGACATTATTGATGCCTGACACAATCGGTCTTCCTTTCAGTGGTGCTACACCCTTGTGAATTTGGGGTAAACAATAAAATGTCGCCATCACAGGATGTTTCTGGAACAGAAAATCGTATTCCTTGTGGTCCAAGAGACCCTCATTGAGTCCCTGCTCCAAAAGAACCTTCAGTTCCCCTTTGAATGCCTTGGTCGGCTAGATGTTAAAATAGCATAGCTATCACGATCCCTTAAGATGATATTACACATAACCTTGTACCCATCAGTGTCCATAACTACCACATTGCCACCCTTATCGGATGGCTTTATGGTTATGGACTGATCTCGTTTCAAACTGATGATACTAAACATCTCGTCCCTTGTTAGGTTAGGTTATGGTCCCCCTTTCCGGATCTCATTTGAGACCAAATTGGCAAAAATGTCCACAGAACTCACATCACCTGTCTGGGGTGGCATACATGTGCTTCCCTCCTGGAGGTCTGTAAACGGACCTCTGCCTTCCAAGGTGTGGTCAGTTTCCCCTAAGTGAAATAGAAGCCTTACATCCTCAAGGAGGTTGTCGGGAACCCCAAGGTTTTTACAGGTGTTCCTGTCTTGATGGGCAAAATGCTTTCGCCACCTCAACTTCCGTGCAAATAAATTAAGGTCCTTGACCATATCAAACGTGTCAAAGTCCGTTGTCGGAACAAAAGAAAGTCCCTTACTCAGGACTGTCATCTCTGTATTGGTCAAGACCCTCGAGGATAAATTGACAACCTGCAGAGAATTTATTAGTGGGTGGGTTGGCGTACTTATGGGTTTGGTCGAGTTCAAAGAGGGTACTTTGGGTCTAAAAAACCTTCGTTTGGTCTTCGGATGACCCGGTAATTGGATCAGATATTTCTGACTGTCCACCTTTCCCTGTCCCTTTCCTTTCTTTTTATTCTTACCCAATCCTCCTCCACCCTTCCCCTCTGAGGCGTCAGTTTCAGTGGATAAGTCCTCCGGTTATGTACCAGCGAGGCCACCTACTCCACCCTTCGGGACATAAACATATGCTCTGTTGTTTTAAAGTCTTGTACATCCCTCAGGTAAAACTTATGTTTCCTATCCTTGAGGTGGTACTGAAACTTCTCCACAATGCCCTGCAGGGCTAGTTCTTTTGTAGAGACGTCCGCCTCACCAGACAACTTTCTAGTAATTTCCTTCTGTTCTTTTAGTGCTTCATCACACTTAGCAAGTTGATACTGGGGAGGATTAGTCAAAACTGATATTATAAGAAAACCTTAAAGAGGATGTGCCATGAATAATTTCACATTTTAATTAAAGAGGACCTGTCACCTCCCTAATGCTTTCCAAACTGAAAGCACCACTGAATGCAGCATGTCTCCCATGTTTCTACCCGCCATATAAGCTGTAAAAAACACTTTATAAAGTTTAGAGATAACGAGTCCGAAGGGACTTACAGATTATGGCGTCCTCGCTGTTCCCAGGGGTCCTTCCACCTCCTGCCTCTCTGTTCCGCCTCCTGCCTGTGATGTCAGCGCCGAAGCCCGCCCGGCTACAGATTATGCTGTATGCATGGGCATCGGGCGGCACAGAGAGACAGAAGGCGGGAGGACCCCCGGGAACAGCGAGGACTCCATAATCAGTAAATCCCTCCGGACTCATTATCTCTAAACTTTATAAAGTATTTTTTACAGTTTACAGGGTGTGTAGAAACTTGGGAGACCCCTTTGCTGAATGCAGCAGACACATTTCATTCAGTGGTACTTTCAATTTGGAAAGCAGCATGACCGTGACAGGTCCTCTTTATTAGACCTTAGAATAAAGAGAAGATCCACAATTCTGTGTTTAAAAAAATTCCTGTCTCTAGATTTTCTTATAAAGGTGCCCCTGTGTATGTATTCAGCCATGCAGGAACAGGTTGGATGTACCACAGCTCCTGGGCATGAGCAGATGGGATATACCACAGCTCCTGGGCAGGAGAAGAAGTAAAATAGTATACAGACATTACAGCCAGAGATCACAGCTGATTCTCTCTGTAAGGAAAACCATTTCATCGTCTGTTAAAAAACTTTTTTACACCACAGGAAGAATCAGCTGTGAACCTTGGCTGTAATGTCTGTATAGTATTTTACTTCCTCCCTGCTCAGGAGCTGTGTAATATCCTACCTATTCCTGCCCAGGAGCTGTGGTACATCTGACCTGTTCATGCATGTTCAGATGCATACATTACACAAGGGTACATTTATAAGAATATCTTGAGACGAAAATTTTTTTTAAAACATCCAAATGTGAAACTTATTTTTATTCTGAGATCTATTAATTACCATATATACTCGTGTATAAGCCGACCCGTGTATAAGCCGACCCCCCTACTTTTGCCCCAAAAATCTGGAAAAACCTATTGACTCGTGTATAAGCCGAGGGTGGACCCCAGCACAGGTATACAGCCCACAGCAGTGTGGTATACAGGCCCCCCCCAGTGGTATACAGGCCTCCCCAGTGGTAGTATACAGCAGCCCCAGTGGTGGTATACAGCAGCCCCAGCAGCCCCAGTGGTAATATATAGCAGCCCCAGCAGCCCCAGTGGTAGTATATAGCATCCCCAGCAGCGCCAGTGGTAGTATATAGCAGCCCCAGCAGCCCCAGTGGTAGTATACAGCAGCCCCAGCAGCCCCAGTGGTAGTATACAGCAGCCCCAGCAGCCCCAGTGGTAGTATATAGCAGCCCCAGTGGTAGTATACAGCAGCCCCAGCAGCCCCAGTGGTAGTATATAGCAGCCCCAGCAGCCCCAGTGGTAGTATACAGCAGTCCCAGTGGTAGTACACAGCAGCCCCAGCAGCCCCAGTGGTAGTATATAGCATCCCCAGCAGCCCCAGTGGTAGTATATAGCAGCCCCAGCAGCCCCAGTGGTAGTATATAGCAGCCCCAGTGGTAGTATATAGCAGCCCCAGCGGTAGTATACAGCAGCCCCAGTAATCCAGGGCCCCCCAGCCTTGCTCCGGTAACCTGTAAAGTAAAATATACTTATCACTGTCCCGCTGCCGTCCGCGCCCGCCGCTGCCGACATCCCGATCCTCCATCTTCATGCGTCTTCTTCCGGCTTCCTGTGTTCGGCGCCGGCAATGACGTCATTGCCTGAGACGAACAGAGGAAACCGGAAGTAGACGCATGAAGATGGAGGATCGGGATGTCGGCAGCGGCGGGCGCGGACGGCAGCGGGACAGTGATAAGTATATTTTACTTTACAGGTTACCGGAGCAAGGCTGGGGGGCCTTGGATTACTGAGGCTGCTGGGGCTGCCGTATTGACTCGCGTATAAGCCGAGGGGGGTACTTTTCAGCCCAATTTTTGGGCTGAAAAACTCGGCTTATACTCGAGTATATACGGTAATATGTACAAGTGTTCTTGGCACAACCCCTTTAAATGGAAAACAGGGAGGAGAGGAAAAATAGAAAAAGGATAAAGAAAAATTGGAGTAGATAAAATTCAAATACCGTAAATATATAGGGTACATTTTTAACAAGTATATTGGATAGAATACTGTACATATATAAGTGAAAAAAATACTAAAATGCCTATATATTATTATTATTATTATTATTATTATGTATTTATTTATATAGCTCCATTAAATACCATGGCACTTTACATGCTAAAAGTGCAGACAAGGACAAATACAATAAATGTGGACAATTTGGTTGTACAGATACAAGAGGGGAGAAGATCCAGTCCGCGAGGGCTCATATAAACAGCTATAGAAGGTCATTTCCTGTCACATGCATATGTTTAAAAGATTCTAAGTGGGTCAACCCCAATTAATCTTTTACAAAATTAATAACCTGTCTTTGTATTGTGCCACACCCAATCATCTAAAGCACCACTCTGGTGTTTTTTACTTCACTGCCGGAGTGGTATCACAAATCCAAATTCTCTGATCTAGTAAAATACCTCATCATCTGCTCTTCGCAGTGCCACTTTTGTCATGTGTTGTCATCCTGTGACTGCAGCTTCTGACAGGCTGGAAGGGGTAACAGAAAATGATGGCTGTTAGGTAAATTACTAGAGACCGAGAATTTACATGAGTGACACCATTCTAAACAACTCTCTGTAGTGGAGCTTCAATTACCCTGCTACATCTGCAGCTTCACCCTTAGTAGAAATTCTTAACATGCATTAAGCTTAATTTTTCATTTTTCCACCCAAATCCCAGCTTCCCAAATCTCCATTTGTCCTTGTTGTTATTCTGACATACAGAGCCCTCGTAATGGTTGTGGTGCACACTGAATGGGGCACAAATACTTGGCCCAGTTTATTGAAGGACATATCTGATGGTGGGGTTACACGTCCCGATATCGCGGCGATATCGGAGGCAACGGCGCGGGAGCGCGCATTTTTTCAGCCCTTTTCCAGATATCGCATCGGCGGTTTACACGCTGCGATATCGGGAAACAACGTCCCTCCGATGTGTACGCCCACCAACCCAGTAACGACCATTTAACATGGGAGTTAATGGGTGACGTCAGCGTACACATCGGAGTTGGGCTGTCACACGCTGCGATGCTGCTACAACGGCCATGCGATATCGGGGAGTTGAATAGCTCTGCTATTCAACTCCGATATCGTTTTGGCATCGTTCCAGCATCGCGTTGTATGCTCAAACCGTACAACGCGCACACGATATCGGGTCCAACTCGCAACCCACGTGACTTTTTGTCGGAGTTGGGTCGGAGTTGGACGCCTATATCGCAGCGTGTAAACCCACCATGAGATTTTCTCTCCCCAAAATAAAAATGTGCCTTAGGCTGCTTTCACACAGCGTTATTTTGCTGTCCGAGGGGACCTGACTTTTTGCAGGACCCCTTGGACAGCAACGAATCCAAACTGATGCCTGCAATCGGATGCCAAATAGGCATCCGATTCCGATATTTTGCAGGATCAGTTTGATCCTCTCCCTCTCTCCTCCTCTCCCCGCTCCTCCTGTCACGTCGCTCCCCCTCCTCTCTCCCTCCTGTCACCTCTTTCTCCCCTCCTCTCTCTGCTCCCTCTTTCTCCCCCTATTTCTCCCCCTCTTTTCCCCTCTTTTCCCCTCTTTTCCAGACCTTAAAAAATAAAAAAAAATCTTTATTCTCACCCATCTACGAGTCCCCCGGCGCTTCCAGCTATCTTCTTCTGATCCTTACAGAACCTGGTGTGATGTCACAGTCACATGACGGTTACTGCGGTAACTGGTCATGTGACTGTGACATCACGCCAGGTCCTATAAGCATTGAGCACTGGAGGCATCGGTGGATCGCGGGTCAGGTGAGAATAAAGTTTTTTTTATTTTTAACCCTTTCTTTTCACTAAATTTCACTTCTGCAATGTATGAATATACATTGCAGAAGTGAAATTAGATGGCACAGAGCGATTTTAGTGTACTGAGCATGCTCAGTACACTGAAATCAAGTCCGAGGAACGATCAGCTGTTTCCTTGGACTTGTGCTCCATAGGCCCCATGTTATTGGCGCAGATCAGGTCTGATCCGATTCGGTCCAATTTGATCTGCTGTGACCAAAATCGCAGCAGTCTGCGATTTTGGGCACAGCAAAAAATAGGACAGAATCGGATCCAACAAAAATCAGATAGCAATAAGGCCAAATCCGATCCGTCCCCATAGCATAACATGGGGGCCAAATCGGATCCGTGGCTGTCCGTTTTACAATGGACAGCCACAGATTGAACATAAACGCAGTGTGAGAGCACCCTAAGCTCTAACAGGCAAGTAGTTGCCACCTAACTGCCTGCTGTACCTGGTGCCATTTACCACCAACATGGAGCGGTCTAAGACCAAGATCACTCCAACAGGTGAATCTTTAGCTTCCATTGATGTCACATCAACAGAAAGATGGCTTCTCTGCTCTGTTGATGGGCATCACAGCCAACATCATGCTTATTAACAGACAACTCTCCCAGTTAGGTAATATGGAACCAGCTGTCAATCAATATGATGTTAGCTGTTCCGCCCTGTCTACAGAGTGGAGCGGAAAAGTAGCCTTTGAAAAGTTGATTAAGCTATTTTATCACTGGCAGGAACGGTGAATGCTTGATTTACATTTTAATTGTGTCTTTAGTAATTAAGATGTGTCTCAAACTCCTAACATTGACTTACAAAGCCGTCCACAATCTGTCCCCCCCATATATCTCTGAACTAATCTCCTGATATTATCCAACTCGTTACCTCTGATCTCCCCAAGACCTCCTCCTTTCCTCCACACTTGTACGTTCCTCATCTAACAGCCTGCAAGACTTCACCTGAGCATTTCCCATCCTCTAGAACTCTGCACCCCAAAACGTCCGACTGTCCCTTACACTCGGAACCTTCAAGTGGAACCTGAAAACTCATCTCTTCAGAACAGCCTACAGCCTGCAATAACCACAGTGCCACCTCACCACCACTGGACCTGGTGCTCCACCACCACTGGACCTGGCACTCCACCACCATTGGACCTGGCGCTCCACCACCACCAGAGCAGATCCAACCTACTGTCTCTCTCCCAACTGCCCTGCAGAATGTAAGCCCGCAAGGGCAGGGTCCTTTTTCCCCTCTGTACCAGTCTGTCACTGTTAGTTTGCTCGTTGTATTTTTAACTTGTTTGTGTGTAACCCCTTCTCATGTACAGCACAATGGAATCAATGGTGCTCTATAAATAAATAATAATAATGATAATAATCTCAAAAGTCCCTTCATGTGGTATAAACATTTTTCAGTAGTTACACAATGTAAAGCTGAAAATGTAAAAAAAAAAAAAAAAAAAATACATATATGGACGTCCCATTTCAATGTTCATTTGATGCTTTTATCTCAGGATTGCAATTATGCCCATACTGGCTTGTGAGTGTGCTTCATGAAATGTCTTACATTTTTCAAGTCTTTGATGGATTGCTGCTTTAAATGGCTGCTAATGTAGATGGAAAAGCTTCACTGTGTGATATCCGCAGAGACTTTCTTAGCTCCAATATGTGTTCCTTTCACTATAAGAAATAAAGCTGACCTTTGCACCATCTTTTCACTCTGACTATATGAGAGAGACTTGTTTCTGTGTTCTGAACACTGGAGAAATCAGGCTGACAGTAACAGACATGCCCTATGTCATGGCTGAGATGTTATCATATCAAGAGGCATATGCCAGTATGTGAAGTGACAAACAACTTTGTTCTGAATTCGAGGCTATCACTTGTTCTGTATATCACCTTGGAAATATCAAAAGATTACCCATAGGATCTGTAATCTTCATCTTGTCTTTTATGGGCATCAGAGATATTTATTATTGTATACATGACAGCAAAAAAAGAGAGCAAGAGGACGAGCGGATTGGCAAAGGGAAGATTTCATCCTGTGTGATGGGTGCCATACATCACATAGACACGGTTACACATGTGCACTTGGAGTGGAATGGGAGATGTTTCAATCACCTTGTCTACTTGGCTCAATAGTAAGTTACTACCCTTCATTTAATAGTCATGGGCAATATCTATCACATAATGCTAGGAGGCCAACATATGACAAACTATTTAACCATAATTGTTGGGACTTATATATTGTGATTCACTGATATCAGCACAACATATGAGTGGAATGGAAGGGAGCCACCGAATTAGGTGTAATTGAATTATCCAGTATATTATTTAGAAGAAAATGTAGGTACTGAAGGCTTCAGAACCATGGGTCACATGTCCTATTTAGTCCTTGGGAGGTCATCAATATATGCACACAGTGGCGTAACTTCAGGCCCAGGGGCCCGATGCGAGAGCTCCAACGGGGCCCCCAATTATTGGAAATCTTTAATAGTATTAGGCTTTTTCTATAGGCCAAAAGGACTTTCGGGGCCCCCCTAGGCTGAAGGGCCCAGGGTTCGATTGCAATCCCTGCCCCTATTGTAGTTACACCCTTATATGCACAGCACTTGTGATAAAATGATATAAATAATTTGGGTTATAATTATTATAACATAGTAATAATGTATAATATAGTTATTATTATAATTATACAAAACATACAGTATTTGTCATTTTCTACCTGTTAGTACATACAGACTGTAGATATATCTAACCCTACCCCATGGAAACTTAATTACTTCCCTCTAGATAAACAGTACAAAAAAGTAAATTGACAGACTACTTCTTGATTGGACTAGGTCAGCCACACCTTTGTTATTTTCATCTTTTCTTTAAACATAACCATTCTTCTTAAAGGATAAACTAGTGTAGCATTTGGAAAATCGAAACGGTATGCACCACTGGACTCAAGGAGGACAAGTCCGCCTTCAGCTCCATACACCCAACAGCCACCTTTTCTTTTTCTCTATCGCCAGCTGTTAGTTGAGGAAATCACTATAAAAGAAATGTGTATCAAAACAAATACAAAACAAAACAGATTCACATAAAGGGAGTGAGGTACGCTCAGTCAGTAGGAACCGGTAAAGAGGCAGGAGAACCCACAAACAGCATTATTTAAGGTTGGTCAGAACCAACTAAGCAACATCTAACAGGGAAGAGGAGTAAAGAGGGAAGGGGGGCGCTTGGCCAACACATCATTATAAGTAGTACGGAGGCAGGGCAAAAGGGAAAAGTGTCCCTCTATCCCTGTGCCCACAATACCATAGCCCAGAGTTAATCCCGAACACACTAAAAGCACCAGAAGGGCCAGCAAAAAGTCCAGAGGGAGGGGGAAAATTACGCAAACCCTATACCAACTCCCCTAATCTGCAGTCAGGGGCCCTCTCCCTATAAGGCTTATGATCCTCAATTTTACATGTCTCAAATATACGCAATTTGAACTCTTTGAACATAGAGAGCCTGGTGTGGGCAGGGGCAGCTTTTTCAGCAACTCCTCATTACTAAATTTAAACACTGTCAGAAGCACTGCATCCAGTAAAGTAAGAGACACATCATTGGATTTGGGATCTCTTTGCTTTCATCTTGCTGCTCTCACATACGGTGTCAATGTTTGTTTATTCCAAGCTGCAGCATCTGTGTGCACAATACTCCCATTGCAAGTGTTAAATACGCAATGCAGAAAATTACATCAGACAGGGAAGGCTTATATGGCTTTTGGTGTGACTGGGCAAGCTTCTCAAAAATGCCTTGCAGCTATTACATCACATATTATAGCACACGCATGACATAATGTAGCACATCAATTAGTATGGCAAAGCTTATCATAGCTTGTGTAAAAGCCAAGGCAGGAAATACAGCAACCATTTTGGAATAAATCTGTTTATTGAGAGGATGTCAAAGCTCACAGCTTTGTAACAGAAATAGAGAATAATAATAATAATAATAATAATAAACACTAAATACAGTTTTGTGGGACAAAACAGCAATAAAGAACTTATACCATTCCTTTAATTATAGCTATACAAAATATGTTTTGGTTACTTTGATATAACTAAGGTAACATTTAGTGATGGGTAAACCCACCAATGTTCGGTGGACCCGATCAGATTTTTTTAAAAGTCCGAGTTCGGGGCTGAACATGGCTCGAATTCGAGTCCGAACCCTGAACTCGGCCTTTAAAAATATGAAGTGGGGACTATAAAAACAAAAAAATAGTAATTAAACAGCATCACTGCAGAGGGGCCCAACAGCCAACAGTCCATACATTTTAACATCTCCCATGCCGGGTAGATGCTAGAATGTATGGACTATTTTCAGGTTCCTCTAACATAGATACCGACTCTCTGTGACAGTGTATGTGATTAACCTTCGTCGGCTGAGTAGGTACAATTGTAACTATTCCGTTTTAAAATTGCAATAACTTTTTTTTTCGAAAAGCCATAGAGGGCTGAAATTTTGTGACATGTTTGCAGTTTTGGTCCAGAATATATTGGCCAAATTTCAATAAATATCTCCACCCCCTTCCGAGATAAGGGGTCGAGATATTTAATATAAAATTATGCAGCCTCACAAAGGTTAAATAATAATAAATACCTGGGCGATGGGATATCGGCGCAAGAAGACCCCGAGTTGGATGCTGAACTTGTCAATAGTGCTGGCTGCTTTCCGGACCCTTCCGTACATTCCTGACACGTTTGTGTCGGCATCAGTCAACAGGACTGGGACACTTCTTAAGCGAGCGCCGTCCCTACTGTCCACGGCGGCCATGTTTATGGTAGAGCCGCCCTCCCCTGCACGCTCTTCAGTTGATGTTCCAGCCTCTCCAGTTGGTACATCAGCTAGTTCTTTTCTGTGCTCAGACTCTCCCGCACCGTCTGCTTCTGGATCAGGGTCTCGGTCAGCTGGTGCAGCCGGTTCTCCAGCTCTCTCTGGCTGCTTCTGCTTATCGCTTTGTTTGTGAGCCGATTACTAAGTTTCTGGATTTCATCTTCCCAATCTCTGAACCTTCCCTGCAAAGTATTCTTTATCCTGTACAGATTGTCTTCTGTATACTGCAATTTCTGTTTCTGCAGTTCAAGTTCTGCATCCAGCTCCTGCTTTGCCCTCTGCTGCTCTGCAATCTACTCCCGCAAATTCCAGAGCTGCTCCCGGGAAAACTTTGCGTCACCCACCTGAGTCTCCAGATCCCTTAGATCTCTTTTCAGTTGCTGTATGTGTGCCAGCAGTTTTGGGTCTCTTCTCTCTGCAAGTCGTACTCATGCCTTATCTCTTCCAGTTCCATACTGCTGGCCATGTGGTTGTCCAGTCCTTCGATGCCAGTACCTTCTTTTAGACTGTTAATCAGTTTTCCTTTGGGCTGTTGGATGCGTGTTGCTTTTTGCTTGTAATCCGCCATCTCCTGCTTTATGGTCTCAGCTGCAGACTTCGCAGCATTCAGTTGCTGCTGCAGATTATTGCTCCTCCTCTTCTCCTCCACTTGCTTCTTTTTTGCGGCAATGACGGCCTCGGACATGTTCTGCCGCTCAGCTTCCATCTAACTCAGATGAGTTGCAAATTCATTCTGCATCTGAATTAGAAGGGAGCAGCCTGCACAGCCAGACATTGCAGAGCATGTAGGAGAGGCTGTGGGAGGCCGAGGCCATTCTGAAAAGGGAGCAAGATGGTTTCCAACAGATACAGAATGAATTTGCAACTCATCTGAGTAAAGGCCCCGTTACATGGCACGACATCGTCAACGACATCGCTGATAATCACAGGTTTGGAGGCGTACCAGCGATGTTGTTGCGACGTCGTTACGTGTGACTGTGGAAAGTTGCTACGATAAATCGTTGGATCGGAGTTGACAGGTTTACCAACATGTTGGAAAACCTGCCGATCTCAATGTGGAGACATGGGGGTCCGCTGGTCCAGCCGCCTTTAGCAAGACAGCATGGACCAGGGCTCATCCCCAAACTGAACGGCCGAGCTCCTTAACCATGGGCGGAACACTACTCAGACAACACAGGGTGAGGACACCACAATATTAGGGCTTTATTGGATCCCCAAACAGTCAACAGCATACAACACATAACCAGCAAAACACAGCAATGAAACAGGCAACAGAGACTCACCCTCCCTCTGGCTCACCAGGCATTAGAATATAGCACAGCAAAGTCTGTAGCCAGGTGACTGGATCATCTCAACCTGGGTTGCTTCCTTATGCAGTCTTTGTTACCCCAGCCGAATCCGATCATTCGATGCTGAAGTCCTTGTAGAATTATAATCCAGGTTCTAATCCCCTTGGTCAGCACCGAAATGCCTAGGCCGGGGGTTATGGCTTGCCAATCAGGTCCATAGATCCTAGATTAGTTGCCTGTATCAAGTCCAGTGCCCCTTTAGCTGGAACCGAAATCCCTAGACTGAGGTCACTAGAGAGAATCAAAATCACCCTGGTTAATCAACAGGTATACTTATATACCCTCAACCCTCATTGCAGGATATTGGGGACTTCACAATTGGTGGAATAAAACTGTCTTCTCATTGGCTGGATCTCAAGCCTAAAACATTTCTAGTAGTATTGCAGTCCTGTCAAGGGAGCCACATACTGAGTGACATAGCACCTAGCAGGATACATTTAGTCTGCAATTCATGAAATTAAACAATGGTGGCTGAGGCCATTTACATAGAGTCAACAATCCACATAGTAATACAATGGCATTTTAACAGGATTAAGTTCCTCTGACCTTCTAGAGGAGAGATAATTGCTTTACATATGTCAACATCATCAAACATCTACAATACTGGTAAGAACAATGGGTAAGCAAAATACAAAATACTGTCTGGCTAGATTTTAAGAACTTAACCCATGAGTGGCATATTACAAGTTTGCAAACCAAAATACAATATTATCTGGATAAATAAGAAATCCTCGTAGGTTATACATTAAAGGAGTCCATTTTGTCACACTCAACTCCAGCAACCTGCTGCATCATTGTGTGTGACACCGCGATAATGATGTCGTGGACGACTTCACCCATTGACAGCAATGAGCAGGGATCATTTGCGGGGTTGGTGAACGATACCTGCTCACAACACTGCTTACCATGATGTTTCCCTATATTGTTGTCTGCTCACAACATCGTTGGCGAGTTGTCCACGAAATCTAGACGTGTGACATCTCACCAGCAATGTTGAAATGATGTAAAAAAAAGACTGTGCGCCCCCAAGATCATTGCCGACATCGTTTCAATGTCTGACGGTACCTAAAAATGGAAGCTGAGGGGCAGAACCTGGTCGAGTCAGTCATCGGTGCAGAAAAGAAGCACGTGGAGGAGAAGAAGAGGGGCAATGATCTGCAGCGGCAACTTAAGGCTGCAAAGTCTGCAGCTGAGACCATGAAGCAGGAGATGGCCAATTTACAAGCAAAATGCAATGCGCATTTTACAGTCCAAAGAAAAATTGATCAACAGTCTAAAATAAAGTTCAGGGAATTAAAGCAAGTAGGTAGTGATGAGGCATTAAATAAATACAGAAAATTAAATAACATCTGTAAAAAGCAAATCAAGGCAGTAAAGATTGAGACAGAGAGACTCATTGCCAGAGAAAGTAATAAAAATCCCAAAATATTCTTTACCTACATAAATAGTAAGAAACTAAAAAAATGATCATGTTGGCCCCTTAAAATAGTCTTGGTGAATGGTGGATGAGGATGCAGAAAATCCAATATGCTAAATGACTTTTGTTCAACAGTATTTACACAAGAAAATCGCATGACAGACAACATGATCAGTGATAACAAAAACTCTCCATTAAATGTCACCTGCTTAACCCAGCAGGAAGTACGGCACCGCCTAAAAATCACTAAAATTGACAATTCCCGGACCTGGATGGGATACACCTTATAGTACTGCAGGAATTAAGTTCCATCATAGACCATTATTTTTATTATTTAAAGATTTCATAATAACAGGGTCTGTACTACAGGACTGGTGTATACCAAATGTGGTGCCAGTATTCAAAAAGGGGACAAAAACTGAACTTGGAAATTATAGGCCAGTAATCTTAACCTCTACTATGGGTAAAATTCTAGAGGGTTTTCTAAGAGATGCTATACTAGAGTATCTGATGAAAAATAACCTCATGACCCAATATCAACATGGGTTTACGAAGGACCGTTCCTGTCAAACTAATCTTGATAAGCTTCTATGAAGAGGTAAGTTCTGGACTAGACCAAAGAAATGCAGAGGACGTTGTGTATATGGACTTTTCAAAAGCTTTTGATACGGTGCATACAAAAGATTGATACGTAAAATGAAAGTAATCGGAATAGGGGAAAATATGTGCAAGTGGGTTAAAAACTGGCTCAGTAATAGGAAACAAAGGGTGGTTATTAATGGAACACACAGAATGGGTCACAGTTAACAGTGGGGTACAACAGGGATCAGTATTGGGCACACTTCTTTTTAACATATTTATTAATGACCTTGTAGGGGGCATACAGCATTAATATTATTTGCAGATGACACTAAACTGTGCAGGGTAATCAATACAGAGGAGGACAATTTTATATTACAGGAGGATTTATGTAAACTAGAAGCTTGGGCTGATAAATGACAAATGAGCTTTAGTGGAGATAAATGTAAGGTCATGCAATTGGGCAGAGGAAATAAAAGGTATAATTATGTGCTCATATAAATTGACTGCAGACTTTCATGATAAACCTGGACAGTCCCTTTAAATTATATACAGAGACCTTGTAGCTAAAGAAATGAAGAGGCTGACTTGACAAGTTTGGAGTATCGCATGCTTGATCTACGCCAGTCTTGATTGTGTAAAATAAGTGCTGAATTCATTAAAAGGCATCACTTCATGAATTTGGCACTTCTTCTGAGTGGTGTGCACTTCTATGCACCATGCCAGAAATGCTACGCCATGGACTAAAGATGTATTTTTGCTGTGCAAATCAGTGACCTTCTTGATGAATTAGATGGGTGGACATAGTCACCCTCATCTCCCTATCATCCGTTTTGTCAGAACTGGTCTAAAGTGGTGTTTAAATGCCAACATTTTTGCACTACTCCGTGTTGCCAAATAAACTGCAACTTTTCAAAGTTGTTTACTACAGTGTTGTAAGACATATTTTGGCTGATATAAAAACCAGGTGTCAATACAGTTTGAAGGTAATATGCAGGCTCTACTCTGTGATTTACTGCACATAAACAGCAGGAGGTACCTGGTGCATATCGGACAATGGCTAACCAAAACGATAATCTTTTCTTTTTTTTAATATATTTTTATTAATTTTAATAGCATACAAGGTTAGAAAGAACAATTTCAAATGATTGCAGAATATACAAGAATCTTAAGCATACAAACCAAAAATTAATTTGTGCAGTCCCAATTCCCCTTCACTCTTCCCTCCCCTATTATTCTCTGCATTCCAGTGCGGTACTAGATGCTTACTATATTATGGTGTATCCGCTTATCCTTTTAAGAAGATACCATTGAGTGTTTTCATATTGGTTTCTGAGTTGGTCTCTGGTGTCCAGAGGAAGTGATGGGATAAATGACGACCATGTGGATAAGAACCTCCCTGCTAGTCTCTCTTTGCTAGTTAAGGCCATTCCATGCAAAACGATAATCTTGTGGAAACTTACACTAAAATAATTGTGAAACTTACTGTAGAGATGGGTGGATCGATTTGCAAGATTTTGGTCTATCGGCCAAGTCAGCAGTCTCTGATTGCAAGAAAGTAAACTTGTGAATCTCTTTCCGTCTGAGATCCCCTGCACTGCTTTTGATTATTTGGGCGACCCAATGTCATTTGTGCATTAATCCTCAATGATGACATCATATCAGCCATAAGCTACACTGGGGCTTCTGGAAGGCTAAAGATTAGCTAGCCTCCCATCCACTGACTAGAGACTACTGATCTGGCCAGTGAATCGGAGTCCCAAAAATCGATCCGCCCCTCTCTGGTAAAAATAATTTAATTTTCATCTGAGAAGTTTTTTTGTAGGTTGGCTGAATGACGTTAAAATGGATAATTGTAGTCAGAGAGAAGAACAAAGGAGCAAATGAGCTAATCTCTGAATGGAATTGTTATTTTTATGAGTTTTCTATAAAAAGCACCATTTGCTTGGAAGTGCCTAGAAAATATAAAGTTACTTTGACTCAGGGGAACATGTCAGTCTCCCAGTTCTTTATGTTAATCTTGTTTTTATCATTAGGAACCGCACAGAAGAAGGAGGAAACTACATCAAGAGATGCTGCAAGGGGTTCTGTATTGATATCTTGAAGAAAATAGCAAAAACTGTGAAATTTACCTATGATCTTTATCTGGTAACTAATGGCAAGCATGGAAAGAAAATTAATGGCACTTGGAACGGAATGATTGGTGAGGTAAGATGTTAGCTATGTAGTATATATTCTTAATCACCACATTCAATGCATTGCACAAGTTTTCTGTTCTGTTCATTACTAGAGATTGCATGACTGCTGATGGAAGGTTTAACAGATGTATAGCCTAAAGGTGTTATCCATCTTTGGGATGCTTTGTTTTCTTACTAAAATTATTGTATTTTTGGCTATAAAGAATTTTTGTAATTAGGCTACACTGAAAATTGTGCACCATTTTTATTTGTCACCGTTTGGCACCAGTGTCATGTCAACAGTACAGCATCTGAGACGATTCATATGTGCCATTACTTTTCATGCAAGGGAGTGGGCTCACAAGAACACTGCTATGTAGAAATAAGTAAATCTGATGAAATTCTAGTTTGCCAAATCCAGAGGATTTTACACCCAAAGTTGATTTGAAGTGAGTTTATTCACCATGGATAGAATGTCCCTTATTATGTTCTAAGGTCTGAGGAGACTCCAAAGTATAATAAGTTTAAGGTGTAAAAAAACAACCAGTTCTAATGTCAACTCTCACCTCCACTGCTCACTATCACCTGTACATTTGGTATCTCGTCAAATTTCTGTCACATTCTAAAATGTTTGTATCTTCATGCTAGGCCAGGACCTTCATCTTCAACTTGGTCTGGGACGTCCTAGGCCGAATCATGGCTGGAAGTTCCAGCCTAGAGGGTACGTCATAAGGTCATGGTCCACATCCTGCCATCATGACGTCAGACGTCCTGGCCTAGCATGAAGATGCCCAGGGTTTCAGTGTTGTTTGGCAGTAAGAAGACGTGGTGAGGATCGTATGGGGGTATACTTACAGGAGAGGTGAATGAAGGTGACCAGAGCTATGAGTTCTAGTTTTTTTTTTTTTGCAACTTCTTGATATTGGCCATATAGCTTTTTTGTCGAATCTTCATGGAGTGACTTCCAAACATT
This sequence comes from Allobates femoralis, assembly GCA_033576535.1. NCBI lineage: Eukaryota > Metazoa > Chordata > Amphibia > Anura > Aromobatidae > Allobates > Allobates femoralis. The sequence continues at coordinate 33,522,615 of JARQOC010000007.1, read as the reverse complement.
TTTTATTGTGGATAGTGGAGATCACTGACGTTTGTCAAATTCAAGTAGAAATCAGTGTTACTCAAATAAATTTACCCAACTCCAACTCTAATGTCATGAATAAAGAATGGGACTGCAACTCCTACAGGATCAAATTCTTCCAAACATCTAGGAGCAAACTGGTGATGATGAACAAAACTTTTTCCAGCATGATGGAGACCATGATAAGGCAAAAGTGATAACTAAGTTGACCATTGAACATAACATTGACATTTCGGGTCAATGACAAAGAAACTCCCCAGATGTCAATCCCATTTTGAACTTGATGTCAATCCTCATAAAGCAAGTGGACAAACAAAACACAGAAAGTATGATAAACTCCAGATTCTGATTAGATAAGAATGGGTTATTTTCACGGTTGAGCTAGTGTAATTGTTACTATTTGCTACTCACACGGAGAGTACAGTATGCGTGATATTCGTTTCTCGGCGAGTATCACTGCTGCTCTTCAGTGATGTGTAGATCATTATCGATCTGACACATATTACCAGCTCCCTTCAATGCATAAAGTGAGCTTGCATCTCAGTGAGAGCAGATTGAATGTTATGGTCTCTCTGGGGGCATAGCAAGGTGTTTTACGCAGTAGAAATGCAAAAACACCCACCCTCCAGCCCTGTCCCAGAAAGATTTGTTTTATGTATATCTTTGGAGCCTATGACTAATTGACTAACATTAAACTCGCTATTAGGACGAGTCTGCGACTATTAAAAACTACTCATTATAAGTATAGTGAGTGCAAATATTTTGCAGCTCGCTCATCACTAGTTATTTTTAGGAAGAATTTGGCCTAGCAGCAGATATCCCGCTGCCAGGGCGAGGGACAGAAATCTTGAGAAATAACACTGTAAATATTCAATAAACTTGATTTTTTGGTCAATACAAGTGTAAAATGCTGATAGTTGTTCTTCTTAACCAAGGAAACCCCAAAACAGCAAACTTTGTGAAAACCAAAATTTGTGTCTGTCTCAAATGTTTTGGCCATGACTGCATAACACAGGGCTTTTACCTCTGGTATGATGTGTTATGTCCTATGCTCTAGGGTTTGCAGTGTGGCATTGGCATAGATTCCCAGCTGTTTGGGTTGCAAATGTGAGGGACTTGAACCTTCGGACACTTCTGGGTGTATATAGTATTTATACAAAGAATCCTTATCAGGAATCTCTATTAAATAGGTGATTTGCACTCAAAGAAATACAAATAGAATTAATTTTGAACAAAGAATCCAAAATAAATGACTCAAAATAATTCCAAAAATAATTTAAAATGTAAGCCTTTGTTAAATATATAGATATATTTTTTTTTAAAATATCAATTTTAAACATGATTCATCAAGAATAGGGTTAAACACACAGAAAAATAATAAATGTCAGTATATTTTAAGTTAATAAATATAAATGCATAGTAGTACTCTAGTAAATGTTAATAGAAGGGAGACTAATATTTACAAGTACCCTAACTTTTTTACGCAATATAATAAATGTGTATAGTAAAAGAGAAGTATAAATACCTAAAATGTGATATATGTAGTAGGTATATTAGTATTTGGTAAAAATGAATTAATAAATGTGAATGAAAAATATATTGCAATCTGAGAGTCCTAAGTGGTTGATACCTTTTCATGGCTACCTGAAAAGATGATGGTAAACATAGCAAGCTTTCGGGCCCCTTCATCAGGCTGATAATGACACAGATTCTGAAGACACATACATATATACTATACTTAAACAGGATTAGTAAGTGCAGTAAATACAACAGGTGATGTAAAGCAGAGTCAGGCTAGGGGGGGGGGTAGGGAGCTGGGAAAGTGAAACCAAAATTCTAAGGTAAGGTGAAGAAGTGTCAAAGGTTCACAGTTCTCTAACTTGAGTATGTTGCAAGATGTGATATCCCCAAATGCCCTTTCATTCATGTTTTTTTTTTAATGTAAAATGAAAGTACATTTGGAGATATCAGATTTATATGTTTTTATATAAAATGAAAGGACATTTGTGGCTGGCTAACATTCCTTACCTTATCTAAATGTGAATGAAAGTGTCTAGTGCATAGTGCATAGTGCATAGTGCATAAATTCATATTAACGTATTACAAAAAAAGTGCTAATTGTCAAATTTATATATTTATACATTCATAAGTAAGGGTACAAAAATGCATATTGATTACAACGTATATAGTAAAAGAGTACAGAAAATATAACAGACCTGATGTTGAGAATATAGTAGTATGCTGAATGCTCCAACGCACGTTTCGCCCTTCCCTCGTCAGGAAGCGTGTTGACCTCTCAGTATATAGCAGTGTTCCTTCCTCCAGTACGTGTGGTGCTGGCCATGTAAGATGCTTTATTACAATGTGGAATTGGCAATAATTTGGGGCCAATTAGGTGTGGGAGAAGAATACAAACATGAGCTGAGGACACAAGTCAGGTTGAGGGCTGAGCTGATCTATATTGTGGAGCAACTTGCCATAGAATAACTAATAACAATTTGATGTGTTCCATGTAATGACATGTAACAGTTTTACAACCCTAGAATGGAAACGCTGAGAAGGATATATAACTGATTTTGAGGTAAATTATTCCAACATCCACTGTATTTGTATGTCAGATGCTTGTGGATGGTTGGACTCCATAAGTGAAGAAGCGATACAACCTCAAATTATCATGGTAAATATTAACAAGTTTATTCAAATACAAACAGAGAAATTGGTCACACAAAAGCATAAAAACATTTCAAATAGCCTGGTTTCGCTATAACAATTCCAATGATTACAATACATCATGGATAATCTCATTGCCAATCGCCAGTACCAGCTGTGTTAATACATAGTTTATCAATAGTTTGATATTAATAGATCTTGCTTTTTCCCCCAAGGGCCCCAAGGGTTGTTAATATACCTTTCATAAAGAGTTGATTTAACAATATAAGTCCCTCTGAGTACTCAGGTGGTTAGTTTCTCCTGTAGAGGACCCCTAATTAGGTTCATTAAAGGTTAAAACTTCACCAAGTATAGGCTGTATGTTACACATAAGAGACACTCAGAAACAAGTGTTGCATATATTTTTTTTAACCAATAAGTTTTTATTCAAATTTAGCATAGAGAAAAGAAACAACAATTGGCTCAGCCAGAACAAACTGGCGAGTCGGCCAAATAACAAATTCAAAGAGCAACATACAAACTGTGAGACAGACGAAGAGAGAGAAGAAAGAATAATAAAAGTGAGAGATGGTAGACCAAAGAGGGGAAGGGCAATAGGTATCGAAGAGGATGGTGGTGGAGAGGAAGAGGGGAAAGGGGGGGTGGATAAGGACGGGGAGGGAGGAGTGAGGGGGGGGGGGAAACGCGTTCCACTGCCTGCCCCGACCGGGACCAAAAATCCCACAATCTTCCAGGTCTGTTATAGATTTTGCAGTTCAGGCGGACATATGTGGGGGCAAGCAGAGATCACTTGGGATAACCTTTATAAATTGTCCGAGTCGTCAGCATGAGGTCCAAAAGGGCAAGCAAGGTGAGAGGGACAGGGTCTGGGAAGGAGCCCAGAGGGGACCGGAGAGGCCTGCGGGTGGGAGGCCCAAACCTCCCATTTCTCCCGAGCATTCCGCCTGGCAGGTTTAGTCAAGGCTAAGAAATACTCTTGGTGAAAGATCCAGTTAATTTTTTGAATTAGCTCAGACAGGGTGGGAGGGGAGGGAGCCTTCCACTGTGGCGAAGCCGGGTAACTCGAACCGGAGATAAATACCACCGGAGATGGATTTTTTTTATGTTCTCCAGGTGGTTCACACATTGTGCCTCCTCACCTCCGTAGTGCCAATCCTCTACTTCAGCGGAAAAGCCTAGGTCAGCCTCCCACCTCCTCATATATGGAAGCTTTGTCTCCCCTTCTCCCAACACCAGGTCTCTATATATTCCAGACAGAGTTCGGGGTTTTGGAGGGTCTGCTGTAATCAAATTTAGTAGTGTTGACGGGCGGGGGGGTGGGGGGGAAGCCAAGGGGATACATCCGGAACTGCAGAGCAAGTGGTCTAACTGGAAAAATTGCAGGAAGGCAGGGCGGCACACCGGGAAGTGTTCACAGAAGGCCTCAAATGAAGGCCACCGTCCCTCCAGACAGAAGTCTCCCAAAAATTGTAATCCAGTGTCCTCCCAAATCCGAGTCTGCAGGGACGGAACAAGAAGGCGTAGCGCATGGGTGGGGATGTCTTTTGGGGGGAGTCGGGTCCAGGCACGTGGGACAGACCTCCAATAATGTAGGAGGATCTGGGTTGTCTCAAGGCGGTGAGCCCGACTCACCGGGCGAACAGACTCAGCCGCCAAGAGGTCCCGCAGTGTGCCACCACCCAGAAAGGAGGTCTCAATAGAGATCCACCTAAGGTGATCAGGGCTACGCCACCAGGACCCTGCCTCCTCCAAAACAACAGCTTTGTGGTATGTCGACACGTCGGGCATGCCCATTCCTCCCGCCCCTATTGGTAGATACATAACCTCCCTTGCTACCCGAGGTGTTTTATGCGCCCAAATATATGCATTAATTACTCCTTGTAGTTTAGCCAGGAGGGTTCTGGGTATCTTAATAGGGAGACACCGAAAGATATAGATGATCTTTGGTAGAGTCATCATTTTGAAAGCATGTAAGCCTTGCAATCCATGATAGAGTTTTAGAATCAAAAGTGGCCACATCTGAGAGGACTTTGGAAAGCAAAGCCTCATAGTTTAATCGCATTATGAGACGAGATGGTGCTAAAATAACACCTAGGTAAGGGATGCTGTCTCTAGACCATTGAAATGGCAGATCTTTAGAAAGGCTACTAAAATTTCCCGCTGTGTAATGTTAATCGGGAGAAGTACTGATTTATCCGCGTTAAGCTTATAGTAAGAGATTAACGAATAATCTCTAAGAATCTGCATGATCGCCGGGAGGGACCGAGCTACCTCTGTGCAAGTGATGATGATATCATCAGCGTACAGGCCAATGGTGTGGACCTCCCCACCCACCTGGACCCCGGAAACGTCCCGGGTAGATCGTATTTTTTCCGCCAGGGGTTCCACCGCCAGAGTGAATATCACCGGGGAGAGCGGACATCCCTGTCGCGTTCCATTTGTGATTGGGAAGGCAGGTGAGAGAAAGCCAGATGTAAGGACTCTGGCGTTAGGATGGGAGTAAAGAGACAGGACTGCCGAAAGAAAGGAGCCCGTGAAGCCAAATTTATGAAGGACAGCCTCTAGGTATCCCCAGTGCACCCTGTCAAACGCTTTTTCGGCATCAAGACACAGGAATGCACCAGGGGTTCCCTTCAGGTCCAGGGACCTAATTAGGTTCAACATCCTTTGTGTCCCGTCTTTCTCCTGCCTCCCAGCCACAAAGCCGACCTGATCCGGGTTTATTAGGCGGGGCACCTCACCCCTCAACCTGTACGCAAGAACTGCGGCAAAGATCTTGAGATCACAGTTCAAAAGAGAGATAGGTCGGTAGCTCCCGGGGAGATCAGGGGCTTTGCCAGTTTTAGGAATTGTAACTATTGTAGCCTGGAGTTGCAGCGGGGTGATCGAGCCTGTATCAGTCCAATATTGGAACGTTCGTTGAAGGAAAGGGGCCAGCGTCCCATCAAAGGCTCTCAGATATTCATTAGGCAGTCCATCTGGGCCTGGGGCCGAGTGGGGCTTAATATCCTTAATGGCTCGCAAGAATTCTATATCAATAGGTCTGTTTAAGTGTTCTAGATCTGAGGCCGAGACAGAAGGCAGGCTCAGTCCCTCAAGGAAGGTCCCAATCAAATCGGGGGTGGGCTGGGGAGTCATGGCGTCATTTTTCAAGTTGTAAAGGTCAGAGTAGTATTGGCTGAACACTTCAGCTATATCAGCGGGGTTTCTCACCACCTGTCCCTGGTTGTTTTTAATGTGATCTATCATAGAGCGCGCAGACCTCTTTTTTAGTCGTTTTGCTAGGATAGTGCCCGCCTTATCCCCAGATTCATAGAATGCCGATTTTGAAAGGCTTAAGGCCCGTTCGTGACGGACAAGAAGCAAAGTTCGCAGCTGCATTCTGGTTGCGGTTAGTCGAGACGACAGAGCCGAGGTAGGGTTATGTTTATTTTCAGCTTCCTGTCTGGAGAGCAAGGAGAGCAACTCAGTCTGTTTCTTCTCGCGCGCTCTCTTGAGCTGCGAGGACTTCTGTAGGAATAGACCCCTTATATATGCCTTATGTGAGGCCCACAACGTCTCATCCGACACACAACCATTGTCGTTAAGGTTGAAATACTCCACCAGGTGGGTCTTAATGCCCTCCACGATTCCTGCATCAGACAAGAGAGCGTGGTTCAGTCTCCAGGAGCCCGGGGGAGAGGGGTGGGAGTGGAGAGTCAGGTCGAGGAACACCGGGGCGTGGTCCGACCAAGTGATCAGGCCCACTTCAGCTCTAGTACATGTTGTTAGAGTATTATCGTCTACCAGGAAATAATCCAATCTGGAGTATGATTTGTGTCTATGTGAATAAAAGGAGTAGTCCCGTTCTGTGGTGTGCAGGTACCGCCACGGGTCGTGAAGGCGATACTCTCGGCACACGAGTCCTGACTCCCTACTAGACCCAGGTGCCCCTCGAGACCTGTCCAGGATCTTATCAGGGACCAGGTTAAAGTCTCTGCAGAGAACCTTATAGCCGCCTTTGGGGGCAACAACTTTATCAAAGAGTGATCTGAGGAACTTCACCTGGCCCTCGTTAGGGGCATATGCAGAGGTCTATTAGGGTGAATTGCAGTGTATGTTTGACAAAAATACAGACCCCTGCCCTCTTGCCCGCTGTGGTGACACAGCCTGTGGTTATCTGCTTGTAGGAGGTGAGACTCCTGGACACACACAATATCCGCCCTCGCTCTCAAAACGTCTCTCCATAGGAGAGATCGTTTAAAGGGGGAATTCAGCCCCTTTATGTTAAAGGAGACAATTCTCATGATATGTATGAATAACTATAGGAGCAGTAGTTGTTAGAGGGTCCAAACCTCGGGGGGCAGAAGCCAAACTCGCGTACAGGGGAGTAAGGGTTGGGGAGGAAAGGAGGGGGGGGACAAGCGAGGGGAGGGGGAGTCCAAGGAAAGGAAAGTAAGGGTGAGGAGGGAAAGAGAGGATTGTTAGAGAGAGAAGAGACGAAAATAAATGCCATCAAAGAGGCCCTGAGCGGATGTGAGATCCAGACTAGGCAAAAAGAGACATAACATTAAGAACATAAGTAACACAGAGGTAGATGTATCTTCAAGCACAGGCCCCTGGAGGGGCCCCTCCGTCTCAGTGGGGGAGTAGGGGCGGAGGTATCAACTTCCTCACAAAACACCCACGGCGACAATCTTGGTGGCCGCGGTCAAAATTTAAGAGTCTCTTTAAAGGAGAAAAAGAGAGTCTTAGTCAATTAAGAAAGTCCCGGTCTGGGGTCCAGATCTTGCCCCAAGACAAACTGTCATCTTCAACATCAACCGAACAAATCAGTTCAGGCAATAGTGGGGGAGGAGTTCTCTTTTCTAGTTGGTGAGCGACGAGGTAGGGGGGACAGAGGTTGGTCCCTTGATGAGGGAGACGAGTGTTGAGGAGGCGTCCTCTTATCTCCAGTGAGGTTCCATTGCTTGAGGGCTTTCCCCAGCTGGCTGGGGGACAAGAAAAGTTGCGTCGTTCCTTTATAGCGGAACTTGACTCTAACAGGAGTCCCCCAACTTTAAGCAATTCCTCTGTCTCTGAGTACTTTACAATGTGGGGCGAACTCTTTCCACCGGGCCAAGGTCCCAGGAGAGAGGGCTGATAAAGCTTGGATAGCAGCATAAGGGGCTGTGGGGGCACCCAAGCGTCTCATTGTCTGCATTATCAGTTCCTTAGCTTTTATGGAGGCAAACGAGACCAGGGTGTCTCGTGGTAGTGCCTTATTAAAATGGGGGGGTTTTGGAATGCGGTACACTCTGTCAATAAGCAATTCAGCTTTAGGAGTCTCTGGAAGGAAAGCCTGCAGAAAGTGTTCCACTGTCCGTCCCAAATCCTCCTCTGCTCCCCCCTCAGGGAATCCCCTGAGACGTAAATTATTGGCTCTGTGTTTGTCCTCTAAGTCCCATAGTTTCAGTTTCATGAGTTTTATATCCCCCGCAACAACAGAGTAATCATCTGCTAGGTTATTATGAGCCATTGCATATTCCCCCATTTTCTCTTCTAGCTTTGTCGTCCGCTCCTCCAATACCGCCATTTCACCTCTCAGTTCCTGTAGTATGGCCCTCGTGTCTTCCTGGATTGATTGGCGCAGCGAGCTGACCACCTCCATCAGGAAACTGCGGGTCACTGGGGCTTCGCCTCCGATGTTCAGCGTGCGCTCTTCTGGGCTGCGGGGAGCGCGTTGTCTAGCAGCTTGTGGGGAGGAGCGGGATGGGGAGGGCGCCATGCCAGTGTTCAAAGCTTGGTGTCACTCTGGCGGGAAAAAGTCTGTGAGCCTGGTGGGTTCCCCACGTCTCCGGGTGGACTGCCTAGGCATCCCTGCGGTCTCCAGCCTCTTCCGATCTCGGAAATTTGGTCTCTGGTCGGATGATGTGCTTTAATTTGCCGCTAAGTCTCGGGGCAAGGTCAGGAGCTCAGCACATTGTGGCTGGCGCCATCAGCTTCCAAGCCACGTCCCCCAGGTGAAGTGTTTTCAGATCCAGAAGATGAGGTGTTCTCAGGGTAAAAGCATGTGTAATTGTATGTAGAAGATAGTTGATGTTATGTATGTATACACACTTTTCCCTGTCAGCGTAGTGGGAGGCTCGGTCACTGTGTGACACCGTCAAGAGTTAATTTCTTACAGAGGGCGAGATTATGTGTTGTAATTCCACTCTGATGCAATAGATGGTGCTGTTGTCATACAGTAGGCAAATGTAGAAGTGCTAAAAGCTCTATGCTCCTCAACTGTGCTGCTTGAAGGCACCGATGTAACTCAGTTGGTATGGGGGGTACACACAACATCAAAGCCGCAATAGGACCCTGTATAGAGCCACCCGGGACCACCTGTAGCCCTGCAGCCTGGGGCACAGGACCCAAGGCCTCCAGCCTCTGCCACACAGATGCGATCCCCCGGGGCTCCGCGCCCAAGGCTTGCTATCCAGCAGCTTCTGCCTGTGTTAAGGGCTCAGCACAGAGTCCAGTCCCTGGTATCTTCCCTCCACATGTACCGGAGGTTTCCCTGCCACTCTGGGGCCCCCTCGGGTCAGATCAGCACACCCTCCGTTCCCGGCTGGTCCCTGTGTCCTCCAGAGGGCCCCACACTACAGAGATCCTCACCAGAGGTCTGGCGCCCGATCTCAGCCCTTGCTGTGCCCTACTCACCGCGCCACGAACTGCAGCAGTCACTTCTCTGTATCTACGGCCCCAGAGAAGCCTGACCCTGTCCTCCTCGCTCCCAGCAGACCGGTCACAGCCAGGCGGGCGGGAGCTGTATGTGAGCTTGAAGGTCAGTGTCCCGTTCGTGTGCAGTGACAACTGCTTCTCCAGCGCCGGCGCTGCTTTCAGGGCTGTAGTGCTCACAGGTCCTGTGGTGCCTGGTGGGCCCAGGGGGTGCACCTCGTGGCAGGTCCGGGACTCTAGCAGATGGGTCTGATGATCGCAATTCTCCCTCAGTCTGGGTCCTAGTTGTTCTGTATCAGTGTGAGGGCACAACTTCGGCAGCGGCAACGTCCCTACAAGGCTCGACGGTGTGGATTCTGATGTTGCAGTGGGAGAGCTATTTGGTGCAGCCACCCACATCCGCGGCCATCTTGGATTTGTCAGCGTTGCATATATTAAGAAACAGGAACTCAGTACCCGATATGAATACAATTGCCATGTTTAAATTACAATAAGCAAATACAAATACAATAGGCAAAGAAACCCAGGAGGAATCACCCCTAAATTAGGGTTACATGGTTTAGAGGGGGTATAGAAGGGGGTATAACAATGTTATTATGGTCTTATATATGGAGCCAGAGTTAGCCTTTGAATAAGGAACCTGGGATCCAAGAGAAAGCAAGACTAATTCAAAGCAGCTGGTTTACCATCTCATGGGCATAGTGGCAAGAGGTATAGCGCTCCCCACGCGTAGCGCTGCCTGTGCCTGGCAGCTTCGTCAGGCGACTGTCCTAAAAAGACTGTTGTGAAGGGACAGGGACATGGACGTGGATGTGTGGCGCCCCGCAACGAGTGCGTCACAAGAGGGTATTGCAGCCATAAAAGCAGCCGCAATATTCTCTGACACAGCAGTGACCTGGTTAATTTAGAAATCCAACCCTGCATGCATCACCTAGAACAGAGGGCCAATCCTAGGTCCTGGTGGGCGGAGTGCTAGGGAAGTGTAGGAGAACAGACACTTAGTCTACACAGAAGGAGTCTAGAACACAGTCTGGAACAGTCTAGAACAGAGAACTTGAACTTGGAGAGGAGCGGGGGCTCCGCACCCCGTGCAGTCCCCGGGCCGTCACCGGTCGGGTGTCAGCACCTGAGGCCTTAACAACCGGGATTGGGCATTATCCACACGGGTTCCCAAAAGACTCCCGTGCCCACAACTCACAGCCGGTTCACTGGTACCGAAGCTGGCAGCAGTTCACCTCTGCTACGCGAACCAGAAAGCGTGGAGGAGCAGCTTTACAGGAGCACCCCACCATCAGCCAACTTCCAGTCGTCTAACCAGCGGTGTACTCACTGAGGGATCCAAGGCTCCCCAAAACATCCAGAACGTACATCATGGATAGGGCATTGAAGCAGCCTCCCCGTACCCGACCTGGTATTCCTGGGCGACACTGGCAATCACTTAGTTAGAATGGAGGAACACTGCAGATTTCTAAGGGACACCATCACTGCTGAGTCCACCCGGTCCACTACCTGTAATCTGTATACCATGTACTGCCTGCTGGTTACAGTAAAGACCCGTTGCAGAGACTTTCTGTGTCCGTGCTTCCTTATGAACTGTCCGTCCGCACTACAAGGTAACCGCAGCTGCCGCACAACATTTTAAGCAGCTCCAGCCTCCGGGGATCACCGCTCAGCCTGTGGGGAGCGTTCCATCTTGCTGCTGTCCATCCCCCGGAGGTTCCGCAGCGTCGGTAGTCCTTACCGAAACTACTCATAGGTGGCGTCACGAATAAATTAAAAACCCCTTTAATCTGTTCCTACAAGACGTCTTCAACTTTTGATCTGCACTACACCGGGCCCCACTACCGGCAGGCGCGGTCCACCCGTGACAAGGAGGAAGGAAGCATCGCCTGTCTAAACCGGAGTCCCGGCCACGGTGAGTCAGAAAATGGCGTCACGAACAGGATACGAGCAGGCCCGTTACCCAACGGGTATAACGTGCTTAAAAAGACTTTATTGTCTACAATTTGGACTTTGTTCGTCCCTAAAAGAACTTTCCTGCCTTTTCACCGTGGGCCAAGATGGCGCCCAAGATGGCGTTCCCGCCACAAGAATCCGCCACGTGCAAGCCCAGGAGTGAGTCAACCCCCCCCTCATCGTGGGAGGGCCAAAGACAAAAGGCGCCAAACTCTTTGTCTGCCCTGATTGCTCGAATCAACCATGGGGGCGGACCCCAAAGACTTTTCCCACCATTGGACTACAAAAGCCCAGAGGAAATGGGAGTGTCACAGACCTTCTTCACCAGCTCTACCAGAACGCTTACCGGTTGAACGGGTGTGGTTTCCCTCCGAAGCAGAGAATGGCCAGCATGAGACTCCAAGACCTAATGCGGGAGGTCGAGGCGGAGGCCAGAGCAGCCATCGGCCAACCGGGTCCGGGTCCTGCCCTTACCATAGACGGCAGCCCCGACTTCTGGCTAGAGGCTCTACAAGACCTCCCGGTGCGGTTACTAGAGACTGCGGAGTGGATGATTCGCAGCTGGAGTGCGGCCCTAAGCAGAAGACTCCATCATGCGATGCAGCAGAGCCGACCGGGTACAGCTTCTCCAGGCCCAGACGACATCGCCAGCTTCTCAACCGCCTCACCGTCGCCCACCACCTGTCCTGCTTCGTCACCGGAGCCCATTGACTGTATCATTCCTGTGAGGGCCACAGCTCGACCCGTTCCAGCGGTCGAACCCGCAGCCGACCCCGTTCCAGAGCCGGAGCTTCCAATACACTCCACAGAAGAAGCCGACACATACCTGGTTCCACCTGCGGAACCCGCGACTAGTTTCCACACTACTGAGACTGTCGCCTGTTTCTCCCCTGAACCGGAGGCCTCCTCTGCAAAGACCGAGGCCTACCTGGTGACCGGGATCGAAACACCACTTCCCGCTGCTACAGAAGAAGAGGCAGGCAGCCTGGAAGTCCTGCACAACGACCCCGAGGAGAACTTTGCAGCACAGCCACCCATCGACCCAGAGGATTCCGTTCCATCATTTCCGTCAGCCGAGCAGCCCGACGTAGTCATCGAAGGAGAGGTCGAGGAGGATGACGACGAGATCTACAGCCCAGCTGAGGACCTCTACACCGGGTTCGCCTGGGGAGACACAAAGAATCCTTCTGCCGGGCGATCTGCTCGGGTGCACTGGTCGGGTGCCGCCGCAACCACATCTTCTCCGGTTCCGTTGAACCGGGCTTTGCTCCAGACTGCCCACCAAGCTCGAGCCGTTCAACAACCATCACGCCGTAGTGACTGTATCCACACGCCGCACCACTCCGACGAAGAGGTACGTCGTATCCGAAGGGAGGAGTGACACACTCGACTGCAAGCCAACATGCAGGCTCGCGCTGAGGCCCGCCGTCAATCTCCATTACCTGAACAATTCCGTAAAACCGGGCGGGTAAGCACCTTCAACTTATCCACCGGGTGGGGATTCGTAAGGGAGGAGGGTGTGAGTACCGAAGTATTTGTGGTGCGTCGTGATGTGGAATCGCACTTACCGCGAGGGCATCCAAACCGAGACTTGTATAGAGGGGACATTGTAACCTATGAGCGACATGTATGCTGTGACGGGTGGTTCGCTATACGAGTCCGGAACACTGCCCTCCATAAGTGACTTGTTGTTTGAACTTTTCTGCTAAAGAGACTTCTTCCTGTTGGCAAATAACACCGCGACTTGCGCGGCTACAGCCTGAACTTTTACCTAAGGACAGCCGACCGCCCGCCGGGTCCGCGTAATGTGTTAACCTGTTTACTTACCTTCACTTTTATGCATACAATGACCTGTCATTAATAAAAGTGTATTACCTGTTATAAAATGTAAAATCTCTGTAATGTGGGTAGTGTGACGCTTGGGGACAAGCGTATTCAACCAAGGGGGAGTGTGGCGCCCCGCAACGAGTGCGTCACAAGAGGGTATTGCAGCCATAAAAGCAGCCGCAATATTCTCTGACACAGCAGTGACCTGGTTAATTTAGAAATCCAACCCTGCATGCATCACCTAGAACAGAGGGCCAATCCTAGGTCCTGTTGGGCGGAGTGCTAGGGAAGTGTAGGAGAACAGACACTTAGTCTACACAGAAGGAGTCTAGAACACAGTCTGGAACAGTCTAGAACAGAGAACTTGAACTTGGAGAGGAGCGGGGGCTCCGCACCCCGTGCAGCCCCCGGGCCGTCACCGGTCGGGTGTCAGCACCTAAGGCCTTAACAACCGGGATTGGGCATTATCCACACGGGTTCCCAAAAGACTCCCATGCCCACAACTCACAGCCGGTTCACTGGTACCGAAGCTGGCAGCAGTTCACCTCTGCTACGCGAACCAGAAAGCGTGGAGGAGCAGCTTTACAGGAGCACCCCACCATCAGCCAACTTCCAGTCATCTAACCAGCGGTGTACCCACTGAGGGATCCAAGGCTCCCCAAAACATCCAGAACGTACATCATGAATAGGGCATTGAAGCAGCCTCCCCGTACCCGACCTGGTATTCCTGGGCGACACTGGCAATCACTTAGTTAGAATGGAGGAACACTGCGGATTTCTAAGGGACACCATCACTGCTGAGTCCACCCGGTCCACTACCTGTAATCTGTATACCATGTACTGCCTGCTGGTTACAGTAAAGACCCGTTGCAGAGACTTTCTGTGTCCATGCTTCCTTATGAACTGTCCGTCCGCACTACAAGGTAACCGCAGCTGCCGCACAACATCTTAAGCAGCTCCAGCCTCCGGGGATCACCGCTCAGCCTGTGGGGAGCGTTCCATCTTGCTGCTGTCCATCCCCCGGAGGTTCCGTAGCGTCGGTAGTCCTTACCGAAACTACTCATAGGTGGCGTCACGAATAAATTAAAAACCCCTTTAATCTGTTCCTACAAGACGTCTTCAACTTTTGATCTGCACTACACCGGGCCCCACTACCGGCAGGCGCGGTCCACCCGTGACAAGGAGGAAGGAAGCATCGCCTGTCTAAACCGGAGTCCCGGCCATGGTGAGTCAGATGTGTCATGGGGTTGTCAGTGGTGCCCGACAAGGCACAGAGTCTGGGAGACCGAAGAAAGTTGATGCATCTTTGTTCATGGCGAAATTTCCTGGTCTGGAATGTAAATGGGTCTTGAAGCCAGAAGAGCAAGAGCAGATACTGTCTTGGATGGCTGATAAGTCCTCCATGAAATTTTCTACCAGCACCCAATCATCCACGACCACACAGTCTCCTGTACATACAGAGAAGACTAGGACACTAGCCTGTTCCTAGTTCATTACCCCATCAGGAGTCACAGGAAACATTTGACCCCAACCTTGGCCACTCCAAGGATCTGTTTGGTCCATATTTTTTCATTGCCTCTGGCCTCTCATCATGCGACATTGAAGAGGAACGCGAGGAGGTGTCGTCCGTTCATGACCAAATATTAGAAAACCCACGGCCAGAAGAAAGCCACTTTCATCCACGTGGTGAAGAGGTGGAGGCTGATGGTGATGACACACAGTTGCCATCTGGCAGCCGACAATATCAATACAGAAGGAGGATTACATGGACGACGAGGTGGTCAATGATGAGACCACCGATCCGACCTGGATTGCTGGCACGCATAGCCAGCACAGCAGTACAGAGGAAGAAAGTGGATATGTAACCCCAACAAAGGCACCAAGGGCTACTGGTTTGAGCAGAGTGCGAAGTGTGTCAACTGTTGCCAAGAGCAATCCCTCTGTGCCCCAAGTCAAGGCAAGGGTGCATTCAGCTGCTGTCTGGAAATGTTTTTCAGATAGTCCTTCTGAACCAAATGTTATCATCTGTGGCATCTGCCATACGAAGCTAAGCAGAGGCCAGGGCAAAGGCAACCAAAGCACCACCAGTATGCGGAAACACATGGCAGCCACACACCCTAGTCGGTGGGCGGAACAACAGGGCACCAAATTGTTGTCTGCAGGTGAAACCACTGCTATGTCGCCTGTGAATCTATCCTTCCCAATCTGCTGGGCAGGAAGCATGTGGTGATTCCTCTTGCTCACAAGCTGCGGTTGCACAGACACAGGACACAACAAGCTCATCCACTTGTTTGTCAAGATTCCAGTTGTCCATGCCCCAGATCTATGAAAGGAGGTGTAAATACCAAGCCACGCACCCACAAGCACAAATACTGAACACACACATTGCCAAGTTACTAGCCGTGGAGATGTTGCCATTTAGGCTTGTGGGGACACAGTCTTTCCATGATCTGTTGGCTGTGGCTGCCACACGATACTCGGTTCGCAGCTGGCACTATTTTTTTCCGTTGTGCCATCCCCGTGTTACACAAGCACGTCTTAAAAAATCTAAAGAGTGCATTCACCAACGCCATAACCGGGAAGGTCCACCTTACAACAGGCAACTGGACAAGTAATTGTCGACAGAGACGATACATCTCTGTCATGGCACACTAGCTCAACCTGGTGGAAGGTGGGACAAAGTCTCAAACTGGACCATCACATATCCTACCAACGCCACAAATAGCAGGCCCAACCTCAATCAAGGTTTCCACCTCATCATATACTGTACCTCCTGTCTCCCCTCTTACTCCTCCTCCTCCACTGCCTTGTCATCCTATGCTGAATTACCCTCTACATCACTCCCAAGTTGGGAGTTGTGCAGCAGTGCATCGGCAAAGTGGCAACACACTCTGCTGAAGCTGATCTGTATAGGTCAAACACCACACACTGCAACAGAGCTGTGGCAAGGAATAAAGCAACAGACCGATCAGTGGCTCTCCCTACTGCAACTCCAACCCTGTCTGGTTGTCTGCGATAATGGGCGTAACCTGGTGGTGGCTGTAAAGCTCAGGAAGCTGGTACACGTGCCATGCATAGCTCACGTGCTGAACCTAATGGGGCAGAAATTCATAAAAACATACCCTGACTTGCCGTACCTACATGAGAAGGCACAAGGAGGAAAAACGATCAACACAGCCCAAATTTATCAAAAAGTGAAAAAACTTTATTTTAGATGTGCTAGACAAGTTCATATAAATTCATTAAAATTTAGTCCATGATGGTATCAAACATGTTTTTTTTCCTTTTTTTTTTTTTTTTTTTTGTGTTCTCTTATTAGCATCAAAGCAGATTTATATGTTTCAAACCACACAGAGTAATATCTATTATATAATCACGAATGGGTTTTTTGCCCCTTTTGAGTCCGCTCACGCTGCGAGTCAGCGTGGTCATGTGGATACGCCCGAAGCATTGGCCGCGCAGCGGCCATTGCGAGCAGTTCTAAGGCGACTCGCTATGCCCGCGCAGCGGCCATGGCGAGTCGCCTTAGCAGCGCGAAGCATTGGCCGCGAAGCGGCCATTGCGAGTCAGAGACTCGCTCTGCTAGAATCCCGATGCATCTGCATCGGGCACCCAGCTAGTATCTAATAGTGATACACTTAATATTATATGGTACAGATGAAATATAATTCAGTTCTAACCATTTCTTTTGGACAAATTTCTCTTGTAACTATGCTGTAGTGGAATCAGAGGCTGATAGCAAACACTACATATGACCAGTATCAAATGATAGCCATACCAGTATTACATACAAAGCAAATATTAAAGCTACCAGGATTTGTTACACTTAATTATAGGGGTTTAACTATTTATTGTATTGACCACTGAAAATTAACATCTATACCCATTATAACTACTACCAGCATGATAGTATCCTGAATGTGTCCTAAGTAGAGAGGTGCCAGGAATGTATAACTAACACTAACCTACATTTAGATAAACACCAAATGAGGTTAATGTAGTGGAATTAAATGTAACCTAAACAGACAGGTGCCAAAGATGTATGACTAACACTATCCTATGTTTAGGTATAGTGCACCAAATGGGGTTAATATGGCATTTAGCAATTACCTGTGTGGAGAGACCGCTGAGTGCTAGATGTGCTAGTGTCTTTGTCAGGGGTCGTGGCTAAGGGCAGGAAGGGGAGGTTTAAAAAGACGTAGTGCACTAATCATATTACGCTGCTTATTACTAAGCAACGGGCGCTTCCCCATTGCGTCCGGATCCACATCGGCGGTCAGCGTCATGGAGAGGAGGCGCTTCGGGTCACATGACCTGCTGCGTCTATCTCCATAGAGACACCTAGCACCAACGCCGGATTCAGAAACAAAATGTAGTTTTTTTACCTGCATCATAAAAACTATGTGCAAGTATGTCTTTCAAATTCCTACTACGTCTCATGGTCATATGTGGACGTACAGGAAGTATTTTCTCAAGTGTCGGATCAGCTCTTAAAATATGCCACGACTTCTCCAAAGCTTGTCTAACCTTATCAAAGACACAGTTATACCCAGTAATAAATCTTACAACATTTTCGGACTTTCTTTCTTTAGGGCCGTATAGCAGTTTATCCCTAGAGGAATATTTAGCCCTGTGATAAGCTTTTTTTTTTTAAATCTCCTGCTATATCCTCTTTCCAAAAATCTTTGTCTGAGTGCCTGTGCTTGTACCTCAAAGTCCACCTCTCGTGAGCATATTCTGCGTAAGCATAAGAACTGTCTAATTGGTACTGAATTGATCATAAATCTGGGTGTGAAGATGAAGCATGTAATAAAGTATTAGATGAAGTGGGCTTACGATAAAGGTTCGTTTGTAACATTCCTTTTCCATCTTTAGATATTGTTATATCCAAAAAATCTACCGTTTCAACAGACCATACATAGGTCAAATGAATGTTCCTATCATTAGAATTTAAATTCTTCATGGAAAATTCCAATTCCAAGGACGATTCCTGCCAGATAAAGAACACGTGGTCTATGTACCGCGCCCAAAAGGGGACACGGTCCATAGACAACCCTCCCTCATCTGACAGGAAGAGGTCCCTCTCCCACAGCCCCAGGAACAGATTTGCATATGTGGGTGCAAATGACGCTCCCATTGCTGTTCCCTGGAGCTGCAGGTAGAAGGACCCCTTAAAAGTGAAAAAATTGTGTATTAGAGAGAATTCTAACAGACATAGTACAAGTTCTATCAAATCCAGTGAAAGATGTAAGGTCCGTAAAAAGAAGCTCACAGCACGTAAACCGTCAACATGTTTGATATTGGTGTAAAGAGATTCAACATCTCCGCACACCATGATGGATCCCATGCTCATTGGCATATTATCAATTTTCCTAAGGAGATCCCTCGTATCCCTGATATATGATGAAAGTGATTCAACTAGAGGTTGTAGAAGGGAATCTTCCATCTGTTTATAGTCTCAAGAAAACCTCCACTACCTGTTCTAATTGGTCTACCAGGGGGAGCCATTTTGTTCTTATGTATCTTGGGTAAAAGATATAATGTTGGTATCGATGGTTGCCCAACTTGTAGTGCCGAAGCCAGCTCACTGGTGATAACGCCGTCATCCATTGCCTTTTCCAATAATGACAGAGGATTGAAAGTAAATTTTTTATAACAAGTTTTGTTACGAAGCTCTTTCAAGGCTTCTTCCTTGTACATATTTTTAGGCCAGATGACAACATTACCACCTTTGTCAGCCGGCTTCAGCACCACATCTGGAAGATTCCTTAGGCCCACGTCACACACACAGATATCTGTGCAGATATTGTTCACAGATCTCTGGTTGCAGTGAAATCATGGACACATTAATCCATTTATATACAGCCACAAAATGGAATAATGTGTCCATGATTTCACTGCAACCAGAGATCTGCGAACAATATCTGCACAAATATCTATGTGTGAGACGTGGGCCTTAATTCCATCAATTTACATCTCTCCTCTATAGTTAAATTGTCACTAACTGGGTAACGTGTGTTCCCCTCAAGATCCTTGGATACTACTTGAACAAAAAGGTCAAGGTTAGGACAGGAGCAGAAAGAGGAAATTTCCTCGATTTAGGTCTAACGCATGTAGGAATCTTACTTCTCTCTGAGAGTCTATGTTCACGAGAAAGATCATCAAGATCTTTTAACGTCTCTTGTTCTTTTTGTACAAAGAAAACAGAGTGTATGTTATGATTGAAAAAGTGCCTCTCAAAGAAGAGAGACCGGGCAAAAAGATGCAAGTCTTTTATTGCCTGGAAAGTATCAAAGCCCGCTATAGGAGCAAAAGATAATCCCCTTGAAAGTAGTGACATATCAGATGTAGTGAGATTATGTTCACTTACATTTATTACCTTATTGTTGTTTTTATTTCCATCCTTAGGAGAACCAGATTTATTCTTTCTCTTTCTAGGGTTGAAGATGGGATGGTTCTGGGTACGTGAGGAGCCCTCCTCCTTATTAGATGAACTTGCTGCCCCAGATCGAGTACTCATTGGTTCATTACCATCCAATTGGTCACTCAAAGAGGTTACCGATGATTGTGATGGTCTTCTCCCATCATTTTTTGGCACCTTAGGTTTTTCCAAACATACACTCTGTTTTCTGTATAATCTTTCATATCTCTTTTAAATTTACCTAAGTGAATATCACGGATTTTCTTCACACATGCATCTAACCGTTTTCCAGCTCCACGTCATAATCCTTCAACATTTCTGGCATACACATATCTTTAAATTCTGTTTGTTTTATATCAAGACCCACATCTAGATCATCTATAGCATTGGACTTCAACCCAATGCGCAAATCCATAAGTGTGGATGAACATGTATTACAAGCTTGTCTACATATTTGATAGACCTTTTGTGTATACTCTATATATAACACTTTAAGTACCAAAGGATATATATTAGCATAATATGTGAGTCATGATACACTAGTGATCTATGTATATGCTGAGGATTTGTATCTAGATGAGTTGGACATATCTGTATATGTAAGGGTCTTTTATATATAAACATAAGCAATGTATATGCCAATTTAGATTTGTCTTTTTGTATATACAGCATTTAATGTCCCAAAATCCACTTTTGAGTAATATTATTACTCCATAATTCCTTAAGGATGAGTCCTATGCAGAATGCATAATATATCCAGACACCGCTTTAAATATTCCACCGCATTGCTGTACGAGTGATCCCCGGCTCTGAATTCAAAGAGAGAGGGGAGGGGGACAAGAGGCGCAATAGTGCCCTTATCACTAGACACTAAATTTCAGCGGTGAAAAGTGTAATTCACTCACCTACTCCAGTTGTGTGACCCACAACTGGCTTGTGCGCATGTGGAATAGTATCCTGATGGCTGCCGCTGGACCTCCACCGACTCCACACACGTGGGGTTAAACCAGGAATTTCAGGGAAGAAAGGTGTACTACGGTCCGCGCTGCCAGAAACATCAAGGAAGACCCAAGACGAAGTTTTGATCCAAGCCTTCTTTATTCTCCTCCTACGCGTAAGGATCAAAACTTCGTCTTGGGTCTTCCTTGATGTTTCTGGCAGCGCGGACCGTAGTACACCTTTCTTCCCTGAAATTCCCGGCTCTGAATTCGGCGTTGGTGTTAGGTGTCTCTATGGAGATAGACGCAGAAGGTCATGTGACCCGAAGTGCCTCCTCTCCATGACGCTGACCGCCGATGTGGATCCGGAGGCAATGGGGAAGCGCCCGTTGCTTAGCAATAAGCAGCGTAATATGATTGGTGCACTACGTCTTTTTAAACCTCCCCTTCCTGCCCTTAGCCACGACCCCTGACAAAGACACTAGCCGAAATGCGCATTGGCGCGCACATCTAGCACTTAGCGGTCTCTCCACACAGGTAATTGCTAAATGCCATATTAACCCCATTTGGTGCACTATACCTAAACATAGGATAGTGTTAGTCATACATCTTTGGCACCTGTCTATTTAGGTTACATTTACCGGTAATTCCACTACATTAACCTCATTTGGTGTTTATCTAAATGTAGGTTAGTGTTAGTTATACATTCCTGGCACCTCTCTACTTAGGACACATTCAGGATACTATCATGCTGGTATAGTAGTTATAATGGGTATAGATGTTAATTTTCAATGGTCAATACAATATATATTTAAACCCCTATAATTAAGTGTAACAAATCCTGGTAGCTTTAATATTTGCAGTGTATGTAATACTGGTATGGCTATCATTTGATACAGGTCATATGTAGTGTTTGCTATCAGCCTCTGATTCCACTACAGCATAGTTACAAGAGAAATTTGTCCAAAAGAAATGGTTAGAACTGAATTATATTTGATCTGTACCATATTATATTAAGTGTATCACTATTATATATATTACTCTGTGTGGTTTGAAACATATAAATCTGCTTTGATGGTAATGAAGAGAACAAAAAAAAATTTTCATACCATCATGGACTAAATTTTAATGAATTTATATGAACTTGTCTAGCACATTTAAAATAAAGTTTTTTCACTTTTTGATAAATTTTGGCTGTGTTGATCGTTTTTCCTCCTTGTGCCTTCTTTGTGATTATAACGATCAGCAGTATGTATATACAGTTGTGGCCAAAAGTATTGACACTCCTGTAATTCTGTCAGATAATACTCAGTTTCTTCCTGAAAATGATTGCAATCAAAAATTCTTTGGTATTATTATCTTCATTTAATTTGTCTTCAATGAAAAAACACAAAAATAATTGTCCTAAAGCCAAATTGGATATAATTCCATACCAAACATAAAAAAGGGGGTGGACAAAAGTATTGGCACTGTTAGAAAAATCATGTGATGCTTCTCTAACTTGTGTAATTAACAGCACCTGTAACTTATCTGTGGCACCTAACAGGTATTAGCAATAACTAAATCACACTTGCAGCCAGTTGACATGGATTAAAGTTGACTCAACCTCTGTCCTGTGTCCTTGTGTGTACCACATTGAGCATGGAGAAAAGAAAGAAGACCAAAGAACTGTCTGAGGACTTGAGAAACCAAATTGTGAGGAAGCATGAGCAATCTCAAGGCTACAAGTCCATCTCCAAAGACCTGAATGTTCCTGTGTCTACCGTGCGCAGTGTCATCAAGAAGTTTAAAGCCCATGGCACTGTGGCTAACCTCCCTAGATGGGGACGGAAAAGAAAAATTGACGAGAGATTTCAACGCAAGATTGTGCGGATGGTGGATAAAGAACCTTGACTAACATCCAAACAAGTTCAAGCTGCCCTGCAGTCCGAGGGTACAACAGTGTCAACCCGTACTATCCGTCGGCGTCTGAATGAAAAGGGACTGTATGGTAGGATAGCCAGGAAGACCCCACTTCTTACCCAGAGACATAAAAAAGACAGGTTGGAGTTTGCCAAAACTTACCTGAGAAAGCCTAAAGCGTTTTGGAAGAATGTTCTCTGGTCAGATGAGACAAAAGTAGAGCTTTTTGGGCAAAGGCATCAACATAGAGTTTACAGGAGAAAAAAAGAGGCATTCAAAGAAAAGAACACGGTCCCTACAGTCAAACATGGCGAAGGTTCCCTGATATTTTGGGGTTGCTTTGCTGCCTCTGGCACTGGACTGCTTGACCGTGTGCATGGAATTATGAAGTCTGAAGACTACCAACAAATTTTGCAGCATAATGTAGGGCCCAGTGTGAGAAAGCTGGGTCTCCCTCAGAGGTCATGGGTCTTCCAGCAGGACAATGACCCAAAACACACTTCAAAAAGCACTAGAAAATGGTTTGAGAGAAAGCACTGGAGACGTCTAAGGTGGGCAGCAATGAGTCCAGACCTGAATCCCATAGAACACCTGTGGAGAGATCTAAAAATGGCAGTTTGGAGAAGGCACCCTTCAAATATCAGGGACCTGGAGCAGTTTGCCAAAGAAGAATGGTCTAAAATTCCAGAAGAGCATTGATAGAAACTCATTGATGGTTACCGGAAGCAGTTAATCACAGTTATTTTGGCTAAAGGTTGTGCAACCAAGTATTAGGCTGAGGGTGCCAATACTTTTGTCTGCCCCATTTTTGGAGTTTTGTATGAAATGATCAATGTTTTGCTTTTTGCTTCATTCTCTTTTGTGTTTTTAATTGAAGACAAATTAAATGAAGATAATAATACCAAACAATTTGTGATTGCAATAATTTTCAGGAAGAAACTGGGTATTATCTGACAGAATTGCAGGGGTGTCAATACTTTTGGCCACAACTGTATGTCCAATGTTCCCACTATGACAGATTTATATATATTATATCTAGAATGAAGTCAGTGTGTGAATTTCTACTGTGTAGTTTATTAATTCTATTTGAGAAGGTATGCAGTATTTACGCCCATTTACGCCATTCCTCAACCGCTGTTGCTGATCATCCAGCGCTTCAGAAGCAATTTAAATTGCCAAATTACCCACTCATTTGCGACCTGCCAACACGGTGGAACTCAACATATCATATGTTGGCAAGGATAAGTGAGGAGCAGAGGGCACTTGCTGAATACTAGCTTAAACATGCCCGTCAGACTGAGACTCAGCCAAGACACATAACTGTCGAGTGGATGGGGATTGCTGACATTTGTGAGGTGCTTGCTAACTTTGAGTACTGCACCAAGCTTGTGAGAAAGGATCAGGCTATTATTGAGGCCCTTTTACACACTGAGACTTTCCAGAGATCCCACCAGCGATCCGACCTGGCCGGGATCACTGGAAAGTCTCTCTGCAGCCACTGGTGAGCTGTCAAACAGGCAGACTCACCAGCGACCAGTCAGCAGCAACATCGCTGGCAACCAGGGTAAACACGGGGTAACTAAGCAGCGCGCTCTGACTAGTTACCGGTGTTTACCCTGGTTACTAGTGTCTTCCCGCTTACAGGCTGGGCTAAGCGGGAGAACACTGGTAACCAGGGTAAACACCGGGTAACTAAGCAGCGTGCACTGCTTAGTTACCCGGTATTTACCCTGGTTACCAGTGCCCAGTGTCTAATGTGCGGTGCTGGGCATTGGCTGTGAGGTCACTGATCGTTGGTCTCTCGCTGTCACAAACAGCGATGCGTGCTGACCAGCGGGAGACCAAGGACCAAAAAATGGTCCTGAACTATTTGCAGCGATCAGCGACCTCACAGCAGGGGCCAAGTCACTGATGCGTGTCACACACTGCAACATCGCTGGAGAGGTCGCTGTTACGTCACAAAACCTGTGACATTTCAGCCTCATTGCTAGCAATGTTGCAGTGTGTGAAATACCCCTTAGCGTAACCATCCCTATGCTATGTTTGCTGAAAGAATCGCTGCTTAACCTAAAAATGGAATCTTTTAGTGCCCAGCAGCTAGGTATGAAGCAAAATTTCACAATGGGTGATCCTACCTAACCCAGCCAATCTCATCAGGCAAGATTAGGAGATGAAGATAATGAAGATGATGAAGAGGGAGAGGACTTCTTTTTCAGAGGTAACGAGGGGACCCCTCATGCTACACGGGGACTCCCAACCCCAGCTTTATGTCTGTCCAGCATGGGTGGGCTGGAAAGGAGGAGGTGGAGAAGGAGATTCAGTGTGTGGTGAACCTGGGTTTTGTTCCTTTTTCTTCTGTCACAGAACATTTGCCTCTTTGCAGCTTGGCACACATGGCACACTTCAGATCAAACTGTCTATGCCAAGACCCTCGCGTTATCCATATTTTCAACAGCAAACTATACTGGTTGGCCACTTTTCTAGACCCACGGTACAAGGACAAATTTCCTTCGCTACTGTTGCAGTCACCAAGGGGTTTCACAATAGAATCCTTCAAGAGGGCCATTGTTGATTATTTGATGGCAACATCGCCCTCAGACACCGCTGCTAGCAGAGGTACCATCTCTGTGCAACAGCATGCATTAATGGAGAGAGACACGGCCAGCAGGTCCAAAAGAGGTGGTGGTAAAATGTCCTCAAACTGGGCCATCTTCAATAAACTGGCTCATCAGCAAGGGCTAGCTGGACCGGTAACAATGTCAAGGAGGGAGAAGTTGCACAAGATGTTCAACGACTATCTAAGTGACCATACCTGCGTCCTTCCTGATGCTTCTTTTCCATTTAATTACTGAGTATCCAAGCTGCATAGTTGGCCAGACTTCTCCAAATATGCCTTGGAGGTGCTGGCCTGCCCTACTGCTAGTGTGATGTCAGTGGGTGTTTTCAGTGCAACTGGGGCAATCATCACAGATACACGCACACTGCTGACTACAAACAATGCATACAGGCTGACTCTGATAAAATTTAACTAAGACTGGATTTCGTATTAAAGCCCTCCTGATGACAGCATCCCAACCTAAAGTCACGCAAGATGTTATTTTAGGCAACTGGTGATCACTTCCATCCCTTCCCATACAAACCCCTTTTCTTCTTCTTACACATGTTTTAAACTCCTGCTTCTGCAACATGTAATTCATGGTCAATAAGCTAAAAACAATGTTCCGTTAATTAATATTTAACATCGGAGGAACTTTTGATGAGACACTCCTTCCTTCATCAACCATAATACAGCCCCATGGGCTACTTTTTGGAGACACTATGGCTATGCATGGACATTGGGTACTGCAACTACTGTGCTAGTGGTCCTAGGCTAGCTTCATAATTGTTTGGCCCTTGAGGCCTGCTTCCTTCATCAACCATAATACAGCCCCTTGGGCTAATGTTTGGAGACACTATGGCTATGCCTAGACATTGGGCACTGCAAATACTGTGCTAGTAGCCGTAGGCTAGCTTCATAATTGTTTGGCCCTTAAGGCCTGCTTCCTTCATCAACTATAATACAGCCCCTTGGGCTAATTTTTGTAGACACTATGGCTATGCTTGGATATTGGGCACTGCATCTACTGTGCTGGTAGTCCTGGGCTAGCTTCATAATTCTTTGACTTTTGAGGTTTGCTTCCTTCATCAACCATGATACAGCCCCTTGGGCTACTTTTTGGAGACACTATGGCTATGGCTGGACATTGAGCACTGCAAGAACTATGCTAGTAGTCCTAGCTTCATAATTGTTTCGCCCCTGAGGCCTGCTTCCTTCATCAACCATGATACAGCCCCTTGGGCTACTTTTAGAGACACTATGGCTATGCCTGGACATTGGGCACTGCAACTACTGTGCTAGTAGTCCTAGCTTCATAATTGTTTGGCCCTTGAGGCCTGCTTCCTTCACAACCATGATACCGCCCCTTGGGCTAACTTTTGGAGACACTATGTCTGCAGATTGTGCAGTGGCAGTGTAAAAACAATGCCAGTAGTCCAAGCTTTATAATTGTGAAGCCCTTGTGATGATGATGATGATGATGATGATGATGATGATGATGATGATGGATGGCTTCTTCTGTGTTAACCATCACACAGCCCCAGGGCAGATCACTTCTTTACACCACTTACATGCTGAGCTGTCAGAAGGTCTCCATCATAACTTGCTCTTACAGCAATCATACACCCATTTCAGCCTTTTCCTTAGCCCCCAGACTGCTTTTTTGGGTCCAGCAGGCAATTATTCGCATATCCCATTGACTAACATTGGACTCGCTATTCGTACCAAATACCGGAGTATTACGATGTACTCGGCACGAGTATAGCGAGTCCGAGTATTTGACTACACGCTCATCCCTACTCATATGTACCAGTAAATAGTTGGTTGTTGTCCTACATGAAGGGATAGGTGTGTCAGTACTTCTGTTGTCCTGTATATTTCTTAATTGTCACTGTAAATTTCAGAGATGCAAAATCTGTTATTATAAAATCCATTTACAATTCGTCTGAAAAGATAACCACCTCATACGGCCATGTCAGTAAATAGCACTGTAAGAATATGGGTAAGCCAAAATACATATTGACAAATCTTTGCATACCTAAAGAGAGATTCTCATCTCTGTTAGGGTACCTTTACATGCCGCAACTTTTGGCGGCGATAGGAGGCAATCTAACGTGCGCGTGCACATTTTTCATGGTTGCCTCAGATCGCCGAAGGCGCTTTTACACGCCGCAATTTCGCCCTCAACCTAAGGCGACATGTCGCCCTGGAAGTTGCCACACCAACAGCGGGAAACATCCGGTAGGCTCCCGTCGCCCCTTCACATGCCGCAATCCCCAAAGGAATGTGGGCGTACATGTTCAGCGCGGTGAGAACATAGGTGTGCCAAATTGTTGTACATCGCGCCCCAAACACAATCATTGGACAGCACAATAGCGTTATGATTGGCTACCCTGCTCTGGAAGGCTGGCTAATACATGACGCCATTGATATTGTGTGGTGGTGTGGACAGCTGTTCAAATATGGCGCCCTGTGAAGTGACAGTCAATGGAAACACAGTAGCCCCCACCAATCATTGCTGATGTGGCGCAGTGTCCAGCACGCTGTGGCACGCCTACGGGAAATCAACAGGTGACGCAGATTCCATGCCTATCGCCCGTTCACACGCTAAAAGCCAGGAATGTCGCCTTCATGATTGCCTCTGATTTTGGAGCAGTGCTGTGAAATCAGAACTGGGCGCAACCTTTTTTATCGTCGCCAAATTCCCCAATTACACGCTGCAATAAGGAGGCAATTTGGCACAATCATTCCAGAGAGAAATATCGCCGCCAAAATTGTCTCTACAATGTACAATGTAAAGTATGTCTTTACAATGTGGGAGGAAACTGGAGTAGCCTGAGGAAACCCACACAAATACAGGGAGAACATAGAAACTCCTTGCAGGTAATGTCCTTGGCAGGATTTAAACCCAGAACCTCAGCGCTCTACTAAACTCTACAACTCCACTTAAAGAGGACCTGTCATCACGTCAAAAGTGGACAGTTTCTGCTCTTATTCCTGCTTTTAATTTTTATCTTTTAAACTTTTCAAATCAACCATATAGTTCCAGAGATATGGGCTTTTTTATTTAGTGTTAATTTTTATTGTCTTTATCAAGGGTGCAGGGCCCCCATGGCTATGACCATGACACTTGAATTAATTAAAAAGGTCCAGGTCTCCTGAACTCTACAGCAGGTTGAAAAAGCAAAAAGAAAGTGGAGGACTCAGCACTACTTCATATACATACGGTAGAAAGAATTGTTTAAAAAGACACTAAATATCAAGCCTGGTGGTGCTCAGCTTAAAAAACACCCCTAGTGGGGTAGAAATAAACATTCAAGAAGAAAAAAAGAAAAAGCAGCACTCACCACAAAATGTAAATCCTTATTGAAGTCCTTAAAACATACAGTGGGGAGAGGAAGATCAGGTGCCACTGCTATTAATCAATCGATGGCAATTTCATGTGCAGGAATGCTTCTACATGTCTGATCCAACCTGTAGGACATTCCTGCATGTGAAACAGCTGTCATTTGATTCCTAGCAGTGGCACCTGATCTTCCTCTCTCCCTACTGTATGTTTTAAGGACTTCAATAAAGATTTACATTTTATGGTGAGTGTCGCATCTCTGGTTTTGCAGCATGCGCCTCCTCAAGCTCCCCAGTGCAACAGTTCAGTTCAGAGTTGCTCTCTGTCCCTTTAGGCTCTTGCCTACCCCACTTAACAATATGGTATCTTGCTGCAAATTTGTTTAGTCTCAACAGTCTCCAACCCAACTCTCCCCATAGGAAACTGCTCAGAGTAATGGTTAAAGCTGCCTTTTAGACAACTTTCCTTTACCAGCAACACCATGTAGAACCCTTTGTCAAAGTCTCTGCTGAAGCTCACGACAACCATACTGGAGGTATCAGTTGCTTCCTGGTCACAGTATTTAACTCCTGGGATGACAGAGAGGGTCTAGGTAAAATCCAACAAATGGGCCTGACATTCCAGTGGTTCCTTGTTTTTTTCCTCTCTTGGAGACTCTACTGCTGATGCTACACTGCAAGCCCTTTATGTAGCAAAGAAAAATCTCCAAGGGTGATGCAGCAAAGTAATCCCTCTATTATCTGTAATGTTGGCGGTCCTAAATGTCATGGTACCCCCATTTAGTGATGGTATGTTATATCAATGTGACACCACTTTTTGAAATGAGAATACCACTTTAAGGTGTGAGTAGTAATCACGTAAGCTAAAAATAAAAATTATACTGTATATTTTTTTTATTCCATAACTAACAGATCACTTTGGTGTTCTAATTACAAGTAATTCACTTCTTGGTAAATTATGTTAATCTTAAGTGGGAACGCTGCGAAGCATAATCCAACTCAGGATGGTGGAGATATCACTACCTCCACTGTATTTGCTTCTGTGAATTGTTCTGTTTATGACATTATGATTTATTAACTTCCTTGGTAATCGTAGTGAAGAAAGTGGACCTCAGACCGCGCTCCCGCTCCAATAAAACAATGGATCCAATTCAAATAGGATTCATCTGATGGTTTATTCTATGCATTTCAGGGCCTAAAAATGTCTTCATCAGGAATACCACACATATAAGGATGTACATTTTGAGAGTAACCTTTTAAGAAGAAAAGAAGTGCAGACAGTTATCTCTAATTAGCTAAAAAGAAGCAAACTCCATGGACAGTGTACATCCTTTTATGCATGGTATTCCTGATGAAGGGGTTTTTAGGCCCTGAAATGCGTAGAATAAACCACCAGATGAATTCTATTTGAGTTTTACCCATTGTTTTACTGGAGCAGGAGCGTGGTCTGAGGTCTACTTTCTTCTCTATGACCATCCTGGAATTATTACTCTTGGGAGGACTGCAGCATACTGGATACTATTGATACCTTTGATATCACATGTTTGAATAGCGGTTGTGACGTCTCACAACCAACACAGATGAGCCTGTATACCACATTTTGATTATTGCTAGTTTTCGAGTAATACACTATTGAGCGTCTTTTCCTTCCAGCAATTTATTCCTGATTAATAACTTCCTTAACTTTTGTTATCTATTAGGTAGTAACGAAACGAGCATACATGGCTGTTGGGTCCCTTACCATCAATGAAGAGCGCTCAGAAGTAGTGGATTTTTCGGTACCATTTATAGAGACTGGTATAAGTGTTATGGTATCAAGAAGCAATGGTACAGTCTCTCCCTCCGCTTTCCTTGGTAAAGCATAGAAGATGCATTTTTTGTAATATTATGCTGTCAGATATCTTTGGACTGTCCTAAAATGCCTATGTTCTTCACCTCTTCAACCTTCATTATCATTTTCCTACTAGATGTTTTTTTCCCTCTTTCTGCTGTTGACTGACAATCATAATAATCGTATAATAATATTTGTCTTTTTTCTGCAGAGCCCTTCAGTGCCGATGTTTGGGTCATGATGTTTGTGATGCTCCTAATAGTGTCTGCGGTGGCGGTGTTTGTATTTGAGTACTTCAGTCCAGTGGGGTACAACAGGTGCCTTGCAGATGGCCGCGGTGAGAAAAACACTTACTGATCTCCACACTGCTACTCTTCTTCTAATACTCCCGTGATCCCTTGCCAGTCTCCAGGGATCCATTTCTGTCCTAGGACAATCATGGCCAAACTCTGGTGAAACACATGATGCTGGATGACTCCAGCTGTTACATATTAATGCGACTAGAACTGGATGTTCAGAGACTGGCCAAGTTTACGCTGATTCTATTTTGGCTTCTGCAGCCCATCACTAGCAGATCTGTGTTGTCTGTCTCAGCCAGAAGAGCAACAAAGGATAGGTGAAGACCAGTAAGATAAATATTTCTTATAGAGCTTTTTGCTTTAAAATGCAACAGGGGAGGAATTACCCTTTAAGGCTGTATTCACATGACTCTATTTCCTCCACTCGAGAAAAACAGTCCAAACATGTTAATCACACTCTGATCAGACTGGGATTTATGGTCTTTTTCTCAGATGTGGTGAATAAAAAAAATTCCCTAAATAAAAGAAAAACACATCATATTACATTTTCAGCAAAGTGAATAAGACTTTGTAACTCAGGAGTTTTATGGGAAAGGGGTGCAGCTCAGTTGAGTGTACAGGTGTTGCGGCCACAGTAACAATCAAGGATTTAAAAGGAGAAAAAGAGCTATTTTAAAGGGGGCGCACACTGTAAATGCTTGTGAATCGCACAATATTTTATTAAGTGAAGGCAAAAAACAAGGGGATTGAGATAAAAACAATTTAAAGTAAGTTACTGAGTAACAAAGGACAAGGGCATACACACACAATTGCCCAAGATTGCACAAGAAGGACAAGACATAATAGTCATATGAAAATTCAAGAAAAGGATGAGCTCCACCACCCAATATTCCCAGGACTCCCAGGCAAACCGGAAGGTGGCTTGGCAACCACCAGTAGCAATAGAATAAAGGTGTAGAATCCGGTGCCACAAAATTTCTTTTTATTTAAAAAAAATTAAAAATCACACATGCTCCAGAGGAGCTTCTGGGCACGTTTTGTGGGTCTAGCCCACTTAATCATCAGTACAATGGCAATACAAACAACAGGAATATATACAATTTAAAAAGCAAAAACACCCCCCTCTCGCATGTGTGACAAATATACATCATTTATTTCTAGCCAATCATATACCTGCAGAGTTAAAAGATTTAAAGAAAAAAAAAAAGGGAAGGAGGAGAAGAAAAGAAATGATAACATAAAGTAAAAGAGGAAGAGAGAAAAATAAATAAAGAAGAAAAACCAGAAAGTAACCATCCTAAGCATGTAGTTAAAACTCTGCCGGTAGGGGAATTAATAAGAGCAAGACACAACTGCGCCACACATGTGGATTTTAAGAATTAAGCTGTTGTCAAGACTAAAAGGTTACGATCATGAGGATACAAAAAATGGATGTTAGGCGGCCGTCACACGGAACGATTTCTTGCCCGATATCGTTTAAGCGATCTCCTTTTTGATATCGGGCAAGAAATCGGTGCATGTAATCAAGCGATTTACGATGTGAAATCGCTTGATCGTGACATCGCTGATCTGAGCTCCGGAGCTCAGATCTAGCGATTTACAATTTAGCGATCTGCTTCATCGTGGTGTATAACAGCACGATGAACGATCTCCCAGCGCAGAGCCTATGCTGGGAGATGGTAACTATGGTACACGTCGGGTAACTAAGCGACGCGCGGCGCCTAGTTACCCGATGTGTACCATAGTTACCAGCGAGATCGCGGATCCACATCGCTGGTGAGTCTGTCTGTGTGACATCTCACCAACGATGTGAGCGATATTGTAAGCGATTGCGCGTGCACGTGATCGCTTACAATATCGCTAGAGATATCTCAGCGTGTGACGGCCGCCTTAGATAGAGCAGAGGATGTGTGATTTTAAATTTTTTGAAAATAAATAGAAATTTTGTGGCACCGGATACTACACCTTTATTCTAGAATAGTCATATACTACAGGTAGTCACAGGCTAGGTAATGAAATAAGCATTTGAACAGTATAAAAGATGTAAGTACTTAGTCAGGGTTGTGAAAAAGAAAAATGTTATGCATGTTATAATGGCAATGGTTCATATGGGATGTGGATATGTTTGGAGCTGCGCATGTGCAGTTCCCAGCAGGGAGACCACGGTTGCCATATTCAGTAATGGCAAACCGGCAGACTCCATGTGCAGAACAGAATTGTCCACATATACCTCAATACTGCAGGGGCAGACAATATTATGCCATGCTGGAGTAGAGCAAAGCACGTAGTAAGCAAGGGGCACCTATATGCACAGAGGACAAATGTGGTGTTACCCGTTGTGGGTTATGTAGAGGCCCGCCATCCTGCACAACAAGGTTCCATCATATGTCAGTTACCTGCATACTTCAACTAGGATGTGTGGCCAATGTGCTAAATAGCCGGGGTTTAGTAAATTAATATGTTCATTAATATAAAGCAATGAAGAGCATAAATTTCAGTAGCAATTGGTCCAGTGGCGTTATTTTGGACACAAGGATTACAATAATCTATCTTGCTAGTTATGCAGTATTCATATAGAATTGGTAAGACTCTGTACCCCCTTGGTACTGGTAAGAGCCGCACAAGCAGGGAGCAGTAGTGGTTTCAGTGACTGTACACTGTAACCACACCTCTGGCACTGACTGAGAGCTGGTTCTGTACTGATTTGCACAGCGTCAGAACACTACTAATCTACAAATTATCCCCATATCTGCAGGTTAATAGCGTTTCCTTTATTTGTAAACTTTAGTTTGAAGGATAATACTCACATTCAGTTTAGAAGTATCTAACTTTTAGTCTTCTATTTTTTTTACCATCAGAGCCTGGTGGCCCTTCATTCACAATTGGCAAAGCCATTTGGCTACTCTGGGGCTTGGTGTTCAACAATTCTGTGCCTGTGCAAAATCCAAAGGGAACTACAAGTAAGATTATGGTGTCGGTTTGGGCCTTCTTTGCTGTGATCTTTCTGGCCAGTTATACAGCCAACCTTGCTGCCTTCATGATCCAAGAAGAGTATGTGGACCAGGTGTCCGGTCTCAGTGATAAAAAGGTGGGTCATGAGAAAAGGGAAAATGTAACAATTAGAAATGTATTTGAATATTTTCTATGTATTTGGATATCTATCTCTTATATGACATATCTATTTAGTTAACTATTTTTCTTTCTACAGTCTTTTGAGTTTTTTCTATTTACCTATTTATATAACTATCTATCTAGCTCTTTATCAATCTATCATTCATCTATTTAAAAAATAGAAAAAATGAAGCAACACTAGTAATATTTTGCCAGGTACATACTTTAGCCCAGGGTTCCCGAACCTGTTACTTGGGAGTGACATGTGTCTCATGAGTCCATGATGTGTGGTTACCGGCTGTCTTTCAGCTTGGTGTATTAGCACTAGGTCTATCAAATAGCCCTGAAGATCAGGTCCTCAGATAGGGACTTTTGTGAACTTAACCAATGGTATTAATATCATCAGGTCTAAAATAGTAATCTAGACTAATGGGAGAGACAGATTAAGTCAGGCAAAAAATTATTACTTCAAGTTAGTGCTGCTCAGGATTGTTCTACCCGCGATTGATCGATGACCTAGCTTTTCTAAAATAAATAGTAACGCAATGTAATTTGTAACGTGTTGTTGTTTGTCTGTGGTTTTACTTACCGTATATACTCGTGTATAAGCCGACCCGTGTATAAGCCGACCCCCCTACTTTTGCCCCCAAAACCTGGGAAAACCTATTGACTCGTGTATAAGCCGAGGGTGGACCCCAGCACAGGTATACAGCCCCCAGCAGTGTGGTATACAGGCCTCCCCAGTGGTAGTATACAGCAGCCTCCCCAGTGGTATATACAGCAGCCTCCCCAGTGGTATATACAGCATCCCTAAAGGTATAAACAGCAGGCCCCAGAGGCATACAGCAGGCCCCAGAGGCATATACAGCAGGCCCCAGAGGCATATACAGCAGGCCCCAGGGGTATATACAGCAGGCCCCAGGGGTATATACAGCAGGCCCCAGGGGTATATACAGCAGGCCCCAGGGGTATATACAGCAGACCCCAGGGGTATATACAGCAGGCTCCAGGGGTATATACAGCAGGCCCCAGGGGTATATACAGCAGGCCCCAGAGGCATATACAGCAGGCCCCAGGGGTATATACAGCAGGCCCCAGGGGTATATACAGCAGGCCCCAGGGGTATATACAGCAGGCCTCAGAGGTATATACAGCAGGCCCCAGAGGCATATACAGCAGGCCCCAGGGGTATATACAGCAGGCCCCAGAGGTATATACAGCAGGCCCCAGGGGTATATACAGCAGGCCCCAGGGGTATATACAGCAGGCCCCAGAGGTATATACAGCAGGCCCCAGAGGTATATACAGCAGGCCCCAGAGGTATATACAGCAGGCCCCAGAGGTATATACAGCAGGCCCCAAAGGTATACAGCAGGCCCCAGAGGCATACAGCAGGCCCCAGAGGCATATACAGCAGGCCCCAGGGGTATATACAGCAGGCCCCAGGGGTATATACAGCAGGCCCCAGCAGGTATACAGCAGGACCCAGCAGGTATACAGCAGGCCCCAGCAGGTATACAGCAGGCCTCAGCAGGTATACAGCAGGCCCCAGAGGTATATACAGCAGGCCCCAGAGGTATACAGCAGGCCCCAGAGGAATACAGCAGGCCCCAAAGGTATACAGCAGGCCCCAGAGGCATACAGCAGGCCCCAGAGGCATACAGCAGGCCCCAGAGGCATATACAGCAGGCCCCAGCAGGTATACAGCAGGCCCCAGCAGGTATACAGCAGGCCCCAGAGGCATACAGCAGGCCCCAGAGGCATACAGCAGGCCCCAGAGGCATATACAGCAGGCCCCAGCAGGTATACAGCAGGCCCCAGCAGGTATACAGCAGGCCCCAGCAGGTATACAGCAGGCCCCAGCAGGTATACAGCAGGCCCCAGCAGGTATACAGCAGGCCCCAGCAGGTATACAGCAGGCCCAAGGTATATACAGCAGGCCCCAAGGTATATACAGCAGGCCCCAGAGGTATACAGGCAGCCCCCAGTGTATACAGGCAGGCCCCAGAGGTATACAGGCAGCCCCCACTGTATACAGGCAGCCCCCACTGTATACAGGCAGCCCCCACTGTATACAGGCAGCCCCCAGTGTATACATGCAGCCCCCAGTGTATACAGGCAGCCCCCAGTGGTATACAGGCAGCCCCCAGTGTATACAGGCAGCCCCCAGTGTATACAGGCAGCCCCCAGTGTATACAGGCAGCCCCCAGTGTATACAGGCAGCCCCCACTGTATACAGGCAGCCCCCACTGTATACAGGCAGCCCCACTGACAGTCGTCCCTCCATCATGGAAAGAGCCCCCACACTTTGCAGAGTCCCCCCCCCCGGCCCCCGCTGCATTATCTTACCATCCAGGGTCTTCACCGCGGGTCCTCCAGTCCTCCTTCCTCGCGCGCTGTCTTCCCGGTCTCATGTGACCTGGCGGTCGCAGTGAAATGACGTCATCGCGCCGGGTCACATGAGACCGGGAAGACAGCGCGCGAGGAAGGAGGACTGGAGGACCCGCGGTGAAGACCCTGGATGGTAAGATAATGCAGCGGGGGCCGGGGGGGGGACTATGCAAAGTGTGGGGGCTCTTTCCATGATGGGGGGACGACTGTCAGTGGGGGCTGCCTGTATACAGTGGGGGCTGCCTTTATACAGTGGGGGCTGCCTTTATACAGTGGGGGCTGCCTGTATACAGTGGGGGCTGCCTGTATACAGTGGGGGCTGCCTTTATACAGTGGGGGCTGCCTGTATACAGTGGGGGCTGCCTGTATACACTGGGGGGCTGTATGCACGGCTCCCCCTGCCGCTGTGATGGGCGGGGGGAGCCGTGCATATCTAATGAGCGGCCCCACGTGACGGGCCGCTCAGTCATCAGCCTCCCCCGCCCTCCTCCAGCCTCCCCAGCACCCGGACACAGCCCCCACCACATATATTACCGTATTGACCCGTGTATAAGCCGAGGGGGTGACTTTTCAGCCCAATTTTTGGGCTGAAAAACTCGGCTTATACACGAGTATATACGGTACCTCATTTTACGAACTACTAAAAAGCTGATTTTTTTTTTTATTATGTCTTGATTTGTAAAGCCATAAATTCACAGAGGGTGTATATAGTTGTATCGACTTTAACACCAGCCATTTGTAAGCAAGAGATATGGCGCTGCTATGAACAACCCCAAACACGGTGTAGTGGCAAATAATTTTTTTTATCTATGTCAACCAAATAACAGGATAAACGTTTCTACAAAAATATGGGCCACAACAGCCCCAACTCAAATGACAGTTTATGCAGCCCGAGAGAACTCACATGCCCGATTTGCAGGGAAGGACACGAATATCCCCGGACTATCCTACCCCACCCTTACTCAGTACAAGGCCTACCCAGGATTTTACTGCGTTCTCGGCATGTGTTCCTCTTGGGATATAATCTAACACCCACCTCACATACTATTTACAATGTGATTCTTGATCTCTTATTCCCCTTTATTAATGTATCCCACAAACTATTTACAGCATATGCAGTGTCCCCTCCTGCGGGAGTAAAACTCTTACTCGGACTTGATAATGCACAAACAGATAAAAGGGTGAATTTTATTTAACTCTGGACCCCGGCCACTGGATTTTATCAGATCTTTCTTATACCAGGCTTCTTAGCATAGCCCGGTGCAACAGGAATTTCAATCGCTCTCTCAGTTGTATTGTCTAATCCACAACTGGCCCTTCTGTGTCACACACTTGTTTCAAAATCTCAGTGTTCAGGATCTTGCATAGTTTATAGATCAAATCTCTCCACAGGACTTACAAAAGATAGCTCTCAACAGTCTCTGACTAGCTCGCCCTATCTCACTATAATGGTAGTGACCGGTCCCACTTCTGTGTTACTCACAGCACTCAGTTTTTTTTTAAGCACACTGTCAGGTCGAGTCTCTCTGGAACTCCAACCATCACAGGGATCAGACACGTACTCTCTCTTCGGACCCAGCACAATCCCAGTTCCATGTGCCTCTCTGGACAGCCAACACGTTTCTTCTTCCTTCATAGATCTTCCCAGGTCTCTCCACACATTCGGCTCAAACTCCTGCAGTTCTCTTACTCCTCCCCGAGCCTTGTGGATTCTCTGTTTTCCCACACTTTTTTTTCTTATCCAATGGTGACCCCTAGAGCTGGATCAAGTCATTGCAGAGCTTTCTACAACATTTAAAAGTCATTGCAGAGCATTGTAGAGCATTATTAATATGGGTTCAATGCTATAAATACATGTCACCCTGCTTACTCTCCACCCCACTTAAAATGAGGCAAATGGTCTCTCACAACTCATGCGCAAGACACACTCCTCAGGGTTATATCGAAACGGGGAACAGCACCTGTGCTCCACTCTAACCTCCACAGACCAGTACCTGTTGAGCTAGTTGACATATTCACCACGTCTGGAGCAACGGTAACCTCAGGGGCGGGGTCTAGGACATCTGGAACTTGGGTGATTGGACTCTGCACACCAGAGCGTTCTGCCCCGAAGTCGTCTCAGCGGTTGCATTCGACATTGGTCAGCCCATCTGCCGTAGTTGGCACTGGCAACTCAGGGACACGGGCAGGTGTGTGGGACGTACACATCTTTAGCCAGCTCTGGTGCATTGTGCGATAGGGTCTGCTGCATCCTTCAGGAACCACAGTGTACACACTTCCCCCTGGAGATACTCTCTCCACTACTGTGTATGGTATATCCTTCCACCTGTCACTCAACTTTCCTCCCGTACGTGTGACTCTCACTAGCAACTTATCACCCAGTCGGAGCTCATCCATATGCACCGGTCCCTGTTTTCAGTGGGGTTGATCCTGCACATGATCTTTCACTATCCGGTGGATTTCTCGCAACATTTGTCGATGGTCCTGAACGAAGGGCCCTCTGTTTTGGGGACCTATCCAGTTCACATGGTTGGCACTTTCTACACACCTCTCTCATAACTTTTTCCAAGCCAGGTGTATACATGTACTGATGCAGCCTTTTCGGGCCCAGAATGTGCACCCTGTGTATTGAATTCCCAGGAAATGTCTGGAGCCACCGGCGCTGGGGTTACTACTTGCCAATGGTACCCCATTTCGGCTGCTATGAAGTCTCAGTTATACTGGACCTCCTCCACTAAGGACAGTTGATCCCACTGCCTTAGCAGCTTTTGTCCATCTGCACCCAGCCAAGCTCTCACTCTTCTGTCGGACTAGGACTTTTAGCTCAACCATCACTTTACTCGCAACAGGTTGCAGTTAGGGATGGGCGAATCTACTCGCTAGGACTCGTTACTCGGCGAGTAGTAAGGGACTCGCAGGACTCGGTACTCTGCGAGTTTCCCAGTGATTACTCGCACGAGTCCAATGCAAATCAATATCAATCCTAGTTTTGTCAGAAACGCTGACAAAACTAGGATTGCCATTGTTTGCATTAGACTCGGCTACTGTGCCAGTGATAGCAGGGAAACTCGCTACTGTGCCAGTGATAGCAGGGAAACTCGCAAATAACTGCTGTTTCTTTGCGAGCCGAGTCCAGCTGTCTGCTCTGTGCAGCTCCAGGGTCCTAGAGCCCGCCTGCTCACAGACATGATGTAGCAGTGCTGAGATTGTTCTCAGTCTGCTCATTCCCTGTGCATAGACATCTATATCTATGCACAGGGGATGTAGCAGAGAGGACATCGCGTTTTGGACTACGTCGGACGGAAGAGGATTTTTTTAATTAAAGATGGAGTCCCTAATGGCTTTTTTTTTATTTCAAATAAAAATTTTTCTCTGTGTTGTGTTTTTTTAACCCTTTATTGGAGATTCTTAGTGGCTGGGTCAAACGTGGCCTGACATTAAGAATCTCGGGCTTAATACCAGCTTGTATAACAAAGCTGGTATTAACCCCTTTATTACCCAGCGTGCTACCGCCACCAGGGCCGCTGGAAGAGCGGGGTTCAGCGCCAGAGGATGGCACTTCAATGAATGCGCCATCTTCTGGGGCGGCTGCGGGCTGCTATTTGCAGCAGGGGGTGCCCAGAAAGCTTGGGCCTCCCTGCGCTGCGGATTCCAGCCCCCAGCTGCTTAGCTGTACCTGGCTAGACATAGAAATTGCGCGGAGCCCCACGCATTTTTGTTTTATTATTTCATGAATTTCAGAGTCAGAGTCTCAGAGTCAGAGTCAGAATCTCAGAATTTCATGAAATAATTAAAAAAAAATGCGTGGGGCTCCGCGCAATTTCTATGTCTAGCCAGATACAGCTAAGCAGCTGGGGGCTGGAATCCGCAGCGCAGGGATTCCCAAGCTTTCTGGGCACCCCCCGCTGCAAATTGCAGCCCGCAGCCGCCCCAGAAGATGGCGCGTTCATTGAAGCGCCATCCTCTGGCGCTGAACCCCGCTCTTCCAGCGGCCCTGGTAGCGGTGGCACGCTGGGTTATAAAGAGGTTAGGGCCAGCTTTGTATTATCAGCTGGCCCTAAGCCCGAAATTTATGGCGGTCACGCCAATATTAGACATGACCGCCATGAATTTCTATTAAATTGTTTTAAAAAAAACACAACACAAAGAAATTTTTTTATTAGAAATAAAAAAAAAAGCCATTAGGGACTCCATCTTTAATTAAAAAAATCCTCTTCCGTCCGACGCAGTCCAAAACGCGATGTCCTCTCTGCTACATCCCCTGTGCATAGATATAGATGTCTATGTACAGGGAATGAGCAGACTGAGAACAATCTCAGCTCTGCTACATCATCTCTGTGCACAGACATTCATGTCTGTACACAGGGAATGAGCAGACTGAGAACAATCTCAGCTCTGCTACATCAGGCAGCAGGCGGGCTCTAGGACCCTGGAGCTGGCAGCCAGCACACTGAGCAGACAGGACTCTTATCTGTGCGAGTTTCCCAGCGATTACAGTTGCAAAGTAAACGAGTCCAATGCAAATAAATGACAAAATTAGGATTGCTTCAGGCTGAAGCTTCCGAGACACATCTGCGATTTGTAAATCTCACACTACTCGCTATTACTCGCTTCCCCATTCATTAACATTGGACTCGCTAGACTCGCAACGAGTAGCGAGTCCTGGGCTTGGACTCGCTAGAGTCAAGCGATTCAGAGTAATTTAGGATTCGCCCATCACTAGTTGGAGTCTGTATCCTGTAATTCTGCCCACTCTTGGCGAGTTTTACACAGTAACGTGGCGACCCGTGTCACCACCCTACTTGAACGTACCACATCCACTAACACTAGTAATTGCCTAAGGTCAGTGATCTCAGTGCCCTCGAGGTTTTCATCCACCACAGGTTCTGACACACCGCAGGTCACCTCATGAGTCTACAGGTCCAGACACTTCAGTGGCACGCTCCCATC
This sequence comes from Allobates femoralis, assembly GCA_033576535.1. NCBI lineage: Eukaryota > Metazoa > Chordata > Amphibia > Anura > Aromobatidae > Allobates > Allobates femoralis. The sequence goes on along the minus strand of JARQOC010000007.1, from coordinate 33,481,676 downwards.
TTCAACAGAGGCCACTGTTCTGGCCATCATCGGACTACCCGTGTCTTCTGACTGTCCCTCTGGTTCCGGAAGCACCTTCACACCATTCGGTTTTTGGTGCGTCCCCACCGGTATCAACACAAGTTTCCCTTGACCTGGGACAATCGCGACCACAGACCCGCGCAGGGCATATGCCACTCTTCCCTCTCACAAGCTCTTCTGAATGCTGCACGAACAGACAACCGGCTGAAAAGTTCTTTGAGTAGCTCTTTGGGGTGTAGCCCATTTCCTATGTCTTGGTCCACCGTGCTCACACAGAAGAACATCCAACTCAGGATATTCAACCCCAGAAACACTGGGAGATTCTGCTTTGCTTGTGCCTTCACAAGAACCACTCCTTTGGTTCCAACCTCCTGGTCACACAACTTTACTCTCATCCAAGCAATGCCCGCCACTGGGATCTTCTCACTGTTTGCCGCTTTCAGTCTTAACAGATGTCCCGACTCCAGTTTGACAGTCTCTTCGAAGTGTGTCTTGAAAAAGTCAATCGGCATGGTTGTCACCTCTGATCCGTTGTCCGCCAAGCTCACCACCCTCTTTCCTGCAAACTGTACCTCTAGATTGGGACTCTCCGCAATCAGATCTTCAGACCAGATGTTGAGCGCTGATTTTTATTCTTGCCTCGCTGCATGCCCAAATACAGCAAGGGCCTTTATTTCGTTGATGCCAGGACACTGGCAGTCCCACTGTATATTCCCCAGTCCTTGGCATCACCAACATTGAACTTGTCTTCTTTTCCCAACTCTGGGTGTCTCAGGTCCAGAAGCAGTCAGCATTCTCACTGGGTGGTGGACCATATACGGGGGTAGATAGATGAGTCAGCGCCGAGCATGTCTGGGGCACCCCCCCAAATCCGCATCTGCTGTACCTGTTCTGCCAGGCTTTCTGCGGTTTTCTGTAAAGCTGCCAGCTGTGTCTGAACAGGGTCTGCACTCGACTCCCTGGTGTTAGCCATTTACAGGTTACTACACTGCAGGGCAGGCTTCACCTCCAAAGTCCGCACTATCGCCTCTTCCTGTATCTCAGCATAAATGATACCAGGGGTACTCTACACTTTCAGCAATAACTAGCTCCATAGTGTCTCACTCCGTATTCCCTCGATGAACTGGTCCCTAAGAATGCTGTCGACATCGCTCTGAGCTTCCACGGTTACAGGCGACTTCTTCTTGCTCTCCTGATGCAGTTCCTCCATTGCAATCACATACTGGATCAGGCTTTCCTGGTCTCTCTGGGTCCGGGCGAAAAACTGGACTGTGAGTTGTCCTGCCGCCGCCACATGATCAAATGCTTTCTCTAATACCCGAATGATGTCATCGACCATCGTTCGTTTATCTTTGGGTTTTAACAGGACAACTTTACGAGTGTCCCCTCCAGCACATTTAGCGCAACCTCCAGTTGTAGCTGGGGGCTGACACCGTACAAGACAATGGTATTCTTCAACCTGTCCACCCAATCACTGAACAGCAAGTTATACCCATCAAACTTGGCCAGGTGATTAAGTAGTGTGCCCATTCCGGAGTAACCAACTAACCGATCTCTGCCGGTCACAGTGGGAGAAGAGGGTGGACTTCCACAGCAGGCGTGGCAGCGCCTTCTGTGCTACTGACACCATACTTATCCCTCACCGTATCCTGCCGACTACACCAAAATGTAACGATTGTAACGCCAGCTGTTTGTAAGCAAGAGATATGGCGCTGCTATGAACAACCCCAAACACAGTATAGTGGCAAATAACTTTCTTTATCTACGTCAACCAAATAACAGGATAAACGTTTCTACAAAAATATGGGCCACAACAGCCCCAACTCAAATCACTCAACTTATGCAACCCGAGAGAACTCATGTGCCAGTTTCGCAGGGAAGGACACAGATACAGCTTACAGTTCTCTAGCAGGACGGCTGACCGGGTAGTTGCAGCAGAATGCAGAATCTGTGGAAGTCTCTGGTGGTACCTTCTTGGATCTAACACTTGTCCTGTTTCTTCTCTTCTCAATGCCTGCTTAGTTAGCAGTTTTATGTCCCAGGGGATAAACACCCTGATAATGTCTTCGGAGTCAGGACGAGTACAGTCAGAGGGTAAACACTCCAGGCCGCGTTGTCAGACCCGTGCACTCCGGGTGAACAAGTCAGATCCTCTCTGTCTGGGCTGCTTCTCTTTCTAGCCCTCCCTTGAGCCTCCTTTCACTCGCGGGTAAGCTCACATTTTCCGTCTTTCCTCGGGGAAGACACTCTTGAAGACTCTCCGTGCGTCCTCCCTGCTCCCCTTACAACTCTGTCTCTCGAACTTTGGGACCTCCCCCCGGTTGCCTAGGTGGGTATGTAGGAGTGCTGAGATTAATCCTCCCACAGTGTTCTGCATTCTGCTTGCAGCAGGGATAACTACACACTTGTTTCTGGGTGCAGTACCCCCACTTGTGACGCCTGACCAGTGTGGCACCACATTCCCCCTAGGTGAAATAAACTCGTCCACGAGTGTGGTTGACTGGGGTACAGGAAGTGAATTTTTCTTTTTCAGTAAACAATAACAGGTAACATACGGTATTTACATTTTCAAGCATTATTTTTCTTCACTCTATGGGAGGCTTTATACTTTAACCGTTGCATAACATAAAAGGATAATAATAGAAATAAACATTATTCTACAGTTTTGTGCAAATTGGGCCTTCACTCTGGCCGCAAGTGCTGTAGACCTCAAAGCCCTCGGGTCACCTAGTGGCCAAGATGTTACTCTCCGCTTCTTAGCATTTTTCTTTATACACACAATTTAACTCTTCATCGGCCACACGGGGACTGGCAACTGCGCGGGACCAGCGGTAATCATTGTCCTGCACAGTCCAGTGTGTCTTTTCACTGCTGGGCCACTTGGGGTTAAACATTATCATGTAACAGGGTAAGAGTTCTCATGACAGTTTATGAGTCTCAAAAAAGCAATAGAGGCAAAAAGGGGGTTCATCATTCAGAGGGCAAGGCAAAATAAAACTATTTACAGTTCAAGGTAACATCAATGTTTTTGTTACTTATAAGCGGGACACTCTAATGCGAACTATCCCATGGGTCCTGCATGCCGCTCATAAGTACCCTGGTCTCTCTGGTACAGATCTCGCTCTGAGTGACCGTGGCGTACATGGGGCTCCACATCACGCCATGCCACAAAAATGTCGTCTCTTTGTCCTTCCTCGCGGATAAACCCCCACCGTCCCCATAACGGAAGGATACGACAGTACCTGTCTTTAGGTCCGAAGGTAATGGGGATTGTTGGCGGGCTTCATCTCTGGCATGGTGGCTCTCTGTTTCCAATCGCCACCAGTCTTCTCGACGGTGTTGTCGGGCCTTTTGATCCTCCTCACTGATCTGGGGAAGGCTGGCTCGTGGAGAGTATGCCGTGGCGAAGGGCTGGTTGGCGGAGCATCCGGCACGGCGCTGATGTTGGCACAAAGCCCAAGTGGGGCCCCGCTCAATGCTCCCAGGTACTCCACGATGCTGCCTCTGGGGTGTTGCCTCCGGTAGCTCCGGAGCTGGCATCCAAGTCATCTACTTCGGGATCCTCCTCCACGGAACCAGTCAAGTCGTCGTCTCCTTCCTCGGTCTCGACGATAATGTACGGCTCCTGGTCGGGTCCTTTCGCATCCTGAGCTGGTGGGGCGTTGGTAGGGCTGGCTGGCGGGTCCACAGGGTCATCCGTGTGGACCCCCACCTCCCGGGTCTGCACAGGTGGTTTTGCAGCCAGGACCGCCTCCACAGCTCGTGCTACGGCTGCTGTTTCTCTTGCCTCCCGGTCCATCATTCGGGACATTAGCTCCACCGCCTGAGTGGCACTCCAGCTGTGGAACACCCACTCCATTGTCTGTGCCAGGTTGTCCCGCAGCTCTCGGAAAGCCTCTCTCCAAAACTCTGCATCTCCCTCGTTGGTCAGGAGGGAGACCAAGTCCAGGTCTCCGTGGGCAATGCGGGCCTGCTGCTCCACATCGCGCAGGAGGTCGGTCCACCGGGTCGCCGTTACACCGGGGACAACACGTTGCTCATTGTGTCCTTTTCTGGATTGTTCTTTATTGACTTTTGGTGGTTCCCCTGGGGCCACTTCCTTTGGCCCGACCCCTTGGTTGATTGGCAGCAATAGGGGCGGGCAAACAGTTTTGCTCCTCTGGTTAGGCCCTCCCATGGCAAGGGGCTGAGGCACACCCCCGGGCCTGCACATTGTCCTTTCACATGGTTAGACCGCCATTTTCGGGTTCCCGGTATAATGGCGGGAACCAGTCCTCGATGCCGTGTAATGGCAGTGAAAGTCCTTTTCGTCCAAAAGTTAAAAGTCCAAAGGCACACAGTACCCGGTTGCACAGGGCATGCAATCTTGTTCGTGGGCGCAAGAAAGTGTATATGACACGACCAGGGTATCTGGGCCCTCTGCTTCGGTAGGGATGTTACTGGTGGCCTGCTCAGACCCGTGGCCCTGGGGTCTTACTTTAAAAAGGGGAGAAATAAAATTTTAGAAAGTTTATCGTGACGCCACTCACAGATTCTGGTGAAAAGGCATCAGAGCTGCTTCAGTCCTCCGGAGGGTGATGGTACAGCAGCCGAGATGGTATAGCTCCCTGCAGGTGGAGCTGGCCCTCCGGGGCAGGGATGCACCTGTACGGATAAAGGTGCAGATGATTGAGGTTGTAGTTGCAGCACAGCAGCAAATAAGCACACAGAGACTCAGTCACACTACCTGGGTACTTTACTTGCAAACTGGTCAAGGTGATGATACAGCTTACAGTTCTCTAGCAGGACGGCTAGCCGGGTAGTCGCAGCAGAATGCCGAATCTGTGGAAGTCTCTGGTGGTACCTTCTTGGATCTAACCCTTGTCCTGTTCCTTCTCTTTTCAATGCCTGCTTATTTAGCAGTTTTATGTCCCAGGGGATAAACACCCTGATAACGTCTTCGGAGTCAGGACGAGTACAGTCAGAGGGTAAACACTCCAGGCCGCGTTGTCAGACCCGTGCACTCCGGGTCAACAAGTCGGATCCTCTCTGTCTGGGCTGCTTCTCTTTCTAGCCCTCCCTTGGAGCCTCCTTTCACTCGCGGGTAAGCTCACATTTTCCGTCTTTCCTCGGGGAAGACACTCTTGAAGACTCTCCGTGCGTCCTCCCTGCTCCCCTTACAACTCCGTCTCTCGAACTTTGGGACCTCCCCCCGGTTGCCTAGGTGGGTGTATGAGAGTACTGGGATCAAATCCTCCCACAGTGTTCTGCATGCTGCTTGCGACAGGGATAACCACACACTTGTTTCTGGGTGCAGTACCCCCACTTGTGACGCCTGACCAGTGGGGCACCACACAAGGGTTTTTAATTTGCCCCGTGAATAATTATTAAAGCATGTAACAGCGGAATCTAACCTACATCAAGTAGAGAAGATGAAAGATGTTGCTATTTCAAGATACAGAATATGGAGAGACAAATTATCCCAGAATTGTTAAAATGTAGTAGAAGAACCAAGTATGCGGTACAGAAGGATAATCCAAAAGGAAATACAAGGAGAGGGTGAGGGACAGAAACATTTGACAATAAAGCAAAATCTAGTGAAAATTTAAATTTTGCTAGGTCAAAAAATCTTAAACCAAAGCAAAACAAATAGAGGCTTATGTGAACAATGCTTAAAATTCAGTTATTCTGGGTGTTGGGGGGCAGTCCCAGGTGGACCCAGAGCAGAGCTTAGACATCTTGGGTTTTCAATTCAAAACATCAGTAAGCATGCTGGTGTAAAGACTGTAGAAGAGAAGGTTTCAACTTTAATGCCAGAAGTAACTTAAAGGGAACTAACCACCAGGATTTAACCACCTGTAATTCAGTGCAGCAGGTGATTGGCATGTGCTGTATCACTATTACATCACACTATTACACTACTTACTTCACTATTTAGTTTTTTTTTTTTTTTCCTCTCCTGTGGGCATGGCAGTCTGCCGAATCCCCTCCCCCCTCCTTTAAATCCAGATTAATCCAGGGGGGTTTGGTTTACAGTGAAAAGACAAACCCACAGGGGAGGAATGAAAATAAATCCAAATAGTGATGTAATGCTGCCCATGTCCTACTGCACTGATTTACACATAGCTAGATCTCTTGGTGGTTGGTTCCCTTTAAAGCTTTCACTCTACCGACTCAGTCCAACTGTATCCTTGCACTATTACATATTCATTCACATCCTTTAATGTGTACTTTGTTGTCTAAAAGTCATGTTACCATTTTGCTTAAGTGCTGCATTCTTCTGAGGTTTTTTCTTGGCAGACGATCTACTATTTGAAACAATTTTACCAAAGTGTATTTAATTTCATAAAAACTCTTGCTCTTTGCATTTAAAACCTCTGCTGAACTTTGAATTTTTTGTTACATTTTTTTCCTGAAAATATGTAATCTAGAAAACAAACATTTAAAAAGCAAAGTGTTTAAGTCTAGAATGACAGCTTTAACAAAGTTGTACCAATTCTGCACAAAACACATAAAAAAGGGGGAAATACTTAAACTTTACAGCAAGAATACAATAATTGGAGCAAGAGCGTGCATTTTCTAGTGTAATATTGATTGCTCTCAGTGGGATAAATAAAATAATAATCTTGTAGTTGTGATACCTTTTAATGGCTAACAAAAATAAAATAAGTGATGTTACAAAGCAGCGAGCTTTCGAGACATCTCAGGTCTCTTCATCAGGCATGGTATGACAAAATATCCAAAGAAACACAAATATATACATGCACAACCAGAGCAGACGCAAGATATAATAAATGGACATTTAGATAAATAAACAAAGCAGAGCCTGGAGGGGATATTTCATTAGCCAGGCTTACTGATGTCAATGTATTTATGACACTAATTTATATGTAGACCTGGTGTCTTAAGCAGTCTCTGAAAAAAATTCTTCAGATGTGATGATATTATTATTATTATTATTATTATTATTTATTTATATAGCGCCATTAGGTTCCATGGCACTTTACATGAGGATGAGGGAGACAAGAACAAGTAGACTAAATCTAGGCGATCAGGACGTACAGGTACAGGAGGGGCAGGGACCCTGTCCACGAGGGCTCACAGTCTATGAGGGGCGGGTTAGGATACAGTAGGATGGGATAATGAACCATAAATCCATCAGAGATGTTTAACCCTGCTTGGATGCATTGAAAAGTTCTTATTAGCTTGGATTCACAGACCCTTCAATGTTTCTGTGACTTAAAATGACCAATATTGCAACTTTCATATTTTTAATGTTATGTCCTTGAGCACAAAAATGTTTCACTACTGGTAAATGGATTTTATTGTCTGTAATTGTGTAATCTCTAGACAAAACTGAACTGTGTAGTGACATGGAAGAATACTTCAGGAGGTTGAGACTGAAGGAGTTATTTGATGATAAAGAGAATATGAAGCCTCTAAGCAGCCAAACACAAGCGCAACTAAGTAACAAGAAAATCACTGACTGGACACCTTGACCTGGCCACAACACCATTTTGGACCAATATGTTGACTCATTCAGACATTTAGTACACTCTACAATATTAGATAAAAAAAGAACAGAAATATCTAATATCAGTGTGCAAGAGAGAAAGGCAATTCACAGCCTGAAGAACAGGGAGATCACTATTAAGCCTGCAGGCAAAGGTGGGGCCATTGTTCTCCTGAATACAAAGGACTACATTAAAGAAGCAAACAGCTAATGGATATGCAGTGCTACACCAAACTGGTTGAGGACCCAACTCCAAAATATATGAGGGAGTTGAGAAGACTCATCAAATGTTTGGGTACAGATTCCACAAACCTTCTGGACTTAATACCTGAGAATCCAAAGATGGGAGTTTTCTATATGCTTGCCAAGATTCATAAACCAGTTAACTCAGGGAGGCCGATCATCTCAGGGTTGGGAACACTCACTGAAAGAATCTCTGCATGGGTGGAAAATGTTCTTAAACCGCTGGTAAGGAAGACAGACAGCTACCGTATATACAGTGTGTGAAGAATTATTAGGCAAGGTGTATTTTAAAGGATTATTTTTATTGTTGATCAACAACTATGTTCTCAATCAACCCAAAAGACTGAAATATCAAAGCTTAATATTTTTGGAAGTTGGAGTGATTTTTTTTTTTTTAATTTGGCTATCTTAGGAGGATATCTGTTTGTGCAGGTAACTATTACTGTGCAGAATTATTAGGCAACTTAATAAAAAACAAATATAGTCCCATCTCACTTGTTTATTTTCACCAGGTAAACTAATATAACTGCACAAAATTTAGAAATAAACATTTCTGACATGCAAATACAAAACCCCAAAAAATGAGTGACCAATATAGCCACCTTTCTTATGATGACACTCAGCATCCTTCCATCCATACATTCTGTCAGTTGCTTGATCTGTTTATGATCAACATTGCGTGCAGCAGCCACCACAGCCTCCCAGACACTGTTCCGAGAGGTGTACTGCTTTCCCTCCCTGTAGATCTCACATTTTAGGAAGGACCACAGGTTCTCTAAGGGGTTCAGATGAGGTGAAGAAGGGGGCCATATCATTATTTTTTCTTCTTTCAGACCTTTACTTGCCAGCCACGCTGTGAAGTAGTTGGATGCATTTGATGGAACATTGTCCCGCATGAAAATCATGTTTTTCTTGAACGATACCGACTTCTTCCTGTTCCACTGCTTGAAGAAGTTGTCTTCCAGAAACTGGCAGTAGGTTCGGGAGTTAAGCTTCACTCCATCCTCAACCCGAAAAAGTCCCACAAGTTCATCTTTGATGAAAGCAGCCCATACCAGTACCCCACCTCCACCTTGCTGGCGTCTGAGTCGGAGTGGAGCTCTCTGCCCTTTACTGATCCAGCCTCTGGCCCATCAAGAGTCACTCTCATTTCATCAGTCCATAAAACCTTGGCCCAGTCTTGACGTTTTATCTTATGTTTCTTGTTCAAAGGTGGTTGTTTTTCAGCCTTCCTTACCTTGGCCGTGTCCCTGAGAATAGCACACCTTGTGCTTTTTGATACTCCAGTAACATTGCAGCTCTGAAATATGGAAAAACTGGTGGCAAATGGCATCTTGGCAGCTTCATGCTTGATTTTCCTCAATTCATCAGCAGGTATTTTGCGGCTTTTTTGCCCAACACGCTTCTTGCGACCCTGTTGGCTATTTGCCATGAAACGCTTGATTGTTCGGTGATCACGCTTCAAATGTTTGGCAATTTCAAGACTGCTGCATCTTTCTGCAAGACATCTCACAATTTTGTATTTTTCAGAGCCCGTCAAATCTCTTTTCTGACCCATTTTGCGTAAGGAAAGGCATTTGCCTAATAATTAAGCACACCTTATATAGCATGTTGATGTCATTATACCACACCCCTCCTCATTACAGAGATGCACATCACCTGATTTACTTAATTGGTAGTTGGCTCTCAAGCCTATACAGCTTGGAGTAGGACAACATGTATAAAAAGTATCATGTGATCAAAATACTCATTTGCCTAATAATTCTGCTCACAGTGTACAGGACACGACAGACCTTTTAAATAAGTTATCTACAATAGCCCCCTCCCTGAGTGTACCATCCTAGCCACCATGGATGTGGAATCCTTATATTCTAACATCGAAGACGGACTTACTGCCTGCCAAATGTTTCTTAAAGTCAATGGGATCCCTTCTGAATCGTTACTAAGGCTCACCAGATTTATCCTCACACACATGTTCTCTTTGGTGAAGAACTGTTTTTACAATGCATCGGAACCGCTACGGGAAGCAAAATGGCCCCCCGGTATGCCAATCTTTTCATGGCTAAACTAGAAAATGACTTTTTAGCCTCCTGCACCATCAAACCCTTGGCCTACTTCCTGTGCATGGATGACATCTTAATAATCTGGACTGAGTCTGAACATGAACTCCTAAAATTCCATGACAATTTCAATAAATTTCATTCCACCATAAACTTGACACTGGACCACTCAAAAACAGAAATCAACTTCCTGGACACCACCATAAAAATTGTAAATGGTTCATTGCAGATATCGATGTATCGGAAACTAATTGACCGTCCCACATACCTGAGATGGGACAGTTTCCACGCAAAACACATTAAAAAGTCTGTTGTCCACATCCAGGCCCGCAGATATAACCATACAATGCCTTGTGAAACTATTTGGCCCCCTTGAACTTTTCAAACTTTTGCCTCATTTCATGCTTAAAACATAAAGATATAAATTCTAATTTTTTTGTGATGAATCAACAAGTGGGACACAATCGTGAAGTTGAACGAAATTTATTGCATATTTTAAACTTTTTTAACAAATAAAGAACTGAAAAGTGGGGTATGCAATATTATTCGGCCCCTTTACTTTTAGTGCAGCAAACTCACTCCAGAAGTTCAGTGAGGATCTCTGAATGATCCAATGTTGTCCTAAATGACTGGTAATGATAAATCGAATCCACCTGTGTGTAATCAAGTCTCCGTATAAATGCACCTGCTCTGTGATAGTCTCAGGGTTCTGTTTCTAGTGCAAAGAGCATCATGAAGACCAAGGAACACACCAGGCAGGTCCAAGATACTGTTGTGGCGAAGTTTAAAGCCGGATTTGGATACAAAAAGATTTCCCAAGTTTTAATCATCTTAAGGAGCACTGTGCAAGCGATCATATTGAAATGGAAGGAGTATCAGACCACTGCAAATCTACCAAGACCTGACTGTCCCTCTAAACTTTCATCTCGAACAAGGAGAAGACTAGAGAAGAGCCACCACCATAGTGTTCGAATTCGATTTGTCGATTGTGGGTGTGTTCGTCGAATGTTCGTCGAACACTGTCGAACACCGTTGAATACCATGGAAAACAATGGCAGGCAAACACAAAAACATACAAACACATAGAAAACACATAGAAAACACCTTCTAAGGTGTCCAAAAGGTGACAAACTACTCAGAAGACAAAACAAGCACATGGAAAAGTGACAAGTACATACAGTTATGGCCAAAAGTATTGACACCCCTGCAATTCTGTCAGATAATACTCAGTTTCTCCCTGAAAATGATTGCAATCACAAATTCTTTGGTATTATTATCTTCATTTAATTTGTCTTCAATGAAAAAACACAAAAGAGAATGAAGCAAAAAGCAAAACATTGATCATTTCACACAAAACTCCACAAATGGGCCGGACAAAAGTGTTGGCACCCTCAGCCTAATACTTGGCTGCACAACCGTTAGCCAAAATAACTGCGATCAACCGCTTCCGGGCACCATCAATGAGTTTCTTACAATGCTCTGCTGGAATTGTAGACCATTCTTCTTTGGTAAACTGCTCCAGGTCCCTCATATTTGAAGGGTGCCTTCTCCAGAGACGTACCTGACTTCGAGGATCCGCACCTGTAGGATTACTTCAAGACTACAGAAAACCCCGTCACACCGTGGAGACTTCAGTCACCCGATTCCCCTGTGCACCCAGAAAGAGGGAGCCAGACACCGCAGTGTAATACAGCAGTGATCAAAGAGGGTAACCCGTGGACCGCGCAGGAGGAGAGAGGACCCAAGAGAGGAGGAGGCCAGTCTGGCTGCACCCAGACAGGGCTTCAGTAACTGCATAGAAGCTGAAGAGGCCTTACACCACTTACTGTGGAGACTCACTGTGCACCTGATCACCCGAGAGTGCGCTGGACGTCTTTACCTGCTAATACCACCAGTAAAAAAGGTAAAAGAGACTTTCTACAGTATGTGTGCGTCATTCCTCTCTGCTCCCGGTGCCCCTTACAGACTGCTCCATCACTCGCAATCCTGACTTAAAGTCGACTCCAAGCTGCCCCTTTACACTACGCTGCCCTGGAGGCCCAGCTCCACCTGTAGGGAACTTTACCATCTCTGCCGCATTACCATCAACCTCCGGAGAACTCTGGTGGTACTCGTGACTCATCACCAGGTACTACAGGTGGCATCACTTGACAATCTCTAATCCCCTGTACATGCACCCCTTATTGAAGTGTCAGCCAGGCCACGGGCTCAGGCGCTGCCACCTGTGACATCCTCGTGAAAACACCCACCGAGCCTGATACCTGAGTACCCCAGGGCCTGTCAGCACACCACCAGCAGCACTGAAGACATGTTCAGAGAGAACGCTGGCTGCGGGGCACGACAGGATCTCCAAGGCGTGAGTGGCGAGCTTAGGCTATTTTTCCAGATTGAAAGCCCAAAATGAGCAAGGGTCCAATTCCACAGTCATGGCATCGATGTTCACTTGGAGATACTCCTGTGAGATTCACTCTGTGTACCACTGGTGTTTTGTGGAAAAGCAGATCTAAGATTGTGTAACAGCTACTGCTGATACTGCTGCATGCGTGCGTCCCTTTCTATGGCAGGAATTATTTCGGCAAATTTGGTCTTGTACCAGGGATCTAAGAGTGTGGCAACTTACTAGTCGGCATTACTTCTAATTCGGACAATCCGAGGGTCATGTTGCAGGTAGTGCAGCAAGAAGGCGCTCATGTGTCTTGCGCATCCAGGAGGACCAAGTCCTTGTTGTGTTGGTGGCAGCGAGGTGAGAATCATGCTTCCTTCCTCTGCTTTTTCCCCCCAACCTCTCACCACAGAAATGTCATCAAGGCCTCCCTCATCAGCTGAGTCTTTCATGCCCATCGCCAGTTTGTCCTCCATTTCTTTTTGGGCTCCTGCACCTTTCTCAACAGTTTGGCTGTTACCATGCGCCCTTGGTAATCCCTCTCCCCCACCCTCCCATGCCTGCTGTCTTGGTGCTGCTGACCATGAGGACCTTGGTGATCTTATTATCCCTTCCGCATAGGACTCCTCCTGTACTTCCTCCACCTCCTCTTGTCCCACCACTTGACTCCAAATACTGTTTAGCGTGTTCTCCAGCATGTAGATGACCGGAATAGTCATGCTAATAATAGCATCGTCTGCGCTAAACATCTTCGTCGCCATTTTGAAACTGTGCAGAAGGGTGCATAGAGGTCCTTGATCTGAGACCACTCCTGCAGCGTGATCTGCCCCATCGCGTTTGCCCAGGCTATGCGTCATAACATATTGCACCAGGGCTTGGCGGCGCTGCCACAGTCGCTACAACATGTGCAGAGTTGAATTCTAGCGTGTCGTCACATCGCATTTTAGACTGTGAACCGGCAGGCCGAAAGACTTCTGGAGCGATGCAAATCGTTGAGCTGCTGGATGCGAAAGGCAGAAGTGAGCACACAGTGACCGTGCCCTCTGCAGAAGCCCATCCAGGCCGGGATAGTCTGTTACAAATTGCTGGACAACCAGGTTCAGCACGTGAGTCATACAAGGCACGTGTGTCACATTGCCCCGGCGAAGGGCCGCATCCAGGTTTACAGCATTGTTGCACACGGCCTTCCCTGGCTGCAGGTTGAGTGGAGACAACCATTGCTGAAACTCGGTCTCCAGAGATGACCACAACTCCTCAGCTGTGTGACTCACATTTCCCAGACATTTCAAGGTAAACATCGCCTGATGGTGTTGAGCCCTGCTGCCAGCATAGTAAGGAGCTGTGCTGGATTCCTTGTGCACAGTTACAATGCAGGTGGCTTTACTAGACAGGCTTTGGGTGCAGGTGGAGAACCGAGACAAGGTTGAGGAGGTAGAAGCAGTGGAAGAACTGCTACGTACCAAGGATTGACGCACAACTCGTGGGGACGGCAAGACTTGTACAGCAGACCCTTCTCCAGCTCTCACTATAGATACCCAGTGCCCAGTCACCGACATGTAACGCCCCTGTCTATGCTTACTGGTGCAAGTGTCTGTGGTGAAATGCACCCTGTCACACACAGAGTTTCTCAAGGAAGCGGTGATGTTGTCTGTGACATGCTGGTGTAGCGCAGGCACGCTTTTCTTGGAGAAGTAGTGGCAACTGGGCATCTGATACTGGGCACTGCGACACACATACTGTCTCTAAAATCCTCTGTGTCCACCAGTCGGAAAGGCAGCATTTCTGTAGCCAACAGCTTGCAGATGGTGAAATTCAACCGCTTAGCTTTGTCATGGCTAGGAGGAAATGGTCTTTTACTTGTCCACATCTGAGGGATGGAGGGCTCGCTGCGGTGCTGAGACGGGGTTGAGTAGGGTGCCCCTGTCAAACTGCTGGTCTGTGAGGGAGGTGCAGATATAATGTTGTCTTCATCCAAAGGTGGTGCTCTCGATGTCTGCGATAGCTCAAGACCAGCAGCATTTTCCACTTCAAAAACAAGTGACAACCTGCCAATCACACTGCCTGTTGCAGGTAAAGAGGTGTAAGGTCTGCGTCCAAAAGCACGAGTGACAGCTGTCCGCACAGTCACAGAGGATGAAGAGCACACGGATGCACTTGATTGGGCAGACGGTGGTTGGCCCACCCCGCTAGCCAGCATTGTAGCACAGTGAGCTTCGCACTGCGACTTGTGCTTTATATCCATGTGACGGTTCATGCATTAAGTACTCAAACTATGGAGTTATTGGCCTCTACTCAGAGATTGTTGACAAATCTTACAGATCACATGAGTTGGGTGATCCTTGGCGATGTAAAAAAAGGCCCAGGCTAGGCAAGGCTTAGAGCCCATGCGACCTGCAGAGCCACCATGACTTCTGCTCAGAGGCAGAGTTGTGGCTGCGGATGCTGTTGTTGACTTGCTTCCAGTACTCCGTCGCTGTCCAGGAAGGCGCAACCTAACCTCGTCGTCACTAGCCTCCTCCTTCACCTCCTCTGCTGACCTCATTGACTGGCTGACTGTGGGTTGACAGTAAGTGGGATCTCCAACCTCATCATCATCCTCTGTGTTCTCACACCCCTCGTCCTCAGAGACATCCTCTTTCTGCCCTGACCGAAAAGTTAAGTTGTCAGTCCAATCAGGTATCTGAGTCTCATCAGCATCTTCCTCATTGTCTCCACCAAGAGGAGTTACAGTTTGTGAATGAGGGTCTACATTATGCTCAGAACCTTCTTGAAGACCTCTGACTCCCAGGCTATAGTGTGACTGAACAGCTCTGGAGACTGAACCATCTCTGTTACCCCATACTCAGTAGGGCGGCTGGAGACTTGGGAGCCTCATCTACAATAGGTATCGATGGTCGTGTCTGTAAGACAGGGATCATATCAGATTGTCCACGGAAATAAGTAGACATCTAACTTTGGCTGGAAGATGGTCTTTCTTCAGCAGATGTTACTGTTGCTTTACCGCCTACCCCACGGACACAAACCTTTTTGCCCTTTTCACCATGCCGATTCCCCTTTCCACCAGCAGCAGGCCTTTTGCCACTCATTTTGTACGTGACCAAATTGGCAACTCTGCAGTTGTTTGGAAAAAAAATTAGCATGGAAATCGAGCAGAGCTAAGTGTCCAAACAGTGGTACTAGGCCCAAACTATTACCTGGGCTAGGTGCAGTTAAAAATTAGTATTAAATAGACAGGCGGTGTAGTGTGTTTCACAAGTGGGCTACACACCACTGTCTAAATGATACTGCTACTAGGCCCAAACTATTACCTGGGCTAGGTGCAGTTAAAAATTAGTCTGAACTAGACAGGCGGTGTAGCTTGGTTCACAAGTGGGCTACACCACTGTCTACCAGACACTGCTACTAGCCCCAAACAATTGCCATGACTAGCTGCAGTAAAAAATTGGCTACTGGATAGACAGGCGGTGTAGCTTACATTACAGCTTGGGTACATCGCTGACTACCAGACACTGCTCCTAGCCCCAAAAAAATTGCCTGGACTAGCTGCAGTAAAAAATTGGCTACTAGATAGACAGGCGGTTTAGTTTACTTTTACAGCTGGGCTACACCGCTGACTACCAGACACTGCTACTAGCCCCAAAAAATTGCCTGGACTAGCTGCAGTAAAAAATTGGCTACTGGATAGACAGATGTGGAGCCCACTGGGACGAGGTACTCGGTGCCGGACCGGGGTACTGCTGGGGATGTCACGGCGGTCCTGGTCCGGACCGTATCCCGGGTTCGCACAATAAGATAGGGTGTATTTACAGGGGATTTGGTTTGTCGTGACGCCACCCATGGGTTGTGGTCAGTAATGGGACCACCGCTGCTGCAGAACCTCCGGGAATGATGTTTGGCAGCTTTAGATGGAACGGCCCCCCGCAGGTAGAGCCTGGTTCCCCGGGGCAGTGATAAAGTCTGTGATGGTTGTTATAGATGTTGCAGGAAAGGGAATTATAGTGGAGACGGTGTTGCTTATGGGGGTGATCAGGGCGGGAGTACAAGGATCACACAAACTCACGGTTTTTGTAGTTTTCCAAGTCTTTACTTTGCAGTTGGTAAAAGCAGAGTATTGTCCACAGAGTCTGTACCGGGGCTGGGTGGCTCCTACCCTGACCAGGTCTTTGGCTTCCCACTCCTGCGCTTTGTGTGAGGCCCTGCTGCTGCCTTTATCTGAACTGCTGGCCCTGTCTCCCCTCGTGGGTACCAATCTACTAGGCAACTTGAGTCTTCCGTGTCACTGACCCCTCCATGTTGCTTTGTTATGGTACAGTGAAAATGGTGTACCTTCACTATTCCGGTGTTCACTGTGCTGTCTGTTTCAGGCACAGCATCGGATCCGGTATCCATCCTATGCGCTTCTCCGGGGTGAGTTAAGGGTAACTCCTTTTCCCGGGTGTGTACCTTTACTTTTCCTACTCTGTTCCTCAGACCCTGGCTGGCCTGGAAGTTGACTGTGGACCGTGGGTTGAGCTTAACACAACTCCTCTGCTCCCAGGTCCTTCCCTCAGTCCTCTCAGGAACTTCACTCCATCCCAGACTAAACTCTGTCCCAGACTACACTCCGTCCTCGACCGAACTCCGTCCCAGACTCACTAACTGTCACTCCTACTCTGAGGTAAACAACATTAGCTCCTCCCACTCTTGCAGGTGCCCATTAAGCTCCACCCACCACTCTGCTCTTCCCCACTTCCAATGTAGTGTCCAGGGTTGTGTGGTGTGGTGAGCTAACCCTTTGTGTTGTGTCTGTGGCACATTAACCCTTGGGGTGCCACACAGGCGGTGTAGCTTACTTTACAGCTGGGCTACACCGCTGACTACCAGACACTGCTACTAGCCCAAAAAAATTGCCTGGACTAGCTGCAGTAAAAAATTGGCAACTGGATAGACAGGCGGTGTAGCTTACTTTACAGCTGGGCTACACTGCTGACTATACAAAAACTACTAGAAAAAAAGCAGCATCAAAAAACCTGTAATGTTGTGTATTTAATTATGTGCAATATATGTCCTGTGAAGACTTTTTATGTTGGGGAGAAAAGGACAAGGATGAGGTCTCATCGTCACACAATTAGACAAAAAAATACACTTACCAGTTGCGAAACATTTTTGTGGTCACGGATTAAATATTGAAAATATAAAAGTTGCAATATTGAGAAGTAATTTTAAGTCACAGAAACATTGAAGGGTCTGTGAATCCAAGCTAATAAGAACTTTTCAGTGCATCCAAGCAGGGTTAAACTTCTGATGGATTTATGGTTCGTTATCACATCTGAATAAAATTCTTTAGAGACTGCTTAAGACACCAGGTCTACATATAAATTAGTGTCATAAAAACTTTCACATCACTAAGTCTGGCTAATGATAAATCCCCTCCAGGCTCTGTTTTGTTTATTTATCTACGGTAAATGTCCATTTATTATATCTTGTGTCTGCTCTGGTTGTGCATCTATATATTTGTGTTTCTTTGGATATTTTGTCATACGATGCCTGATGATGAGACCTGAGATGTCTCGAAAGCTCGCTGCCTTGTAACATCACTTATTTTATTTTTGTAAGCCATTAAAAGTTATCACAACTACAAGATTATTATTTTATTTATCCCACTGAGAGCAATCAACATTTTTTCAACTGGCTAACACGGTACTAAATATTTTTTTCTGGTCTAAATAAAACACAGATAAAACTTTTATACACTTGGAAAATCCAAATGGAGGTTTTTACCCTTATTACTAGGGATGGGCGAATACCTTACTATTCGGAATCGCTATACCCGCAACAAGTAGTCCTGTAAAAGAGAGAAAAAGTGGTTAAAAAATAAAAAAATCGGATACTCACCTTAACCGACGGCTGTACCGGGACCGGCCGATGCACATCTATTCATGGAAAAGGACCTTTCCCTCTCTCAGCCAATCAGAGGCCGCCACGTCACAATGACGTAATCACTAGCGGCCACCTGATTGGCCAGATGGAAAGGTCCTCGGTGTACCTGAGTGCCGAATAGTAGCGAGTATACTCGCCCATCTCTACTTATTACCAATAGTCAATAGTTGTAAGAGTAACTCCCAGCGTTGGGTGCCGCTGATCTCCCAGCGGGCAGCGCTGCTCATCTCCCGGCAGCGGCACCCGCTGTTCTCCCTGCGGTGTCGGCGTGGGAGATTTAAACACATCTGATCTTACAGCTATTTAAATCTCCAGTGCCGACACCAATGGGTGATGTTGGCGCTGGAGATTTAAACAGCTGTCAAACCAGCTGTGTTTAAATTTCCCGCGCTGACACCGCTGGAAGATCCGTGGTGTCCGTTGCTTGGAGATCAGCAGCTGCTGCCGCCGGGAAATCAGCATCGCCCGCCGCCCATCTCTTGGCGATGGGTGCCGCTGATCTCCCAGTGGCTAGCTCCACTCATCTCCCGGCGGCGGCACACGCTGATCTCCCGGTGGTGTCGGCGTGGGAGATTTAAACACATCTGATCTGATAGCTATGTAAATCTCCTGCGCCGACACCAATAGGTGATGTCGGCGTGGGAAATTTAAACAGCTGTCAAACCAGCTGTGTTTAAATTACCCATGCTGACACCGCCGGGAGATCAGTGGTGCCCATCGCCGGGAGATTAGCATCGCCCGCCACCCATCTCCCAGAGACAGGCGCTGCTCATCTCCCGTCGGCAGCACCTGCTGATCTCTTGGCGGTGTCGGGGCGGGAGATTTAATCACAGCTGTACTCACAGATGATTCAAGTCCTTGAACCTGATATCGATCATCTCATCGGTTTGCCGGCCAGCAAACTGATCAGATGATATTGGATCCAGATTGGACGTCGTGGGACCCTCAAACCTGAACTAAGCCGGAGGGGGTGGGGTTCTTTTCTTTAATAAAGATGGAGTCCCTAATTGTGTTCTGTTTTATTTCTAATAAAAGTATTTTTTCTCTGTGTTGCATTTTTTTTCTATATGATTATCAGAAATTCATGGTGGTCTTGTCTAATATTGGCGTGACCCCATGAATTTCGGGCTTAGGGCCAGCTGATAATACAAAGCTGGCCATAACTCCATTATTATCCAGTGAGCTATTGCATCAGGGCCCTGGATGACCTGGATACAACACTAGAAAATGGCACTACTATGAATGTGCCATTTTCTGGGGCGGCTGCGGACTGCAATCTGCAGTGGGGGGGGGCCAGAAAGCTTGGTTGCCTAGTTGTACCTGGCTGGACACCAAAATAGGGTGAAGCTCCACATCATTTTTTTATTATTTCATGAAATTCTTGAAATAATTTTAAAAAAAGGGCTTCCCTATATTTTTGGTTCCCAGCCGGGTACAACTAGGCAGCTGGGGGTTGGGGGCAGCCAGTACCTGCCTGCTGTACCTGGCTGGCATACAAAAATATGGCGAATCCCACATCAAATTTTTTTTGGGGGGCTGCAGGAGAGGTAGCCGCTCATCTCCCGTCAGTGTCGGCGTGGGAGATTTAAACACCACTCATCTGACAGCTGTTTAAATTTCCCGCGCCGACATCAGCTGTTCACCGGGAGATGAGTGTAAAAGTTTTACTCTTTTTTTAATAGTGCAATTACTCCTGTCTAGTTATTGTGATAAACAAATGGTTGTCAGCTCTAGGGATGAAAATTGTGTTTGACTTTATTTTATCCATTTATGCGTTAATTTTCCACATTTCCTGAGCCAAATGTTTTGCATATATTGGCAAGGGTAGTTTTGCCTAAATTGTGTGTGTTTTTGGTTAAAACATGGCAAAGACAAAGCTAAATTTACAGTATATAGATGTCAGGAAACTCATTCTGGGGGGGAAGTCAGGTAAAGCCAAAAAGAGGTAGTTATGGAATTCAACTGTTCTCGGAGTCAAGTGTCACACATAATAAAGACAAAGAAGGTTATGAAACATCTAACAAACCTAGAAGTGGATGACAACAAAAATCGTCCTCAAAGTTAATCATATTATTAAGAATTACAAAGAAAAATTTAGTATCTGTTGATCATAAAAGTACTGTACAGATTTTGCACAAAATGAACAAATGATATGGGGTTAAAGTGAGTGGCCAAACTGTGGTGCAATGACTAAGAGCAGTAGGCTTGAATGCACAAGTTCCAGGCAAGAAGCCTGTCATCTCTACAAAGAACCAGAAAGTCTAAAGAATACAGCCAATGAAAAGAAATAGCTTGGTCTAAGGTGTTGTGGTCGGATGATTCCAAGTTAAACTGTCTGGTAATGAACGCAAGCACTACATATACCACCCAACTGGAACATGTAATGATGTAAGGCAGGGGTCCCCACCCTTTTTTGCTCCGGGGACCAGCGTCAAGAAAGATGATTTCTCCGTGGCCCGGTGGGCGGTGGGGTAGGAGGTGTTGTAGGGCGGGGCTTTGATCATATGGGGTGGGGCCATGTAGAAGGGATGGGGTTTAGTATCCTGTTTCCCCGAAGATGCATAACATCTTATTTGTGCAGAATTTCTTATTTCTCCATCCCCTTGCAGCCCCAGCCTCCTCCTTTTGCAGCCTCCAGCCTCCTCCTCTTGCAGCCCCCAGCCTCCTCCTCTTGCAGCCCCCAGCCTCCTCTTCTGGCAGCCCCCAGCCTCCTCCTCTGGCAGCCCCCAGCCTCTTCCTCTGGCAGCCACCAGCCGCCTCCTTTTGCAGTCTCCAGCTTCCTCCTCTTGCAGTTCCCAGCCTCCTCCTTTGGCAGCTCCCAGCCTCCTCCTCTTCCAGCCCCATCCTTCTCTTCCAGCCTCCATCCTCCTCCTCTTCCAGGCCCCATCCTCCTCTTCCAGCCTCCGTCCTCCTCCTCTTCCAGCCCCTATACTCTCTATCACACAAACACGTACACAGGTCACCGGTCCGCCACTGCAGCATTACGTCCCCTCTCTGTTCTCTTCTTCAGCTGTGTGCAGAGATGTAAGTCAGAAGCCATCGGCCAATCACAGTACAACAGCCACTAGCCAATTAGGGATCGGCTGCTGCACTGTGACTGGCCAATAGTTTCTATGCACACAGCTAAGGAAAAGAACACAGAGAGGATGTAATGCTGCAGGTGTGGGGGAGCGGTGACATCACATCGGGAGGTGGGCACCATTCACCGCTCTGAGCCACCGCAGAGCTCAGCACACTGTGTGTAGTGCTGGTCTGCGGCGGCGCGGACTGGCACACAGACCCCCGCAGCCCAGTCCGCGGCCCGGTGGTTGGGGACCCCTGACGTAAGGTACTAAACACCTACAGTGAAATAGTGTGGTAGCAATGCCATGGTTTGGGGCTGTGTTTCTAAAAATATAGGGTTAAAGTGAGTTTCCAAACTGTTGTGCGATGGCTAAGAGCAGTAGGGTTGAATGCACAAGTTCCAGTCAAGAAACCTTTTTTATTTCTGCAAAGAACTGGAAGGTTCAGCTTGACTTAACTAAATAACACAGCCAATGGAAAGTAGATTGGTCTAAAGTGTTGTGGTTGGATGCACCCAAGTTCAATCTCTTAGGTAGTGATGGCAATCACTATATATACCACCCAATTAGAAAACATAATGATGTAAGATACCAAACACCTACAATGAAACATGGTGGTAATGTCATGGTTCAGAGCTGCTTTTCTGCATCTGCCTTTGGCCCTCTACATAGAATTGATGGAAATATGAATGCTACCATGTACAAGGATATACTGCAAAATGTAATGCTGCCACACAACAAAAGTAGACAGGGGCTTGAAATTCCAGCAAAACAATGATCCTAAACATGCATCCAGGTTAGTAAAGAATTTGTTAGCAAAGACAAATGTTCACCTATTGCAATGGCAGAGCCAATCACCTGATTTATACCCTGTATAGCACCTTTGGAAAGTGACGAGTTGGCTCCTGTACCCATAGCAATAAAGATGAATTGTATGCAGATTTGCAAATGGAATGGAGCAAAATCCTTCAAGATGTCTTGGTTATCCTAATGCTTCAATGCCCCATCATCCAGAATGCAATGCCTCCGGATCTTCAGCACATACCCTAAAGCTGTGTCATATGAGTGCTGTCGGTCAGTATTGTGAACTATCTTGCTCTATACTTCTTACTTTTTACTAGAAAGCAGAAGAAAACATTTAGGAAGAATCCCATTTTTTCTTGCTTGCAACATTAAACCCATGGTTATGAGAAAACAGAAACCATATTGTGCTGAAAGATATCTAGAATGTGCAGCGATGTACAGCCTGTAGAAAAGTGCCTTTTATACTCCAGATAATAGAAAAGTAACACAGCAATCACTTGGGTTTAAGCTTTGTGACAGCGGTTTTATATTCTGACATTATAAAGCCATGATAAATCCTAGAAATGTTGCCATCATTTTAATTTCTTAATGCACAAATACATGCTTTGGTGATTTCTCACTGCATCTAAAATAAACTCTTCAGAAGGTAAAAATTCCCAAAGGGTAGAGGCGCAGAATCTTTGGATGGCCGTCAAATTCTGTGCCAAGGGAACTGGAAGTGACAAAGCGTGAACAATGCAGGATACTGGGCTTCCTAAAAGGGCTCCTATGAAACCTGACTCATCCCTCAGCCCCAAGAAGCGATGTGGACAGACACGACCTGATGAGACCTTCTGACTCAACGCAGCAGAGACGGAGTGTTCTGCCAGATGTAAATCCATCCTGACAGATCAGAGCATCTTCAGGCTTATCAGCTCATTGCTGAAAATGAGGATGCCACATAGTTAGACTGAAAAATATTGTCAAACGCTTATTTAGACCAGTGTTTTCCCACTTATTCGTATGTGACAACCTGGAAATTCTGTGTTTCTGTGCTTGGTGGCTGTGCCTTAGTTAACACATATTTCCTTCAAATTTAATCTTCTGTTGTTGTACTCTTGAAGTCCCTTAGTGTTCAGCATCAATAAAGGATGGGCTATGGTGTTTGAGCTCTTTGCAATCTTATACTGTATTTGGAATTGTGTTCATGCTCTCACTTGACTCCTACATTTAGTGAATATATAGTACTATGCAAAACGTTGGTGTGGAAAAACATTCTGCAAAGTAAGAATACTTTAAAAAGTAATGTTAATGCTTTATTTTCATCAATTTCTAAAATGCATAGTGAATGAAAAAAAGAGAAATTCTAAATAAAAAAAATCTATTCGTGTGATCATCAACGTTTGCCTTAAAGATAGCATCACTTCTTCAAGATACGCTTCCACAAAGTTATGGTGTTTGTAACTAATTATACTAAACAGGTGATAATGATCATCATGTTTATATGTAGGTTAAAGAGAACCTGTCAGATCATTCTACCCCTCTAACCTATCACTACCTGTCCCTGCACCTTCCTATCTGATCCCTAACCATCCCTCTCTGAGCTAAAGGGGCCCTATAAAGTTTAAGAAAAATGATTTATAACTTACATGCAGTGTTCCTCCAGAGACTGGAAAGGCATGCTGCGGGGCACTATTCTCCCCTCCTCACTGGCTTTAAGCACGCCCCGCTGGGCGTCATCAGTCGTTCTGTTGTTCCACCTCTTTTTGAAATTCCCGCCTCCTCTGCTGCTATCATGAGACAGCTGGAATGTTATATCCGGTCCGGTGCATTGTGGGGGGTTTTATGACTTGTATGGCTCAGCTTCAATATGCACACTGCGCATGCGCCGTAGCCGAGCTGCACGACATGATCAGCCCCCACATTGCATCGGGCCAGATATGACAATCGGGCCGGCTCATGATAGTAGCAGAGGAGACGGGAATTTCAAAAAGAGGTGGAACAACAGAACGACTGATGACGCCTAGTGGGGCGCGCTAGGAGCAAGTGTGGGGGGGGGAGAATGGAACCCCGGTGCCCTGCTTTCCAGTCTCCAGATGGAGACTGCATGTAAGTTATAAAGCATTTTTCTTAACCTTTATATGGCACATTTAGCTCAGAGAGGGATGGTTAGGGATCAGCTAGCAAGATGCAGGGACAGGTAGTGATAGGTTAGAGGGATAGAACGAGCTGATGGGTTCACTTTAAAACACATTCTCTGAAACAGAAACAGCTGTGTTTTAAAGTGAGTGATGAACATTTAATCTCTGCTGCAAAAGGTGCGGTTGTTGAGGAACGTTTTCATGTCACAGTTCATACTCCATGGTAAGACTAAGGATGAGCTCAGTAACAAGAGACAAAGTAGTTATATTGCAGCTCAGGCAGAGACTGGGTATTATGCATGTATGGAAACCTACACGTGTAAAGGGGAAGTAAAGCCTATCTCAAAGCTACCTAACTGATTAGTATTCCTTGCTGTACAGCACCTTAATGGCTCCTGCACAGACCAGAATATCTGTACTCGCAGGACTAGAAACCACAACCTGGTACCTGGCTACTTGAAAGGCTGTAAGGTTGTTACATGCACTTCCTGAAGAACCAGAGGGAAGATTGCAAGACACTACAGGCAAAGATGAAGCAAGCATAATGAGATAGACAAGGACTCAACGTGACTAAACATAAAACGCATGCGCAAATGGAAAAAAGAGGATTAATAAATGCAAGCAAAGGTAAACTCCTAACAAAATAACAGAAAGCAAAAGGTAGGTATAGGAGTGGCAAAATTGGAATATGTCCAGCAGTGCCATCAGACAATTGTACTCAGACAGAGAATTACCAGGATGGGTACATACAATTATTTAGGTGAGGCAAGAAATTACCTAAAGAACATATGTACAATATATATAAAGTAGATATATACAATTATTACAAGCAGAAACAAGCCTTGAATTCAGAAATTGAATTTATTTGCGAAATCAAAATGCTTGCTTGCACTGTGTGAAAGCAAACAGCTATTAAAGTGCTGTTGTTGTAGTATATTGTAGATATTTTAATCCACAGTCACACATTGAGTGGTGCTGATGAGATGCTACAAAAGTTCACTGTATATCTTGAATCTTGGATTGCTATTCACAGACTGAGATTATCACTTATTGGCAATCTGGTACATCAGCTCTGAAGTAATAAATCACAATTACATTATCTATCCCTATCCTCTGTGTTGGGAGTGCTTCTATCCCTACACATTACAAGCATAAAATGGTGTTTCTTGGCAGGCTCCTATGATTTATACTGCCATTTATAGCCCCCCAGATTAGCTGTGCTGCACCATGTGATCAGATTGCTGCAGTACATTATGAGAAAGCCTGTGCTGCCATATCTGATAAGATTAGCTCACTCACTAAATGGGAAGTATGTGTGAAATCTGCCAAAGGTTTTTTTGCCAAACCTCAAAAATTGATATCTTCATATGGGCCATTTAAAGGCACTTCTCATGTTCTTAAGGGCCTGTCACACGTGTCAATGTCGCCCGCGATATCGCTCATGCCTCACATATTATTCATCGCCTGAGCGATGTGGAATTATCGCAGGTAAGATGTCACACGCGTCAATATGACCCAGCGATGCGGTGATGTCGCCATCTTGCGAGCGATTTTATTTAGTCGCTTGTACGGTGTCAAAATAGAAAATACGTCGCTGAGTTTAGTGTCACACGCAGCGATGCACAAGGTCTACTGAGCGATGAGCGACAGGTTTTACGTCTGGCAGTGAAACCTGCGATCGGCGAACAGCGACATATCGCTGGTTGCATCACTTGGTAACACGCTTCAATGTCGCTCCTACGTCACTTTTAGGTCGCTTGAGCGACTGAAAATCCGTGACGCATGAGCGACATTGACAGCGATATCGACGCGTGTGACATACCCTTTAAAGGCACTGAACTATCCAGAGGAAAGGTTTATCCTCTATCTCTCTATGACATCCACATAACCATAGACTTGAATGTTGAGGCTCATCTGATTTCAGAGTGAAATAATAGCATGCTGAGCTTTTTTTCACTGACAGACTAAGGTCTTCTGTACCGAGCCATTGAATTAGATTGGTCCGAGTGCTATCTGATAAAAATCTGATAGCACTCGTCCGATCTATACAGTGGTGTGTGTGAGCCCTAATGCTTGGTGCAGACTACTGTTTTTTTATCTCATCTGAGAAAATCTAATCAATTGTGCAAATCACATTCTGATCAGACTTGATCAGCGTTTCATCCAATTTTCTTAGATATGCAGAAGATAGAGAATTTTTTTTCTACTCCTATAATTTCAGCCTGTAAAAATCAGACCACACTTGGATATCATCTAAATACAGTCCGATTTCTTTGATGCACCCATGGACTTGCATGGCAAAGTGCAATAATCAAATGCAGCTCAGACATGCTATGATTTTTTTCGTTGGACAACTCGGTTCATGAAAAAAATCACACTTATGCACTGCCCAATAAAAATAACATTGCTCCGAATATGATCCGATGTTTGGTCGAATTGCACTGTGACCAAAAAATACAGTTATGTGCACAAGCCCTTAGGCTGGTTTCACACTGCAGTATTTCCCTGATCAGGTTCCATCTGATTTGTTTGTTTTTTTTTGTTTTTTTTAAAGCATGAAGTTTTATTGAAATTTTTGGAAGGTACATAACCAAAAAAATCAGGAGCATTACAATACATATCAACTCAACATACAAATAAAGAAGATTAACCAGGGGAGGGGGAGAGGGGAGGGGTGGGGTAGAAGCTGCAGTAATATCGTACATAATTCAATAACAGAGGTGTTAGTATTAGAGCGCTCACTCTACATCTGGACCAGATTATGCCCAGAGATCACCCACGGGTCCCACCACCTCAGAACCCTAGTTCTCCTTTTAATTGTGTGGGACAGGGTCAACTCATGCTGAAAGGTTCCATCTGATTTGTGTTTCAAAACCAGGAGTCTCCAAAAGTCAGAACAGGTGTCAATCTTTCAATTATAGTTTTTCTCTGCAAGTTCCTCTCCTGGAGAGAAAAAAAAAATACTGCAACACTCATTCCATCAGTGTGCACAGGTGCAAAGCCAAACAGCAATTGTAGCACTAAAAAAGAGAAGCTGCACTCCGCTCTTACCATAAAAATGGACAAAATTATTTCAGTTTAGCAAAAACACAAAAATTGAGACAGCTTTAAAAACATGGCTATATCATTAAACTGCCTAGTCGCCACGTCGAGGTGTGTCTCTTGGACAGGGCCCAAACCTTCAATTTCTGCCTCTACCTGGGTTAAAACCTCCTTTTGTATGGGCAAGTTAGAAAAAGTGACAACAGAGAACAATCACATCACGGGCCAACAGGGGAAGGGTGCGCAACAATGGGCGTTGAACCCACATTATATACTAGAGAGAAAAAACTGCAACACTCATTCTAAGAGTATGTGCACATCAGTCGTTTTTTGAGCTGTTTTTTAGCGTTTTCCGTCGGCGTTTTCCGCTGAGTTTTATGTTAATTTATGTTAATCCTAGCCACCAGTTGGATTAACATGCTACTCAATGGAGTTTAGAAAACGCTGTGTAGATTAGAACGGTTTTTTTCTTCTCCTTTCCAGTTTCTTCACCGGTTTTCCACCGGTTTTCAAAGATAGAGCAAGTGACTTGTTTTGAGCGTTTTTCCAGCGGATCTAGCTTACAAGTGCACCAAAAACCAGTCTGGAAAACTCTAAGAAAAACGCCGGGAAAATCGCCAAGAACACGTTGTGCAAACGCTAATAAACCGATCGCAAAACGTTAGCAAAACGAGGGACACTGCTGAGCTCAGAAAACTCAGTTTCTGCAATTCACCACCGGTTTCCGGCCGGTCTGCAAAGATGCAGAAACGTCAGATGTGCACATACCCTAACAGTGTGCACAGGTGCAAAGCCAAACAGCAATTGTAGCACTAAATAAGAGAAGCTCACTCTGCTCTGCAGTTTTTCCCTGATCAGGTTCGATCAGGTTTGTGTGCCAAAACCAAGGGTGTCTCCAAAACTCAGATGTCAATCTCTCAATTATAGTTTTTCTCTGCAGGTTCCTTTCCTGGTTCCTCTCCTGTTTTTGACACACAAACTGGATGGACACTGATCAGTGAAAAATCTGCAGTGTGAAGCCAGCCTTAGAGGGGTTTAGACTGAGAGAGGTATAAGACTGATTGCTTTTATAAATAAATGCATGTGTCCTTGTTTATATAGATCATCTAATTCCCTTAGTCCTGCAATTCGATATCTTATTCCAGAACATATTCTACATTGATTTTAACTTTACTGGGAGAAGAATATTAGAACATTTTAAGAAGTCTTTGTGCACAATTCTCCAAAGAGGCAACACTACAAAGCACAGAGTCAGCATGTCACTTTAATTGTAGCCAGTCAGAATCAAAGCATTATTCTGGCCAATCAACAGATGCTTTTAGCTACTTCATTATGTAAATTGCACTTCCAAGCGCCTAACAATAGTTCCCTCTAAAGCCTTCATCTGAGGCACATCTCTAAACTACTAATCAGTCTGTAGCAGGCAGAGGAAAATTCCCAGTTTACTCTATGACAATGACCTTACAGCAAAGGTTTAAACAGCGTCTTTTGTAATTGCACCAAGGCTACAGGAATATCATCTCTCTGACCTGGTGCATATTCATTTTTATTCTGTTACATTTTAACAAGGCTTAGGGGCCCAATGTATCTGGAAAAAAACGTCTGACATCAGTGGCCATCACAAAGATTTATGTAAGAAGCCGCATTCGTGAGCTAAAAGCAGTCATGTACGATGTACTGTAGTTTTGAATGCACTGCAAAAAGAGATTGATCTTATGCACCTGTAACAATGGCTCTGTTCTGCTTTCGAGTGCAACGTCAAAAGCTTTGGAGAAGAACAGGATTTTATTTGACACAAAGCAACAATCCAGATGAGTGGGCACAGTGATGGATAATGGTAGCAGGAATCCACTCCGGGGCCAGTCTGTTTGGAAAATGTAATAACAATGTGGAAAGAGTAAACCATGCATCTGCTGTTAATAGTGTGCAGGGTATCACTAAATAAGGCATGTATCCTTTTAATAAAATATGGCATCAAGAAGGAAATTTGAGACATTATTGATTGACTACTCTTCTTTACATTCCCAATATATGTTCACAATGTCATTGAGTACAGCACATGCTGAGATATGTAGTGCCTGCCCCCCAGTGCTTAGGTGCATCACTATTGAGGGTTGAGGACAACTAAGTCTTAGTTTCCAACTAAAAATTGCATCTAGACAGATGTGGCACCGCAGCCACACACAGAGTAAATATCTCATGTGAGTGGCCAAAGCCAGACCATGTCAATGGCAATATTTCATGTTCAATCTATTGCCACGATTCAAAATGCCACATATCGTGATTGTATGATACCACCATATACTGACTGCATAATACTGTAAACTAACACTACTATATAGTAACTGAATTAAGTGATTTTTTTTATCAAAGTTACCTGTCCCCAATTTACCAAGACTGGAGATTTTTACAACGTTCTTAATGAGGGAGCGTGGTAGAGTCAGACGCACCCAATCCATGGAGAAGCACTCACCTCTGAATGAATTAGGAATTAACGAGTGATGTGTTCCTTCTCTGTAAGATTTCTTGCATAGAAAACACCACAGATCGTCATGAATTAGACAAACTGTTGAATCACATCCTGCTCCTACATGCACCCCATCCTGCCCCATCTCCACTTATTTTGGCTGGAGCTGGGTGTCACCCCAGAGCAAGGATCGCTCGGTGTGTGACACAAGAGGAGGGGTAAACCAGAGAAGATATAAAGGAAAGCCCTGATGATAGGGAGAGCGGTCACCACCTGAACTCACCTGTGGCTGATCCCTGAGCTCCCTAATGTCCCTAAACAGATCCTTCCCTCTGTGAGCAACTATGTGCTCATACCCTGGTTAACCCTGGACTAGCCCTGTCCAGTGAGCAGGCCAGCAAGACTCTAGTCTTACTTCAAGTAGAAAAACAAAATGAGAAAGGAAGACAAACAATGGAAACAGATACAACAAAAGAACTCCAATTCTTTTCCAGAGACAGACATAACCACATATGCTGGAAATATAACCACAGCTTTCTCCATAGACAGCTCCTGCACACGTCAACAAAGAATGTACTATAGCCGGCATATGATAGAGGAAAGACTTGGTATTTGTAGCGGAGGGTAGTGGCTGCATCTGGGAGTACAACTACCTGTTTAAACCCATCATGTTAAGAATGAACCTTAACCACTTCAGCAACAGATGGAATTAAATAAGCTCCAACTCATTGTAAATGACAAGCAGGGACTACGGAGGATCTGCTGTCAACAAAACACTGAGACCTTCTGATCCCAGATTCCCCCCAGGTCACATGAGGCTGTGACACACTTGTGCCACTGAAGAAGGAGCAGAGGCTGCTCTGAAATGCGTCGTAATAAAAGGCATCGTTATACCAGACTTCCTGGGTTCTGGTTTTTCTTCTCAGCAGCGCTTTGTACTGTTTTTCCAGTTGATTGCCACGTTGCACGTAGAAGTGTGGATCCAGCAGCAGCTGTAGGAGTGTTTACACTGATTGTGGGTTTACACATCCATACCAGGTGAGCAAATTTCATCGGGCGTTTCACCCCTCTCTACTAAAGAGATAAGACCCTATATGCATTTTGTCTCATATTTCTAGAGATTTGTGCCACTGGGAGAATCTAACATGAAAACACCAAAAGTCCTAAAAACATGGCATTGCGTGAAAATTTTGCAACTTTTAAAAGTAATTTACGCATAATTCTGTCAAAACTGCTTTGGCGAATCAGATTTCTCCATCTTTTCTTAAGCCGACATGCTGACTTAGGGCCGCTTCACACTGCGGCATGATCCGGTCCGGGTCTGTCCGGGAGGACCCTGACAGCAGTGGACCGGATCAGCACACAGGACTGGGGGGCTATTATGCCCTCCGGTCCTGTGTGCAGCGCACACAGTTCCCGCTGCTGATAAGTCAGGACCGCGGGCGCCGCAGTCCTGACCTGTCAGCAGCTGCAGCTGCGTGCGCTGCACCCATGACCGGAGGGCATAATAGCCCCCCAGTCCTGTGTGCTGATCCGGTCCACTGCTGTCAGGGTCCTCCCGGACAGACCCGGACCGGATCATGCCGCAGTGTGAAGCGGCCCTTAGTTTATCTAATAGAAGAGAAAGGAGAGAAGCTGAATGAGGCTAGTTGGTTTGTGATTGCAAGTATGCAAATTACATACATGGGGTCACATGACCACTGACTTGCAACGGGAATACAAGCTGATTGTGAGTGTGTGCATTGCACACTGTCACCATTTGGCAGTCAGCAGCAGGCAGATTTTTCATCATAGACCAAAAAATGCTTTAAACTGAGTGACTAAACCATATGAATCCTTACTGAAGTGGAATCAGTAAAATAAATCTTTAACACTTCCATTGATTATAAAGAATATGGAATTGACAGCATCTATCATAAAACAAGGAGGTTAACATTTTACAACCTCGCATACATTAACAAAAGAAAATGACCAGATTTATTGCCAGTAAAAGACGTTCTGAACCAATTATTCTTCACTGCATGAGCAGAGGATTGTGGGAATGTTATCTTTAATGAAATCCTAATTTAATTTCAGTAGAATTTCATGCTTTGTTGGAAAGCTGTAGTTTGGCTTTTTAATGAATAATGCATTCATACAAGTAATAACCATGGCCTAATTTTAAACAATAGCATTGAAAAGTAAAATCCAAAATAAGAAGACAAAAAAATAAGCCAATTGTAATAGAAATACAGCAACGTCATACATGTGAACCCTGCAATACAAATAATGATAACCAATCATTTATCATCATGAATAAACATCATTACAAAATATATTACTGTAGGTCATAACTATAGGCGCTGTAGTTGTGTGAGAGACAGGGTCTCTTCCATATTTTCATTTCTTTGAGGCAAGTCACAATGGATTTTAGTTAATTTGAAGGATTGATAACAGTAATAACACTCGCCTCAAACTGTGATCAGAGTTGGAGCCAAATGTCAGTTTGCTGTGATCAGAGCCTCTCCCATGAGAGAATCAGATCACACGTGCAAAGGAGATGGAGAACTTAATTACTCCATCTTCTCCATTGTCTGTGTCAGTGTATATTAGACTGCACTCGTATGACATCTGAGTGCAGTCTGATATTTTGCATGCACGAGACTTGAATGGGTGCATGCTGTCCAATATGTCATGACAATAGCAGCATTCTGCACTTTTTTTCTCATGCCGAAATGGCATAACAAAAAAGCGCAGGTTGGCACTGCCCCATAGTATAACACTGGTCAGAGGGCCTTTGATAAAACATAATATAGCCCTTGTCCGTGTTATGCGATTGAGGGGAGGATATATCATTTGTGCAAACTGTTCATCAGCACAGGAATCCAAGAGGTAAGGGGCCCGCTTTTACTTCCAAAGAAGGTGAAATTGTGCATTATGATAGGCTATTGGACTGCATGGACCCATATAATATTCTTGCACAGGGGCCCTGTTCTGTTTCTGTATGAAAAAACAAACAATTCTGTATCTATTATATAACTGCGAATGGGTTTTTTGCCCCTTCTGAGACCGCTCGCGCTGCGAGTCAGCGTGGTCATGTGGATACGCCCGAAGCATTGGCCGCACAGCGGCCATTGCGAGCAGTTCTAAGGCGACTCGCTATGCCCGCGCAGCGGGCATGGCGAGTCGCCTTAGCAGCGCGAAGCATTGGCCGCGAAGCGGCCATTGCGAGTCAGAGACTCGCTCTTCTAGAATCCCGATGCATGTGCATCGGGCACCCAGCTAGTATATATATATGCATGGATACATCAACATGCACTTCAGTCTAGGTTGGTAACATTGCATGCATTTAGTTACCAACAATCAGCAGTTGCATCACAGTTTCAGAGGATCATGGGTCACAACTTGACCCCAATCATTAGATGCAACTTTAGGGTAAGTGCACATCAGTCGTTTTGTGGGCTGCTTTTGGACGTTTTACGTCGGCGTTTTCGGCTCCGTTTTATGTTAATTTATGTTAATCCTATCCTCCGGTTGGATTAACATGCTAGTCAATGGATTTTAGAAAACTCTGTCTTCACTAGAACGTTTTTCTTCTGGTCGTTTTCAGTCAAAACTGAGTTTTCTCAGTCAAAACTGAGTTTTATCACCGTTTTCCAAAAATAGAGCAAGTGACTTCTTTCCTCCTTTTTTCCACTGCTTTCAGCTGAACAAGTGCACTAAAAACTCAGTTTTCAAAACAGCCGAGAAAAACGCCGAGAAAAACGCTGGAAAACCCGGCGTAAAACGAGCAAAAAACGAGGGACACTGCTGAGCACAGAAAACTCAGTTTCTGCTAAAAAAACCCAGGTTTTTGGACGTTCTGCAGAGATGCACAAACGTCAGATGTGCACATAGCCTTAAAATTCAACGCTAATGTTGGTGTATGAGAACATAGCCTAAATCTAATAAATACTCTGGAAGACTGTGACTATGGTAGAGGGCTGAACCTACAGGCCAAGCTTAATTCTGCTCATTATTTTTGTTTTAATCTAATTTTTCTTACTATTGAGCAAAATTAAGTTTGTTGAATCGCTGCTTCTTCTATACTTGCTACAGTAAGGCCATGGTCACATTTGCGGTTTTGTTATCAAAACCGAATCTGGTGTTGTCCATTAAAAATGGTCAAAACCGGATCCGCAGCCATAGGCTGCAATAGAAAACCGGATTGCACTTAATGCAATCCGGTTTGGCAGCCTGCGGTAAAAATGATCATTTTTCAGAGCGGTTGGATCCGGTTTTTGGTGCCACAATTTTTTCTCATTGCAGATCTGGATCAATTACTGGATTCAGACCTGCAATGTGATGCCAAATGTGACGGCAAACGGTAATACCAGATCCAGTAATGGATGCGGTTACCGGATTGTGCCTTTCAAATGTGACCCCAGCCTAAGGCTTATTGTAACATGTATTCTTACCTATAGCAGCTAAACAAAACCGTGTAATTTACAGCTGTCTATAAAGTCTATAAAAACTCCATATATCATTCTGCTCCTGTTTCTCAGTCATTGTACCTTTATCAACAGCTCTCAACACAATATGAAGTTCCCACACACAGAATGATGTTTGCACACAGTCCCCTACACACTATGATTTCCCCACAGAGCTGTACCATGCAGAATTAAGTAACCACACAGCCAATTGCACAGTATCATGTCTACACACAGCCCCATTGCATATCATAATACCCCCATACAGTCTCCTTGCGCAGCATGTCATCACCACACAACTCCCTTGCGCTCAGTGACATGCCACACAGTCCCATTGCTCAGCATGATATCTCCATACTGCCCCTTTGCACACTATGACAAACTCACACAGCCCCATTGCTCAGTATAATGCCCCCACACAGCCCCTTGCATACAATAATGTCCCAACAGAGGCTCTTGCACAATATGATATCCCCACATACCCCCTTTCACTTTATGACACCTCCACAAAGTTCCCTTGTATAGCATAACATCTCTACAAAACCCAATGCACAGTATTACATCCCCCCCCTGCACAGTATGACATCCCCACACAGCCCCGTTTTTCAGTATGATGTCCTCACACAACCCCTTGTGCAATATGACATCCACAAAGCCCTATTGCTCAGTATTGTGTCATCACACAACCCCTTGTGCAGTATGACTTCCTCACATAACCCCTTGTGCAGTACGATGCCCCCACAGTATCCAAAGGATGCAGATACTGATGAGAGTAAGATGCCAAGCGAAGGGGCAGCCTCATCGTGCAGGACATCCCTATGTCCAACTCTTTGGCTGTCCTGGACCTAGGGCCAAACAGAATAGCCAAAGAGCCCCATGTGATTGACG
Organism: Allobates femoralis; assembly: GCA_033576535.1. Classification (NCBI taxonomy): domain Eukaryota; kingdom Metazoa; phylum Chordata; class Amphibia; order Anura; family Aromobatidae; genus Allobates; species Allobates femoralis. The sequence continues at coordinate 33,446,727 of JARQOC010000007.1, read as the reverse complement.
GGCTGCAATTTTCTCAGGTCTGCTTTAGATGGATAATCAAAAATTGAGGGTTGTATTATTGTTGTTCCTCATTCCTAATTGTTCTCATTAATATAAATATGGAAATAGTGTAACTATTTTTTCAAACCAGTGTTTATGCTGATATGGACTGACCTTTTTATATTTGATTGCAGTTTCAAAGACCCAATGATTTCTCCCCTGCCTTCCGATTTGGCACTGTCCCGAATGGCAGCACAGAAAGAAATATCCGTAACAACTACCTCGAAATGCATACGTACATGGTGAAATTTAACCAGCGGTCAGTGCAAGATGCCCTACTCTCTTTAAAAACTGGGTAAGTCGTGTTTGATGTATGATGGAAGCAAAAAATAGCGGAAGACGGAATTTCATCAGACAAATGTCTGATTAATTTGACTGTTTAAACCCCTCAATATATTGCAAACATATTACATCTCCCCTTTCCGGTACATCATATATTATCAGTGGATTATACTAGTGGTGACATATTTAGTTATCGCTAAATCAATAGCATTGCAGCAAGGCTACCTATGCAGAATGCAGGAGTGTAGTTTCTGCCCAGCAAACAGCAGAGAATCTTTTAAGTCCAGCTACAACCAAGGAATAACGTACTGATTGAATGTACAATATCACAATTCTCAGGATTTCTTTATGAAATGTTAAATTTTGTGCATAAAACCAATTTGGTCAGTGTAAAGGCCGCTTCACATGCTACGATATCGTTAACGATATTGTTGAAACGTCACGGATTTGTGATCGTTGAAACGATATAGTTAGTGCGTCGTTGCGTGTAAACGAATGATGTAGGAAGGAAAAATCGTTGGAACGTTCATCCAAAATTTGAGATCCGGACCTCAAATCTATCGTTCGTCATCCAATTAACGTCCTGGGAAGCAGCAACATCGTTCAGTGTGACACCTTTTTGAACGATGTCGTTCATATTTCTCCTATTCCTGCCGCTTTGTAAAATCTTTCAACTTTCTTCTCCAAATAGCTGGAGCGTTGCCAAATTTAAGATTGTTAATGATATCCTTGCGTGTGACAACGCACTAACGATGTTGGAAGGGTCGCAGTCACATGACATACCTAACTATCTCGTTCACCTATATCCTAGTGTGTGAAGCGGCCTTAAGACATATTGCTAAATTGCACAATAACCGCTGTCTAAATCATATATATTTCCGCAAGAAAAGATTGCCTTCTAGTAAATGTATTCGAAAACATTCTTAAAGATATTTACATATTTTTGCTCATATTATAGTAAACTGGACGCCTTTATTTATGATGCTGCTGTACTGAACTACATGGCCGGGCGGGATGAAGGCTGTAAACTAGTCACTATTGGGAGCGGCAAAGTCTTTGCATCCACTGGTTATGGTATTGCTATCCAAAAGGATTCTGGATGGAAAAGACAGATTGACCTGGCAATCCTGCAACTATTTGGTGATGGTATGTAGTTTTTCATGGCTGTCAGTAACAATGTAACTAAAGTGCTGAGATGAGTTAAAATATTTTTAATTCTCTGTATTTTTAGTAAAAACCTGTATGCTATATATAGACACACACATATATACACTGTGTTCCAAATTATTATGCAAATGTTCTTTTTCTCTGATTTTCCTAAATGGTTGGTGCAAATGACAGTCAGTGTAATAAAAGTCATCACCCGTTAGAGTATACATCGAATTTTATTGAAGAAACCGTCCAATGATAACAGTATATTCTTAAAAATTTTAAAAAAAACTCTAAATTCACTGTTCCAAATTATTAGGCACAGTAGAGTTTCTAAACATTTGATATGTTTTCAAGAACTGAAAATGCTTATTTGTTGAATTTGCAGCATTAGGAGGTCACATTCACTGAAATAAAAAGCTATTTAACTCCAAAACATCCTAACAGGCCAAGTTACATGTTAACATAGGAACCCTTCTTTGATCTCACCTTCACAATTCTTGCATCCATTGAACGTGTGAGTTTCTGGAGAGTTTCTGCTTGTATTTCTTTGCATGATGTCAGAATAGCCTCCCAGAGCTGCTGTTTTGATGTGAACTGCCTCCCACTCTCATAGATCTTTTGCTTGATTATACTCCAAAGGTTCTCTATAGGGTTGAGGACAGGGGAAGATGGTGGCCACACCATGAGTTTATCTCCTTTTATGCCCATAGCAGCCAATGACACAGAGGTATTCTTTGCAGCACGAGATGGTGCATTGTCATGCATGAAGATGATTTTGCTCCTGAAGGTACGTTTCTGCTTTTTGTACCATGGAACAAAGTTATCAGTCAGAAACTTTATATAATTTACAGAGGTCGTTTTCACCCCTTCAGGAACCTTAAAGGGGCCTACCAGCTGTTTCCCCATGATTCCAGCCTAAAACATGACTCCTCTACCTCCTTGCTGACGTCGCAGCCTTGTTGGATCATGGTGGCCATCCACCAACCATCCACTACTCCATCCATCTGGACCTTCCTGGGTTGCCTGGCACTTATCAGTAAACCAGACTGGTTGAAAATTAGTCTTCATGTATGTCTGGGCCCACTGCAACTGTTTTTGCTTGTGAGCACTGTTTAGGGGTGGCCAAATAGTAGGTTTATTCACCACAGCAAGCCTTTGAAGGATCCTACACCTTGAGGTTCGAGGGACTCCAGAGGCACCAGCAGCTTTAAATATCTGTTTGCTGGTTTGTAAGGTTTTTTTAGCAGCTGCTCTCTTAATCCGATGAACTTGCCTGGCAGAAACCTTCCTCATTCTGCCTTCATCTGCACGACCACATCTGTGCTCAGAATCAGCCACAAATCTCTTCACAGTACAATGATCATGCTTAAGTTTTCGTGAAATATCTAATGTTTTCATCCCTTGGTCAAGGCAGTGCACTATTTGTTGCTTTTTGCCAGCAGAGAGATCCATTTTCTTTCCCATGTTACTTGAAAACTGTAGCCTGCGTAATATTGTGGAACACCCAGCTTTCCTTTTATCGGGCTCACCTGCCAAACTAATTATCACAGGTATCTGAGATTGATTTCAGTGATCCAAAGAACTCTGAGACACAATACCATCAATGGGTTTCATTAAAAAAAACAAAAAAACAACCCTATGACACTTAAAACCAATTTACATAATAATTTGGAACACAGAGCATAGTGTTAGCATCCTTGCAATTGCTCCAGAGAATGAAGTATTTCTCCCAGAAAAAGTATTGCACTTACATGTTTAGTCATGGACATGTTTATTTCCTTTGTGTGTATTTGAACAACAATAAAAAAAACTGAGAAAATAGGCAAATTGAACATAATTTCCCACAAAACTCCAAATATGGGACAATCAAAATTGTTGGCACCTTTCCAAAGTTGTTGGTAACCAACTTTGTTTCAAGTATGTGGTTTTTGTTCAAACTCACCTGTGCTAGCTAACAGTTGTAGGCAGTATGAAAATCACACATGAAGCCAAGTAAATTTGACAATTTGACTCAATTGTGAGTCTGTGTGTGCCACACTAAGCATGGTGAACAGAAAGAGGACTTGAGAACCAAAATTGTTTAAAAATATCAGCATTCTCTAGATTGCAAGTCCATCTCCAGAGATCTTGATGTTCCTTTGTCCACAGTATACAATATAATTGTAAGAGTGTGAGGATTACTTCCTGAATAAAGAGATGATGGCCGTCAGTTGGGGGGGTTGTCGTGGAGACAGGGAGAAATTATGACAGATTGTGCTGAGGTGAACAAGTGTCCTGAGTGCTGTGAGGAGCGGCTGTGGAGAGGTCTGAGCCAGATAAAGCTGAGACCGGACACTGATCCACTGGACAGCAGAGCCCCTGGAGGGGACCAAAGACTTATTCCCCTGAAAGGAAGTAGCGAGTATACTACTACCAGGAGAGGAATGCTTTGGAGGAGACGTGTCGGCCATACTGTGAAAGGAAAAGACTGAATCTCTGCTGTGAGACTGCGGGCCTTGGTGTGGTGTCTCCAGGTGAAAACACTTGGCCTCCTCAGGTACAGAGACTTAGGACCCCCTTCAGACAAGACAACACAATATCCCTTTTTACTACAGTTGTGTTTTATTTATTTTTCGTTTTTGACGCTGAACACCATTGGAAGTGACTGCAATCAGCAATCAGTACTTCCTCAAGCCTGGTATAGACTGCAATTGGACTACACAGTACCATTAGATAAGATACCCCAGTATCCAACAGATCAAATATATAAATATACATGTACATATATGTATACTGGGTTTATATGTATTGTGTGTATAGAGTTGATAGGATTGTAAATCAGTGTGTTATTTCAGTGATCCGCACTAGACTGCATCCATCTGATTTATTCTGCTGCTGTGTGGAGTTAATTATCGTTTATTTTTCTGTGTAGATTTTAGTTAAATTTACTCTGGGCATGGTCTCCTCACACTGAGGAGGGACATTAAGGTAACACACCGACCCCTAGCTTGATGCTGGCCGTATGTAAATAATTTAGCTATTTCTGGGGAAATAATTTATCTATGCATCTTGCTCTAAATTTTCCATTTGTTTCCTCAAGTATAAGGTAGCATTTTATGTTGCTACTGCCTCCGTCTCTGTTTCTGTGACTCGCTTGTTCTAGTACGGACCTCTGGTCATTACATAGTCAAGATATTTACAACCCAAGACACTATAGCTACTCTCCTTAAACTTCAACAGCAAAGCATCTTGTGGACAGATGAGACCAAGATAGAGCTTTTTGGTAAAGCATATCATTCTACAGTACTGTCTACTGAAAACTAACTAAAAAAAGAAAAAGCACAGTACCTACTGTTACATATGGGGGGAATTCAAAGATGCCTGGGGGTTGATTTGCTACGTCAAGGATTTTGTGTCTTGACTGTGTGCAAGGCATCATGAAATCTGAAGATTAGCAAAGAATTTTGTGTTACAATGTAGTGCCCTGTGTCCAGGCCCGGCGTCAGCACCCGGCATACCCGGGCAAGTGCCGGGGCCCGAAGGCTTGGAGGGGGCCCATCGGGCCCCTGAGGGCTAGGGTCACACTTGCATTGTGACCCTAGCCTGACGCAAGTATTGTCTGCTGCAGCGCAGAGCGTTTAATGCTATGCGCTGCCAGCAACGGAGCCCATAGAAACCCGAAGTTTACATTGACAACTAGTGGTTGTCAAGGTAAACATCGGGTTTCTATGGGCTCCAGCGCATAGCATTAAAAGCTATGTGCTGCAGCCAAAATACTTGCATCAGGCTAGGGTCACAATGCAAGTGTGACCCTAGCCCTCAGGGGCCCCTGAGCACATTGCCCCCACAGCCAGGGCCATATCCAGGGGGCAGCTGGGGGGTCATTGTCACCTCCTGCAGCATCGGAGGTCTCCCTCCTCCCCCCTCCATGGAAGCCGACAGAGCAGCACACACACACTGTGCTTACAGGACCTGTGATGATGTCACATGGAGGGGAGGAGTCAGGGGTCACATGATCAGCTCCTCAGTTGTCATGGTGCTGGATGAGGTGAAGTTTATGTGTGGGGTCAGGAGACAGGAGGGATTTACAGTGTGAATGTAGCAGAGGCGAGTGTGTACTAGGTGTATGGCAATTAGGTGAAGTATGTGTGGGGTCAGGAGGGGTTTACAGTGTGAATGTAGCAGAGGCGAGTGTGTACTAGGTGTATGGCAATTAGGTGAAGTATGTGTGGGGTCAGGAGGGGTTTACAGTGTGAATGTAGCAGAGGCGAGTGTGTACTAGGTGTATGGCAATTAGGTGAAGTTTGTGTGGGGTCAGGAGGGATTTACAGTGTGAATTTAGCAGAGGCGAGTGTGTACTAGGTGTATAGAGCGGAGCCGCGTGCGTACGAGGTGTATGGAGCAGAGCCGCGTGCGTACGAGGTGTATGAAGCAGAGCCGAGTGTATACGAGGTGTACGGAGCAGAGCCGAGTGTGTACGAGGTGTACGGAGCAGAGCTGAGTGTGTACGAGGTGTATGGAGCAGAGCCGCGTGCGTACGAGGTGTACGAAGCAGAGCCGCGTGCGTACGATGTGTGTATGGAGCAGAGCCGCGTGCGTAGGAGGTGTATGGAGCAGAGCCGCGTGCGTACGAGGTGTATGGAGCAGAGCCGCGTGTGTATGAGGTGTATGGAGCAGAGCCGCGTGTGTATGAGGTGTATGGAGCAGAGCCGCGTGCGTACGAGGTATACGAAGCAGAGCCGAGTGTGTACGAGGTGTACGGAGCAGAGCCAAGTGTGTACGAGGTGTATGGAGCAGAGCTGAGTGTGTACGAGGTGTATGGAGCAGAGCCGCGTGCGTACGAGGTGTATGAAGCAGAGCCGCGTGCGTACGATGTGTGTATGGAGCAGAGCCGCGTGCGTAGGAGGTGTATGGAGCCGAGCCGCGTGTGTACGGGGTATGTGTACCAGTGGTAGCCCCCGCGTATTTCACTCCCGCTCCTATAGTCCCAGCCGTCTTTGCCAGCAGCATTCTTCTCCAGAGTCTCTTCTGCCGCTGTCTGCATTCTGCAGCTCAGCATGGAGGGGCACGATGTCATCACTGTGCTGATATGTGCAGAGCGACCGGGAGGAGACCGGAGCGGCAAGAAGAGAGGTGAGGAGAAAGAGAGATCCGGACGGCCAGACACTCCGCTAAGCTGCGGTGCCACCCATATGGCAGTGTGGCTCCATTGAGCTGCTTGCATTATTTGTGCGCTTGAGGATGCTTGTGTATATACCAAGCATCCTCAGACGCACAAAAATGCAACATTTTGCATTTGAAGCGTATTTTTAAAAAGCGCAAGGGAACGCAATCACATTTTAGCCCGCTCCTAACAACGTGTAATATACTCACTGTTAGAAACAGCTCTTGCTGGTTTCAGCAGTCACTGTTCCTGTAAGGGCCCTTTCACATCAGCGTTTTTTTAAATTCGCGGCAGATGCGGTGAAAAAACCGCATCTGCCGCGATTTCCGCATAACCGCTGCACTTGCGGCGCGGTTGCGATAATCCCCATAGAAAGTATAGGGGGACTTGCGGCAGGTGTGGCAAGTGCGGTTTTGCACTTGCGGCAAGTGTGGCCGCGAAAAAAACCGCAGTCAGACGCGGGTTTTTTCGCGGCCGCACTTGCCGTAAGTGCAAAACCGCACTTGCCGCACCTGCCGCAAGTCCCCCTATACTTTCTATGGGGATTACCGCAACCGCGCCGCAAGTGCAGCGGTTATGCGGAAATCGCGGCAGATGCGGTTTTTTCACGGCATCTGCCGCGAATTTCAAAAAACGCTGATGTGAAAGGGCCCTAAGGCTGCCTTCACATAGGCGTTTTTTAAAATGTGGCAGTTGCGGTAAAAAAAAACTGTATCTGCCGCATTTTCCGTCTAGCGGCTGCACTTGCTTCACATTTGCAGCAAGCCTCAGGCATTGTCTATGGGGCTTGCGGTAAGTGTGCGGCTATATATATATATAAAATTATAGTCCGCAATATGTACTAAAGGGGGCCCACTGAGACTTTTTCGCCCGGGGCCCACAGAAACCTGGAGCCGGCCCTGCCTGTGTCAGAAAGCTGGGTTTGCCTCCTAGGTCATGGGTCTTCCAGCAGGACAATGTTTGTAAACATACTTCAAGAAGCCCTCCAGAAATGGATGGAAACAAAGTGCTGGAGAGTTCTGAAGGCCAGCAATTGATCTCAATCTAAATATCATTGAATACCTGTGGAGAGAGCTTAAAATTGCTGTTGGGAAGGGGTGTCTTCAAATATGAGAGACCTGGAGCAGTTTGCAAAACAAGACTGGCCCAAAATTCCAGTTGTAAGAAGCTTGTTAATGGGTCAAAGGAAGTGATTGATTGCAGTTATTTATTCCAAAAGGTATGCAAACAAATCTTAAGGGGGACAGGAATTTTGACTGGTCCATTTTTGGAGTTTTGTATGAAATTATGTCAAATTTGCCTTATTTAGTCTTGTTTGTGTTGTTCCAGTACTCTCAAAGCAAATTAACATGTATATAAAAAAAATGCATATGTAATTGCACTAGTTTTCTGGGCAAAATACTTAATTTTCTGAAACAATTTCAAGGGTGCCAACACTTTTAGCCATCAATTTTTTGGACAAAGTACCTTAGGTCCGCGCTACTGCCAGATGGATATAAATGACACCAGAGACACCGGGATGTCTGGATCAAAGTGGTGACTTGCTTTATTTTCCGACACGTTTCAGAGCCACAAACCGAGCTCCTTCCTCAGGGAACATGTCCCATCTATTGAACATCTATTATCATTGCTGTCTTCTGATCCTTGTCTACTATCATGATATCTGGTTCGTTAGCCAACACCTGCTTATCAGTCTGAATCTTGAAGTCCCACACGATTTTAGCCCTTTCATTTTCCACCACTTTTTCTGGGTTCTCCCACCTGGTCTTAGGAGGATTTAGCCCATACGAAGTACATATGTTCCTGTATACAATTCTTACGACAAACTATACATGGACAAAGCAAAAGAATCTGGATCTGATAAACATACAGGTGCATCTCAATGAATTAGAATATCATCAAAAAGTTAACTTATTTCAGTGTTTCAATACATAAAGTAAAACACATATATAGAGTCATTACAAACAGAGTGATCTATTTCAAGTGTTTATTTCTGTTAGTGTTGATAATTATGGCTTACAGCCAATAAAAACCCAAAGGACATTATCTCTTAAAAATAAAGTAGGGAAGATGAAGAGTCTGAGAGATAAAATGTTACCTAAATAGGTTCTAGAGGCTTCACCTTGTGTGGTTGTGATAGTCACAACCACTATGAAAGCATATCACGGCTGCTGCAGTCCCAAGCATGGTGCATATAGAGTAGGGAGGTTGAAGAGTTAATAATGGCCCTGCCGTATTCCACGAGACATCAAAGGGTGATTATAATATTTATTCATTAGTCAATGCGTTTCAGGGCTCCCTGGTCCCTTCCTCAGGACAAATCAATATCATATTGACATGTTTCAGGGCATTTCAGGGAGCCCTGTAATGTGTTGACTAATAAATCAATATTATATTCACCCTTTGATGTCTCATGGAATACAGTAGCACAGTTTTTAATCCTTCATCTTCCATTCTTTAATTTTCTGAGATAATAACCTTTGGGTTTTCATTGGGAGTAAACCATAATCAACATTTACAGAAATGAACACTTGAAATAGATTACTCTATTTGTAATGACTCTATATAATGTATGTGTTTCACTTTCTGTATTGAATTGTTGAAAAACATTTACTTTTTGATGGCAGTATCAGACTGTGGTTTAACAGGTAAAGTTGACTCTAGGTACACATGTTAGAGCTCTATGCAGACACCAGTCAGTCATTATCCAGGTTAGTGTGGACTATAATAGACAGGTGACTCCAGTACACCCATCTGCACCATAATTTTGATGTACAAATAAGGATGGTTTGCAGGATAGTTGATTACTGATTTGTGAGGGTATGACCCACACCGATAGGAAGAATGGGGAACTAAACACTGACAGGACACTTGTATCCCTGTATCAAAGTGAAATGGCAGACGGAATGTCTGACTATAGCTCTATTCATTCCCTAGGAGGCTGCCAGTATAGGCCAGCCATAGTGCATGACATGGTACTTGGGAAGTAATAAAGTGGGGGTCAAACACGTTGCTCAATTCTATTGGGGATAACGGTTCCACTTTCTGTCAATCAGTGTAGGTTCCAACAGCTGGACCTCCACCAATGAATAAGTCATCATCACTTATAACTTGTTTTTACCAGAGAACCCTTTTGCGTGCACCTCTGCCACTGTATAATAGCGCATCACATGGAAACACAGGGCTCAATTGTTACCCATATTAAACTAGTATAAGTAAATGAAGAGGAGACAAGGTGGAATAAACAAGGCCGTGAACTTTATTAGGGCTTTAAAATCTTTTATCTATAAATATTTTAAAGTTACTTTCACCATTTGAATAAATTCCAAAGATATAATGTAAAAGACTCTTGACACAATACCAAATAATCTTTTTATTTGAGCCAATCAACAATACCAAAACCATCCCAACCGGACGGCACATAGTTATATGCGGCCCCCCAAAAACACCCAAGACCTTGCTCCACCATCGTCTGCAACCCCAGGTTAAAGATGTCCAAACTGATGTCCCGTAAATGAACTCCATCTTTACGATACATACACTCAAGGAAGCCTTCAAGGTCCATATGCCAATAAGAGTGCACACCTATAGAAACTAAATACTTTTCCAGAAGCCTGTTCACCCGCTTCCGGATGGATTACATAAATCGAAAACTATCACAATTCCAAACCAGCTGAGGAACCACCTCGGAAAACATCAACTCAGACAGTGGGAGCATCGATGAATTAACCTAAAATCTCTTTTGAAATAGCTTACTAAATCCAGAGTTGGTACCCTCCCGATGTCATTACCCCCAACATGGAGTACAATCACATCTGGAAGTGGGAAAGCAACTGAAATTTCACTAAAATATATTGACAAAGTTGTGATAACCTCAGACCCCTATAGCCAAACCAAAACACAAGTGCCTGGGAGGAATCGAATGACACGTTCTCCGTATAGCACCTCGCGAAAGCCCTCTTCCAGGCCCAATGAATATATGAATGTCCTATTATCCAAACTATGAGAGGACCTGAAAGAAACATGAAAAGGTTACAACAACAAGGAAGGACGAACATATAAATTTGCTCTATGGGACTTCCACCACCTAATGTGCTGAATCGACTGGGATCCCAAACCTGCGCAGGTCGCCTCCGTGGCAGCGCCAATAATGAAAGAATGGGATGAAAATTGCAGATGTCCCAGGTTCAACTTGGCCAGACATTTTTTTAAGAATTAAAGGTAAAGTTATGGTGTAAACTGGAGCTAGCCTATATTCAGGTTATCCTAATGAGTTGCTGCTCTGACCTTTTGGGGGTACTGCGTATATCCCCTCTTAGTTTTCAAATACTATGATTTAGATACAGTAAGTGTTTAAGGATAGGCGCTAACTCTTAGGTAGGTATACGAATAAAATAAATTACCACATTCGTCTGTTCAACCCTTCTTTTGGATGTTTATTTAAAAAGCAAATACATTTTATCCTATTATTACATTATTGGATACTAGCTAGTACATGTACAATATCTTGTTTTATTGACTATGCACCAATTCAGGTAGTGTACAACAATCTGTTCTTTAAAAAGTGTGTGTGTAACTTACTTTTTAAAAACTTATAATACTAGATTTTTCAGACCTTTTATCATGTTGGTAGTTATATATGGTTATCTTTCTTCCAAAAATAAGGGCTTGTATAAATTGTAAGTTGGCACTTTGTATAGTGAATAAAACAAGAGATTGTACACGTACTAGCTAGTATCAAATAATGTAGTAATCGGATAAAAATTATTTGCTTTTTAAATAAACATCCCAAAGAAGGGTTGAATAGACGAATCTGGTAATTTATTTTATTCGATATACCTACCTAAGAGTTAGCACCTATCCTTAAACACTTACTGTATCTAAATCACTAGTATTTTTTAAGAATTGAAGAAAATTGTAAGACTGTCAATGGGTCTCCCGGCCTGTGGATAAACAATGGGCCAGGAACCAAAAGACGAAGAGACAAACACTGTCTCACAATATTACAGGGGAATAGGCATGAATCAGGCAGCTCGTTCATTTTAACATTAGTACCCTGACCAAGCTGGTCAATATTAGATTTGCGAAGTTGAGCATAATGTATGAGTCAAACACTGAGACATCCTCAACTCTCAACCCAGAAAGTTTCAGCTTACTATAAGACACCACCTCACTAATGCGAAAAGCTCCTAAAAACATTAAAACGAAACAGGTTTGAAATAACGACCCCTCATAATCAGTAAAACGTACAAACTTTAATTTAACCCACAACTTTAACACGATGTTCAACGATCGGACGTCGAAAATACGGCTGTGCGACGGCTTTGCGAATGCCCTTCAACAACTGGCAAGCAGGAAAAAGATTAGTCAGCGACACGCCATCAAAGAGCTGGTGAAAAAATGAAACGCCATACAAAGTCTAAACCAATCCGGAATGGCAGTGGCCAGCTTGAAGAAGTTCCTCACAAAACGAGAGCATGAGTTCCGCACAATGAATAACCACAGGAAAATGCCTTGAAGCACAAAACAAAGATCAGTCCCACCATGTGGCCGAGTAGGCAGCCCATGTTGAGGGGCTATTGAGTTCCTAATAAACCCCAGTATCAGTCTTCCGGTACAGTCCATAAATCTTGTGAGCAGTCTAAACCACTCAGGTCTGCTGTCGGAATTGAATTGTGGAAATTTATCCACTGCTGCCTGGAAAGAAATAGCGCAGAGACATTAACTGAATTAATATCATGAATTGCCTTCAACCAGATATTAAACTTAATGCAGGATAAAACCAGCCAATGGAGAACACGGCTAATATGGGGGCATTTAGACTAGACAAGAGCGTGTTAAGTACAATAAACAAACCCGATGAAAGCAACCGAAATTGAATATGCTTGTTCACCAAACGCTCGCCCCAGAGCTCCAATATTGCCAGAACAGAGATCACATCTAATAAAACCAGGAGCTTACACAGGCCTAGTTCCCAAAAACTCAACGGCCAAGGAGTGGAGCACCAGCTCCGGCCACAAATAAGACCAAAACAGAATTTGGAATCCACATTGACAAATAAAGATAAAGACGGCGCCGGCACGAAATGCAACGTATACCGTTAAAGGAAGATAAAAAATCATGCCAAAACGGAAGGTCATCCCGCAGTGACTTCGTAACACGAATATGAAACCCTGAGGAAGTAACCCCTTTAGTAGCATCATATAGCCACCGTAAAAAGGGGCGGCCCATAGGTAAAATGCAGAGCACAAAATTCAGGCTACCCAAAAGCGACTGAAAATCCCTCAGAGTAGCCTTGCCTTTCACAAGCATCCCATCTACCAAATCCTTCAACTTAGCCAGTTTCTCGTCTGACAAACTGAACTCCATTTTTGCAGAATGAATAGTGTTTTCCAAATACTCTAACTTCGTTCAGGGGTATACCGTCTTCTCAGATGCCAAGGGGACCCCAAAATGGTCCATAAGCTGCAAAAAACAGGACAGCAAAACAATTATCGGATGCCCTTTTCTGACAAATAAAAAATCGTCTAAGTAGTGAAGGATGCCCCCCACTGGAAAATCAGCCTCAACCGCCCAGGATAAAAAAGTAAAAAAGGATTCTAAATAAAAACAGGAAAGGGAAAAACCTATGGGAAGACAACAATCAAAATACCATTAAAATAAAAACTCAACGAACTGAAATCGGTAGGATGGACCTGCAAGAGACGAAAAGTCGACTTTATGTCCGATTTCGGCAATAAACAATTTTTTCCTCACCGCTGCAATAAGTCCACCATAGCGTCAAATGAGCAATACTTAACCATTGCGAGGGACAAATCCACCTTGTCATTAAGGGATCGACCTTTCAGAAACAACAAATGATGTATGATGCGGAAAGACCCTGGTTCTTTTTTAGGGATAATCCCTAAAGGGGAAACCATAAAATACTCAAATGGCGGTTTAGAGAAAGGGCTCGCAATGCAGCCCAACCTTAGCTCCTTTTCTATATGTTGACTCACCACCAAAGTGTTTGGTAAAACAAAAACCAGGTTCTTCCCCACCACACATCCCCGTCCCGTAAAAGTCGGGACAAAGAACCCATCGTGAAAACCTTCAATTAGAAGAGCAGCCTTCCCCCTGTTGGGAAAAATGCTAAGCCACGGTAATATGTTTGCTAGATTCACCAGCGTTGACGTTTTTGCCCGGAGGATGTCCCAATGAGGCGCTAGTGTTGGCAGACATGTTCTGCCTGCACAAACATTTAGCCGCAGGGTGCGTACACCCACAAAGTGAGCACTCATGAATGGAAGCTGCACGAGTTCATCCATTTACAGGTGAAATATTATACACCCTTGCGAGGGAGCTGCCGCACCAGAGACCTAGCAGGAGAGTTGCACTGAGGCAGCATAAGATTAAACCAGAGCCCAACATCCTTGACCCCCCCAGGGAATATTGGGGTGAACCGCAAGGTTCTGATGAAAAGACTTGTCGTAATGTAGCCATACTGTGCCCCCAAAATTCCTGTGGACCTCCAAGATGATGTCAAGATGTTTAAACAGGTCCGTACAACAATTAGGGGACCTTTTCACTAAAACTGCGGCAAAAATGGCGAACACTTGCACCCAATTATGAAATGACTTAAAAGGCTTGCACTTGTCTGCGTTCTGCTCCGACTTCTCATCCTTCCTCTCACCCCTATGTGGATTCTCCCTCGCAGAAGGAAGGAAAACAAAAATAACCAAATATTCACAGTTCCAAATGTTTTCTTTCATGCTAAGGGGGAGATGAAAGCCTAGTAGAGAGATGTCGCATACAAGCGCCTCCTTAAGAGAAATCTCAGACACAGCAGCGGACCTAGCATCCGTGTGCTCAGTAACAGCTCCCATACTCTTATCTAACCCTCTCCCTGAAACCCCAATGCCTCTGACACTGCCCTTGACACTATGGACTGGACAGATCCACTGCAAAACCCTGACTGCCCTGAGAAAAAGACAAGTATGGGGTCTCACCATGTCGCCGTTGAAGATGAAGTTGGCTTGAGTATGTCGGGCCTGAGATCCGCAGACCATCAGATGATGCATGGGTCTGTGTGCCAGGAACCTCTGGACCACAGGGCTGATCCTCCTCAGAGGATGTGTCAGACGATGAACAAACCCGGCGGGCATCCCCAAGCCTATTATGGCATGTAGGGGGCACTGAGGACACCCCCGGAAAGCATGAGTCCCAGGCCGAACAGCTGTGGGGAAATGGACCCACCACAGGGAGACCACCAGGGGGAGCCATAGCCTTTCCATAGGCCGACAAATCCAGCGGTGTAGTAAGGCCAGGGGGACTGAGTGAGGAGTCAATGCCAGGGAACCCAGCTGGGCAGTTCCACTAGCATCCCAGGAATGCCTCACCCAGGTCAGACACCACAGGACTGCCGGCTGCAGCCTCCGGCACTGGGTACCGCGAATGCTTCCGGGTTGGCCGCGAGGACGCAAAATCTCGCGTTGCTGGCACTCTCTCGCAAAAGGCCGGGGCCCTTTGCAAGGCCTTCTTCTTCTAGGAGCACGGGGAGCAGGCGGGAGCACTTCTTCTTTTCTCCGGTGCGGCGATGGTGAATACCTGAAGCTGGCCCTACAATGGCTGCGCAGGCTGCACCTAGGAGCTGGCTGGGGAACCTGCAGGCACAGAGGAAGTAAGTCCAGGGGCCGTAGGTAGAGAATCTTAGGAGCCACATGCAGAGGTTGGGACAAGCAGCACTGCAACCGAGCCTCACCCCCTTCCTGACCGGCCCCAAGCAGCAGTTCAGAGATAAGGGATTCCATCTTCCTTAGTGTCAGACATCTGACTGACTCTCTGAGAGGAATGCGAGCTATAAATAGACTCGCATTGCACGCCAAACTGATGTCCAATTACAATTTACCACTTCCATTAACACATCATAGGCTGAACCCCAGCCAATCAATACTTGTCGTCAGGTAAATACCATACACCTAGGATAACTGACCAATCATCTCCCACAGCAACACCTTCTAAAATACTCTTATGAGCCCGTGTTGCCATGATATCCCCCTCTATCTGCTCACGGGATAATACAGGACAGGGAGGGTGAAAGTTTCAAGTTTCTAACCTGAAATGGAAATAAAAAATCTTCTTTAACAAGTGATCTCTTAGCGGTTTGCAATGCAGCCTTGCAGAGCTGGAGTCCTTGGTTCAATTCCCACCAAGAACAACATATGCAAGGAGTTTGTATGTTCTCCACATGTTTAGGGGTTTCCTCCAGGTACCACTTCTGTTTCCTCCCACACTTGAAAGACATACTGATAGGATGCTTAGATTCTAATCCCTAATGGGGACAGTGTTTCAAATATAAGTAAAGTGCTATGGAATTAATAGTGCTATATAAATGAATAAATATTATTATTATTATTATTATTATTATTATTATTATTATTATTATCTCCATATACATCATAATCCAGTGTACCAAGACCAATATATCAGTATTACCACTTTTTGTCCCCCATTTATCATATTATTCCCCTTTTTGGCCCAAATACATATGAGTGGAATTTAATTCTGTTCCAATTTTACAAAAATCTGCATTTGCTAACATGTGGATTTTTTTGTAAATACGTCTGCGTGAATTCAGCAAAATGGCATCCACTAATGCTGTAATCCCCAAGCCTTCCAAACTGAGCTTGTATTTTTGTATTTATATGGGCCGCTTTACACACACCAACTTCTGTGACCAACTTCTGAACAGATCTCTGGTTGCAGTGAAATCATGGACACATTGCTCCATTTTGTGGCTGTGTACAAATGGAACAATGTGTCCATGATTTCACTGCAACCAGAGATCTGTTCAAAAGTTGGTCACAGAAGTTGGTGTGTGTAAAGCGGCCCTAATACATATAGGCCCCTTTCACATCTCTGCGTTTGCTGCGTTTTGCTGCGTTTTGCTTCATTTGCGTTTTTTTCCGCGTTTTTACCGCAAAAAACGCATGGAAACGCATGCGTTTTTGTCCCCATTGATTTTAATGGGAACGCATGAAAAACGCATGCAAAAACGCATGTCAAAACGCATATGCGTTTGCAAAAACGCAAAACGCATGCTTTTTTGCAAACGCAGCCCAAAACGTTGTTTGCCACGTTTTGAGCTGCGTTTGCAAAAACGCATGCGTTTTGCGTTTTTGCAAACGCATATGCGTTTTGACATGCGTTTTTGCATGCGTTTTTCATGCGTTCCCATTAAAATCAATGGGGACAAAAACGCATGCGTTTCCATGCGTTTTTTGCGGTAAAAACGCGGAAAAACGCAAATGAAGCAAAACGCAGCAAAACACAGCAAACGCAGAGATGTGAAAGGGGCCATAAATTTCACGTGAATTTTGCATTAAATTCACTTTACGCATGCGCATGCAAGGTCATGGCGTTGCAACCTTTCACAGATTTCCACAGTATCCCCCAAAGCCTCATCAGAGCTGAAATTCCTAGTTCAGCATGAGAGGCCATAAGATATCAGTGCGAGTGGCAGGGATCAAAAAATGCATTGAGTCCTGGATAGGTGACATTGAGAAGCATTAAAACATTGCAAAATTTAGATGCAATATAGTTTAGTGCAAAAATGGTGAAAATGTTTAGCGTTTTCATGCCAGTTTCATTTTTCCCTGTGAAAGTAGGAAATGCCCACCCATCCAATTCATAAAAAGTTATTGCATACATAACTCCAAAAAAGATTTCTAGCAAGGAGCACAGAAGCATATCCTTGTTTTAAGATGTGCCTAATCCATTGGTTGACACCTTTTAAAGGGAATCTGTCAGCAGATTTTTGCTATGTAAGCTTAACAAAGCATGCTGTAGGGGTTAAAAAACAAAGATCAAAAAAATCAACAGTGCCTCTCTTATCAAAGATTTATATTACTGAACTTAACTGTGTTGCATTGCCCAAAACGCCCCCTCCTCTGATTGACACCTCACAGTCAATGTATAATCTCTATAGAGCCTGGTGTGGGAGGGGAAGCTACCTCCACTCTGCTGCATGGCCAAAACTAATACCTTTGATTGTGTCAGAACTGCTGCCGCTAGTAATCTAAGTTAAACATCGTTGGTTTCAGAGTCTCTTTGCCTATATTGTGTTGCTCTCAAATAAGGTAGCAGAAACCTGCTGACAAATTCCTTTTAATCAATTAGATGCATCATACCCAACTATGCCCCTCCATTAACACCAGTCTTAATAAACCTAGGCCTGTGTGTACATATGTAATAACCTTAATGGGGAAGTAGCATTCATAGCTTTTCTATCCATTGTAATAACACTCTGATTATCAAATAATTTATACATTTACTGTAGGGCTTGTTAATGAACACAGCTGTAGGTAAGCATCATTATTATTCTGTGTTCATTCATCTATAATTAATCAGTAAATCATAATAATAAATAGGTTATTACTATGCAGATAAACCCCCTGGAAAAAACCTGCGCTGCACTTGTAAAACATGTTGGGGTGAACTGAACTGTAACTAGGATAGGCTTTAATTGTAAAGTGCACTTTGCAGTCCAGAATGTTTCTATGAATGGTTTTACATTACACCTAATCAGGTTCATTGCATGGAAAGGTTTTTACATGACCAGTAAAGATCCAGGTGACTAGGGACTGTGCATTTATTCAAATGTTATATTTCATTTTGTTGATTTAGGGCATACTATACATAACATAGAGGCAGAAAATGTGTCTAGAATGGGGCTGCTGGAGAGATGGAGGAATCTTAGGTGAATTTTACCAAATTGTGGATTTTTTGTAATTCGCCTCCATGCAGATACAGCTGATTGGCAGACACTGGCCACCATTGAGCCATAAGGGGTCATCAAAGGGTTACACGAAAATTTCAACTACTGATACTCACCTTGCTGCTCAACTCTTTGACCCCAGAGTATAAAAAGGGTCATTACATTTGTAGAGCATAACTTCTCGGTGAATCAAATTTGCACTGATCACATGGCTGGTGTACATTATAAAAACTGTTTTGCCTTTTTCATGTGACATGATTTTTACATTTTTTTAGGGGAAATGGAGGAGCTGGAAGCTCTCTGGTTAACAGGCATTTGCCATAATGAGAAGAACGAGGTGATGAGCAGTCAGCTGGACATTGACAACATGGCTGGAGTCTTTTACATGCTGGGCGCCGCCATGGCTCTGAGTCTCATTACATTCATCATGGAGCACCTCTTCTTTTGGCAGTTCCGTCACTGCTTTATGGGAGTTTGTTCTGGGAAGCCAGGCCTGGTATTTTCTGTAAGCAGGGTAAGTACAACATGTATCAAAGCTTTTAATATCCTTATTATTAGGTCAATAAATGTTACCAATTGTATAGGACATGACTGTTCCCAGAGACTAATCAAGAATACAACTTCAGTGATTGATCTGGATTTGCTGAGAGATTTCCTTTAGTTACTGCAGTTACTCCTAATACCTGACAGTCATGCTGTCTCGGCCAGCACAAGAGATAGACGGTCGGCAGCTCAAAAAATAAACCTTCTGGCAATTTATTTTTGCCGTTTGTCGTAGAACTAAATTTAATCAATAAGCATTTAATTTATATGTATTTTTTTATTATTTTAGTCTACTTATACTTTATCTATATTCCTGCAAATCCTAAAGTCCAACGCCTTTTTGCCAGTGTCCAGGGGTGTAACGATTATTATCACAGAGGTTATGACCGGGCCTGGGGGGGGAGGAGTTCACCGTCCACAGAGCCTACTTCAGCTGGATATATTTCCGAGGATGCACATCCAGCTGAAATGTGAACCTGTCATATTTTTGTATTGCAATACATGGTGCCAGAAAAAATAGGCTGACAGCTGATATCAGCATAACCATGACTGGGGGTTCATGGCAGGGTGTCCTGTGTCACTACAGCTGGAACGCCAATTTCAGCTGCCAGCCATTGCAATGGCTACAGAGAAGGACAGTGCACATTGTGGGAGTGGAGAAAGGTGAGTGGATTTTTTTTTTTTAACCAGAGAGGCAAAATGGGGGACATATATACCAGGAAGGGGCCCAAGAAGAGGACATACATACCAGGAAGGGGGACATATATACCAAGATGGGGGAAATATATACCAGGATGGGGACATATATACAAGAAATGAGGACATATATACCAGGATGAGGGACATATATACCAAGATAGGGACATATATGGGGCGGCACGGTGGCTCAGTAGTTAGCACTTCAACCTTGCAGCGCTGAGGTCCTGGTTTCAATTCACACCAAGGACAACATCTGCATGGAGTTTGTATGTTCTCCGCGTATTTGCGTGGGTTTCCTCTGGGCGCTCTGGTTTCCTCCCACATTGCAAAGACATACTGATAGGATATTTAGATTGTGATAGGATGTTTAGATTGTGTGTATGTAAAGTGCTATGGAATTAATAGCGCTATATAAATGAATAAATGTTATATTATTATTATATATACAAGAAATGGGGACATGTATATCAGAATGGGGACATTTATACCAGGAAGGAGCCCAAGATAGGAGACATATAGATCAGGATGGGGGACATATTTACCAGGAAGGGGACCATTACTACAGAATGAATGTGGATGGGGCAATACATGTCTTTATATAATTTAGAATGCTACAAAGGCCCATATATATGACCAACAAGTGGGGTGGGAGCATAGGTCCAAATTTTGTTTCGGGGCCCACCGGATTCTAATTACCCCACTTGCCAATTTTAACACTGGGAACTGTAGCTTGAGCATACCCTAATGTTTGCAAATACTAACCACCTTTTCACATTGGTCTTTCTATGGCATTTTTATTAAAGGGCTAACAGTTACCGTATTCAGTGGTCCAAGGGAGAAAAACAACTGCTTTCCTAGAAAATTGAAGTTACTAAAAATCATTTGGCAATTTATGAAAAATAGATATAAAAATCAAAAACACCAAAGAAATATGAATGCAAGTAAAATTAAAAATAGCAATAATGATGGCAAATAGAAAAATGGATATATAACATAAATGGTGAGCAAAGTATCAAATAAAAGGAATCCATTAAATACATTAGAAGCCTGCACACCGCACTATACAAAGGGGAAGTATCATTAAAAGTACACTTAATTCCAAAATAATGCATGAAAGTGGCTTTATTCTTCAAACCATAGAATGGAAGTCAGAAATATAGTACCCAGATGTCCTTTTAAGCCATTTTATATTTAAAAAAGTTAATAACAGATACATTCCATAATTGATAAATATGGGCTCTATTTAATTGTAATAATTAAGTATCTGCAAGTTTTGAAGAGGAGAAAATGTATTACACTTACTTTAAATAATATTAACTCCTTCACGCCCGAGCGATTTTTTGTTTTCGCTTTTCCCTCCCCTTTTTTCAAGAACCATAACTTTATTATTTTTCCATCAATATAGCCATACAAGGCTTTGTTTTTTGTAAGACGAATTGTAATTTTGAATGACAGCTTTCATTTTACAATTTAGTGTATTTGAATTGGTAAAAATATTCCAAGTATCGTGAAATTGCAAAAAAAAGCGCAATTTCACAATTTGGGGGGGTTATATTTACCATGTTCACTATATGGTAAAACTTACATGTCAGCATGATGCCTCAGGTTGGTATGAGTTTGTAGATACTAAACATGTATAATTTTACTGTTATATATGGTAAGAGGTGAAAAATATTCAGACGTTTGTAAAAAAAATGAATTGCGCTTTTGGCAACAATTCCGACGACCCATAGCATTTTCATTTTTCGGGATCAGGGGATGTGTGACTGCTTATTTTTTGTGGCTTGAACTGAAGTTTCTAGTGATATCATTTCTGGATAGATGTGATGTTTTTATCACTTCTTATTGACTAAAAAAAATTTAATTTTGGTGTTTGGACCTTATTTTCCGTTACACAGTTTACCAATCTGATTAATTGATTTCATAATTTAATAGATTGGACATTTCTGAATGCTGCAATACCAAATATGTGCATTTCTTTTTTTTAATAGTTGTATTTCCGATGGGGCAAATAAAGGGTGATTTGAACATTTTTTTTCTTACTTTTTAAAACTTTTTTGCATTTCTATTTTATTTTACTTGTCTCCTTAGGGTGCCCCAACACTATACTGTCTGATCGCTTAGGTAGTACAGACCTGTGCTAATGCACATCTCAGCACTGCAGAAATGACCATCTCCTGTGAACGCCGCTGATCAGGCATCGTTCACATCACAGTGATTCATGGTAGCGACAGACAGGTGTGGCCTTAGGCTGAATTGTGCTCTGTGCATAAATGTTCCTCGGTGCCCCCCACCTGATCGTTTAGAATACATGAGTGGGGATGTTTCTATATAAGAGGACCCTACACAGTCAATGGAGCTGTGATCTGCTTCACTTATGGCTGCAGAGAGAACTGTGCAAAGCTGAACACGCGGGATGAAAGGTGTCAGACCCAAAAGGATCAGATATGGATGATTTATCCAAAGGATAAGGATACACCATCAATATCTAAATATACGATAACCCCTCTTTGATTAGAATGTACACCATACATCTATGAATGAGTATACTGAAAATATAGTCCATTTTATATACAAAACCGAAGAGAAAAATAAAAAAGAGTATATAACCTATAACTAAAGAGCAGTAGTATATGTAAATAACATAAGGAACTTGGTTAAGACTGTTTTCTTATTGGGTTTTGTCTGTAAGACCTGTAAGACCTTGATGTGATGGTGCTCTTATTATTGCACATACATCAACTTGTGCTGTGGCTCATTTTGGGACTTTTTCTTTAATTTTTGTACTCTAAACAAATTTTTGCACAAAAAAGGGGAGTGTTCCTTTTTTGAGCTATGCATTTCATTTCTATAGCTTTCCATGGACATGTTATTTACATATAATACTACTATTTATTTCCTTATTTACTGTAGGGTATATGCTCATTATGTTTTTCTTGGGTTTTGTCTGTAAAATGAGCACGGCGTGATGATGCTCTTAGTATTTCACATAAATCAACGGATGCTCTGGCTCATTTTTTTGGGTAGGCCTCTTCATATGAATAGCAGAAATTCATGGTACAAAAGCATCTTTATTGAAGCATAATGTTTTTTAAATGTACTTAAAACAGAGATACACCATGACACTTAGACAAGATAGCATAAAAAAAAAAAAAAAAAAAAGAAGAAGGATAATAAAGAGAGATATAAAGAATAAAGTAGCCCATTCAATATGAATGGGACACTATGTGGCGGCGGGACAGCAGGGGTTAATAAAAGCTTTAGGTTAGCTGTTAGGGAGCTGGGTCAGTGTCCCCTGTATCATTTATTTCAAAGTAAGATTGTATGCGATCTGATATATCGCAGGCATTGGAGAGGGCTGTGAGGAGGTACTCGTTCAGCTTCCACAAGACCGTAGGGACGTGCACAGATGAACCTGTTACCTCGAGAAAAACAGGGGCATGGTCTGACCAGGTAATGTGTCCGATTGATGCCTCTCGGCACCTGGCAAGGAGGGGGTCGTTCACCTGAATGTAATCCAGGCGGCTATACGTTTTGAATCTAGAAGACATATAAGTATAGTCCCTCTCAGTGAGAATAGCGCCAAATATCGTGCAAGTGGTGGGCTGTGAGTAGGGAATTTAACTCAACACGACACTGAGAAGGTGCAGAGCAATCGAGACGCTTATCTTCTGGGAGGTTGAAGTCCCCTGCCAGGATTGTGAGGCCCCTTGTGATGGAATCCAGCTTGGGTAGAAGAGATCTGAAAAATTTCAGCTGACCTGTATTAGATCCAAATATAGATACCAGCGAGTATATTGCATCATTCAGAAGTCCCCTCACCACTAGGTTTCTCACCTGTGGGTCCTGAACTAATTCAATCAGCTGAAAGGAGACTGAATTACGCAGAAAAATCGCCACTCCAGCTGTCTTGCTCTCCGCATTTGCAAAAAACTGGGTGGGGTATAGGGTTGAAGCCATTCTGTAGTTATCTCTCTGAAAGAGGTGGGACTCCTGAATGAATACCAGATCGCTACGTGACTTCCTCAGTTACTGCCACACCAGAGCCCTCTTCTGTGGGGAATTCAGCCCGTTAACATTAATGGACATGCATGTGAAGCTCATGACGGATCGGAGCAGATTCAAGTAGAATACAATACTTAAACCACAACTTAAATGTATCGAGATTCAAAGGCTCAGTCTTGTAGAATAGAGTAGTAAGCTATAGGAGTGACACCAAACAAAGGGATGGGGGAGGAGAGACTAGGGAAGGATGGTGAGGGTAGGAAAGGGTTCTAGTGAAAGACTTATTTACAAAATCTCAAATAGTTTGGACTGAGTATTCCAAAATCAGGTTAGGGAAAGCAGACCGGCTAGCAGTCTGACGTAACCCGGTACACCCTGGTTACAAATCTAAATCCAGGAGTGTTAACCAAACTCAGATAGCACAGAACAGTGCAGGATTCCTAAAAGGTGGAGTACCACGAACATACTCAAGGGGGCAATCTGTTACCATAGAAGGAAGAAGAAAAGTATGAAGATCAGGCAGAAAGCCCTGAGAAGACAAGAGTGAAAGAGGGGTATGAGGGAAGGTGAAAGGGTGTAGTTAGGACTAGGGTACAAAGTGTTAGGCCCCTTTCACATCTATGCGTCTGCTGCGTTTTGCTTCATTTGCGTTTTCATGCGTTTTTACTGCAAAAACGGATCAAAACGCATGCGTTTTTGTCCCCATTGATTTTAATGGAAACGCATGAAAAAGGCATGTTAAAACGCATGTGCGTTTGCAAAAATGCAAAACGCATGCGTTTTTGCAAACGCAGCCCAAAACATTGTTTGCCACGTTTTGAGCTGCGTTTGCAAAAACGCATGCGTTTTGCGTTTTTGCAAACGCACATGCGTTTTTACATGCGTTTTTGCATGCCTTTTTCATGCGTTTCCATTAAAATCTGGAGGAGGTTTCTAAGTTCCCCTGTTGGCACATTATCTGCAATCCCCCGAAGCTTAATATTGTTCCGGCGGGAACTATCTTCCAGGTCCTGCGTTTTGAGGGTATTTCTGTCCAGCTTATCCTCCAGGGCGGCATGAACATTAAGCAGCTGATTATGTAATTTTACAAGTTCTCCCATTTTTTGTTCAAGTTGAGTAGTGCGAGAGCTGAGTTCAGTCACCTCCCCCCGTAGCCCATCATACCTCTCATATCATCTTGAAGTGATGTCCGGAGGCCAGCCAGAAGGTCTTTCATTGCAGCCTGTGTCAGAGGAGGCTCAGGAGAAACGTTAGTGCCTGAGGTGGTGGAGGCCAGGGAAGCTGTGGATCCTCAGAGCAATGCACGTGTGGAGCGCGGTGGAGAGGGAGACGACGCCATATTGGAGCCCAGTGTATCTGCAGAGGAGGCCTGAGGGAAGAAGTCTGCCACACTGTGGGGGGGGGAGAACGTTTCAGTGGTCGAATCCCGCCCATACGATGCCCAGCACTACCAGGGATAAGTGGAGGGTGTCGATGCCGGGTGAGAGCCGCTGTATGCCGTGTATTGCCGCTTTTGGTGCCTGTGTTCCTCGGAGCTCCCATGTTATGCAGCCATGCTCCTCAAGCATCAGGCCACGCCCCTCAGGAATTGAATATTCAAAGGATCACAGGTAGGAGACACATTTATATATCATGAGGTAGCGCCGGAATTGCAAGACAAACAGCAGTGAGCCCGGAATCACTTCATACAGTACCCGGATTTATTCACACAGCAGTGGCACAAGCCGCCATGTTCCGGGACGCAGCCGGGTACAATGCATACATCCACTGTTCAGTAACACGGTCCCTTCAGGTTAGGAGTTCTCTCCGGTCGGAGTCGCACTGGGCTCCCGGGTTAGGCCGTGTTGTAACAGCACACAGCCTCTCACAGCCTTGACCTGACCGCTCAGCAGCCTCTGTGGCCTCAGCTCAGGCTGAAGCTCTCCACAGAGAACCCCGCCCTGTCTCCTAACCTAGCATTTAAGCCCGTGTCTCCCTCTGGGGAAAACCTACAAGACCCGGACTGGAGTGGAGCGTCCCTCTATCCTATATTCCATACCGGGTTCAATACGTGACCGTGCACATTCTGGGGGACACATAGCGCCCCTCGCATATGATCCCTCTCACTGTCTCACAATATATATTAGCCTATTGTTTAGGATGCACAAGAAAATATATAAAGAAAAAAAGTAAAGTGTAGGTGAGAAAACAAACAAAAAACAATATGACATTACACTCCTAAGGCCCCGTGTCACACTACGATATCGTTAACAATATCGTTAGTACGTCACAGGTTTGCAGTCGTTCTAACGACATCGCTTAGTGTGATGATCATCAGGCAGATCGTTGATGGGAGTTTGGTGAACCGGACCTTAAACCAAATGATGAGCGTTTGTTCAACCTGCAGCATGGGTGTGTGTGACACCTCGATAACAACGTTGTTAACAACTTCGCCTACTGAGAAGTGAAGGACGTAGGTGATCAAACGATCGCAAGTATCGTTCGCTTGTCGCAGTATCGTTGCTGCATCGTTAAAGATATCTGTACGTGTGACTTTTCATTAGCGATCATTGAACGTCGTTTAAGCGATCTAGGTCAAGTTGGATCGTTGGTCGGTTCACCGACACATTGAAGAGTAAGACGGTACCTCTAAAGATACAAGTAGATATCACCTGTGAAAATATTCCTAAATTTAATGTGGTAACGAAGGAAACAAAAAGCAATATATGTGCAGTATACAGTGCTAATATGGAGGAACACAGTCCTACATCACATTACACACACATTACATCACTATAAAATACTGTAGTTATGTTTATTGCAGTAGTCTCAAGTGTATAATGGCCAGAAAAAATAATATGTTTAAAAAAAGGAATACAATGGAAAAAAATAAAAATGAAAAACAAAAAAAATGTAAATAATATATCAAAAACAAAATATTATAGTATATAAGAACAACTCCTTTTTGCAGGCAAGAGAATACAGGTAAAACAGGTTATCAGATGAAAGAACAAACATTTTGGTGATCTCAATATTAAATATGTTGGTAATGCATGTCTATATAAAGAGGCAGCATGAGCCCTAAATGCAAAATATAATTTCCTGCTGACCAGATATTGCTAAAGATTACAGTCATATAGTAGAAGGGTTATCAGTGAGATGCCAAAGGTCAAAATGCAAAAACTTATTGGCCTTATCCGTAGGGGATTAATTAAACAAAAAAGAGTATGTACTTAGATAATGGTGCGTTTAAGGTGAATTTTATTTACACCCATGGAAAAGGACACTGGTGAGGAAGGCAGTACAGGTGCCTACTCACACACCTCAACAATAAACAGCATTTTTACAAGTCGCAACAATTCTCTGCAATGATACATGGTTACATCCATTAACAGAGGGGAGAAAAGTCACTACATACTGCTAAGCACATTGGACAATAATCCAAACTTTATAGTCCTAAGGTCATCACAGACTCATAATTATAGACATATCATTTAATCAAGGATACAATAACCATTACATTAGGCAGTTTGCACTTTGAGCTTCCCATCAGATATAGAAAGATCCTATAGCATTTTATCACAGAGATCAAATAATCGAAGTTTAATATGCTAATACCATTACCAGTGGTGTGCGTGCAGCACCCGATTACAGAGGAACACAAGGATCCTATAGCATTTCATCACAGAGATCAAATAACCGCAGTTTAATATACTGATGCCATTACCAGTGGTGTGCGTGCAGCACCCGGCTACAGAGGAACACTAGGAGGATATACCCCGATGCCGTTTTGTGACTATGCAAGTTGCATTAGCCACTTCATCAGGGAGACGACTAGATGGTGCGTGAAGCCCCATTTTTAAAGTGTATGCCTGAAATAATGCGTCACCGCGGACCAGGAGTGACGTCGTGGTTTGATCATGCGACCGGAAGTGATGTTCCAGGTCCGCCCCGCATCATAGCAGGGCAGATCCAGACCGCCCACCACAGATCACGTGATCACCGGAGTCACATAACTGCAGCAATTAGCCCAAGCCCACCAACCAGCCTGTCAATCAGTCCAGCGTCTCAAGGGCTGTCTGGGATGCGTCACCAGAGGCCCGAGACGCTGAGCTGACAGGAAGACAGGCCAGAGGCAGGGAGGACAGGCCACCAAGGGAGGAGACCAGAATTGCCCAAAGATATCTAAAAGGCATTATTAGGAAATTAACAGTATTAGGAAATATATACCAATAGCAACCAGAGGAACATAGGATCATCCAGTGCAGATTACTGCTGCAAAATAGTATTCGTATAATGTCCATCCTCCATATGGTTCCCTCGAGGTCCATTTGTCTTGAATTCTCCTTAAAGGTGAACTCCATTCCTGTCATTGCAGTTAACACTAAGAAATCCCCACATAGGGACATGAAGGCAGCACCTGTAAATCATAAGTAAGGACCCATAAAATCATGTATAATAAAGCGATTCACACAAATACGCTAAAGGTACTGTCACACGCAGCAATATTGCTCGGCAATTTCACTGGCAATTTGCTGGTCGCTGTAAAATCATGGACATATTGTTCCATTTGTGCACAGCAACAAAATAGAACAATATGTCCATGATTTCACTGCAACCAGCAAATTGCCAGTGAAATTGCCTAGCAATATTGTTGCTTGTGATGATACCTTTAGGTAACCATTAGGTATACCTAGTTTGCATTGAGCAGCAATGGTTAGAGAAAAGAGGTGAACGACAGACGTTCGTTCAGGCCGTACGGTGACATAGTGTCGAGTGACACTATCCACCGAATTTCACACTGCGCGAGCAACCTCCTGGTATCACCACCCCAAATTCCTCCATGTATAAAATCAATGCCCCTGAATTGCAGGGAAGCTGGATCACTATCGTGATATTCCAGGAAGTGTCGCGGCAGTGTTTTTAGGGTGGCCCTGTCGACCACCAATGGTGCCGCCAGAATGCCCTTCACATGCTCCCTCACTCTCCTCCTTAGCTCTCTAGATGTCATACCCACATAAATCAGCCCACACGCACATGTTGCATAATATACAACATTGCATGTACTGCATATTATATAGTGTTTAATATCAAAACGTCTTTCGGCCATCGGAGGAGGTGATGGAGTTAATGCGCCTGACATTCGGGCAGGCAACACAGTGGCCACAGGGGAAAAAAGTAGATGTCTATATTTATGAGTCTGTGATGACCGTAGAGCTATAAAGCTTGGATTATTGTCCAATGTGCATAACAGTATGTAGTGACTTTTCTCCCCTCTGTTAATGGATGTAACCATGTATCATTGCAGAGAATTGTTGCAACTTGTAAAAATGCTGTTTATTGTAGAGGTGTGTGAGTAGGCACTTGTAATGCCTTCCTCACCAGTGTCCTTTTCCATGGGTGTAACTAAAATTCACCTTAAACGCACCATTATCTAAGTACCTACTCTTTATCGTTTAATTAATCTTTATCCGAGTAGTTTCCATTGGTCCGGTCTAGAAAAATTTCTAGGCGGACTTCTGAAGGTACCGTATTTGGAAATTTTTATAACTTATCCGGAGGGGTTTAAAATAGGAGATGTAAGAATAAAAGATGTCTAGCAGACTGAGGTTAATGACAGATGTCAGACGGCTAAGGCTACTTTCACACTACGATTTTTAGGGAGCCGATGCAGTCCGATAACATCGGACAGCATCGGCTCCCTTCTGATGCCTGGAATCGGATGCCAAATAGGCATCCGATTCCGGCATAAAATCGTAGCCTCCGTGCTATAAAAAAAAAAAAATATGCTCACCTATCCCCTGAGCATGCTCAGTACAGTAAAATCGGGTCCGAGGAGACATCAGATGTTTCCTCGGACCCTGCTCCATAGGGCCCCATGTTAAAGGGATCGGATCAGATCGGATGTGCACTAAATGCCATCAGATTTGGTCCGATCCGATTTTGTCCGATTTTATTTTTGGTGCAAAAATCGGAGCATGCTCTGATTTTTGCACCGATAAAAAAATCGGACAGAATCGGATCGCACCAAATCGGATGGCATTTAGTGCACATCCGATTCGGTCCGATGCCCATAGGGATACAAGGGGGCAAAAATCGTTCCGATGCTGTCCGATTTTTATCGGACAGCATCGGAACTGCCAAAATCGTAGTGTGAAACTAGCCTAAGAAATACAGTGCAGGGTTACAAAATATGTGGTTGCCAGGGATGTAAGGTTACCTGATGCGTTTCGCCGGTATCCCTGAAAGAAGCCTCGGCAAAACGTGTCAGGTGACCTTACATCCCTGGGGACCACTTATTTTGTAACCTTACACTGTAGTTTTTAGTAGTCTGACATTTGTCATTAACCTTTAGTCATATATATGTTCAATTCATGTGAATAGCAGCCTGGTGTCAACCCAAATTGCAAGTTTGATACTGTTTAGGTAAACAGGAGACCCCACAGTAGTAAATCTAGCAGGAGGACCCTGAGCAGACAAAGCACTGCCTGCTACATAGCAGCCCTTGAGCTGAGCTGTCAGCAGTGCAGCAGAGTTGAGTTTGTGCTTTAGATCAGGGGCTGAGGAGCAATGCTGGTGGGTACAAGAACCTGAAAGTGAAAACTGCTTAGCTCAAGGGCTGCTACGTAGCAGGCAGTGCTTTGTCTGCTCAGGATCCTCCTGCTAGATTTACTACTGGGGGGGTCTCTTATACCAGCAGCTCTATGTTGTAGCAGAGCTGACAAAGCTCTGTAGTGCAGGGAGGTGGCCCTGGAGGAGGTGCACAGAGAGCAGAGAGGGATGACTGACACCTCAGAGGAGGGAGATAGACGCTTGAAAACCAGCCTCCCGGTCTTGGGTCAGGTTTGAAACAGATTTTATAAACGTCTTTATTTCAGTGAATCAAGGGAGCATAAATGCTATAGACACCTTGTCAGAATGCAGCCTTAATGCTGCAGAAGGTGGCTATGTTACCTTTAGATACCTGGGGGGGTGACAGGTTTGCTTTAAATGCATTGTACCAAGTTTACCTATCAACAGAATAGGGGATAACTTTCCAATTGATTGGAAGGCTAACCAGAGGGAGCCCCATCATACATGTGCACCTCCACTACATTTATTCTTTAAAGTGCTAAAAGGAGGTGACTTGCAGGATGAATCAATGTCGACCAACAATTTTTGTATACTAGGACAAGAATTGTTGAAGGTAGTGATTAGGGATGAGCGAGTATGCTTGTCACTACTCTCTCGCGATACTATTGCTATGCTCGGGGTCCACCTCCCTGCATGTTGGTGCTCTTTACAGAGCCAGCCCACATGCAGGGATTGGCTAACAGCCACTGTTAAGCCACATCCCTGTTGGTTATGGCATTACAGTGACTGGCTGGCCGCACAGCGTCATTAGGTCTTTATAAGACCTGACCGCGCTGTGCTAGTCACTCTACTCCACAGACAGTCAGTGTAGGGAGAGGTGCTGCTGATTGAGTGACAGATTTGTGGCCTTTCAGCTAGTGTAGGTGCAGGGCTGCTAATCTAATTACCACAACAGTCCTTATGAGGACTAATAGAGCTGTATACAGGCAGGCAGGGAGGCAGGGTATATAGCAAACTTCGTTGTGCCAGTATACCAGCCTGCATCACATCTGGGGCTGGTGGACAGGCTGGAAATCTCATCCATCCCAAAACAGTGCTTTTAGGGATTAATTTAGCTCTCTATAGGCAGGAGTGGGTTGTAGCAGAGATTGTATACGCCAAAACACTCTGTATTCTCGTCTGCGTGTGTGTCTGACGGGTCCACCTGCTGGGATTTAACCTCTAATCTGTAATCTCAGTGTCCAGCTAAAAACCAACTCTTGTCTGCATTCATTTACCATTTTTGTGCAGCAGGAGTGGGTTGTAGTGGAAATTAGTATACGCCAAAACACTCTGTATACTCGTGTCAACATTTGTCAGACCGGTATAGCTGCTTTAGTTTAATCTCCAATCTTAGTATCTAGCTAAAAAACAACTTGTCTGCCTTCATTCACCATCTTTTGTGGCAGGAGAGGGTTGTAGCTGAAATTTCTATACGCCAAAACACTCAGTATACCCGTCTCAGCGTTTGTGCAAGAGAAAAGAGAGGGAAAGGGGCGCAATAGTGCGGTTACCAGGGGGACTTTATTTAGCGTGGCGTACTAATAGATGGCCACTCACCTTATCGGGTTGTGCTGTCCCCGCACAACCCGGTAATACACTTGATAAGGCGCCCTTCACAAGCTCTAGCTCATCCGCACACCGCGTGCTCCGGGGGTCCGAGCATCCGGTCACGTCACCGCAGGTCCTTAAGTTAAAGCTCCTGTTGCCAGGCGACGCCAGGTCCTCACGTTAAGTCGCACTCTGCACCTAGCTGCTCCCCGTCGCTTTACCCTCAGAGAGGGATTTATATTAGAAAGTAAACAAACTGTAGGAGGAAGCTTGAATAAAGGTCTGTTGAAAAACCATCCCAGTGCCTGCTGCCTTTGTGCCTGAGCGCCTCCAATTAGACCGCTTACACTTTGTTTACCGTCTCAGCGTTTGTGACTGACCGGTACACCTGCTGTAATTTAATCTCTAATCTCAGCATCCAGCTAAAAAACAACTTGTCCGCCTTCATTTACCATTTTTTGAGGCAGGAGTTTGTAGCTCCAATTTGTATATGCCAAAACACTCAGCATACCCATCTCAGCATTTTTGACTGACCGGTATACCTGCTGTAATTTAATCTCTAATCTGTTATCTCAGTGTGCAGCTAAAAACCAACTCTTGTCTGCATTCATTTACCATTTTACTGCGGCAGGAGTGGCTTGTAGCTCCAAGTAGTATATGCCAAAACACGGTATACGCGTTAGCGTTTATGTCTGACCGTTTCAGCTGCCGGGATTAAACCGCTGTAATCTGTAATCTCAGTGTGCTGCTAAAAACCATCTTTTGGACGCCTTCATTTAGCTGTATACAGGCAGCACAACATTGAAAATGAGCAAGGCAGGTGGCAAGGGACAAGGAACTGGATGTGATGGTGGTTCAGGCAGAGGCCGAGGCCATTTGCAAGCTCGAAATGCGCCACGACAAACGCCCATATCATCCCACTCGACCTTCCTATCCCAATTTCTAGGGGACCGCAGCAGTACACCACTATTAAACCAAGACCAGTGGCAACAGGTTGTCAGTTGGATAGCGGATAATGCTTCCAGTCAGTTTGGCACCACCACAAATACCCTGTGTTCCACACGATCAAGAGTCAGTAGCCGTGAGACTAAACCGCACATTCCACACCTTGATCCTCCTTCCTCCCACCATGCCGAGTGGCCGGCCCCGGAAATAACTGATCCCTCACTTGGACACTCTGAAGAGCTGTTCACTTATCCATTCTTAGATTCTGGCCTCTCGCCAGCTCCAGTTGAAGTGGGTCATGAGGAGATCGTATGTACCAATGCACAAATATTTGAGCAGCCATGATCTCACGAAGGCAACGATGGGAACGTGTCTCAACAACAGGTGGACAACGATGAGACACAATTGCCAGAAAGTCAGGATGAGGACCAGGGTGCGGAAGTGGATGACAACGTGGTGGATGATCCAGTAACTGACCCAACCTGATAGGAGGACATGCAGAGCGAGGACAGCAGTGCACAGGGGGAGTTAGGCGTAGCATCACAACAGGCCGGAAGAAGAAGCAGGGTGGTGGCCGCAGGCAGAAGGCAGGCAACCGTTCTCCGGAACAACAACACGACAGAAGTTGGCAGTACAACTGTTAGGTCTTCCCGAGTCTGGCTGTTTTTTAAGGTGTCTGCAGATAATTCCAAAAAGGCCATTTGCAACACCTGCCATGCCAGCATCAGCAGGGGTAGCAAAACTAGCAGCCTGACCACCACCAGCATGATCAGGCACATGTCAGCAAAGCACCCGACTTTGTGGGATGTATACCAGAGTCCAGGAGCAGTGTCTGCAGGTGACACCGCTGTGTCTTCCACTGTTGTGCGTGCAAGCCAATTCCCAGTCCATACTGCATGCGAAGATGCCTCCTGTCCTTCACCTGTAGTTGCACAAGCAGAAATTGCACCATCATCAACCACGTCCTTGTCCCAGCACAGCGTTCAGTTATCCATACACCAATCTTTGGAACGCAGGCCAAACTTCCTTAAAATGGGCACAATATTTAAAGAGGCCCTCATGCACGTCTCTATCCAGGGGCATTGGGGTGACTCCCAATGTTTAGCAGCCCTGCTTAGGGCAATACTATAAAAGACCCACTTCCTTATAATGGGCACAATATTTAAAGAGGCTTTCATGCACGTCTATTTCCAGGGGCATTGGAGTGACTCCCAATGTTTAGCAGCCCTGCCTAGGGCAATACTACAAAAGACCCGCATCCTTATAATAGGCACAATATTTAAAGAGGCCCTCATGCAGCAGTGCGGGTATCAAAGGTAACTTTCAATCTGGCCATCAGATGTTCAACAGTGTCTTTATTGGCGTCTGGCCAGGACTACCTCCCGCTGGGCTGCACCAGTTAACTCTCCAATCAATATTCTGACTCATTTATCTTCTGTCGGGGGTACACTTTATATAAACTGTCAAGTCTCTCCCTGAAATCTTTCAGAGTATTTGGTTCCCCTTAGCATTGCAGCAACCACGTCACCCCTGGTGTGTACGGCATCAGGAATGGCATTATCGGGGCCATTGCCGGTGCAGCGGCATCAGCTGGGGCTATGGCTACTACTTGGGCTGCACCCGATGCTGCGGACTTGGCTCCTCTCCACTTGGCTCTGACATTTTCCTTCCCTCTAGTGTACCTTAACACTCTGGGTCCTTCACTGCTGTGGGGATGATGAACTTTAGTTCCGCCGGTGGGGCAGGGTTTCTCTACTCCACCAGATGTCATTAGAGCATAGGTTGGGCTTCCTTTCTTGCTCTTTGCAGGGTGCTGCCCACAATGATACGCCTCCTCGAATTCCAGCATGCCTTGCATTACAGTAATGGCCGCAGTCAAAAACACACAATTCAATAAAGTTCACAGCACACAGTACCCGTGTACATCGGACTACTGGATCCTGTTTGTGACGCCAAAAACTGATGCACCCCAGGGGCAGTTGGGTACTCAGAACCGGCTGCAGTGTTTCTGGGGAGTCACAGGGGTCGAGACCCGGCTCCATGACCCTGGCTTCAGTGTTAGAGTTTTTGGGAAATAGGGTGGTTTAAAAATAAAGCTATTTGTGATGCTACCTGTGGTTTGTGGCTATTAGTGACCACCACTGCTGCAGAACCTCTGGGATGATGGATGGGCAGCTAGGATGGAGCGGCTCCCCACAGGTGGAGCTGATCTTCAGGGCAGTGGATGTTGCAAGGTGTAGGGTGCAGGATGTAAGGTGCGCATTAACAGACAGGCTCACGTTTTGTTGGTTCCTCAAATACTTTAGTGGCAATACTGATTCAGCCACAGGTGATAATATAATAATATTTATTCATTTATATAGCGCTATTCCATAGCACTTTACATACATCAGTAATGCTTTCCCTATTGAGGCTCACAATCTAAATATCCTATCAGTATGTCTTTGCAATGTGGGAGGAAACCCACGCAAACACAGGGAGAACATACAAACTTCTTGCAGATGTTGTCCTTGGTAGGAATTGAACCCAGGACCTCGGGACCTCAGTGCTGCAAAGGCTGCAGTGCTAACCAGTTGAGCCACCGTGCCGTGATTATTCTTTGAGTCAGTGTAACCTGGGAGCAACACTGGGTTTTCTCACCCAGCAAGGTCTGAGGCCTCCCTGCTGCGCTTTCTCCTGTGAGTCTCGGCTGCTGCTTAAAGCTGAGCTGCGGCCCTCTCTCCCTCTCTCTCCTGCGTGTGCAAGTATGACAGGCAGCTCAAGTCCTTCATTAGACCCAATTCACAGGCAGCTGCTCCTGGAGTCTTAACGCTGCTTTGCTTCTGGGCACTTGGTGTGCATGGGGAACTTGGAATTCCCCACCCTCCGGTATTGGCTGCCGTGTCGTTAGACTCTGCACGGCTTCGGACTCCAGTGTCCGTTTCTTGGCGCTCACTTTTCTGGGGTGAGCTCAACACTGCTCACCAGGCTCTCCTCGACTTCCTCAGACCCTTGCCTTAAGTTCCTCAGCTAGGCTTAGCTATCCTGGGACGTGCTTAGCACTGCTCGAGTCCACAGGATGTCTTCCTCAGTACTACTCCGTACTGAACGAACTAACTCTGCCCCAGACCAGAATTTATAGGGGAGCTACTATGAAACTGGGTTTTAGATCTCCCCTTCAGGCCTGGAGGCAAAAAGGTGGTGTGTGCTTTGGTTTTGCCTGGTGTGAATTCCCTCTGTTGCTCTCAGGTGACATAGTGGTATTCGAACTCTGGGGTGCCACATACACCTGAACAGTAAGATTGTTTGTCCAAGCATGACAATTTCTTTGAGACAGCCACTGCCAGACTCCTCAGCCCCGTGAGGATTCAGACTAAACCCTCCATGACACCACTCACTATAATGAGGCAGATGAAGACATGTTGGACACCGTTTTGGCACATCTTTTTAGGTGTGCACACATTTTTGCTCGACCACACTTCTACATTAAAACGACGCCTAATATGATGGGACAACACCATAATAGAGATCAGACGGAGTCCTGTCGAGCCCACTGGGACGGGTGTTCTCGGTACCGGACCGCGTTGCTGAGGGGGATGTCACAAAGGTCCTCATCCGGACCGTGTCCCAGGCCCTGGCAATAATAAGGGGATATGTACAGGGGATAGAGTTTATCGTGACGCCACCCACAGTGTGTGGTCAGTATGGGGGACCACCGCTGCTGCAGAACCTCCGGGTATGATGTTAGGCAGCTTAGATGGTACTGCTCTCCGTAGATAGAAGCAAGGTCCCCGGGGCAGTGGTTGGTATAGTCTATGGTGGATGTGATAGTAGGGGATGATAGTGGAGACAGGTTAAGGAACACACACTCATGTTTTGTAGTTTCCAAAGCTTTACTGCGATGTTGTTGCAGATTATAGTCCACGGAGTCTGTACTGGGGCCGCGTTTCTCCCACCCTGTCCGGGTCCTCAGCTTCCTCGTGCTGCGCTGTGTGTGTGTGTCCTTGCTGCTGCCTCTAGCTGAGCTGCTGGCACTGTCTCACTCTCTCTTTCTCTGCTGGTACCACTTGGCTAGGCAACTTGAGTCTTCTGTGTTGTACTGACCCCGCCGTGTTGCTTTGCTCTGGTACTGTGGTGGTCTAGAGATTCCACTACTCTTGGATTTACAGTGCTGTGTGTGTCAGTCACAGTGTCGGATCCGGTGTCCGTTCTGTGCGCTCCTCTGGGGCGAGTGGTGGTGGCACTCAAGCTCCCAGATGTGTTTCTCTGTCCTTCTAGTTCTCCTCTCCTCAGACCCTAACTAGGCCTGGAATCAGTGAGCAGACTGTAGAGAAGCCTCTCGCAGCTCCTTGACACTACAGTCTCTCTCCTCTTCACAGTACTGCCTCGTACTGAACTAACTACTTCCTGTGGACCTGGAGTATATAAGGGAGCTGGTTGTGCTCCCGCTCCTGGCCCAGAGGTGCTAGTGTAAGTCAGTGTGTTGTGGGGAGGGAACCCGTGTGATGTTACTGTGGCACATTAACCCCTGGTGTGCCACAGTCCAATGTGTCTCCATCTACCTCATTGTTGTGAATAGTTCTGTCGTGGTTTTGTATGAATCACAATTTTTCGAAGTGACATGGAAACCCACATAGGCACTCTTCATAGACCATTGCATATATGTGACCCAAGCCTTATTCCAATATTTGGGAGGTAGAATGAAAAAATACACAGCATTACAAGAATATTTTTTACTTTTACATGGTTCACTGTGCAGTATAAGTGATATGACAGATTTATTCTTCAAGTCGGTATTATTACGGAGATACTAGATTAATATCACTTTTTTTAAGTTTTGCTTCTATCACACAGAAAAAATATTTTTTTTCTATAAAAAAAAGTTTTTTTCTTGCCATATTCTCAAAGCTGTAACTTTGTTATTTTTTGCAAACAGTCGTTTATGGGCTTATTTTTTCCGAGACAAGTTGTAGATTTTTTTGGTACCATTTTAGGGAACATAACTTTTTTTTATAACTTTTTACTCCAATTTTTCAGATGCAGAATGAACAAAAACCCTCAATTGACTTATTGTTTTCATGCTTTATAATTTTTTTGAACAGTACACCGTGTAATTAATATAGAGATTTCCATATAAGACAGAACACCCATTAGGGAAGTGAGTGCTCTGTCAAGCTACTCAAGCTGCTTATAATTCTATTAAAGGTGATTTTATTAAACTGGCTTGGAGGGCAAGTTGAGGGCAGTGGGGTAGTGCCCTGTCACAAATGGTACAGTGGTACAATTAAGTCCCTAAGGACTGTACATCTATACAATATATGTATATGGTTTCTCACAATTCAACAGAATCTCTTATGCTACCAAGTATGTGCCACGTCTAAGCGAGGCCCCATACAGATTCTACAACATGCCAGTAAAGAATATTCTTGCTTTCTAGTACAGAGAGCTGTTTACCCTCATTTGTCATACAATAATCAGAGTATATAATACATAAATCTCTAATTTGCATAACATAACCATATGACAACTGATGACGAAGTTAACACAAAGCAATTGCTATAAATGCCACACATGTCATAAAGCACAGGTTGAAAAGCAAACCATATAGTTACCACTGAGACCACCGGTGGGGGGCACCTGGGGCAGGGGAAGGTTGGGGCTGCGGACCCCAATGATGTTTCATGGCCTAGGTGACACCTATGGCCACTTCATCAGGGAAGGTGTCACTAGGCAGTCTGAGCCCCCTCTATACTGCTGCTGGGTCGTGTTACCGCGAACCGGAAGTGATGCGCACGCTAGCGGCCTCATGACCGGAAGTGATGCGCCAGCCGTATCTGCGTGACCGCGGGGTGGGCCGTGCGTGTCACACCAGATCATATTGCCGCGTTGCAGCGGCAACCACATACTGCCTGCCCCCACCTGGCATGTTAGCCCTGCCGCTCAGTATAGTACTGGGATGCGTCACAAGGATAACGAGTGGCGGGCAAAGAGACTGCCTGGTAGGACGAGCGGCAGGCAGCAGCAGTGTGGCACAAGTACCAATAGGACAATACTCAAATCAAATATATAATGCAATCAGACAGTAATATATCTCTATCAAAGTCCTTAATTCAACGGATCCATTATGGTTCACTCCTTCCAGAGATTAATACGTCTTCCAATTGTTTTGCATATCCTGTGCATTCTGGGTCACAATGTCCAATTCAATTTGGAGATAGGCGTAACAGCGGCCAGGGGGTTCTGCGGGCAAAGATCAGCATGTAAACCACAGAATGGATACCCATAATATTATATAAAAACAAGTCTAAAAGACCATTAGAATGGTAATCCCTGGGTAAGAGTTATCCCAGTCGGTCATAGACGGCGACAACTAAACGAAGGAAGCAAAACTAAGGTGCTCATTGTGGCCGGATGGTGACATGGTATTAAGGGACACAATCCACTGCATTTCTCGTTGTGCCAGAATTTTCCTGGTATCACCCACCCGGATGCCACCGTGAATGGCATCTTTCCCTCTAAACATCAGAGACGCAGGGTCACTATCATGATTTCCAAGAAATGACATGGCAGTGTCTTTAATGTTGTTTTGTCCTTCACTTGTGGTGCTGCCAGAAGGTCATTTACATATTCCATCACCCTCCTCCTTAGCTCCCTAGATGTCATACCTATATATACCAGCTGGCAAGCACATGTAGCATAGTAAATCACATTTCTTGACCCGCACGATATATATTCCCTGATGTCATATATTCGGGAGCCATCGGAGGAGGCGAAGGAATTGATGCGTAGGACGTTTGGGCAGGCCACACAATGGCTACAAGGAAAACATCCTCGACGGATGCCTGCAGAGCCAAAGGGCTTTTGTGGAGCAGGGATATAGTGACTCCTGACCAAAATATCACGGAGATTCCATGAG
This sequence comes from Allobates femoralis, assembly GCA_033576535.1. Lineage (NCBI taxonomy): Eukaryota > Metazoa > Chordata > Amphibia > Anura > Aromobatidae > Allobates > Allobates femoralis. Next base: position 33,407,127 of record JARQOC010000007.1, on the reverse strand, counting down.
CGTCAAGCGGTCAAAAGAGGCCTGTCAGACAGGGACTCTCTTAATATAGGGTCAGATTGGAGGATTGGCCAGTGCCTGTTCAACACATTATGTAATGAATCCCAACTCTGGTTGAACGTAGAAATGAATCGAGTTTGTTGTGCAGAATCTGCAGCCACCAGTCGTTGTCCATAGAGTAGTTCAACATACGTGCTTAGCTCTGAGATAAGCCCTCTTTGGCTTATTTGGCTCTGTCGAGGATGTTTTCCTTGTGGCCATTGAGTGGCCTGCCTGAACGTCCTATGCATCAATTCCTTCGCCTCCTCCGATGGCTCCCGAATATATGACTTCATGGAATATATATTGTGCGGGTCAAGCAATGTGATTTACTATGCTACATGTGCTTGCCAGCTGGTATATATAGGTATGACATCTAGGGAGCTAAGGAGGATGTGCTGGCACATGTCCCCTTTGGCTGGCACACGTCCCCCTTTGGCTGGCACAAGACCCCTGTGCTGGCACATGTCCCCTTTGGTTGGCACACATCCCCCCTGTCCTGGCTATAGTCCGCATGCTGCTGCCCATACTAAAATAAAAAAACACTTTACTTACCCTCCTCCAGTGCTGTCCTCCATGTCTCCCTGCTTGCCACTGGGCTCCTCCACTTCCTGGTTCTCGGTGCCGGTCATGTGATCAGCACAGCAGAGAGTAAAATCATCTATGCATACCCGATCACAGCGGCAGCAGGGAGAGCAGGGAGACACCGGGAGATCAGCGCTGGAGGAGGTAAGTAAAGTTTTTTTTATTTTACTATTGGTAACAGCATGGGGGGCCAAATCAAATGTGAGGGGGGGCAAATGCCATCACTGTGGGGCGCAGGCACATCTAAAATGTTCTGCTCCCACAGTCATTCACCATGGTGCGGTTTCAGCACCATGGTGATGGACAGCGGCAGAGCATATTATATGAGCGGGAGCAGGAGATCTCCCGCTGCCCCAGCCTGCCCCAGCCTCCCCCAGGGGAGGAAAAACCTGTATCAGCTCCAATCACTGTATAGATAATAAGAAGTTAACACTCAGTGTCAAAAACAAACACTTGGCCCCCACGTTACATGGCAGTGTTTAACCCCTTAAGGACTTTTTTTTCTGGTGTAAAAAATGTTTTGGGGAAGTCATAAAAAAGTTATTTCAGTTTCCATTTTCCAAAACCAGAACATCTTCAATTTTTAGTCAAAGGCACTGTGTGAGGGCTGGTTTTTGTTAGCATGTTGACCAGATTTTTTCTTTTTTCTTTTTGTTGGATGCCCCATTCATTGTGAAAGGGGCTGCTGAAAAACTAAAAACAAGCTAAGCAGCTTTATAAAGAATAAATGGAGCAGTGGTCAAACATGTGCCACACTGCCACTATATTGTAATGCGGAGAACACCCAGAGATCAACAAGAAATCACCACTCCTGTGGATAAGTAATTACCTATTTTCATTCGACAGCTCATTTTAGCCTGTTAGCACCACTTTTTCAGTAACTTATTTAAGTTGCTTTTTGTTTTAGTTGTACTATGTACAACATTTTTATGCTTTTTTTATGTTTTCTTATGTGTTGCTACTTATATTTAAAGAGATTGTCCATGACTAGCATTGCTGGCTAGTCTTTACTTTAGGTGATCAATTTATGATCACTGTAGGGCGGCACCCAACACCCCTGATGATCAGCTGTTCTTGATGTCGACCACAGTTGCTCAGTTATGAAGGTTCTCCATCTACTATGTAGTGCCATCACACATTGAACACCGATTGCAGGGATGGGGAACATCAGGCCCGTGGGGAGCATGTGGCCTGGGCAGATTCCTGGGGATAGCAGTGCTTGAGCCAGCAGCTGCATTTTGCTGATACTTGCCCTTTAAATCCAGCTCCCAAGTGATTTCTATGCCCCATCCTGAGCCTCCCTAGTGACGTATATTCCCCCAGCCCCTCCTGTGATGTCTATGGCTCTAGTAAATCTAGTAAATCTGGAAAAGCAGAGAAGCAACATGATCAATATCTCGTAACATTAAAGCTGCACCATAGAGAAGCAGCTCCAGCCCTCTCAGTAGGGAGCAAGTTAATTGTTTAACCAAATATAGCAGGGTCATTTTTCAAGTTTAATGCAGCCCAGGAGGGATGGTAGAAATTTCAAAATGGCCCCCGGCATAAAAAGGTTCCCCACTTCTGACATATTGTAAGGCCAGACCATCAATGTTAGTCATGCACTGGCCTCTTTATTTGCTCTATGTGCAATACTAGCTCAATTACATTTACAGTAATTTTAATGTAAATAAAGTTGGTATGTAATTAGTGTTGCATTGCCATAGTCTGGTTGACCTCCTGGGATTTGTAGCACTGTGCACCACTAGCAGTAGTTGGTACCACAGTATGGTAACATTTACACATTTGTGATCCACGTTATGTTGAAATATGCTGATACGCTTTGCTTACATATTTTGGTGTGTTGTACATATATGCAAAATAGAGCAAATGAAAAAATGAATACCGTACATATATGTGTAAAGTATTCTAAGACCACATTGTGAATTTTGAAATAATTCTTCAAAGGTTAAAAAACAAAAAAATAAAGAAAACTTCATTGAATCGAGTGAGAAATTTACAAACCATATTCCCACATTTATAACATATGGAAGTTGCATTTTTTTGTATACTTAAAATTTCAATTTTCATTCTGTTCTCTGAACTGAAAAAATACTTTAAGTTTTTGAAAACGCTGAATATATTTTGCTCAAAACAGGAGAACCCCCAAATCTTAACACTATTTAAACATACACAATTATTGTAAAAGAATGACCGATTTCAACACAGTTAATTTTAAAGCGGTTTCTCCAAGAATGAGATGAAGTAGCATCCTTTCCATAGTTCAAACTGCAGCTGTTCCTAGTCACATGTCAGTATGGGTTGCAGAATGAAGATATAGAGCTCCTATTGTTCAACTCACAAGAGCTGTATCACATGTGTGAAAAATATATTTTAACCCATGTTGTGTGATGAGATCTCTAGCTTCATTCCTCTCAAACCTCAATCTGAAAGCTTTATAGCAGTGCACAGAGATTGATTGTGCCCAACTGAAAAACAAATAAAGATGGAGTAGAATGACCCTGAAGATAACTCTATTGAGCTCAGTGAGGTACATTTCTTCACATATGACAGCCTGACTGAGGTATGTAATACAGCCTTTATCAGCTGTGACATACAATAGGAACCAAAAGTTTCAATCAAGCTCCCTCCAGTCACAGTGACTACCTCCATGGCTTCTAACTGTAGGTTTTACAAAGGCTATATCTCGATGTACACATCACACAGACACATGGGGGACTCCTTCCCTGAATGCAGCTGACATGCTGCATTCAGTGCTTCACTTAGATTGTCATGCAGCAGGGTGGTGACAGGTCCTCTTTAATAGTCATTATGAGATATACAATGTGGTGTAAAATATATTGAGCATATATTTGGTAATACAGTATATAATAACATATCAAAAGCAGCAGAATTGAGACAAAGTTATGGTGCCAGTTAGCTGAAGGCAGAGAGATCAGCATAAAATCATTATAAGAAGGAACTGTGTTCAATTTATTTGTCTTTCATGTTATCATTAGGATTAAATGCAAATGGCAATGTAAACTACACACCAGCTGCTACCCGCTAGGCTTGCGCTATTGAGATTTCTAATAAAATCGAGTGGCTATTTTCTAGGATTGCACTGGCTGTAGATACAATGTTACAGCATAAGCCACAGAAGTCAGTTATAACCGCATAATTGATTTTAGCAGCTAAAATCCGTTACCAGGCTGTCACATGCATTTAGTTAGTATCAAACCAAGCAAAGCTGGCAAAACTGTTCGCAAATTATAGCACTTGGCCGGTGCTCCTGGAATAGGGAATATAGGTAATTCTGCCAGTCTCCTCCCAAGTCTACTCTCGTTGTTAGCTGTTGTCATTCAAAGAAATATATATCAAAAAAACTGAATTATTGTTACCGTAAGGTTAAATTATGTTATGAAATGTGGGCTTTTGATATATTATAGGATTTACATCACTAAAATCTTTCTAAAATATATAACAAATACATTCATCCTGCATTTAAAGTCTGGTTTGGTATTTGTGATGTTTTGTAGTGTATTTGAGTGTTTGCTTTCTTAAACATACTTTTGTTATTATTTCTTTTTATACTATATATCTGGTTCCCACAATAGGCATATAATATTGGGATGTTTAAATTGTATGATATCTTATGCTATAATGTTCAACCATTAAAAAAAGATGATGATAATGTATTCTAAAGCTAGTTTGTTTTTTAATTTTAGGGCATATACAGCTGTATTCATGGAGTTCCTATTGAAGATAGACAGTCTACCATGAACTCTCCATCAGCAACGATGAATAACACTCACTCTAATATACTTCGTCTTCTGCGCACTGCCAAAAATATGGCAAACCTTTCCGGAGTGAATGGTTCTCCACAGAGTGCATTAGACTTCATACGACGAGAATCTTCAGTATATGATATATCTGAACACCGGAGGAGTTTTACTCATTCTGACTGTAAATCCTTTCAGCCAGAGGAAAATCTTTTCAGTGACTATATATCTGAAGTGGAAAGGACCTTTGGTAATCTTCAACTTAAAGACAGCAATGTGTACCAAGATCATTTCCATCATCATAGACCACACAGTATAGGAAGTAATAGTTCTATTGATGGGCTGTATGACTGTGATAATGCTCCTTTCACAACACAGCCAAGATCACTGTCAAAGAAACCTTTAGATATAGGCTTACCATCCAAACACCCAACACCACAACTAGGGGATCTTTATGGAAAATTTTCAATTAAAAGTGATCGGTATGGAGCCCCTGATGACTTAATTAGATCAGATGTTTCAGATATATCTACGCATACGGTCACCTATGGCAATATTGAAGGTAATGCAAAAAGGAGAAAACAGTATAAAGATAGTTTAAAGAAGCGTCCAGCATCAGCAAAATCACGTAGAGAATTTGATGAGATAGAGTTAGCATATCGTAGACGCCCAAGATCTCCTGATCACAAGCGTTACTTTAGAGACAAGGAGGGACTGCGAGATTTTTATCTGGATCAGTTCCGTACAAAGGAGAACAATCCACATTGGGAACATGTAGACCTAACAGATATCTACAAAGAGCGAGGGGAGGATTTTAAACATGAAAGTTCTTGCTCTAACAGGCAACATCCGAAACATACTGGTGAGTTTGGACAGACTGAACGTAAACATGGAACTGGAGGAAATGCTTGGGAGAAAAATATTGGTAATATGGAGTGGGAGGACAGAACTTCAACAAACTTCTGTCGCAATTGCCCTGCAAAGATGCACAACTATACAGGGCAAAATGCTAATCGCCCAGCATGTATTCGTTGTGAGGTGTGCAAGAAATCAGGAAACCTTTATGACATCAGTGAGGATAATTCTCTGCAAGATTTGGATGCCAGACCAATTCCACCTGCCAATTCTAAATATCCTCAAAGTCCATCGGATGGCAAAGCCCAGAAGCGTAATCGAAGTAAACTTCATCGCCAGCATTCTTATGACACTTTTGTAGACCTTCAGAAAGAAGATGTAACCTTAGCACCCCGCAGTGTCAGCTTAAAGGATAAGGAACGCTTCCTGGATGGTAGCCCATATGCCCACATGTTTGAAATGCCCAATGAATCCTCTTTTGCCAGCAAGTCCCATGGCCCAGGCCACAATCCTGGAGGATACATGCTCAGCCGCTCCCTTTACCCTGACCGAGTTACTCAAAACCCATTTATTCCCACATTTGGGGATGACCAATGTCTGCTGCATGGGAGCAAGCCCTACTATTTTAGGCAGCCTGCTATTGGTGGCTTGAAGGGAAGGTCGGACTTCCGAGGGACTGGTAAATCACTCACTTCTCTACATGCAGGTCCCCCTGGACGTTTCCAAAAAGACATTTGTATAGGGAACCAATCCAATGCCTGCGTTGCAAACAATAAGAACCCCAGATCTTTCAACAACTCTACCAATGGCCATGTGTATGAGAAGTTATCCAGCATTGAATCTGATGTCTGAGGGGGAGGTGGGCTGGGACCTAAATTCTCCCCTTCCCAATTACAAAATATTACTTTCTTACAGTGCAACAGGATAGAGGTGTTCCTGAATGATGTTGGAGTGGGATAAGATGCAGCCTTTCTATTCCCTCTCATAATTATTCTCTTTCTGGGGTCATCTAGTATTTCAATTTCATGTGAAGTTCATATATCCCAGCCTGAAGAAGCATCAAGATGACATCAGATGGGGTGGGAAAAATGTTTTAATTTACTAATGACTTGAGGTGAGCGCTGTAAGGGTGGCAGGAGGAATGAATACAGTATGTACAGACATTCTTGAGTTTTCTTCCAAAACCATGAAAGAGCTGGGAGAAGACTCAGTTTCAGGAGGAGGAGGGGTCTTTCTTTGCAAAGAATAAAGAGATGGTGGCACAGGAAAAGTTGTAGAATGACAGAGGGCACTGCTTACATTATAGGAAGCTTCCGCAAACCTTCTGGGAATAAGGGTGCACAGTAAGCATCCTTGTTATTGAGCCAATGATATCTGTTATACTTATCGAAAGGGTTACTGGGAACTGCCCATTGTAAGTGATATTGTGTGTTTGTCCTGAGGATGTTTGAAGGCACTGCTAGATGTCCATGATATATGCATCGTACAGGAAGACATATCCACTTGTCCATCCATATTAAACTTACATTTGCTGATTTTGCTGGTATACATTGAACATCTGATTCAGGTTTCTCCTTTCATCTATCACATATAGTCTCTTTAGTCACTAATTGTTTAGGGTTACAATAGAGAAATATATATTCACTGCTACCAGAACAATTAAAATTTTCTTTAATAACCTAAAAGTAATTTTTTGCCGATTGCTCAGGAAGACAACAACTCTATAATATTCAAGGCTGTTGACATAACTGTGCATGAACATTTTAGTCCATAAGCAAAAACTACATCATATTAGTAAACTCTTACAGAGAATCCAGCAATGTAAACTTAGAATAGTTTTTGTAACTTTTTATATTGAGTTGGCTGTGAAAAAGTCTAGATTTTGCAGTCCAGCAGTTCATTATTTCAGTATTTTCAGCCATAATGAATATAATTTAACTGACTGTTTTAGGAAATTGCACATAGAAATTGACATGGTACAACTATATGATACAAATCACATCAGGATCCAAGGGCTTCCTAGCATGGCATTGTCTTTTCAGAAACATACTGCATAGCACGAGTCTGGACTAAAGAACTAATAATGTCCTTCATAGTGAAGGAAGAAATAGGGACAGCTGAAATTTCTTTCAAATAGTTTCACAAAATGCTATTTATTTCTACAGATTAGTGATCACATTCTTACTGAAACCTATGTTCTAATGGTTATGGATGCAAAAGCAGCTCAAATTGAGGTAGTGAATAGGGATGGGCGAATCTACTCGCTAGGACTCGTTACTCGGCGAGTAGTAAGGGACTCGCAGGACTCGGTACTCTGCGAGTTTCCCAGTGATGACTCGCACGAGTCCAATGCAAATCAATATCAATCCTAGTTTTGTCAGAAACGCTGACAAAACTAGGATTGCCATTGTTTGCATTGGACTCGTGCGAGTCATCACTGGCTACTGTGCCAGTGATAGCAGGGAAACTCGCAGATAACTGCTGTTTCTTTGCGAGCCGAGTCCAGCTGTCTTCTCTGTGCAGCTCCAGGGTCCTAGAACCTGCCTGCTCACAGAGATGATGTAGCAGTGCTGAGATTATTCTCAGTCTGCTCATTCCCTGTGCATGTAGCAGAGAGGACATCGCGTTTTGGACTACGTCGGACGGAAGAGGATTTTTTTAATTAAAGATGGAGTCCCTAATGGCTTTTTTTTTTATTTCAAATAAAAAATTTTCTCTGTGTTTTTTTAACCCTTTATTGGAGATTCTTAGTGGCTGGGTCAAACGTGGCCTGACATTAAGAATCTCGGGCTTAATACCAGCTTGTATAACAAAGCTGGTATTAACCCCTTTATTACCCAGCGTGCTACCGCCACCAGGGCCGCTGGAAGAGCGGGGTTCAGCGCCAGAGGATGGCGCTTCAATGAACGCGCCATCTTCTGGGGCGGCTGCGGGCTTCAATTTGCAGCGGGGGGTGCCCAGAAAGCTTGGGCATCCCTGCGCTGCGGATTCCAGCCCTCAGCTGCTTAGCTGTACCTGGCTAGACATAGAAATTGCGCGGAGCCCCACGCATTTTTTTAAAATTATTTAATGAATTTCAGAGTCAGAGTCTCAGAGTCAGAATCTCAGAATTTCATGAAATAATTTAAAAAAAATGCGTGGGGCTCCGCGCAATTTCTATGTCTAGCCAGGTACAGCTAAGCAGCTGGGGGCTGGAATCCGCAGCGCAGGGATGCCCAAGCTTTCTGGGCACCCCCCGCTGCAAATTGCAGCCCGCAGCCGCCCCAGAAGATGGCGCGTTCATTGAAGTGCCATCCTCTGACGCTGAACCCCGCTCTTCCAGCGGCCCTGGTAGCGGTGGCACGCTGGGTAATAAAGAGGTTAGGGCCAGCTTTGTATTATCAGCTGGCCCTAAGCCCGAAATTTATGGTGGTCACGCCAATATTAGACATGACCGCCATGAATTTCTATTAAATTGTTTTAAAAAAAACACAACACAAAGAAAATTTTTTATTAGAAATAAAAAAAAAAGCCATTAGGGACTCCATCTTTAATTAAAAAAATCCTCTTCCGTCCGACGCAGTCCAAAACGCGATGTCCTCTCTGCTACATCCCCTGTGTATAGATATAGATCTCTATGCACAGGGAATGAGCAGACTGAGAACAATCTCAGCTCTGCTACATCATCTCTGTGCACAGACATTCATGTCTGTACACAGGGAATGAGCAGACTGAGAACAATTTCAGCTCTGCTACATCAGGCAGCAGGCGGGCTCTAGGACCCTGGAGCTGGCAGCCAACACAGAGGAGACAGGACTCTTATCTGTGCGAGTCAGCGATTACTTACAAAGTAAACGAGCAATGCAAATAAATGACAAAACTAGGATTGCTTCAGGCTGAAGCTTCCGAGACACATCTGCGAGTTGTAAATCTCACACTACTCGCTATTACTCGCTTCCCCATTCATTAACATTGGACTCGCTAGACTCGCAACGAGTAGCGAGTCCTGGGCTCGGACTCGCTAGAGTCAAGCGATTCCGAGTAATTTAGGATTCGCCCATCACTAGTAGTGAACAATGAATGTTGACAAGGATCTAGTATGACATTATGATGATGGTATTGGTTTTAGCTGCATCTAAGTGTGTAGTATAAGGTTCACCTTAGTATATTCATCACATTTTGTAAAGCAAAGTCACACATAAGAAGCTGAATGGATGGACAATGAGAAGATTGTATTGGAAATGGTATGGTTGATGTGATGATTGTGGGCAGTACCCTAGCACAAGAGCTATGACCATAAGGGCATTAATCTTCATTTCTCTAAGATGATACTTGGTTATAGCTAGAGATAATGGGAAGCGTCAACCTAGCCTCCAATTAGTCCTTCCGTCACGTTGAATGTGAGGGGAGAGAAATCAGGGTGCCGCTTCGGTCATCAGAAAACCAGGATGGAGACACACTGTCCATAGTTAATTTCTTTTCTCTTTTGTTTGTAAATATGTGGTTGAAACTTTTTTGAATAGACTTATAAATGAATTTATAGTGACACAGAGGGAGGTGGCTGTGTGTCCTTCCCCTGAGACACCTATTTTTATAGGTTTCAAGGCTCTGTATCCCTGTGCCATTTTCCTGAGCTTCTGGATCATAGTTCTTATTTTTTTTTTATCAACTTCATGTGCCAATAAATAAAGCATGGTCCTGGAGGAGTAAGAAGCTCTTTTATGTGCCAATTGGTTTGAGTTGTCCATTGCCAGGCTCAAAATCCATGTGCCAAAATACTGAAGCCACCTTAGAAATGAGACTCTCATCAACGTCTACCCTAACCTAATAGCCTACACATCTATGAAGCCATTCAACCAGAATGTGAAACTGGTATTATATCCATGTTGTTATATGGTGGAGTCGCTGGTAGACCATTTTTTAAGCCCTTCTCTGCCGTGTTGTTCCTCAGCTAACTCTTTAGGAGGCATTGAAATTAAAGATATCTCTTGAGGTCCAAGGAACACTTTGGGGCATGTGTATCAAGGTTCAGTTTGGCTTGTAGAGTTAGTGCTGCAGTGTGTTTTGCATATATAAAGGATGGTACGGTAACTAAGTTCTGTAGAACCGAAAATGCACATAGAACCTGACACTGAATGGTCTGTTATAAATGTATAGTAGGCAAATTAAGTTGTATATTAAATATACTTTCTGATTAACAGTATGACAAAATTGAAAACAGCCAAAAGATTTAGTGGGATACATTTTAGTACGCAGTACCTTACATGGTGTAACCTCATTATTCCTTACAGACTATTTCAATAAAATATTGCAAATATTTACATATGAAACATGTAAGTAATATATGTAATGGATTATGGTGGGTTTACACGCTCCAACGTCGGTCCGATATTGGATCCGACGGCGCGGGAGCGCGCTTTTTCTGGCCAGATTTCAAAGAATCGCATCGGAGGTTTACACAGCGCGATATCGGCATGCAACGTCTCTACGATGTGTACGCCCCCCTTATACAGCCGACCCAGGAACGACCATTTAACATGGGAGTGAGTAGGGGACGTTGTACTGCACATCATAGCACACAGCACGATCCTGCTTCAACCTCTATCTAATATCGGCCCGTTGAATAGCACGCTCATTCGATCCCCGATATCGGTTTGACATCGTTCGTGCATCGTATTGGTCATTTACACCATACAACGCACAAACGATATCGGGTCCAACGCACGAACCACGTGACTTTTGGTCAGAGTTGGACGCCGATATCGGGACGTGTAAACCCACCATTAGTCTTTTAGTACATAAGTGTAATTCATTAACTTAAATATTATGTCATTAAAATTAAAAAGGTTTTCCTGTGAAAGATCTTTTTCATCCATCCAATGGTGGTTCTGACTGATATAACCCCCACTATTACTATAATAGGGTCCTCCATTCCCTGTTCCTCCTCTTAGTTGTGAAGATTTAATAGAACTATATGGTTACTTGTATATGTTATGTGGATCCAGGTCAGCACCTGGCAATGGTCTATACTTGTACTTGAGGAAATTATAGAAAATCCTATAATGTAGTGTTAGATAGACCTCAACGCAGAGAAAATGAGAATAGCAAGTCCATGCTGAAAAAAGGAGATTGATTGTGAAGGTAATTTTTGGGCCAAATAAACACAGTCCAACATTTTAACCAAAAACTGGCCTTTTCCATGGATGTCTATGTGGGTGCTAGCTGGTTCTAAGTGTCATGGCACGTGCCATATTTTTATTATAGGATCGGCCAGCACCCACCTAGACATCCTTGAAAAAGACAAGTTTTGGTCAAAATGTCAGACTGTGTTTATTTTTTACAAGAATTAGCTTCATAATAAAAAGTCCTTTTTTTCAGTATTAACTTGCTATTCTCTTTTTCTCTCTGCTGAGGCTGAAGGAGACAGATGATTAGAGTGCTCAGCTATGTTCATTGTAACCATAGTGGATATATCTGTAGAATAGGTGTGACCAGGTTGCTTCATGCAATGCCAGCTATAGGGGAAAGGACAAGGGAATCAAGACACCCATTCCTGTGATTGATAGGGATCTGTGCAATCAGACCCCAATAATTATCACCTATCTCAGTTAAGTGAAAAAATGTCTTTCATGAGAAAATCTCTTTTATTCTAGTTATTTTATTATTATTGGCAGTTTTTTTTCTTTGCTGTCTAGAAATCCCTATAAGTTATTCTAGTTATAAGTATTTTCTTACTTTCTGATCTATCCAGTTTCATCCTTGCTATAATATTAAATATTAATTGATATAATGTAGGGAACATAGACAACATGAGATTAGAATGTCGCTCTTTTACTCCCGATCAGATCTTGTAAAGAGTCATTATAAATATTACTAGCTAGATAACAATTAACTATACTAGTGGTGCAGTGCTCCAGTACATAACGTAGGCATCACGGTTTATGTATACCTAGACAAGGATCAGGGAGATGTATACAACATTTCACACTATCAAAATGCATCATCTAACCAAATCTAAATGTATAGAGAACTCAGATCCTAAAAACACAGTTACTTTGATAGAACGTACTGCACAGGGCAAGAGCTTCTGTATGCAATTTAGCTGCAATTACACATTCATTGCATGTATCTTTATGTAGTCATGTATTCAAAGGATAATTGCAAGTGCTATGCTGTAATTGCAGTGTCAGCCTGAGTGCCTAAGATGATGTCATGTGTATTGGCATATAAAACATTCAGAGAACTTGGCCATTAATTATGTTACTTCATTCAAGCACAAGACACATTAAAAAGAGGATCCAGACAAAGAAGCTGCAGTGTGATATATTACTGAATTAGTGTTTTTGATGAGATAGACAGACCTGGCTATATAGTCTATGTCTATAGCTGTATACACAGCTATATATCTATCAGGTCTACACAGGGGAGGATCATTGGTGCAACTGTGTATACATATCTATTCAGTACTATAAACCTGTATTAAGCTATCACAGTCATGGCCGAAACGGTTGGCCCCCTTCAAACTGTTCCAGAATATAAAGTATTTCTCCCATAAAATTATTGTAATTACACATTTTGTCATACATGTTTATTTTCTTTCTGTGTATTGGAACTACACAACAAAAAAACTGAGAAAAAAGGCAAATTGGAAATAATTTCACTCAAGTCAAAACACCAAAAATGGTCCAGACAAAAAATTGTTGGCATCCTCAACTTAATAATTTCTTGCATATCTTTTGGAATAAATAACCGCAATCAATCACTTCCTATAACCATCAACAAGCTTCTTACAACTGTCAACTGGAATTTTGGAAACTCTCCTTTTAACTGCTCCAGGTCTCTCATGTTTGAAGATGTCTTCTTCCCCATCAACAATTTTAAGATCTCTACACAGGTGTTCAATGGGATCTATATCCAGCCTCACTGCTGGCCATTTCAGAACTCTCCAGCGCTTTGTTTCCATCCATTTCTGGGCCCTTATTGAAGTATGTTTGGGGTCATTGTCCTGCTGGAAGACCCATGACCTAGGAGGCAAAGTCAGCTTTCTGAGACTGGACAATACATTGCGATGCTAAATCCTTTGGTATTTTTTGGATTTCATGATGTCTTGCATACAGCCAAGGCACCCTGTAACAGCTAAACAGCCCAGAACATCTTTCCACCACCACCTTATTTGACTGTAGCTACTTTGTTCTTTTCTTTGAAGGCTTCATTACATTTTTGTTAACCTCCCTGGCGGTCTGTTTAGGTCTTGAATTTTTTGCTAAAAGCGGGCTACCCGCGTTCGCGGCAGATGCGGTAAAAAAACCGCATCTGCCGCACTTGCCGCATAGCTGCCGCACTTGCGGCGCGGTTGCGGCGCGGTTGCGGTGCGGTTGCGGTAATCTGCATAGTAAAGGGAACCAACCACCTCGGATGACCCTCATACATTGTTAATATGTGCCCCTGCAGCCTAGTAAACCATTAGCAGCACTGTTTTTGTGTGAAAAGTGGCTGCAGTAGAAGTGAGATAATGATTTTATAAACTTACATGCCTGCGTACTTGAGGGCGTCTCCCTGTGTGTGCTGGGACTTGTGTGCTGTGCTCATCATGTCTGCTCTCCCCCTCCCTTATGCACGCCCCCTCTCAGCCTGCTATAGTGATGTGAGGCTGATTGCGTCATAAAGGGGCGGGGCTAAATCGCGGCATCCCGGTAGCCCCGCCCCTTTATGATGCAATCAGCCTCACATCACTATAGCAGGCTGAGAGGGGGCGTGCATAAGGGAGGGGGAGAGCAGACATGATGAGCACAGCCCACAAGTGCCAGCACACACAGGGAGACGCCCTCAAGTACGCAGGCATGTAAGTGTATAAAATCATTATCTCACTTCTACTGCAGCCACTTTTCACACAAAAACAGTGCTGCAAATGGTTTACTAGGCTGCAGGGGCACATATTAACAGTGTATGAGGGTCATCCGAGGTGGTTGGTTCCTATGCAGATTACCGCAACCGCGCCGCAACCGCGCCGCAAGTGCGGCAAGTGCGGCAGATGCGGTTTTCTCACCGCATCTGCCGCGAACGCGGGTAAGCCCGAGCCTGACTCGGGGTTAACGCTTCTGGTAGTGAATGTTAACCCCGAGTCAGGCTCGGGAATAACGCTAGGAAGGTTAAAAAGTAAAATCATGTGCTTTACCAAAAAGTTTTAACTTGGCCTCATCTGTTTAGAAGATGCTTTCCCAGAATGATTTTGGCTTACATACATTTTGGCAAATGGCAGTTTAGCTTTATTATGTCTGTGTCAGCAGTGAGGTCCTCCTGGGTTGCCTACCATTGTGTTTCATTTAATTCAGATGTTGATATTCACAGTGACACTGATGAACCCTGAGACTTTAGGACAGCTTAAATTGATTTTGAACTTGATTGGGGCTGCTTATAAATCATTGGTACTATTCTGTGTTGCAACCTTTCATCAATGTTTCTCTGCCATCCATGTAAAAGCATGTTAACTACAGTTCCTTGGGCTTCTTAGTTTTGTTCAGCACCATGGACAAAGGAACATCAAGATCTCTGAAGATGGACCTTTACTTTGTTTATATTTTTCAACAAATTTTTGTTCTCATGACTTCAGACAGTTCAGTTGTTTCTGTTCTCCATGTTACGTGTGGCAAAGACAAACAATGCAAAGATTAAGTCAACTTCTCCCTTTTTTCTCGTTTCAGATGTGATTTTCATGTTGCTCATAGCTGTTACTTACCACAGTTGATTTTGAATGAGCATTATGCTTGAGAAAATTTGTTTACCCACAATTTTGTAAAGATGCCAACAAATTTGTCCAGCCCATTTTTGGGGATTTTGAGTGAAATTATGTCCAATTTGCCATTTGTTTGGCAAAACATGTAATTGCAATAATTTTTTGGTACACTACATTTTCTAAAACAATTTCAAGTTGCAAACAGTTTCAGCCATGATTGTATATCAATTAGTCCACCCAATTCAGATCATGAAAAGTCAGGACATCTGCAGATATGGTAACTGCACCAATGAGGGTGCAGTCCTCCAAATTCACGGTCAAATGGATACAATCTATAGTAGAATAAGATGCTAAACTCCAAACATAGCTAAGAACATGAAAAAAAATGTAAATGTATTCCATGCTAAAGGTAAACAGTCTTTCGGCTTACACCTTTATTCAACACATTGTGTACATTTGTCATGGAATACTTTTTTTCATTTTTTTAGCTATTTCTTTCTCTTCTACACATATATAGATATATATTAATGAAATAATAAATTACAATTAAAGGATATGTTCACACAGTGTTTTTAGATATGTGCTTCAAAATCCATATCAAAATACCTTTGACTTTGGCTTTGCAAATGAAGCAACATATGGGATCGAAATTAACATTTAGTAGACATATTTACTCCCTGATTTCCACACACTCATTAGGGTCCTTTCACATCAGCTTTTTTCGCTGATCGCGGCAGTTGCGGTGAAAAAACTGCAACTGCCGCGATTACAGCATAACGGCCGCACTAGCGATTCACTTGCGGCAAGCCCCATACAATGTCTATGGGGCTTGCGGCAAGTGTGCGGCAGGTGCGGCAAGTGCGGTTTCGGCACCTGCCGCAAGTGCCGATACCGCATTTGGTTTGTGTCTTAGGTTAGGACAGAGGTAGAAGTTCAAAGGAAGCACATCAGGTTAGTTCGCAGGGTGTTTACAAATTTCAAAGTGAAGTTTTCTAAGGCTAGGTTCACACATAAGCCCTTGGTATGTTTTTGGCATCAGTTTTTGCACTTTTTTTTTCGAAGTCCAAAAACTGATGGAAAAACGGATTATATGTAATAAACACCCTATCTGTTTTTTACTGCACCTAAAAACATTGCTAGGAGCATTTTTTAGCCAAAAACGTTGTTAGGAATGTTTTTGGGTGCAGTTTAAAAACGGATCTGTTTTTTTAACATGCCTTAGAAAATGGATCCTGTTTTTTTGCAAAAAATGACTAAGTCCAAAAAACGTTCAGGGGCGCAGGAGGCTCAAAAAGCACCCAAAAAAAACAAACGGATTTTGCACGGAAAACACTTCCAAAAATGGATTGCTATATGTGACCCTAGCCTAAGCCACATATAGTTTATTGTGATCAATGTTTTTTATATTTTCCTGATAATAACCAACCATTGCATGGTACTGCTGACTAATACAACATCCAACTCTATATCAAGAAATGTCAGGTATGCAATTGTATGTTACATTTATTTAGTACAAAAAATATAATTGAAATGAATTTGAAGTCCAATCCCTCCTTGATACATATGCCATTAAGTGAACGGGAAAATTAAAAATGTAGTTAATACATATATTTTGTCTCACATTTGTGTCTGAGATTCTCTAGAGATTTGTAGCCCGGATTACGTTTGAAGAGGATGAGGTATTTCAGGGATACAGATAATGATACAGTCAGCCTAATATGTAATTTCAAGAGTGTAATTTCTTCTATCCTTTGTGGTTTTCCACTTTTTGGCTGTAGAAATGTTTGCTGTTGATGTATAGGAAACACTTCATTTCTTGAGTAGCTTTTTTCTTGTGTGGTTGGTTCTATCTGCTTATTTGGTTATTTTTTTTGTTTATTTCTTCTCTTTCACAATGTCAGCTGCTTTTCTGGCTGAATTACATTCTCTCTAGATGCTGCTACCATAAACCTAATAGACTTCATGATAAGCATTCTGGATTTTCCACCAGATGGACTTGTGCTTACAAACTATTTAGTTTGTGGAAACACTTGACCAACTTGTAGTTAGGTCAATATACAGTGCCAAATACATGATCTATTTCATGTTTAGCCAATGCGTGCACAGGTTCAAACACATAGGAGAAGTAATTCTTGAAGATTTCTAATACTGTTTGTGCTGTCAGTCATTGCTCAGCATTCAGAAGCCTTGTAATGCTCACTTTTATAAAGGAGCTATCTACTTTTATGTAAAGTAAAGCTGTTCATTCATGAACAAAAAACCTTCTGCAATTTTCCCATACACATTCACCCCAATTCATCAAGACATTGTCTATGCCAGTCTTGATGAGGGATCGTGCTGGAGTTGGTGGCATCTGATTCATTACGAGGCACTCACCTGCGCCTCAGCACAAATCTTACTCCAGTTAGGGACTGAACTAAAATTTCTGTCATGACATACACCACAGCTCATCATGTATTAGACAAGTCGTAGTGTCACCTCCACTGTAACGCTCCTATGCCTCTACAGCTCCTCCTGTTTTGGCAGAGTTTAGTGAAACTGGTGGGAAAATACTAAAAGTCACTAAATTATTGCATAACCTCAAGTTGCAAAATAAATTTGGAAGTTATCAAAGTGATTTGTACCAGATTTCTAGCAAAGCACACTTTGCAGAATTGGGAATCGAGACCTTTGCATTTTGATTACTTACCATTATCAAGATCTGTAGCAAAAATATTTATTTTGTCCAGATGCTTTTTTCTGATATTTATGTTTACACAAAGTGTATTTTTTGGGAGTCCATGCACTTTTTTTCCTCAAAGCTGGATATATTTGGAGCTGAATCTCAATATCAGATCATTTGGATATAAATAATGTGTTCATTCAGGAGAGCAAGTGAAGGTCTTGAAATCGTGAAAAGGTAAAACACAAATATATTAAGTTGTATAACTTTTCATTGTGTGATGCAATTCACATAAAACACCTTTAATAATAAAAAAAAGTAACAGAAGACTCAAGTATAAAGATTATCTGCAAAATACACATTTATATGCATTAAAGAAAGAGTCTTCTGGAAAGGTGTTTAAACAATTGAAGGAGATAAAATTAAAAATAAAAAAATCTAAACAAATTATTGGATAATTTACCTCTACATTTCGAGAACTCCTGGCAAAGTTTTTTTAAGACACAAAAAACAGGAGTCCATTAGCCCAGACTTTCTAAGATTTCTAAAATTCAATGAGGTCAACACTCTAGTCACCTTGCTCAGAATTTGTGACTTAGCGATAATGTTAATGTAATGCCCATTAAGGTGTATATTTGGGATTTAAAAAAATATGTAGTACCTAAGCACTAACAAGCAGGTAGTTAGTGCGACCTGCCTGTTGTTCTTGCCACTGTTCACAGCCGACACAGACCGGTCACAGACTGCTCTTAACTGTGATACAATGGTTTTATCAACAGAACTGAGGGTTCTTTTCCATTCTGCTCTCTCGAGGGATGGGACAACTGATGTCATAGTGATTTACAGCCAGTTCCTTGCTACCTAACTGGGGGAGCTGGCTGTCAATAAGTATGACAATGACTGTGACACCCATCAGAAGAGCAGAGAAGCCTCCTCTCTGTTGACGTGATGTCAGCTGAAGTTGCAAAATCGCCGCCTGGTGCAGTCTTAGATCGCTCTGTGTCGGTGGTGAATGGCGTTGGGTAGAACAGGCAGGTAGGCAGCAACTACCTGCCAAATAGTGCTAAGACACTTTTTTTGGGGGGGGTGAAGTCACGGATAGACTCTTTAAATTACGCTAAAAATTTGAGTAACACAATCGTAAGAGCAAGAAAATCTACCCTTGGGCACATTACAAATTTTAAACAGAGGTAGCCTTTTTTTCAGCTTATTGTTTATCCATTAAATAATAGGTCTAAACTTTAGTAAGGAGGTCAAGATGTGGTTGAAAACTTAAATGGCAGAAATAGGTCAGTTTGCAATGCTTCTATTAATATGTATTCTTAAAAATAGAAACTCTAACACATCGAAATATAAGAACTCTTTAGAGAAGAAAGTACTTTGTGTCATCGCCCTCTAGAGTTATGCATTATTTTTTATTCTGGGAGTTAATATAAGGTGACATTTTAACTGTATGGTTCACTAGATTTTGGCCAATAAACTGTTAATAAAATAGTTCATTCTATAGTACATGGAACACAACATTGCTTTGAATTCATTTTCAAGTTCCTCATTGAACTTGACGTCTAAGAAATGGCTAGGTTAGTATGTCATGAAGAGCAGTAGATATTCCGATGAATTGCTTTGTAAAGGTATTCTTAGCCAAAATTGCTCGTATAACAGGAACGCTAAATTTACTGACATGCAGTAGGTATTTACTCACATCAACGTAGAGCATTGTACAAATCACCTCCTTCAAGCTGCTATATGGACGTGCCCAAGTAAATAATCATTACCATTATTGCTGCCCTAGATCACTTTAGTATCAAATATTCTCATGCTTCTATTACAAAGGTTAAGCACATTTAGTGCTCTGTTATATGAGTGATGTAAAAACAGATATGGGGAATTACATTCTATCCATTGGATTTATACAGAGAGCAGAACAACAGTGACTTCACATTTCCATGCTGGTATTTGGAAATCAGAAAATCTAGTTCACTCACACAGTGATTTGCATCACAGCTCAGGAGAGAGATGGAAGCAGCTAATTGTGGTGTACAGAAAGACAGAACTGTGATATTTTTTCCCTGTTGTGTTAATTTTTTTAAGGTTTTTTTTCTTTTTCTCAAATGTGTTCATGAACAAGAAAAACAAAAAATTAAAAAAAAATGTTTACTATAAATTCCTCCTCTGCTGTTTACAAATAAAAGTTTTAAAGGGACAAAAAAAACTTTAAATGAAAAATAACCTATATATATATATGTACATATATATATTAATTGAAAGTAATTCACAGGCGTTTTACATTATGAAACAGGGTGTTTTTTTTAAGTCAAATGTTTAAAGAAAAAAAAAAAGGTCAAAATTCTCTCTGACTTTCATGTTGTTTATATGTGTGTAAAATCGAACAAACAAATTTTGAAGGCAATTTTTCACGCCTCTTAACTGCTATAATAAAAATAAAAAAAAATAAAGGACTCAATGGAATTTTGCCAGAGACTTTGCGACTTCTGGGTTATACACTTATATAAAGAAAAAATTGTTTTTGTGTTACTTATTAAAAACATAAAAAAAAAAAAAAAAAAAAAAAAAAAATATAAATAATACAAAATTCCTATATGTCATTTTGTTCTATAAAGTTACTACTTACAATTTAACATGGGAAATTTTTAAATAAAACAAAAATATATGTTGATGCTGACAGGTGATACATTTATAGTTCTATGATTATTTGTTGCCTACTTCAATGTTCTAGAGCTTAGAAAACAGTGTAGGGGTGACTTAGTCAATGGTATTTGCTTCACAAAAAAGCTGAATCCCAGTGGTAGGACGTTCAAATAAGAGGTCAGATCGGTACATTTGGTCTTCACTGAGGTTCTATATCTGTCCAGTTGGCACATGTGTACTAGCATATAATTTCCTTACTGCGTGATCATATTTACCATTTAAAGAAGGTCTTGAAACTGGCTGCATACATGCAAATATTCTTGAAAGTTTGTGAACCCTTCAGAATTTTCCAGGTCAAAAACTACATCAGATTTTCACACCAGTCCTAAAAGTACATAAAGAACCAAATCAAAGAATTGATTCAACAATATTAGACTTTCTCTACTATCAAGTGAGGAAAATGATTCATGATGAAACACGATGAAAATGTTAATCAATAGGATTAGCAGATAATTTGAAAGTGAAATTAGAGTTACCGTATATACTCGCATATAAGCCGAGTTTTTCAGCCCAAAAATTGGGCTGAAAAGTACCCCCTTCGGCTTATACACGAGTATATACGCCGAGTACACAGGCCGCCTTCCCGCCACCATCAGAATACAGCCCCCCCCCCATCAGTATCCAGGGCCCCCCCTTGCAGCCGAAACCTGTAAAGTAAGATCATTATACTTATCACTGTCCTGTCGCCGCCGTCCCCGCTGCCGTCTCGCGCTCCTCCGGCTTCATCCGTCTTCTTCCGGCTTCCTCCTCTGGCGCAGACAATGACGTCATTGCCTGCGCCCATCGGAGGAAGCCGGAAGAAGACGGATGAAGCCGGAGGAGCGCGATGTCGGCAGCGGGGACGGCGGCGACAGGACAGTGATAAGTATAATGATCTTACTTTACAGGTTTCGGCTGCAAGGGGGGGCCCTGGATACTGATGGGGGGTGCCTGTATACTGATGGTGGCGGGCGGGCGGCCTGTATACCTCTGGGGCTGCTGCTATATATACCTCTGGGGCTGCTGCTGTATATACCTCTGGGGCTGCTGCTGTATATACCTCTGAGGCTGCTGCTGTATATACCACTGGGGCTGCTGCTGTATATACCTCTAAGGCTGCTGCTGTATATACCTATGGGGCTGCTGCTGTATATGCCATTGGGGCTGCTGCTGTATATACCTCTGGGGCTGCTGATGTATATACCTCTGGGGCTGCTGCTGTATATACCTCTGGGGCTGCTGCTGTATATACCACTGGGGCTGCTGCTGTATATACCTCTGGGGCTGCTGCTGTATATACCTCTGGGGCTGCTGCTGTATATACCTCTGAGGCTGCTGCTGTATATACCTCTGAGGTTGCTGCTGTATATACCTCTGAGGCTGCTGCTGTATATACCTCTGGGGCTGCTGCTGTATATACCATTGGGGCTGCTGCTGTATATACCATTGGGGCTGCTGTTGTATATACCACTGGGGCTGCTGCTGTAACACTGCTGGGGCCTGTATATACCACTGGGGAGGCCTGTATACCACACTGCTGGGGTCTGTATACCTGTGCTTGGGTCCACCCTTGGCTTATACACGAAACAATAGGTTTTCCCAGGTTTTGGGGGCAAAAGTAGGGGGGTCGGCTTATACACGGGTCGGCTTATACACAAGTATACACGGTAGTTGTTTTTACTCAATGGAATGACAATTTGGTGGGACTGGATAATCGATTTAATTTAAAGAACAAGGCTTTATCAAATTCTGATCCTCAAAGAGCAGGTTGGGAAAGTTTATCATTGCATAACTAAGGGCAATTCTTAAGACCCCAGACAAAGAGTTGTTGATGCTCATCAGGCTGGAAACCATTGCAAAACAATTTCTAAAGGGTATGGACTTCACCAATCTACAGTCAGGCAAATTGTGAACAAATGGAGAAAATTCAAGACCATTATTATCCTCACCAAGAGTGGTCGACCAACAAAGATCATTGCAAGAGCAAATTGTGTAATAGTCTGAGCTCAGAATAGAATTACAGGTAACCTAAGCAACTTATGGGGACGTCACACACGTCAATATCGCTTGCAATATCGCTGCTCCACATGCTTAGTTACCCGCTTGTTTACATGGTTAACAGCAATCTCGCTGGTACTGATCGCTGGTGAGTCTGCCTGTGTGACAGCTCACCAGCGATCAGCCTTCAATGTCGCCGGCGATGAGATCACTGGTGACATTGATGTGTGTGACGTCCCCATTAAGGTCTTTTTCATACTAGCAATTTCATCCACCAGAAGGGCTGGACCTGTACAATAATGGTGTGCATGGTAGGGTTGCAAGAAGAAAACCACTTCGCTAAAAAAAACCTGTTTCCTAAAGATCCCTGGACATGCTGGAAAGCTATTGGAACAATGTTTTGTGGATGTACGAGATCAAAGTAGAGCTTTATGGTTTAATTAAAAGTGTTATGTTTGTAGAAATAAACAATGTACTAAAGCATAAAAATCTCATCAACACAGTAGTGATAGTATCATCAATGCATCCCAGCCAGGATGAATTGGCATCATTAACAGAGTAATGAATTGTAAATCATAATGTCAAATTCTAAAGGAAAATCTCAGGACATCTGTCCATAAGCTAAAGCTCAGGGGAACATGGGTGATGCAGAAAGACAACAACCTAAATTGTACAAGTTGTTATACAAAGGAATGTTTAAAGAAGAATAAAATTTAACTTTTGGAATGGCCAAGTCAAAGTTCTGACCTTAATCCTGCTAAATATTGTAGAAGGACCTGAAATGCACAGTTCATGGGAGGAAATCCATGCTTTGTAGGGAGGACCGAGCTAGAATTCTTCCAAACTGTTGTCCTGTACATGATGCGTCAGCACTAGTGATGGGCGAATCCTAAATTACTCGGAATCGCTTGACTCTAGCGAGTCCGAGCCCAGGACTCGCTACTCGTTGCGAGTCTAGCGAGTCCAATGTTAATGAATGGGGAAGCGAGTAATAGCGAGTAGTGTGAGATTTACAACTCGCAGATGTGTCTCGGAAGCTTCAGCCTGAAGCAATCCTAGTTTTGTCATTTATTTGCATTGCTCGTTTACTTTGTAAGTAATCACTGACTCGCACAGATAAGAGTCCTGTCTCCTCTGTGCAGCTCCAGGGTCCTAGAGCCCGCCTGCTGCCTGATGTAGCAGTGCTGAGATTGTTCTCAGTCTGCTCAATCCCTGTGTACAGACATGAATGTCTGTGCACAGAGATGATGTAGCAGAGCTGAGATTGTTCTCAGTCTGCTCATTCCCTGTGCATAGAGATCTATATCTATACACAGGGGATGTAGCAGAGAGGACATCGCGTTTTGGACTGCGTCGGACGGAAGAGGATTTTTTTAATTAAAGATGGAGTCCCTAATGGCTTTTTTTTTTATTTCTAATAAAAAATTTTCTTTGTGTTGTGTTTTTTTTAAAACAATTTAATAGAAATTCATGGCGGTCATGTCTAATATTGGCGTGACCACCATAAATTTCGGGCTTAGGGCCAGCTGATAATACAAAGCTGGTATTAACCCCTTTATTACTCAGCGTGCTACCGCCACCAGGGCCGCTGGAAGAGCGGGGTTCAGCGCCAGAGGATGGCGCTTCAATGAACGCGCCATCTTCTGGGGCGGCTGCGGGCTGCAATTTGCAGTGGGGGGTGCCCAGAAAGCTTGGGCATCCCTGCGCTGCGGATTCCAGCCCCCAGCTGCTTAGCTGTACCTGGCTAGACATAGAAATTGCGCGGAGCCCCACGCATTTTTTTTAAATTATTTCATGAAATTCTGAGATTCTGACTCTGACTCCGAGACTCTGACTCTGAGACTCTGACTCTGAAATTCATTAAATAATTTTTAATAAATGCGTGGGGCTCCGCGCAATTTCTATGTCTAGCCAGGTACAGCTAAGCAGCTGAGGGCTGGAATCCGCAGCGCAGGGATGCCCAAGCTTTCTGGGCACCCCCCGCTGCAAATTGCAGCCCGCAGCCGCCCCAGAAGATGGCGCGTTCATTGAAGCGCCATCCTCTGGCGCTGAACCCCGCTCTTCCAGCGGCCCTGGTGGCGGTAGCACGCTGGGTAATAAAGGGGTTAATACCAGCTTTGTTATACAAGCTGGTATTAAGCCCGAGATTCTTAATGTCAGGCCACGTTTGACCCAGCCACTAAGAATCTCCAATAAAGGGTTAAAAAAACAAAGAGAAAATTTTTTATTTGAAATAAAAAAAAAAGCCATTAGGGACTCCATCTTTAATTAAAAAAATCCTCTTCCGTCCGACGTAGTCCAAAACGCGATGTCCTCTCTGCTACATGCACAGGGAATGAGCAGACTGAGAACAATCTCAGCTCTGCTACATCATCTCTGTGAGCAGGCGGGCTCTAGGACCCTGGAGCTGCACAGAGAAGACAGCTGGACTCGGCTCGCAAAGAAACAGCAGTTACTTTGCGAGTCTCCCTGCTATCACTGGCACAGTAGCCAGTGATGACTCGCACGAGTCTAATGCAAACAATGGCAATCTTGTCAGCGTTTCTGACAAAACTAGGATTGATATTGATTTGCATTGGACTCGTGCGAGTCATCACTGGGAAACTCGCCGAGTACCGAGTCCTGCGAGTCCCTTACTACTCGCCGAGTAACGAGTCCTAGCGAGTAGATTCGCCCATCCCTAGTCAGCACACAACAATTAATAAACACATGAACTTCAATATTGCTATAACCATTAAAAATGTAAGGTACTTAGCGTTTTTTATGATCAAAGAACACCAAAGCCATTCAGCCACTCCAAGATTTACCTAAATATGGATGGTCCTTAAACTAATGTCCTACCTCTTAATGTGCCAAACCAGGCCTCACCTGTATGGAAACTTAAAGAAAGCCAGGAATATCTTGCAATTGAAACCTTGTGTGGGAAACATGGGTGGATAAAGGTACTGAGCCCTGGGGGATACTGCAAAGAGGAAAATAGAGTCCTTATACCTTTAAGATTAAATTAATGTACACATGCACAGATAGACTAGGTGGCCAATATACAACACATACATTTATGATGATATGGTAGGATGACTTTTTGATCAAAAAGCATACCTATATTTTAAATTTTACAGCAATATTGGAGTTTTTGTATTCACTGAACTTTTATTTTCAATAGGGCAAAAAGGGGTGGTGATTTGAACATTTGTGTTTATTTTATTCATATTTTTAAAACTTTTTTTTTCACTTTTTATGAGACCCCTAAAAGGACTTGAAGCTGCCATGGTCGGAAATCTTGTTCAGCGCCACTCTGTACAATACAAAAGCTCTCTCCCCATGAATGCCGATGCTCAGCCAGTGTTCACGGAAGTATGTGATGACAGTCACAGGGGTCAACAACTGACCATGAGTCATGACGATCCATCAACAGCTCGCATTGAAATCACAGGGCTACCAATAGGAGCAGGCAATGGTGTGCATGTGTTAAATCCCACTGTCAGACAGCAGGATTTAACTAGTTAACATTGATGGGTGGATCTTTGATCTGCCCACCACTGTTTGAGGCACATGTAAGCTGAGCAGATCATCTGACATGTACAGGGATTGATATGGACTCCGCGTATAAGCCCATATCAATTGCAGGGAGATGATCCATGATGTAATGCTACCTCATAGGATGTAAAGGGGATAACAAAATCTAATATTTTTAACTCGTTTGTATGGTTTTCTTTATCTACATTTAGGACTTGCGTGAAAATCTGATGTAGTTTTAGTCAGAAATATGTACAATTCGTAGGAATCATAAACTTTCAAGCACCACTGTGAGGAGGCCAGTGCCATGTAGCAAACATGTTAATAATCCTTCCGTTCTGTTGTTGGAGCTATCATCACCCATAAGTGTTTAGGTCAGGAGAAGATGGTGCCCCCATTGTGTTTCTGTAAATAATGGGTACATCCCGTGCATGTTTCTGAAGAGGAGACTCCTTTGTGGGCTGTTTCTATGGTATGTGGTTATAACATACTGTTCCATATAGATACATCAGAAAACCTCCATAGAGACACATCGGAATCTGTGGCTTTTATGGATCAGTACTTCATGGGTCAATAATGCAGCAATGTGCACAATCCTCTTTTTGTTTCTTATTTCTAACATAGTGATATTATATTTACTCAAACACATCTTATTCATATGAACTATTCTGGTACAATGTTGAAAGTATGTCTTCATGGCACATACAAATGACCCAGGTTTTATTGTATTGGTGTTTACCTTCTCATTATTAGCCATAGTGGTGTGGTATTTCTGTAATACACATCATTGAGCTCAGTGCTCTCTGCTATTTTTAGAGAGTCACGAATCCTCTCGTTACTAGCTGCGGTCTTTTCTGTCTGCTCTGCCCTTTCAGTATTTATTCACAGGGTTTATTTTGACAGGTATTAGGGGAGATTTAAAAACACTGCAGCCAATACCCAGAGGATCTGAATCCTGCTTAGAATGAACGGTGCCTAATGAGGTACAGTTCATGAAGCAAACATGTATGATCAGAGTCACAGAAATGTATTGAACATCTTATTCCAAATGCAACACACTTACATTAAGTCTATTGGTTTGACCCTCTGTCTTTATTGATTGTCTGGTCTCGTGGTGAAAGTCTGCAGTCAGGCTGTGTGACTGCAGACTTCTCAATCCTTAAAGGGAATCTGTCACCAGATTTTGCTACTCCATCCGAGTGCAGCATAATGTAGGGACAGAGACACCAAAGACTGATTCCAGTGATGTGTCACTTACAGGGCTGATTGCTGTTATTTTGATAGAGAAATGCTAGTTCTGGAGCAGATTTTAAGTGCTGAGTTCTTTAACCTGCCCACAACATTGATTAACAGCTTTCTGCCCATGTACAGTGTTCACACAAAGATACCGATCAGTGTAATGACTGGGATTATACAGAGCTCATGAATATGGAAGACTACCTGGCAGCAGGATTACTGGTGATAATCTCTTGCTAAATAAATAGTGATTTTATCAAAACATAACTAATCATCCAAGCAAGTGACACATTTCTGGAATCAGGGCCTCTGCCTGTATATTATGATGCTCTCAGAATACGTAGCAAAAATGTGGTGACAGATTCACCTTAGAGCATGTGTACTGCACACTATTAGCGTCCCTGCCAAGACCAGGCAGTCACATGACTATAAGTATGCGATTTGCAGTCACATGACTATAAGTATGCGATTTGCAGTCACATGACTATAAGTATGCGATTTGCAGTCACATGACTATAAGTATGCGATTTGCAGTCACATGACTATAAGTATGCGATTTGCAGTCACATGACTATAAGTATGCGATTTGCAGTCACATGACTATAAGTATGCGATTTGCAGTCACATGACTATAAGTATGCGATTTGCATACTTGCAGTCACGTGCTAAATAGACGTGCTAGGCCTGGCTCAATACAAGTGAATTCTTTCCTCTTTCTACAGTGTCTTTCATAGAATCCTGTCCAATTGATTAACCCCTATGAAGTAATTTGAATATTTTATCAGGCTCCTTGTGATACAAAGGATGAGGAAATTGATACAAATCAAATCGATGTAACATTTTAAGAAATGTGTAGGTCCTTGGAGACTTGAACAATTTATAATTTAATTTGGGAGAGTCAGGAAAAAAAGCCTTTCACCATTTTACTCATAGCAGAAAATTGCATTAGCACAAAATGTGATTCAGGCTCAAGCATGCAGGCTGCCTTGCCACTATCACATCACATGGTATAGCGCAGCCATTTAGGAGGGACTTTTATAGCCCGTATAAAAGCCATTGGAGGGAATTAAGCCGTTTTATTACAATTTAGAGAGAGGATGACAGAGCTTAGAGTTTAGCTGTTGAGGTAAGAAGAGAAAGCCCTAAAACATTGGATGAATAGTCCAGACTGTGTTTTGTACAACTGCAGCAGTGAAGAAAATGAGATTCATTTAATAGGGTTAGAGGGTATGAGAGGTGTCAATACCAGTGCCAGACCCAGTACCTGAGGAAGGCTATGTTTTAAATTTTTTTAGCCGAAACGCGTAGTTTTAATGAGAATAAAAATAATTTGGAAGTAAGAACAAAAGCTTCTATCTCTTCCTAGGAGCGCTTGTGATTTCCACTGGATGTTTTTTTCTTCCTAATTTGAATAGTGCCAAACCCTGTGTAATTGATAATTTATAGATGTACAGCCGTGTAATACTGACTGTGCTGCTGTAAATGAAGAGTAGTTTCAATCTTTGGAAAAGCTCAAGTAGTTTTGTGTTAACGTGTTTCAACCCTTTTTCAAAACAAACTTCAAGAAGATTTTTCACATTTCAAAAAATTAGGGTCAGACACCATGAAAGTGGCATCAATAGACCCAGAATAAAAATTGTATAATAGCGGAGCCTGCATGCATGGCACAGGGTCTGGAACAGGGTTTGGCCTAGCATTTGAAGGTTAAACATTGATTAGTAACAGGTTGATAAGTGACACATGTAGGCATCGTGCTCAGAGAGCCCTGCTAAATTCAGGAAACAGACAAGAAGAAGACCTCAAGAAGAGTCTCCGCATTTTAAAAAATTAAGGCCAGATACCACCAAAGTGGCATCAATTGACCCAGGATGAAAATTGTATAATGGCGACAGCAATGCAGCACACTGAAAAGTACGACATTGCCTACTCTGCAGTCTGCCACTGGGGTGGAAAAGTCCTTTGAGATCCATGACATGTTCATCTTGATGAAAGTTAGACAGTCTACGCTTTCACAGGACTTCCTGATGCGCTTATTTGTTAGGACACCTTCAGCAGTGCTGAAGACACGTTCTGAGAGAATGCTGGCTGCCGTGTGTGACAAAACCTCCAAGGCAATCTGTATAAAGGAAATATAAGTGTGGAGCCCACTGGGACGGGGTACTCGGTACCGGACTGGGGTACTGCTGGGGGATGTCACGGCGGTCCTGGTCCGGACCGTGTCCCGGGCCTGCACAATAAAATGGGAGTTATTTACAGGGGATTTGTCAGTCGTGACGCCACCCACTATATGCGGCCAGTGATGGGGCCGCCGCTGCTGCAGAACCTCCGGGGATGATGGGATAGCAGCTTGGATGAAATAGTTCCAGTGGGTAGAACTGGGTTCCCCAGGGCAGGGATGATAGTAGTAGTAAAAGTCTGTGATGGTGGTTATTGATGCTGCAGGAGAGTAGGGGTAGCAGTAGAGATGATGAGAGTGGAGGCAATGGCAGTTTATGAGGGAAAATGGGGGTTCAGCAAGGATCACACACACTCACGGTTTCTGTAGTTTTCCAAGTCTTTACTTGCAGATGGTATAATACAGTATTGTCCACGGAGTCTGTACCGGGTTGCTCCCACCCTGACCAGGTCCTTGGCCTCCTACTTATGCGCTGTGTGTGGCCCTGCTGCCACTTGTAGCTGAACTGCTGGCCCTGTCTCTTCCCACGGGTTCCAATCTGCTAGGCAACTTGAGTCCTCTGTGTCACTGACCCCTCCGTGTTGCTTTGCTATGGTACAGTGAAGATGGTGGACCTTCACTATCCCGGTATTTACTGTCCTGTCTGTCTCAGGCACAGCCTCGGATCCGGTATCCGTCCTAAGTGCCTCTCCGGGGCTAAGTTTAGGGTAACTTCTTATCCCGGGGATGTTCCTCTGTTCCTCTGTCTCCTCTCCTCAGACCTCTCAGGACCTCCACTTCTACTTGACTCTGCTCCTGCTCCAGACTAAAACTTAAACTGACTAAACTGTCACTGTCACTCTGAGGTAAACAACTTTAGCTCCTCCCACTAGTGCAGGTGCCACCTAAGCTCCTCCCACTTTCTAGTGTAGTCTCATGTGGGGACTAAACCTGTGTTGATGTTTCTGTGGCACATTAAACCTTGGGGTGCCACATTCCCCCTTAGTTAAAGACAGTACTCCGGGACTGTGGAACAATAAAGAAACAAACAATTAATACAATTAATATTTACAGAGACTTAAAAGTAAAAAGTACAAAAATCACTAAAGTTCAAAAACAGTCCAAAAATTCAAAAAGCAGTCCTTCCGGGGGTTTATTCTATTGCCTCCGGGCTGATGAATATATACAAGAAAGTTTATACCACAACCAGTCCGTGGTAGTATGGTCCATAAAAAAATAAAAGGAAAAAGTTTGAAGAATATGCAAAAAGTTCATACAGGATAGTCTCTGTAGGTACTGGGCTTTTTTTAACGTTGCATTAACTATGTACATTTGTCCACGGGCGTATCTGCTTAGGAGGCCTGGATTCTCTACACCACCCCCAGGCACTTTCTTTCCCTAACTTAATGTACATGGGGGTTAATCCAGTTCCTCCACCCTCTTGGACACTATCTACCGAGTTTAATTTATATTAACACAAACATATTTACATTTTACAGTTAATTTGACCTTTTAATCCCTGTACCTAGCTGGTAACCGCCCTCTGGTACTACGCTCTGATCTGCGTAAAACGGGTATACTACTTGCATGTAGCCTATTGGTGCTGGTGGGCATGTACCTACTTGTAGTGTTTGGTACTATAGAAGATGAAGATCTGACTGTAGGACTGGCAAGCTCACTGGGACCAGGAATTGATTCTTCCTCTACGGGTTCTACTTCCAGTTCTTCAGGTCTTGGGACTTCTTCTGGTAACACGGGTTCTGGTGTTGGTTCCACCATTGGAGGGAAAGCAATCATTGGGATTACAACGGCTTCGTGATAATTTGGCCATGTTTTGAGGAAATCTCCTAGCACCGTATGAAATACTTCATCTTCTTTCTCTTTGACAGGTTGGACCTGTACGGGCACTGTTACTTCTGGTGTCTTCAGGGTTTCAGGACACGGTTTGAGATGGTCTCTGGACACAAGTATCGAAGTTCTTCCTTCATCTTTGCTTATTAGACACATTTTAGCATTGTCTAGATTGGATGGTAAGACTGTGTATGGGATGGTTTCCCACTGATTATCCAATTTGTTAGTGCGTCTCTTTCTTTTGAGAACTTGCTCACCGGGTTGTAATGGAGTTGCTTGAGCACGTTGGTTATAGGTTCTCTCTTGTCTTGCTCTAGCTTGCTGAAGATTTTTCTCAACGCACTCTTGTACTAGGCGATACTGTTGCTGACGTAAGGTATCCCATTTGGATTCTTCAACTTCTGCGTCTGGTTTTAGAATTCCCATATCTAAGTCAATTGGTAGCTTGCCGGGTCTTGTACGCATAAGATAAGCTGGGGTGCAGTTTGTAGAACTCACCGGAACATGGTTGTATAAGTCTACCAAATCGGGTAATTTATCTGGCCATTGATTTCTCTCAGATTCTGGTAACGTTTTCAATAGGTCTATTACAATATGGTTCATCTTCTCACATAAGCCATTTATTTGGGGATGGTACGCTATCGTGCGGATCTTCTTACAGCCGTACATATTGCAGAATTCTTGGAAAATCTCTGATTCAAAGGCTGGACCTTGATCTGCAAGGACTTGTTCTGGGTAACCATGCGGTCTACAGAAATGGGTCTGAAAAGCTCTTGCTGCCGTCTTCACTGTCAGGTCCTTGACGGGTACCACCACTAAGAAGCGTGAGTAATGGTCCACGATGGTTAAGGCATAGACTTAGCCTGACCGGCTTGGTGACAACTTGACGTGGTCTAATGCAACTAACTCTAGTGGTTGCTTGGTTACTATGGACTGGAGTGGGGCTCTCTGCTGATCTTTTCTTCTGAGGTTGCATGGGCCACATTTTCTGCACCAATCTTCAATTGTTTTTCTCATGCCAACCCAATAGAATCTCTCTCTTAGGAGCACTTCCAACTTCTTCCATCCGAAATGACCTGCACCGTCGTGGTAGGCTTCTAAGACCATTTTGACGTCTCGCTTGGGTACGATTATCTGCCAGACCAATTCATGTGTTTTGGGATTGGTATGCCTTCTGCAGAGCTTCCCTTGATACAGGAACAACTTGCCTCTCTCTTTCCAGAGTTGTTGGGTCTCTGCCGGGGCGTTCTGGTTAGGGTACACACCTTGTTGTGGTTGTGGAGCCCACTGGGACGTGGTACTCGGTGCCGGACCGGGGTACTGCTGGGGGATGTCACGGCGGTCCTGGTCCGGACCGTGTCCCGGGCCCGCACAATAAAATGGGTTATTTACAGGGGATTTGTCAGTCGTGACGCCACCCACTATATACGGCCAGTGATGGGGCCGCCGCTGCTGCAGAACCTCCGGGGATGATGGGATAGCAGCTTGGATGAAATAGTTCCAGTGGGTAGAACTGGGTCCCCGGGGCAGTGATGGTAATTGTAGGCTTTTCAGGAAAAGGGGATGATGTGGAGATGGCTCCTCACAGGGCTAGATGGAGAACTGACAGCTTTTCATACCTGAAATCAGACACCGACAACGTAGCAGGGTTCACCCAAGTTTACTGTTCTTATTCTTCTGTCAAACAGGGCACGGTATAATACAGTTCTTTACAGCTTTGCTATATTGAATCCGGTATACTGAACCCACTGCAGCCAGGTTATCTTCCCTAGACTCCTCGGTCCCTCTACGTGTCCTTTCAGGCTATTTCTCAGTGTTCCTCTTTAAGTGGATTGCGGAGCGGCAGCTCGGTCCCTATTAACAGCTTCCCCCTAAGTCTCTGGGCAGTAAGCCAGGTTCTCTCTGTTGCTGCTGTGCTCCCAATCCTCTGGTGGGAATATAGATCTGGAGTCTGTATTCCCCGTCAGGTTGTCTGGGGCACCGGGTAAATCTTCAGCCCCCCTCAGAGCTGACACTCTGGTTTAAGCCAAACCACAGGTATCCCTATCTCTCAAGAGATCACCAGGTCCTTTCCTTCCCGTGTAACTTCCTAATATATTCAGGGAGGCTCTCCTGTCAGTCAGCTTCTGATCTTCTGTCTTTCCTGGACCTGATGGTACTGGTCCTCTCAGCCTATTCTGGCCTACTCCTTGGTCTTCAACTCACTCTGACCTACTTCTTGATCTTGGCTGCTCGGCACCTGCCTACTGGCTAACCGCTTCCTGTTTCTCCCTTATATACTCCTCCGTTACCATGACTACGCTCCATCCACTCATATCTAACCTACTACCCCTTGTCTGCCTAGAGTCCCAGACTCCGGGTTAGGTCCCTATGACAGTGGATATGGGTTTGAGGTGTTTGCTAAACAAACTGTCTACCCTCCTGCCTGGCTGCAGTCACTACCTGTGGCCACCCTGGACGCAGGGGCACCACACTCCCCCGGACTTAAACCGGCGTGTCCTCATGCCGTCCGGCATGGATCCCCCTGAAAAACATTTTTATCTTGCAAAACATTAACATTAAACATTAAGCATATTTGTCATCGTATTACGGAGGTACGAATTTTAAAACGTTGCATTTAAAATAAATAACATATATATTACTCTCTTAAAAATTTAAAAAGTCTTCTTAAAAAGGTGCTAAAAATCTTAAAAAGTGCAAAAGCTTCAAAAGGCACTCAGCAGTTCAGTTCAAGTTCTATGCACCGCCTCAAAAGTGCAATACTTCTGGTCTTAAAACCAAAGGGGAGCACACTGAGTGCTCAACTATATACAACTAAAGTTTATACCAGCTCACTGTCCGTGGTATCAATGTCCAAATAACATATAAGATGATCAGGGGAAAAAGGCTAACATACATTCAGGAATGGGATGGGGCCAATAAGGATCACGTCACATTCATACTTACAGTGTCTTGTTGGTAACAGGATCCGGGTCGTCACTCCTGTTTCTTCCAGGGCAGAACTTGTGGTGCTCTCCAGGTCGGGAACAGTTCCAAAGATTCTAGAGCACTCGATAACAAATGGCTGTAGCTGGTCTGCGTTGCTACGTCAACTTTAGTTGGTACAGCCTCCTCCACGACGTCTTCTGGGATTGTGGTAGAATCCGGGTAAGCAGCTGGATCCTCTAGTTCTTGCAATTCTGGAGGATCTGGGTGAATTGTTGGATCTTCCCATTCTTGTAGTTCACTGCCTTCCGGTGTTTGTAATGACAATTTCTTTACCTTTATTCCATAAGGGCCTGGTTGTCCAGGCACTACTATGTAGGAGACCCATTCTCCGATCTGCAATTCCCTGTCCGGGTGTTTTAGTGGAAGGTGCTCTTCTACGTCCCCACAGTTAATAAATATGTCCCGTTCTGCTCCCGGTTCTGCTCCGCGTATCCCAAGCCTGGTTTAATTTTTACCACCTTTCCCTCGTGTCTCTGGGAACCGGTGGTACTTGGATCTCGCCGGGCAACAGCTTTTAGATACTGAACATGGTTTATCATTGCCTGTTTTTGGGCTAATCTCTCCGCTTCTTCTCTATCCCATTTTCGGGCACATCTTTTTAAATATTCGTCTCTGGTTACAATTTCTACGGGGACCGCATTACTATCAAGGTCCCCAGGAAATCCCATCATATTCTCCTCTTTCTTGTCCCGTTCCCACCAACAGCGGAGCTGTTTCTCCTCTCACTCTGTGGATGCAGGAGCCGGTATCAGAGGCTTCGGTAACTGAAGGGATCTCTCTTCCAAAGCTCCAAGTGGGTCAAACTCTCCAATAGTACCTGGGGGTGTTGTCTCAGGGATGGACACATCAACCAGAACTTCTGTCCCGGGACCTTCCTTGCTCCTGATAGCATTAAAGTCACTAGCCCAGCCGGGCTGCACTGACATTGTCTGCTTATGTTGATAAAAGTCTATTTGTATCCGGGTCCTCTGCTCTATTTGGGCCCGGGTTAACTGCAAGGGCAACAGCCGCATTACACCCCTCCGGGTGTCTCGGACTTGTGGATATCCTCTACCGCCTTCCGCCATGCCGCTAGGATCACTCAATATCTCTCCCTGGCCAGGTTCCTCCACACTCACGTTCAGTGGGTTCTCCGGGATCAATTGAGGTCTTTCCTCTGCAGCACTCTCCACAGCGTCTTTTCCTTCCGTCCGGGTATACGGTAATGGCCGCTGCTCCACATCCGGTTTCTTGTCCCGCCTTTCTGGGATGACGACTTCCTCTCTCGCCATCTTCTCACTGGCTATTACAACTTGAGACAGAAGTTCCTCCCCAGGATTGATGGCTGGCTCCCCCGGAGTTAAGGGGAGCCAGAGTGGACCCTTCCTTTCCTTTGGCATGGATCCATATTAGATTCTGCAGTGCGACAGGGACTCTCTCTTTCCACCCGATGACGTCAGAGCGGTGAGCGGTTTTTCTTCCCGCGCGTCGCGCGCTCTGTAATGGCGGATTTTGAAAATTTTAGTCTCTGTGGCGCAGTTAAAATTCAGCTTGCCGCGCGCCCAGCAATGGCGGCAGATTTAAAACAGTCACTAATCACGGCACACAATGCCCGGTACCGGGCACGGTAGATCCTGTTCGTGACGCCAGGTTGTGGAACCCACTGGGACGGGGTACTTGGTACCGGACCGGGGTACTGCTGGGGGATGTCACGGCGGTCCTGGTCCGGACCGTGTCCCGGGCCTGCACAATAAAATGGGGGTTATTTACAGGGGATTTGTCAGTCGTGACGCCACCCACTATATGCGGCCAGTGATGGGGCCACCGCTGCTGCAGAACCTCTGGGGATGATGGGATAGCAGCTTGGATGAAATAGTTCCAGTGGGTAGAACTGGGTTCCCCGGGGCAGGGATGATAGTAGTAGTAAAAGTCTGTGATGGTGGTTATTGATGCTGCAGGAGAGTAGGGGTAGCAGTAGAGATGATGAGAGTGGAGGCAATGGCAGTTTATGAGGGAAAATGGGGTTCAGCATAAGGATCACACACACTCACGGTTTCTGTAGTTTTCCAAGTCTTTACTTGCAGATGGTATAATACAGTATTGTCCACGGAGTCTGTACCAGGTTGCTCCCACCCTGACCGGGTCCTTGGCCTCCTACTTATGCGCTGTGTGTGGCCCTGCTGCCGCTTGTAGCTGAACTGCTGGCCCTGTCTCTTCCCACGGGTTCCAATCTGCTAGGCAACTTGAGTCCTCTGTGTCACTGACCCCTCCGTGTTGCTTTGCTATGGTACAGTGAAGATGGTGGACCTTCACTATCCCGGTATTTACTGTCCTGTCTGTCTCAGGCACAGCCTCGGATCCGGTATCCGTCCTAAGTGCCTCTCCGGGGTTAAGTTTAGGGTAACTTCTTATCCCGGGGATGTTCCTCTGTTCCTCTGTCTCCTCTCCTCAGACCTCTCAGGATCTCTACTTCTACTTGACTCTGCTCCTGCTCCAGACTAAAACTTAAACTGACTAAACTGTCACTGTCAATTTGGGGTAAACAACTTTAGCTCCTCCCACTAGTGCAGGTGCCACCTAAGCTCCTCCCACTTTCTAGTGTAGTGTTGTGTGGGGACTAAACCTGTGTTGATGTTTCTGTGGCACATTAAACCTTGGGGTGCCACATTCCCCCTTAGTTAAAGACAGTACTCCGGGACTGTGGAACAATAAAGAAACAAACAATACAATTAATATTTACAGAGACTTAAAAGTAAAAAGTACAAAAATCACTAAAGTTCAAAAACAGTCCAAAAATTCAAAAAGCAGTCCTTCTGGGGGTTTAGTCTATTGCCTCCGGGCTGATGAATATATACAAGAAAGTTTATACCACAACCAGTCCGTGGTAGTATGGTCCATAAAAAAAATAAAGGAAAAAGTTTGAAGAATATGCAAAAAGTTCATACAGGATAGTCTCTGTAGGTACTGGGCTTTTTTAATGTTGCATTAACTATGTACATTTGTCCACGGGCGTATCTGCTTAGGAGGCCTGGATTCTCTACATCACCCCCAGGCACTTTCTTTCCCTAACTTAATGTACATGGGGGTTAATCCAGTTCCTCCACCCTCTTGGACACTATCTACCGAGTTTAATTTATATTAACACAAACATATTTACATTTTACAGTTAATTTGACCTTTTAATCCCTGTACCTAGCTGGTAACCGCCCTCTGGTACTACGCTCTGATCTGCGTAAAACGGGTATACTACTTGCATGTAGCCTATTGGTGCTGGTGGGCATGTACCTACTTGTAGTGTTTGGTACTATAGAAGATGAAGATCTGACTGTAGGACTGGCAAGCTCACTGGGACCAGGAATTGATTCTTCCTCTACGGGTTCTACTTCCAGTTCTTCAGGTCTTGGGACTTCTTCTGGTAACATGGGTTCTGGTGTTGGTTCCACCATTGGAGGAAAAGCAATCATTGGGATTACAACGGCTCCGTGATAATTTGGCCATGTTTTGGGGAAATCTCCTAGCACCGTATGAAATACTTCATCTTCTTTCTCTTTGACAGGTTGGACCTGTACGGGCACTGTTACTTCTGGTGTCTTCAGGGTTTCAGGACACGGTTTGAGATGGTCTCTGGACACAAGTATCGAAGTTCTTCCTTCATCTTTGCTTATTAGACACATTTTAGCATTGTCTAGATTGGATGGTAAGACTGTGTATGGGATGGTTTCCCACTGATTATCCAATTTGTTAGTGCGTCTTTCTTTTGAGAACTTGCTCACCGGGTTGTAATGGAGTTGCTTGAGCACGTTGGTTATAGGTTCTCTCTTGTCTTGCTCTAGCTTGCTGAAGATTTTTCTCAACGCACTCTTGTACTAGGCGATACTGTTGCTGACGTAAGGTATCCCATTTGGATTCTTCAACTTCTGCGTCTGGTTTTAGAATTCCCATATCTAAGTCAATTGGTAGCTTGCCGGGTCTTGTACGCATAAGATAAGCTGGGGTGCAGTTTGTAGAACTCACCGGAACATGGTTGTATAAGTCTACCAAATCGGGTAATTTATCTGGCCATTGATTTCTCTCAGATTCTGGTAACATTTTCAATAGGTCTATTACAATATGGTTCATCTTCTCACATAAGCCATTTATGCTGGCCCTGTCTCTTCCCATGGGTTCCAATCTGCTAGGCAACTTGAGTATGGTACAGTGAAGATGGTGGACCTTCACTATCCCGGTATTTACTCTCCTGTCTGTCTCAGGCACAGCTTCGGATCTGGTGTCCGTCCTAAGTGCCTCTCCGGGGTTAAGTTTAGGGTAACTTCTTATCCCGGGAATGTTCCTCTGTTCCTCCGTCTCCTCTCCTCAGACCTCTCAGAACCTCCACTTCTACTTGACTCTGCTCCTGCTCCAGACTAAAACTTAAACTGACTAAAAAGTCACTGTCACTCTGAGGTAAACAAC
The DNA here is from genome assembly GCA_033576535.1 of Allobates femoralis. NCBI lineage: Eukaryota > Metazoa > Chordata > Amphibia > Anura > Aromobatidae > Allobates > Allobates femoralis. The sequence goes on along the minus strand of JARQOC010000007.1, from coordinate 33,368,653 downwards.
TTTAGCTCCTCCCACTAGTGCAGGTGCCACCTAAGCTCCTCCCACTTTCTAGTTATAGTGTTGTGTGGGGACTAAACCTGTGTTGATGTTTCTGTGGCACATTAACCCTTGGGGTGCCACATAAGCACAAATGGGGTCTTATCTTTTATCATAAATGGCACTGTGGCCACAATGTTCACTGCTCACATGATACGGTTGTGGCACCCATAACCGGTATCAACACTCAGTACAGCTGCTGCTGGACCCACACTTCCTTGTGTATAGTGGTATCAAACCATAGCCAAATGGACTGTGTGTTGTGGTCCATGCTGCTGTATGAGAATGGAGACCACACAAGATCTTCAAATAATGATGCTGTTTATTTTTTCAATGCGTTTTTCGGAGCCAGCCATGTTCCGTCATCAGGAAATGAAGGAGCACGGCTGCCTCCGAAACGCGTCGAAGAAATAAACATCACCATTGTTTGAAGATCCTGTGTTGCTTCCATCTTTATACAGCAGCGTGGACCACAACACACAGTCCGTTTGGCTATAACCCTCCAAGGCGTGACTGGCAGGCTCAAGGCACTCCTCCATTTTTGAAGCCCAAAATGCAAAAGGGTCCAAATTCCCCTGATGGCATGGAGCTCTAGATAGTCCTGCACCATCCTCTCCATTCTCTATGTATCTGACCTGCACTCAGTAGTGATGAGCAAACTTTAGCTGAACATGTTCACCAATTTTAAATTTGGGCCGAATTTGGTAATATTCGCTCAGCTCCTTGAACCTGAACATATTGCTGTAAAATCAGAAATTCAGAGTTTGTTGAGTAAATGTTCCTGTTCTACGTTTTCAGATTGGCAATATCCAGGATAGTGGGGGGGGGGGGGGGGGGAGGAGGTCTCAGGGTCTCAGGTAAGATAATCGCAGGTCTCCATTTATTTTCTTTCCCGCACTTACTGTGGGTGGTCCAGTCTGGCAGCCAATCAACACCCATAAAGCAAATTGCACTTTTTGCACACAAGGTCTTGTGTCATTGGCTGGGTGTGTCGCATGTCCTTAGCATATGAGAAGTAGCCATTTCCCCTCGGCACCATTTTCCCAGTGTTAGAACTCAGTGATAGTCTTGCTGCTGCAGTGCTGACACTGCTGCTATTGTGTGCGCTAGTTAGATAGCCAGCTAGTGATTCTACAGGATGGGCCATTTATATGGATGCACCTAAATAAAATGGGAATGGTTGGTGATATCAACTTCCTGTTTGTGGCACATAGGAGGGGCATATGTGGCATATTGGAGGAGGAAAACCTTTCCAGATGGGTGGTGACCATGGTGGCCATTTTGGATCCAACTTTATTTTTTTCAATGGGAAGAGGGTCATGTGACACATCAAACGTATTGAAAATTTCATAACAAAAACAATGGAGTGCTTGGTTTTAACGTAACTTTATTCTTTCATGAGTTATTTACAAGTTTATGACCACTTATAAAATGTGTTCAAAGAGCTGCCCATTGTGTTGGATTGTTGCTATGACCCGCTCAGGGGTCTATGGAGACTCGGTACCCGGGCATTGAGATGGGGGTGCTGTCTCGGCGGCTAGTGCCCTGGCCCGTAGCTCTGTGGGTCAGCTGAATAATGGTTAAAATAATAAATGTCTTGTGACGCCACCTGTGGATTCTGGTGAAGGCACCAGCGCTGCTTCAGACCTCTGGGGATGATGGACGGGCAGCTTGGGTGGTACAGCTCCCCACAGGTGGAGAGGGGTCCCCGGGGCAGTGATGTGGTAACAGTGATTTGCACAGGGAGGTGGTTAGGCAGCCCAGCTGCTGCGACAGTCTCTAGGCCATGTGGTTTTCAGGGATGGACAAATTGACACACACTGGGGATCGTTTCTGTACCTTTACTGATGATATTACAGGCACTGTCCAGGGTACATTCCAGGTGGTCGGGATGGCACTTCTGGATTTCCACAGTGAGTGATAGATAAGGCCTCTTTGTCCCTTTTCCCTCGTTGAAATCTCTGACCCGTGTGAAACTTAACCTGACCTCTTCTGTGTCTTTCTCTCACCTGTTCTGTAGTGTTGAGAACCTCTATGTAGGCTACCACTATAACTTCTCTTGCGGTCCCTGGCTCCCCTATTGGTTGCATGACAGGTGTCCAGGAGACTGGAATCTCCTTGGTAAACCGGTATTTCTGCTGGGCTTGATGCTCTCCTGCAGACTCGGACTCCGGTGTCCGGGTTGCTTCCTTGGGTGAGCCGGTATGGCTTCTCTGCCCCCAGTCTGCTCCTCTACTCCTTAAGCCTTGCCTTCGACCTCACTCTCAGGCCCTCACACTGGCTAGGTCCCTGCACGGCTCCGACACACCAGGACGTCTTCATAGTTCTCCTAGCTACTGCACACTTTAGCTAATTCCGCCCCCAGCATCAGTTTCTATAGGGGATCTTGCTTAAAGGGAACAAGTGGAGCTCCTCCTACTGTTCTAGGGTGAAAGGTGTTGGGTGTATGTAGGTTACCTGTTATGGAAATCCATCCATGCCATAGGTGGTCCTGTGGCTACCTGTAATGGCAGGGTGCCACAAATGCAACACTCTCCTCCCACTCTTGACACACTAATAGCAACACCGCAGAAGAAATGCTAGCACAGGCTACAGTATCCGTTGTTTCAGATGCTGCACATCTCATATCTTCACAGCATAAACAATTGCCTTTAGATGAGTGATGAGGCAAACATTTTTGTGAATGGCGAAGTTAACAAACAAAACCACCACTATTGGTCTGACACTAACCCACAGTGGATAGATCCCTCCAAGACTGCTGGAACACAAAAATTGATGGTATGGTGTGGTATATGGGGTATAAAGATAGTGGGGCCATTCTTCATCAATAGAAACCTCAATGCCACTGGATATCTGAATCATGTAATAATTTCAAATATCCAGTGGCATTGAGGTTTCCATTGGAAACAGGAAGTTGATATCACCAACCATTCCCATTTTATTTAGGTGCATCCATATAAATGGCCCACCTTGTATTTTTTTCTCAATAGAGAAATTAATAGAATGCTTAGTGAACCCTTCTTAAAACAGCCCTTTTTAGGGCTTAAAAGCAATGTTATCCCAATCCACTCTGGTACAGTGGTCTGTGTGTTAGCATCTTCACAAATTCTGTCCTTAAAATCATTTAGTGCCAGATCTGCCAACATCTAGGCACCAAAATGTTTTTGGCTAGTACCAGTGTTAACCCAATCAGCTCTGGTACAGTGGTTTGTGTGTTAAAATCTCCGGAAATTCTGTGCCAAAAACATTTAGTGTCAGATATGCCAACATCCTGATGCCAAAACTGTTAGCCCAATCAGCTCTGGTACAGTAGTATGTGTGTTAATAATATCTCTACAAATCCTGTCCTGAAAAACATTTTGACCCAGATCTACTAACATCCAGGAACAAAACCTTTTTTTGCCTAGTACCAGTGTTAGCCCAATCAGCTCTTGTACAGTGATCTGTGTGTTAACATCTCCACCAATCCTGTGCTGAAAAATGTTTATTGCCAGATCTGCCAACATCTAGGCACCAAATGTTTTCTGGCTAGTACCAGTGTTCGCCCACTCAGCTCTGATACAGTGGTCTGTGTGTTAACATCTCAACCAATTCTGTGCTGGAAAACATTTAGTGCCAGATCTGCCAACATCTAGGCACCAAAACTTTTTTGGCTACTAACAGTGTTTTCCAAATCTGGTCTGCTGAATTCCCACCCCAGATTTTCTTGGTCCACAACAACTGAGTTGCAAATCTTTTACCATCAAATGTGAATGTAAAAGCTGTGGTTGTGGAGGAAAGGGGAATAGGTACAGTGGTAAGGGGAAATTGCTTGGTGTCAATGGGGTAGGTGGTAAATACCCCAAAGCTCTACTCAATAAACACTGGCTTCTAGGTAAAGAAAAATGTTAACTTCTTTTAGTGAACAGTCTCGTATCATCCCTCTCTTTGGCAGCAACACATCACTAGGACTTGTAGATGAGGCCCAGAAAGAGCGGGAGCTTCAATGGATATCAAGCGCTCCATCAAGTGGCCTCTCCTCCACCACAACTTCAACAGCAAATACAGTGCAGTCCTCACAGGTGTCACCTTAATCACACTTGTTTTCCCATGCATCAAACATCTCCCGCAGCCCTACTGACTGCAGGTGAACACAGATGGCAAACTCTGCAGAGCTGTTCATGGGAATCAGAGGTCACCCCAAAGCTTTACTGAGTCAAAAGCAGAAACTGATCTGCACCAATACATAAAATCTTCTTAGTCAGATCCAGGCCAGGATGACGAAGGGTCTGAGCATAATCTAAACCCTCGTTACCAAACTTTAACCCTGTTGGTGGAGACAATTAGTCTGATGATGATAACACTCAGATACCTGAACTGAACGCTTACTTGACTTTGCGCTCAGGGTAGGAAGAGGGTGGGTCTGAGTGTGAGGAGTGTGAGAAAAGAGAGAATGATGATGAGGTTCTAGATCTCACTGTTAACCCACCGACACACAGTTGATGAGCTCAGCAGAAGAGGTGGAAGAGGATGATTAAGCTGATGAGTTTAGGTTGCGGCTTTCTGGACAGGGATGGAGTACTGCAACCACATCAAGCACTGTGTCCTCAGAGACAACTCTACATCTGTGCAGAAGCCATGGAGGCTCTGCAGTTCACATGGGTACTAAACCTTGCCAAGCCTGGGCCTTATTCATGATCGTGAAGGATGACACAACTCATGTCATCTGCCAAACATGTAAGCAAAATCTGAGTAGAGGTAAAAAAATTAATGATTTGAGTAATTCATGTATGAACCGTCACATGGAGATGCAGCATAAAATACAGTGGTAAGCTCACCATGCTAAAATGCGGCTTAGTAGTCCTGTTCAACCACCGACCACCCCATCAAGGGCATCTGTGGCTTCTTCATCCTCTGCACCTATAGGGACAGTTGTCACACAGACCTTCGGCCGCACAACATCCACCTCTTGACCCGCAACAGCCAGTGTGATTAACAGGCTGTCACCTGTTTTGGAAGTGGTGGAAGTGGATATTATTATTATTATTTATTTATATAGCGCCATTAGGTTCCATGGCGCTTTGCATGAGGATAAGGGAGACAAGAACAAGTACACTAAATCTAGGCGATCAGGACGTACAGGTACAGGAGGGGCAGGGACCCTGTCCACGAGGGCTTGCAGTCTATGAGGGGCGGGTTAGGATACAGTAGGATGGGGGAATGTCAGGTTTGGGGCGGTCTCCTGGGTCTCATGGCAGGTTGTAGGCTTGACGGAACAGGTGAGTCTTTAGGTGACACTTGAAGCTACTCAGGGTAGGAGAGTGTCTGACGTGTTCGGGCAGGGAATTCCAGAGTAAGGCAGATGCTTGGGAGAAGTCCTGGACTCGGTTGTGCGAAGAGGTGATGAGGGGGGAGCAGAGGAGGAGTTCTTGGGAGGAGCGGAGGTTGCGTGAGGGTAGGTATCGGGAGTCCAGGTCGGAGATGTATGGTGGGGCCAGGTTGTGTATGGCTTTGTACGCCATGGTTAGTGTTTTGAATTGGGATCTCTTGGAGACGGGGAGCCAGTGAAGGGCTTGGCAGAGGGGGGAGACAGGGAAGTAGCGGGAGGACAGGTAGATTAGTCGGGCAGCGGAGTTGAGGATAGACTGGAGAGGTGTGAGGGAGTTAGCCAGGAGGCCATTGAGAAGGAGGTTGCAGTAGTGATGGGCGAATCCTAAATTACTCGGAATCGCTTGACTCTAGCGAGTCCGAGCCCAGGACTCGCTACTCGTTGCGAGTCTAGCGAGTCCAATGTTAATGAATGGGGAAGCGAGTAATAGCGAAGTAGTGTGAGATTTACGAATCGCAGATGTGTCTCGGAAGCTTCAGCCTGAAGCAATCCTAGTTGTGTCATTTATTTGCATTGCTAGTTTACTTTGTAAGTAATCGCTGACTCGCACAGATAAGATCCTGTCTTCTCTGTGTTCTGGCTGCCCAGCTCCAGGGTCCTAGAGCCTGCCTGCTGCCTGATGTAGCAGAGCTGAGATTGTTCTCGGTCTGCTCATTCCCTGTGTACAGACATGAATGTCTGTGCACAGAGATGATGTAGCAGAGCTGAGATTGTTCTCAGTCTGCTTATTCCCTGTGCATAGACATCTATATTTATGCACAGGGGATGTAGCAGAGAGGACATCGCGTTTTGGACTGCGTCGGACGGAAGAGGATTTTTTTAATTAAAGATGGAGTCCCTAATGGCTTTTTTTTTTTATTTCTAATAAAAAATTTTCCTTGTGTTGTGTTTTTTTTAAAACAATTTAATAGAAATTCATGGCGGTCATGTCTAATATTGGCGTGACCGCCATAAATTTCGGGCTTAGGGCCAGCTGATAATACAAAGCTGGCCCTAACCTCTTTATTACCCAGCGTGCCATCGCTACCAGGGCCGCTGGAAGAGCGGGCTTCATTGCCAGAGGATGGCGCTTCAATGAACGCGCCATCTTCTGGGGCGGCTGCGGGCTGCAATTTGCAGTGGGGGGTGCCCAGAAAGCTTGGGCATCCCTGCGCTGCGGATTCCAGCCCCCAGCTGCTTAGCTGTACCTGGCTAGACATAGAAATTGCGCGGAGCCCCACGCATTTTTTTTTAATTATTTCATGAAATTCTGAGATTCTGACTCTGAGACTCTGACTCTGAGACTCTGACTCTGAAATTAAGTAAGTGTGTGCTAACACGTGACAGTGAAGCACTACGCTATTCCCGGAAAAAATTAGAAAGTGCGCACAGCCACCGAGATGGAGTTTGGTGTTGCTGCAGGCGTCACTTACTGGCGGGTTAAGTGTGTGCTAACACTTGACAGTGAAGCACTACACTATTCCCTGAAAAAATTAGAAAGTGCGCACAGCCACCGAGATGGAGTTTGGTGTTGCTGCAGGCGTCACTTACTGGCGGGTTAAGTGTGTGCTAACACTTGACAGTGAAGCACTACACTATTCCCTGAAAAAATTAGAAAGTGCGCACAGCCACCGAGATGGAGTTTGGTGTTGCTGCAGGCGTCACTTACTGGCGGGTTAAGTGTGTGCTAACACTTGACAGTGAAGCACTACACTATTCCCTGAAAAAATTAGAAAGTGCGCACAGCCACCGAGATGGAGTTTGGTGTTGCTGCAGGCGTCACTTACTGGCGGGTTAAGTGTGTGCTAACACTTGACAGTGAAGCACTACACTATTCCCTGAAAAAATTAGAAAGTGCGCACAGCCACCGAGATGGAGTTTGGTGTTGCTGCAGGCGTCACTTACTGGCGGGTTAAGTGTGTGCTAACACTTGGCAGTGAAGCAGCACACTATTCCCTGAAAAAAATTATTAAGTGCGCACAATTAGTCGCAGAAGTAGGTGGCGTACGTGCTATTTGCAGCTAGGAGAGCAGCAACGCACTGTTCTGCCACAGACAAAATAACGCTGAAGGGGTTTTTAGGACCCAAAATCTATCAGCTGGCAAAAAATTGTAAATAGTACCTCAGCTAAGCCTCTCACTTCAGCTATTAGAACAGCTGAGTGAGTAAGCGAAGCTATGAGGTCGCTCCTGTGAACACTGTAAAGGCTGCAGCTCCCTGCTTCCCTGCCTGCCTACAGTGTCACAGTACACAGTACTTCTCTGTCCTCCTGCTAGCTCTCACAAGAGCTGTTTGGGGTTATTATAAGGAATCTTGAAGTTCCCTACACTCACTGACAATCCCTATGATCTGCTCCAGAATCTACCTCACCCTGTTCTAGCTCAGATCTTCAGAGAAATGTGCTCAAAATGGCGGTGGCAAGGCTTATATACAGCCTTGCCTGTCATCGATGACATAGCCATCACGATGGACAGAAGCCAATCATAGTAATGCCACAAGAAGAGGGCTGTGGCATTACTGAATAAGATTGGCTAACATCCTTGTCCATCTTCACAAGTTTGTCTGACCTAACACGCTAGGCTGTCTCGGAAGATAACAGATTCTGTATTCGCGAGTCCCGAATACAGAATACAGGACTCGGATTCGTAGACTCGCTAGGATTCGCTAGGAGTCGCTACGACTCGCTCGGAATCGCTACTTACAGCGGGTATCCGTGAAGCGGTGCCATTCTCTAAACGATTTGGGGGAGATTCAAGCTACATAGCGATGTGATATAGCGAGTCTCGCTAGTAAAACTAGGATTCCCATTAACTTGAATTGGACTCGCTACTTTGCGAGTCCTCGCTGGGAAACTCGCCGAGTAGCGAGTCCTGCGAGTCCCTTACTACTCGCCGAGTAACGAGTCCTAGCGAGTAGATTCGCCCATCACTAGGTTGCAGTGGTCAAGGCGGGAGATGATAAGAGCATGGATGAGTGTTTTAGCGGTGTCGTGGGTGAGGAAGGAGCGGATCCGTGAGATGTCCTTGAGCTGGAGCCGGAGGGATGTGGTGAGGGCCTCGATGTGGGGCTTGAAGGATAGGGAGGAGTCAAGGATTGCCCCGAGGCACTTGGCTTGGGGGACTGGGGAGAGGGCGCAGTCGTTGATGCAGATGGATAGGTTGGAAGGTGGGGTGGAATTTCTTGGGGGGAAGACTATGAATTCAGTTTTGTCCATGTTGAGTTTAAGGAAGCGAGCAGAGAAGAAGGATGAGATGGCGGAAAGGCATTGTGGGATTTTGGAGAGTAGGGAGGTGATGTCAGGGCTGGACAGGTAGATTTGGGTGTCGTCGGCGTAGAGGTGGTACTGGAGGCCATGGCACTCGATGAGTTGCCCTAGGCCGAGAGTGTAAATGGAGAAAAGTAGGGGTCCCAGGACCGAACCTTGGGGGACTCCGACAGAAAGGGGGTAGGGTGAGGAGGAGGAGTGGGAGTGCGAGACGCTGAAGGTCCGGTCCGCTAGGTATGAGGAGATCCAGGAGAGGGCAAGGTGGGTGATGCCAAGGGATTCCAGGATCCGGAGAAGGGAGTGGTCAACCGTGTCGAAGGCGGCAGACAGGTCAAGGAGGAGGAGGATGGAGTAGTGGCTTTTGTTCTTGGCAGTCAGTAAGTCGTTGGTGACTTTGGTCAGGGCTGTTTCGGTGGAATGGAGGGGTCGGAAGCCGGACTGTAGGCAGTCGAAGTGGGAGCACGAGGAGAGGTGAGAGGACAGTTTGGAGTGGACGTGCTGTTCAAGTAGCTTGGAGGCGAATGGGAGAAGAGATATGGGGCGATATTTAGAGACAGAGGTAGGGTCAAGTGAGGGTTTTTTTTAGGATGGGCGTGATTAGGGCGTGTTTGAAGGCGAGGGGAAGGCACCAGTGCTAAGTGAAAGGTTAAAGAGGTGGGGATAGTGGACCGAAGCTGCTTCTGATCTTGTCGATCTTCTCCTTGAAGAAGGTCGCAAAGTCTTCAGCAGAGATGAGGGGAGAAGGGGGAGGAGCAGGCGGGTGAAGTAAGGAGTTGAAAGTTATGCCTGCTGGTTTTGACCACTGTGAGACATCGAGAGCACTACCTCTTCATGAAGTCAGCATAACCTCTCTGTCTGCACCTCCCTTACAGTCCAGCAGTTTGCCTGGTATACCCTAATACACTCTGTCTCAGCATAGCAGCCAGCCCTCAGTCCGGCAGATGTGGTCAAATAAAAGACCATTTCCTCCTACCCATGCCAAAGCTAAGAACTTAAATTTCACCCTCTCCAAGCTGTTGGCCTTGGATGCCTTTGTACCTGATGCATACAGATGGTTTCTGAAAGATGATTGCTGTTGCAGGCCCCAGTATCAGTTGGCCAGTCGTCATTGCATCTCAAAGAAAGCTGTGCCTGCACTATACAAGCATGTCACAGACAACATCATTGCTTCCTTGAGAAACGGCTGCTGTACAAGTCTTACCTTCCCCACAGCATGTGAGTAAAACCTATGTATGTAGCAGTTTCTCCACTGATTCTGCCTCCTCCACCTACTTTAGGGCCTTTACCTGTACCCAAAACCTCTATGGAATGTGACACGCATTTCAACTGTGCAGACGGAATCCAGAACACCTCCTTTCTTTGTGTGGATTCAGGTGGTGGTCCACGAGGAAGAGGAGGAATTAGAGGAGGAGGTGTTTGTGGAAGGAATAACAAGATCTGAAAGGTTCACACTGTTGTAAGCATAGGGCAGGTGGCATGGGAAGGTGCAGGAGAGGGATTGACGATGACTCATGGTAGCAGCTAAACAGTTGAAGGTGCAGGAGCTGAGGAAGAAATGGAGGAGGAAGAGGCGATGGTCACGGAAGACTCAGCAGATGAGGGAAATTTTGGTCACATTTCTGTTGTGCGAAGTTGGCGAGAGAGAGTTGTGAAAACAAGCGGGAATGTAACCCCACCGCCAGCAACACAAGGACTTGTGCCTCATGGATACACAAGACACATGAGTTCCTTTTTACTGCACGATCTGCAACATGATCTGCAGATTGTTAAGATTCAAATTAATGCCGACTACTGGGCTGCGGCACTGTTAGCTCCTCGGTACAAAAGTACATTTGGCCAAATGCTTCCCACCTGGGAAGGGACGCTCGGATACTTTTAGAGAATCTGAGTACTGCTTTTCCCCGAAATAGCAGTGGTGGACATAGTGCACATCGCAGTTCTATGCTTCCAACTGTTGTTTTAGACCATCCTTTGCAATGCCAGATGAAAGGTCAAGTCTGACACATAGATAACACCTGGAGAGGGTGGTGCAGTAGTATCTACAGCTCAATATTGATTCCATGATTGTGGAACTGGACCATTGTGCATTTTGAGCTTCAAAACTGGATAAGAGGCCTGACCTTGCCATTCATGTCTTGGATATTTTTTTGTGCCCGGCAGCCAGCATACCGGTAGAATATGTCTTACGCACTGCTGGTGGTGCTCTAATGGGTAAGGGCATATGGCTGCCCACCGATAGTGTAGACCATCTAACGTTTATCAGATGAACAAGTCATGGTTCTTCAAGGACTTTTTCACCCCAGTGTCAGAATGGGAAGACTAGGCACTGGTGTACTTTTCAGTGTGACATTAAGCTTCACGTTACAATATTTGAACTCTGGGGCAATTGTTGCCACTTTAGTGGTGGCTGTGCCTACTTTTTTGGAAAAGTGGGAAATCTTGTTAGGGTTTCTTTACTGTGTGGTGCATGACTTGAGCAGGGCTCCCTGACCACAATACCTACTCCTGTCACTTGTGCACCAGTTCCTAAATAATCATCCTTGAAATGCTGGGCCCAGGCCTCCAGCCTTCCTGCTTTTGAGGCCCAATACATAATATTTGAATGGATACCACTTTGCTGTGGTGTGACAGTCATTTTTGGAAAAGTGGAGCCTCTTGTTAGGGTCTCTTTGCTGTGTGGTGCATGACCTGACAAGGGCTCTCTGAGAACAATAGTATAAATATTCAAAATCACTATACACCTTATATCCATAAATATTCTCATGATTAAAGATACATCATTCCTATAAGGTGTATATATACCTGGAAATAAGTAACACTCCTCTCAATTATTAATTAAGTGGAAACCACTATGGAGTTTAGGTTGCATAAAATATAACTTTTATTATTAATATAAAAGCAGACACATGAACGTTATGAACGAAGTACAAGGGAAATCCAAAACAACTGCAGTTAGGTAGTAACTCCCTGGATCAAACCATACATAATTAAGGCACAATTCACAGTAGTACTGCAAGTACACAAAGTAAAGGGTGTATTAGCCGACATGTAAGATAATACCAATCACTCACCCATAGTGCACACTTGTGATAGACCTGGCAGGTTCCCCAGGGAGCCCCGTCCTGCAGCACGCCCCTGCAGTTGTTTTGGATTTCCCTTGTACTTCGTTCATAACGTTCATGTGTCTGCTTTTATATTAATAATAAAAGTTATATTTTACTCTCTGAGAACAATACCTACTCCTGAGAATCCTGCACCAGTTCCTAAATAATCAACCTTCCTTGCTGGAACTGTGGGCCAATACAAAGTCTATAAGATGAGTACCACTCTACTGTGGTCTGACACTAATGTTTGGAACAGTGGGGACTCTTGTTAGGATCTCCTTACTATGTGGTGCATGACTTGAGCAGGGCTCTCTGATTTTGAAAAGTGTGCAGGCTGGCACAGACCATGTCTTGTGTACTGATGCTACGCCATGACACTATTTGTATTGTAAGTAGATTGTTGTCCTTTTTCCTGGTTCTGGCACTAATACGAGCAGTTTGGTATCTTTTAGACACTTTTGAAGGTGTTTTCTAGGTTTTTCATGTTGTCTGCCATTGATTTCAATGGGCTTCAGGGGGGTTCGACGAAGTGTACGTCGAACAATTCGGCAAACATCCTGAACCACACCGAATCTGAACATTTAGGTTTTTGCTTATCTCTAGTACTCTAGTACTTGATCAAATGACTCCCAGAAATTGCTTCTGACAGTTAAACTGCTGCTGCTACCCTCAATGTCCCCCGGGTTGGAAGTATAGATCTGTGATGTGTACTGTGTACCTCACTGTTTGTTGTGTTGAGAAAAAATAGTCCTAAGATTGTCTACAACCTTTTTTTTTGATACTTCAGCATGTGCATGTCCCTGTCTAGGGTTGGAAGCATATGGCTAAATTTACTCTTGTTCTTAGAATCCAATACTGTTGCAACTCAGTAGTCATCGCTAATTCGAAGCCTAACGATACAGGCACCATGGGTGCAACAAGAAGGCGCTCATGCGTTTGACGCATCCATGGGACCTAAGTCCTTGTGTGGTATAAATGATGAGGGGGTCAGCTCACCACATAAAGGAAAAGGTCTGTCCCGGAGAGAGATCCGTGCATAATCCAATTCAGTGGCGGACCTTGACCCCAGGGGGCCCTGGTGCAGTCATGGTGAGGAAGGGGGAAGGGGGTTCTGGTGGCCGTCGGCGCGGTCTGGGTGGGGGGGTTTGGGGTTGCTGGTGGCCGTCGGCGCGGTCCGTTTTGTGGTGCTGGCGGCCGTTGGAGTGGGTGCGCTCCTAGGAGCTGGAGGGCCCGAGGAGAGGAGGGGCAGGATCAGGCAAGGGAAGCAGGAAGCTTCCTGCTTCCCTTGCCTGACCCTCCTCTCCTCTGACAACGGCTTATGGGGTTGGCTGGGGGCCCCCCTGCAGGCTTGAAGGGGCCCCCTAGCCGGTCGGGGCCCTGGTGCAGCTGAACCAGCTGCACCACGGTAGTTCCGCCCCTGATCCAATTTAATGAAGATTCCAAAAATGAAGATACCCAGCATACGAACTCCTTATGTAAAAGTTTCTCCAATTTTCATTAGAACATTAAAAGCATCTGATAGAGTATAAAACATAAGTCCAAAGGATCCAATAGACTAAATCCTTCTATTAGTGGTGGCATAAAAATAGAGTTTCCTTCCTGCATCCTCTGTACTGCAGCGCAGTACCGAGGTGGGGAGGATTCTAGACTGTAGACCAGGGGTCTCAAACTCGGCTGGGTTGGTGGGCCGCACATATAAAAAATTTTTTATCGGGGGCCGCATTGCTTGTAGGACTAAGGGTACCGTCACACTAGGTGACATCGCCGGAGATATCGCAGGCGACACACGGGAGCGCGCACATTTTTGGCACCCCGTCAGCGTCGTGTGTTTAGATGTGGCGATACCTTCGGTGATGCTTTGGCAATGTCTCAGGCAATGTCGCTGTTGGGGTGTCTAAAAACCCCAGCAGGGATCCTGTAACATGGGAGCCTATGGCTCCCATCGCCTGTAACATCGCTATTCGCGATGTTACACAGGGCGATGCTTACACATCGCCTGAGAGTGGTTGCCTGGTTTCACAGTAGTGCTGTGAAACCAGGCGACCACTCTGAGCCGATTTTTCGGTGCAAAATTGCCACTTTACACGGGGCGATATCACCTGGTGTGACGGTACCCTGACATTTTTAGTAATACCAGATTTTTTGGTCAATGTAGTAACATCCAAATCCTGATCCCCTTCTTGTAGTAATGTCCGCATCTTGGTCCCTTTCTTGTTGTAATGTCCTCATACTGGTCCCCATCCTGGTCGCCCTCTTGTACTAATATCCCCAACCTGATCCCCTTCTGTAGTAATGTCCCCCGTGCTGGTCCCTTTTTGTAATGATGACCCCCTTACTGATCTCCTTTTGTAGTGATGTCACCATCCTGTCCCCCATGCTGGTCCCCTTTTGTAGTGATGTCCCCATCCTGGCCCCCATAGTGTAGTAATGTCCCCCATGCTGGACCTCTTTTTTAGTGATATCCCCAACCTGGTCTGCCTTCTTTTTACACACTCAGACATATTCACTCACAATCACACTCACTCACACATTAACTCACCCACACTCACATTAACTCACACTCTCACACTCACGTGGAACAAAAGGATGGGAAAGCACAACCTATGAGCGGTACCTGTTGGTCTAGTGAGGGCGTCAATAACAGATATGGGGGGTTCGCATCTCACCTTTGGAGGTTCTGCAACCCTGCACAACCTCGGCGTATCGCAGTGGATGGCTTCGGACTCCAGCGGTCGGGGTTTCCTCCACGAGCAGCTCCTTCTTCCAGTCAGTTGACACGAGCAGCCGATCACCTGCCCCTGTGACGTTCTCGGCTACGTCACCGCAGGACCTTTGGATTCTGTTAGCGGTGACTTTGGCTCACAGCTGCTCCTGCTGCAAACCTAGGATGGGGATATGATATTTGTATAGAAGTGTGTGATTATAACAGAAGCGCTAGAGCACAGGAGGCACACGTTTAATTACCTTTAATATACCACAACGTGTTTCCACGGCGGCCCGCCGTCTTCATCAGGTAAATCCACCTGATGAAGAATGCGGACCACCAAGGACTTTTGTTATAATCACACACTTCTGTACAAAATCGCGCACTCTGACACCCTCACGCATTCACACTCACAGGCACCCCACAGGCTCTCTGACACCCACAGGCACTCTGACACCCACAGGCACTCAAGAGGCACTCTCAAGACAGGCACTCACGAACACAGGCAGTTACGAACACAGACACTCATGCTCACAGGCACTCGCGCTCACAGACACTCACGCTCACAGACACTCACAGGCGCTCACAGGCACTCACGCTCACAGGCACTCACGCTCACGGGCACTCACGCGCGCTCACAGACACTCACAGGCGCTCACAGGCACTCACACTCACAGGCACTCACAGGCACAGACACTCACAGACACTCACACACACAGGCACTCACGCTCACAGGCACTCACAGGCGCTCACAGGCACTCACAGGCACTCACACTCACAGGCACTCACACTCACAGGCACTCACACACACAGGCACTCACGCTCACAGGCACTCATGCTCACAGGCACTCACGCTCACAGGCACTCACAGGCACAGACACTCACAGGCACTCACAGGCAAAGACACTCACAGGCACTCACACTCACAGGCACTCACACTCACAGGCATAGGCGCTCACAGGCACAGGCGCTCACAGGCACTCACGCTCACAGGCACTCACACTCACAGGCACTCACACTCACAGGCATAGGCGCTCACAGGCACAGGCGCTCACAGACACTCACGCTCACAGACACTCACAGGCGCTCACAGGCACTCATGCTCACAGGCACACACAGGCACAGACACTCACAGGCACTCACACTCACAGGCACTCACAAGCACTCGCACTCACAGGCACTCACAAGCACTCGCACTCACAGGCACTCACAAGCACTCGCGCTCACAGGCACAGGCGCTCACAGGCACTCATGCTCACAGGCACTCACGCTCACAGGCACTCACAGGCACAGACACTCACAGGCACTCACAGGCAAAGACACTCACAGGCACTCACACTCACAGGCACTCACACTCACAGGCATAGGCGCTCACAGGCACAGGCGCTCACAGGCACTCACGCTCACAGGCACTCACACTCACAGGCACTCACACTCACAGGCATAGGCGCTCACAGGCACAGGCGCTCACAGACACTCACGCTCACAGACACTCACAGGCGCTCACAGGCACTCATGCTCACAGGCACTCACAGGCACAGACACTCACAGGCACTCACACTCACAGGCACTCACAAGCACTCGCACTCACAGGCACTCACAAGCACTCGCACTCACAGGCACTCACAAGCACTCGCGCTCACAGGCACAGGCGCTCACAGGCGCTCACGCTCACAGGCACTCACACTCACAGGCACTCACACTCACAGGCATAGGCGCTCACGGGAACAGGCGCTCACAGGAACAGGCGCTCACAGGCACTCACGCTCACAGGCACTCACAGGCGCTCACAGGCACTCACAGGCACAGACACTCACAGGCACTCACACTTACAGGCACTCACACTCACAAGCACTCACAAGCACTCGCACTCACAGGCACTCACAAGCACTCGCACTCACAGGCACTCACAAGCACTCGCACTCACAGGCGTAGGCGCTCACAGGCACTCACGCTCACAGGCACAGGCACTCACACTCACAGGCACTCACACGCACAGGCACTCACAGGCACAGGCACTCACACTCACAGGCACTCACACTCACAGGCACAGGCACTCACACGCACAGGCACTCACACTTACAGGCACTCACACTCACAGGCACTCACAGGCACAGGCACTCACACTCACAGGCACTCACACGCACAGGCACTCACAGGCACAGGCACTCACACTCACAGGCACTCACACTCACAGGCACTCACACTCACATGCACAGGCACTCACACTCACAGGCACTCACACTCCCAGGCACTCACACGCACAGGCACTCACAGGCACAGGCACTCACACTCACAGGCACTCACACTCACAGGCACTCACATGCACACTCACAGGCACTCACACTAGCACACACTTTTATTACACTAACCATGCTGGTCCAGTGCATGGGGACCCTGGGGCTTCCCTGTGCGGCCCCCAGCACTTTGGACAAAGAACCATGCTGGCGGCGGTCCAGTGCATGGTGCCGCCGCTTTCTCCGCTATAACATTACTTGCGGCCGCTTCACTGTCTCTGCCGCTCGCTCTGCAAGTTCAATGCGAGTCACCGTCAGCCAATGAGAGGCCCGCAGGTGACGTCAGCGGCCTCTCATTGGCTGAGGGCTTGTATTGAGCTTACAGAGCAGCAGAGCGAGCGGCAGAGACAGTGAAGCGGCCGCAAGTAATGTTATAGCGGAGAAAGCGGCGGCACCATGCACTGGACCGCCCCAGCATGGTTCTTGGTCCAAAGTGCTGGGGGCCGCACAGGGAAGCTCGCGGGCCGCGAGTTTGAGACCCCTGCTCTAGACTGTTGGAACACTAAGGGAGAAGTCAAGGGCACAGCAGGAGGCTCTAGAGGAGGTGGAGGAGGCAAAAGCAGTGGATGAAGAGGTACATGCAGAGGTTTGTCCCAAAAGTCTTTGGGATTTCAAGATTTGGGGAGTAGCCCCTTCCCTACTTAGCCCCACAGCCACCAGAATCACCCAGTGCTCAGAGAGCGGGATGTAACGCCCCTAGCCAAGTTTGATCATCCAGATGTCAATGGTGATAAGCACCCTGTCACATAGAGTTTCTCACAGAATGGGTGATGTTGTCTGTGACATACTAGTGTAGCACAGGCACACCTTTCTTCAAGAAGTAATGGCAATTGCGTAACTGATATTGGGGGTTTGCGAAGGCCATCAGCTTTGGGAAACCGTCTGTATCACCAGGAGGAAAGGCAGCATTTCTGTGGCCAACAAAATGGAGATGGTAAAGTTCAAGCTCTTAGCTTTGGGATATTGGGGGAATTAATCTTTTACCATGACCACAACTGTGGGACCGAGGGCTGGGGTTAAAGAGGGTGGAGTAGGGTATACCCAACAAACTTCTGAACTGTGAGGGAGGTGCAAGCGGAGATCTTATGGTGGGTTGACAAACAAGTGGTGTGCTCAGTGTCTGAGATCAGTCAAGACCAGCAGACGTGCCCACTTCCGTAACAGCTGTGGGCATGTCACTTTCCTGGACTGTGGCCAGACACCTGTCAAAAAACACTTGCCATGATGACGGAAAACAAAGATGCAGCAGATGTGGTTGATGTGGTGGACAGTGTATGGTAAAGCCCGCTAGGCAGAGTTTTAGTGCAGTAACTTTGCCAGAGTAACGCATGGTGCTGAGCCATGTGATGATTCATGCATGTAGGAGTCAAATAGTTTTTTTTTGCATCTACTGAAATTTTATTACAAACTTTACACAGAATGTGAATTTGGTCACTGCAAACCTGCAACTGCAGTTGTGCAGAGCCAGAATTGTGCCTGAAGATGCAGTGCGTGTTGTACTTGCATCACTCAGTCTCTGTGCGGAAAGATGCAACCTAACCTCATCATCTTCATCCTCCTCCTCTGCTAAGCTACTCAGCTGCATGACTCTGGGTTGATTCTAAGTGGGATTTCGACTCTCATCATTATCCTTTTTGTTGTCCCACTCCTCGCCCTGAGAGTCACCCACCTCCTCTCCTGAACGCACATTACAGTGCAGGTGTTCCCCAGGTATCTGAGTCTCATCATCATCATCACCTCCACCCCCAGGGGTCAATGTCTGGTGATGAGGGTCTGGATTCTGCTGGGACCGTACTTCATCTGTCCCTGGATCCAAGTCCAAAAGATTTTGGGCATTGGTGCAGATGCTTTCCTCCTCTGGAGTATGTGAATCTTTGGAGCAGACCTCTGATGCCCATGGAATAAAATGTGTAAACATCTCTGCAGAATCACCCTTATGGCCCCTTTACACGCAGCTACAGGTGACAGGTTTTCCACAGGTAACTTACTGGTTGCAGTGAAATCATGGAGACATAGTTCCATTTGTACACAGCACCAAGATAGAACTATGTCTCCATGATTTCACTGCAACCAGTAAGTTACCTGTGGAAAACCTGTCACCTGTAGCTGCGTGTAAAGGGGCCATTAGAGTACCTTTACACGCCACAACGTTTGGCAGCGATCGGAGGCAACCTAACGTGCGCATGCACATTTGTCATGGTTGCCTCCGAATGCCGAAGGCGCTTTTACACGCCGCAATTTCTCCCTCAACCTAAGGCAATGTGTCTCCCCGGAAGTTGCCACACCAACAGCGGAACCAATCTGGTGGAGTTCCCTCGGTGCTTTACACGCCACAATCCCCAAAGGAATGTGGGCGTACATGTTCAGAGCTGCAAGAAAATAGGCGTGACAGACTGGTGTATTCCGTGCCCCAAACACGCTGATTAGACAACGCAATAGCGTTATGATTGGCCAGCCTGCGCAGGAAGGCTGGCAAATACATGACACCATTGCAATTGTGTAGTGTGAATGGACAGCTGTTCAAATATGGCGCCCTGTGAAGGGACAGTCAATGGAAACACAGTAGCCACCACCAATCATCGCTGACGGGGCGCGGACTCCAGCACGCTGTGGCACGCCTCCGGGAAATCAGTAGGTGACGCAGATTCCATCCCTATCCCGCCTTCACACGCCAAAAGCAGGGAATTTCGCCTTCATGAGTGCCTCTGATTTTGGAGCAGTGCTGTGAAATCGGAACCAGGTGCAACCTTTTTGATCGCCGCCAAATTCCCCAATTACACGCCACAATTTCAAGGCAATTTCACAGCAATGGTGACAGGGCTACAGATTGCCTGTCAGATTTCTCGCAGCGGTTGCGGCGTGTAAAGGTACCCTTATGTGTTTTCCCACAATCAGTTGTGCAGTTGAAGAGTTGTGACATGGGGTGAGACATGGGTAATTGGGGTGCCACCTCTGAAGACTGTACAGTGTGATGTTGAGTTAGAGGAACAGGAAGACAGACCGTTTGATGCAACTCTTTATGGGCCTCATCCACAAGTTGTATCACTCTGTTGCTGGCAAGCAGAGACTGGAGTAGTCTGTCCAGTAACAGAAGTTGTCACATCACTTGGGATATGACAAGCCAATGTTTGGTCAGTACAGCTTTCTTTAAAAGGATCCTGTCACCCTCAAAACGCCTCCTAAGCTATCTAAACATGTCCCTGCAGCATCCCATCACTAATCCCACACTCCTTTTTGCTCAGCAAAGCATCCTGTAAAAGTGTAGAAAAACGTTTTATAGCTTACTCATTAGTGATGATAATGAGCTGGGGCTACATTCTTTAGCCCCTAAGGCGGGCCATCCTTGTCCTAATATCACGCCTTAATAAACGTGATCTTCAATGCATATTGTAATCAGCGCCTCCCAGCTCGCCTGGGCGCTGCCTGGGCTGCAATGGGCTGTAATGACGCGAAATGCGTCATTTCCGGCATCGGGTGACGTCAGTACACCCGCGCCGCTCTGCAGGCTTCAAGCACCGCATTGGACATGCAGCGCGGGTGTACTGACGTCACCCGATGCCCGTAATGATGCGATTCGCGTCATTACAGCCCATTGCAGCCCAGGCAGCGCCCAGGAGAGCTGGGAGGCGCTGATTACAATATGCATTGAAGATCACGCCTATTAAGGCGTGATATTAGGACGAGGATGGCCAGCCTTAGTGACTAAACAATATAGCCCCAGCTCATTATCATCACGAATGAGTAAGTTATAAAACGTTTTTCTACACTTTTACAGGATGCTTTTCTGAGCCAAAAGGAGTGTGAGATTAGTGAATGGATGCTGCAGGGACATGTTTTGATAGCTTAGGAGGCGTTTTGGGGGTGACAGGATCCCTTTAATATTAGCAGTAGCACCTACCCCATGTACTCCTCAGACACCAAATCTACTCCCCCTTCTACCACGCCTATTCCCTTTCCTTATTTCATGACAACCTCATGATTTCCCACTCATGTTTAATGCACACTGATTTGGAAAGCACTTGTTTGAGATCAAGCACAGCCTGTTTAGGGGAAAGTGAAGGATTTGTCGATCACTGCTTAGAGGCAACAAAATGCCTTTTTAGAGGAAAATTAAGCATTCTGAAATCACTGCTTTGAGGGAAAATATGCCTTCTTAGTAAAAAATGAAGGATTTGACAATTATTGGTTGGAGACCAAAAAAAATCCTTATTTTTAAAGGAAACTGAAGGATTTGATAGTCACTGCTTTGAGGCAAAAAATGCATTTTTAGGGGAAGTGAAGGATTTGGCAACCACTGGTTTGAGACCTAACACAGTATTTTTTGGGGAAAGTGAAGGATTTGGCAATCACTCTTTAGAAGCAAAAAATGCCTTTTTAGAGGAAAGTGAAGAATTTGGTAATCACTGGTCTGGGGCCAAACAACCTTTTTAGTAGAAAGTAGTATGCCTTACTGTAAAGGTACCTTTACACGTGGCAACTTTTCTAGGAAATTCACTGGCAACTTACTGGTTGCAGAGAAATCATGGAGACATTGTTCCATTTGTACACAGCAACAAGATAGAACAGTGTGTCCAGTGAAATTCCTAGAAAAGTTGCCGCGTGTAAAGGTACCCTTAGAACAGTGAGACTATGGATCTCTCTGCCACATGATGTTGTAATGAGTGAGTCACTACTAACATTTAAGAAGGGACTAGATGCCTTTCTTGAAAACTATAATATTACCAGTTATATATACTAGATTCTTTGATAGGGTGTTGATCCAGGGAATCAGTCTGATTGCCGTATGTGGAGTCAGGAAGGAATTTTTTCCCCAATGTGGAGCTTATTGTTGCCACATGTTTTTTTTGCCTTCCTCTGGATCAACATGTTAAGCTATGGGTTGAACTAGATGGACTTAAAAGTCTTCCTACAACCTTAAAAAAATAAAATAAAAATGTAAAGGATTTCGCAATCACTGTTTTAGGGCTAAACACCTTTTTACAGGAAACTGAAGGATTTGGCAATTACTGCTTTGAGGCCAAACACAGCCTTTTTAGGGGACAGTGAAGGATTTGGCCATCACTGGTCAGAGGAAAAAAATGCCCTTTTAAGGTAACGTCACACGCCGCCATATTGCCGGCGAGATGGCTAGCAATGTCAGCGCATCGTGGCGTGTGACAGGGCGACGTACACAGCAATCCTGAAATCAATCCCATAGGCATGCTTGGATGGTGTTTTTTTGTTCCGCATTTGCGGGGATTGGTGGGTCATACTGCATTCCGATTGTCTGGCCGTGTCCAAGGTGCCTTATTTGATGACCCGTGTGTTCCCGCAAGGCTGACCAGTTCCATCCACCAATCGCAGTGATAGGAGCGCAGTGAAACACACTCTAGCACGCCCCGGCGTGTGACGTACCTTTAAGGGAAAATAATAAAGAATTTTGCAATCACTACTTTGAGGTAAAAAATAACATTTTATTAGAAAAGTAAGGATTTGGCAATCACTGTTTCGATGCAAAACACTGCCAAATCTTTGGGTTTCCCCTAAAAAGGCTATCACTTCTTTACAAAAAACACAGCTTTGGCAACGCAAACAGATTTGGTAATCACACTTGTTCACAGTAAAAAATGCCTATGTCCAAAAACCTGCTGATGGATTCCCTTTTAAAACAGACCATTTAGAATTGCAAGTTAAGGCCCCGTTACACATAGCGATATTGCTAACGAGATCGCTAGGGATGCGCGAGTATAATCATTACTATTCAGTACTTGCCGAATAGTAACGATATTCGGGCTACTCGCTACTCCGCAAGTTTCTTGCGATTACTCAGTAGGAGTAGTGAGTAGTCCATTCACTTTCACAGTGTTTCTATATACACTGCAAAAGTGGAAGAAAAGTGAATAAAAGTTGTTAAAAATAAAAAAATATCATACTCACCCATCAGACGGCTGCACCGGGGACCCAAAAAGAAAACATCCCATGTACGGCTAGGACCTGTCAGTCTGATAGCCAATCAGATGGCTGGTAGCGATCTGGCCAATCAGATGGCCTGACGTCACAAAACACATGATCACTACCAGCCACCTGATTGGCCAGATTGCCAGGTCTTGAACATGCATCAATGACCTGGCAATCTGGCCAATCAGGTGGCTGGTAGTGATTATGTGGTTTGTGACGTCAGGCCATCTGATTGGCCAGATCACTACTAGCCATCTGATTGGCTATCAGATTGACAGGTCCTAGCCGTAAATGGGATGTCTTCTTTTCGGGTCCCTGGTGTAGCCTTCGGATGGGTGAGTATGATATTTTTTTATTTTTAACAACTTTTATTCACTTTTATTCCATTTTCGCAGTTTATATATAGATACACTGCGAAAGTACTCGGTTCTACATTCACTTTCATTGGACTCGCTATACTCGCAACAAGTACCGAGTATCGGGACCTACTCGTTACGAGTATAGCTAGTCTGAATATTGCAGT
Source organism: Allobates femoralis (assembly GCA_033576535.1). Classification (NCBI taxonomy): domain Eukaryota; kingdom Metazoa; phylum Chordata; class Amphibia; order Anura; family Aromobatidae; genus Allobates; species Allobates femoralis. Next base: position 33,345,440 of record JARQOC010000007.1, on the reverse strand, counting down.
ACTCGCTCATCCCTAGAGATCGCCGCATCATCACAGGTTTTGTGACGTAGCAGCAACCTCGCCAGCGATATCGTGGTTTGTGACACTTAGCAGTGATCGCCCTCCTGCTGGGAGATCACTGTTCAATCAAAAAATGGTCCAGGCCATTCATTAATGGTTATCTCCTGCTGGGCATGCTGGATCGCTGTGACACGGGCAACGACTAGCGATCCCCATTCTGTGTTCGAGAACCTGACAGATCTCAATGACTGTTGGGCTGTCGGCGCATCACTCGGTCATCGCTGGTAAGTCTGCCTCTGTGGCATCTCACCAGTGACCACGTAGCAACGCAATAGTGATCCTGGCCAGGTCGGATCGTTGTCGGGATCGCTGGTGCGTCGCTACGTGTAACGGGGCTTTTAGAGCTTCCATGGATTAAATTTTTCAATGGATAAGAAAAATTACATTTTTTCTCTAGCACATGTCACAAATGCTCAATTAGAGATCTACCGTATATACTCGTGTATAAGCCGACCCGTGTATAAGCCGACCCCCCTACTTTTGCCCCCAAAACCTGGGAAAACCTATTGACTCGTGTATAAGCCGAGGGTGGACCCCAGCACAGGTATACAGCCCCCTGCAGTGTGGTATACAGCAGCCCCAGAGGTATATACAGCAGCCCCAGTGGTAGTATACAGCAGCAGCCCCAGTGGTATATACAGCAGCAGCCCCAGTGGTTAGTATACAGCAGCCCCAGAGGTATATGCAGCAGCCCCAGTGGTAGTATACAGCAGCCCCAGAGGTAGTATACAGCAGCCCCAGAGGTATATACAGCCCCAATGGTAGTATACAGCAGCCCCAGTGGTAGTATACAGCAGCCCCAGAGGTAGTATACAGCAGCCCCAGAGGTATATACAGCCCCAGTGGTAGTATACAGCAGCCCCAGTGGTAGTATACAGCAGCCCCAGAGGTATATACAGTCCCAGTGGTAGTATACAGCAGCCCCAGTGGTAGTATACAGCAGCCCCAGAGGTAGTATGCAGCAGCCCCAGAGGTATACAGGGCCCCCCCTTGGTGCACAAACCTGTAAAGGAAGAGATTAGTATACTTATCACTGTCCCGCTGCCGCTGTCCCGCCGCCGTCATCGCGCTCCTCCGTTTTCATCCAGCGTCTTCCGTCTTCTTCTGGCTTCCTCCTCTGGCGCGCAGACAATGACGTCATTGCCTGCGCTGACCGGAGGAAGCCGGAAGAAGACGGATGAAGACGGAGGAGCGCAATGACAGCGGCGGGACAGCGGCAGTGGGACAGTGATAAGTATACTAATCTCTTCCTTTACAGGTTTGTGCTGCAAGGGGGGGCCTGTATACTGATGGGGGCGGGCCTGTATACTGTATACACTGTATACAGTGTATACAGTATAGAGTGACTCGCGTATAAGCCGAGGGGGGACTTTTCAGCCCAATTTTTGGGATGAAAAACTCGGCTTATACGCGAGTATATACGGTAGTTAAATTGCAGAGCAAGAAAATACCAAAATCAAAAGGTCAAAGGTAAAAACAAAAAAAAAACGGAAAAAGCGTTCATCAGGTAAACAAGTACTACAATGGAAAATATGAATGATCAGTCAAGTGCTCACGTTAAAGGGAACCTGTCACCTAATCTATGGCCCCTAAAACTATCACTACCTGCCCCTACAGACCCTAACTAGCTCCCTAACCATCCCTGCCTGACCTAATATGGCTTTATATAAGCTGAAATAAACACTTTAGAAACTTACATGACCAGTGCCAGTGGGGCGTTCCTGACAGTAGGGCGGGGTCCCCAGAGCCGCGCTCCCCCCGCCTCGCTCCCTTCCTAACGCCCTAATGGGCGGCATTGTGGATTTGAAGAGCGGGGGAGCCCAGTGGAATCATCCCGCCCCGCTCTTCATGACGCGGACCGGAAACCGCGTCATTTCCGGTCCGCGCATGCGTAGTGCCCCGGGTGAAGGCGAAGCCGAGTGCCGGCGTCGCTAAGCAACGATCGGCAGCGTCTTCGGAAGGTGAGTATCGCCCCCTCCCCCCCTCCCAAACCAGCACATATATATGTGTGCGTAATCCACATGTACATATGGATTACACACACATATATATATATTCACTTTGATTAGGCACATTTCATATGTGCATCTATATATATATATATATATATGCACATATATATAGTTAGATTGTGTGTGTGTGTGTATACATACGTGTGTGTGTGTGTGTGTGTGTGTGTGCGTGTGTATACATACGTGTGTGTGTGCATGTGTATACTTACGTGTGTGTGTGTGCATGTGTGTGTATACTTACGTGTGTGTGTGTGCATGTGTGTGTATACTTACGTGTGTGTGTGTGTGTGCGTGTGTATACATACGTGTGTGTGTGCATGTGTATACTTACGTGTGTGTGTGTGCATGTGTATACTTACGTGTGTGTGTGTGTGTGTGCATGTGTATACTTACGTGTGTGTGTGCATGTGTGTGTATACTTACGTGTGTGTGTGTGTGCATGTGTATACATACGTGTATGTTTGTGTGCATGTGTATACATACGTGTATGTGTGTGTGTGCATGTGTATACTTACGTGTGTGTCTGTGTGCATGTGTGTGTATACATACTTGTGTGTGTGTGTGTGCATGTGTGTGTATACTTACGTGTGTGTGTGCATGTGTGTGTATACTTACGTGTGTGTGTGCATGTGTATACATACGTGTATGTGTGTGTGTGCATGTGTATACATACGTGTATGTGTGTGTGTGCATGTGTATACATACGTGTATGTGTGTGTGTGCATGTGTATACATACGTGTATGTGTGTGTGTGCATGTGTATACTTACGTGTGTGTGTGTGTGCATGTGTGTGTATACTTACGTGTGTGTGTGCATGTGTGTGTATACTTACGTGTGTGTGTGTGCATGTGTATACATACGTGTATGTGTGTGTGTGCATGTGTATACATACGTGTATGTGTGTGTGTGCGTGCATGTGTATACATACGTGTATGTGTGTGTGTGCATGTGTATACATACGTGTATGTGTGTGTGTGCATGTGTATACTTACGTGTGTGTGTGCATGTGTGTGTATACTTACGTGTGTCTGTGTGCATGTGTGTGTATACATACTTGTGTGTGTGCGTGTGTGTGTGTGCATGTGTGTGTATACTTACGTGTGTGTGTGCGTGCATGTGTGTGTATACTTACGTGTGTGTGTGTGTGTGCGTGCATGTGTGTGTATACATACTTGTGTGTGTGTGTGTGCGTGCATGTGTGTGTATACATACTTGTGTGTGTGTGTGTGTGCATGTGTATATATATTTTGTAGAGAGAGAGACTGAGGGTGAGAGGGTCTGTGAGTTTTGTGTAATGCTGGGACCTGGGTGACGCAGTAAACTTCACCTGAGGTCAGAGTTAATCCTCGTCACTCTACCTGACCTCAGGTGATCTACACTGATGTCACCCTGTTCACATCGGTAACAGAAAACTCACTCTATGTGGGTCACGCTGTGAAGTGGGAAGTTTCACATGAGGTCAGAGAAACACATTGCTTTATCCGACCTCAGGTGACACAGACCATGAACTCTCCCCCTTCACTGCACGAGCCTTCAAATATAATTTTTAGGGAATCTTCACTAACGGACGGACCTCTACCAGGATCCTGGATGGGTATGTGGGAGTAATAAAGATGGAGTCAAAATACTTGTTTGTGTTTTTTGTTGTAATAAAAAATTTTTTCTCGGTGTTGTGTTTTCTTTACTACTAAATAGAGATTCATAATGGCCGTGTCTAACATTGGCATGACATTATAAATCTCGGGCTTAGTGCCAGCTGCTAAAAGAAAGGTGGCATTAACCCCTTATTACCCAGTCTGCCACCGCCACAGGGCAGCTGGAAGAGCTGGGTACAGCTCCAGAATATTGCGCTTCTATAAATGCGCAATTTTCTGGGGCGGCTGCGAGCTGCAATTCTCAGCTGACTAGTTGTACCTGGCTGGCAAAGAAAAATGTGGTGAAGACAGATGCCGTTTTTTCATGCAAGCCAGGTACACCTAGGTAGTAGGGGGTGGATGGCAGCCCACAGCTGTCTAGGTCTACCTGGCTGGCAAGAAAAAAAACGGCGTGGGGCTTCGCCACATTTTT